>CM024643.1:31711707-32911707 GCA_014182715.1 Eucalyptus cloeziana
ATTATAAGTGGTAATTTGCTCTCAGTTCTTACTAGTATCTCAAGGGAATTAGAGCAATTTACAGACCACCCCATAAGCTGAAGCTGAAAAAATAAATAAATTTCCATGTTGAGCAATTGAATGTCTCTCAAAAGTGTCAAAGATCATGTTTGGACCCATCATGTCTAGCATAAGCTAGTATTGTCCTTAGACTTATCCAAACATTGCTTAACTAAAAACAATCCCAAATGGAATTATTTCCTGATAAAAGAAAAGGCCAACAACAACAGCTAGTCGCACTAGAATCAGTACCTAATGGGCAGTGATCGGCAAACTCTACAATCTGCACAGCTCATCTGTTTTCCAACAAATGGAACTGAAGAATGAAAGACAAGAAGCTGCACCTCATTTCCGCCTTCTTTCTGATAACTAACCTACTTAAAAAGATGTCTTCACAACATCCAAAGAAAATCGCAACTACACCACACAAGCACTCAAGGGTATCCAAGGACAAGCACTGTAGGACCCTAGCTGCTAAAAAACTTAAACAAACAAACCACTTCCTGCGACCTCAATCCCTCGCCCGACAACACAGCCCGACCCCACAAGGCGACAAAAAATCAGATTGCGATCAAACTGTTCACGCTACATCATCTTCCTCGGATCGAAAACCCCCCCGAACGCCCGGAATCATCGCGATCGAGACGCATCCACTCAAACGATCGAAATTCCCACGCCTCGCGAAGCTCCGAAGCAAAAGACATCAAAACACGAGAGGAGACGGGGAAGGCGAGGAACCTGAGGAGGAGCCAAGAGGCCTGGGTGGTACAGCGACTGCTGCTGGAGAAGGGCTTGCTGCATCAACGCCTCCTGCTGCTGCTTCTTCTTCTCATAGAACCGTTGGTTCCACCACCCCAAATGCTTTGAAAACCAATCCTCAATCCTTGCTTCGGGCACATTCACCGAGGGAAAAGTACCAAAAAAATTATAATCTTAAATATTTCTTATATTTACGTTAATTCGATCCGTCAATGGAATATATGTCAAAAATTGTTAATATAAACATCACCTATCTTACCGACCAAAAAAAAAACATCACCTATCTTATATGATACAACTAGAGCTGAAGTGGAAAACTACTGCTACACTACGCAAAATAATTCAATCGTTGCCAACTTCTTACTATGTCCAAATTTCTAACAAAAAGTGAACTCTAATCGATCCGCAAAGCGAATTAAATATGATGCATAATTCAAATCTACAGTAATCAATGTGCTCACAAATAGCAAACAAAAAGGATCCACCTATTTGTCTTTTTTATTTTTATTTTGTTGCAATTGTGACAATAATGAGTGGACGACTGTATTGATTTTTGTAAAAACTATGAATGGATTAAAAATGTTAAAAAGTTTTCTGACAACCCAAAATTTCCTTTTCTTTTGGCAAAAGACAACTGCATATATTTAAAAATGAAAAGTGGCTCAAAATTGAGGACCTCCCTCAATATCTTACCCCCAAGACATCAAGCCAATCTAGGTATATGAGGAAAACAGCATGATTTTGGTCCAAGAAAAAGCTTCCCATCTATGAACTAGTCACTATAGAAAAGATAAGAAAGATGTCTGGAAATTTCAATAGTCTCTTTAAGAAGATCTGAACTTTAGTATTAATAATTCATATGTTTCACTATTCCAATATCTAAGATAAAGAAAGCAATCTTCTTAACATGGACAACCATCACACATGTAAGAGTGAGAAAAATAGTTTTGCTCCGAACATAGAACAGTTACCGGTCAAATCATTTATTGCACTCTGGGCATCCTGAACACAGAGAGCCACCACAAATTAACAGACAATTTGTAATACTAAGGATTCAGAACAACAGATTATGTATGTGTACAATGGATGCAGAACAAATAGACGTAGACATGACAATAGGTTCAGGAGAATGCAATAAAGCACTTGTTGGTTCCTCAAAGAAATAGAGTCGAACCCTCTTGACCGTTCAATCTTCTGATCTCACATAATCTGTGCATCTCTGTGTTTTAGCACAAAGGTCCAATTTAATACCACATTTATTTGAACTTGACTGACGAGAATGCACAATGCTATCATAATGTCTTTTTACCACGTCTTTTTTAGCACTTTCAGAAAATAAACCAAGACAAAGAGATGTGAAACTTACGAACAGCTGGGATAAACAGAAAAGCATGCAAACAACATGGCATCCGTCACCTCAGCACCGAGGTCACCAACAAAAATGTTGTAATGGCCTACACAACCAAAAATTAGTTATATGAAACATCGATGAAAATATGCATTATAGCACCGTGAGCACACAATAATAAACTATTGTAGAACAAGAACCAGAGCAAACCTGAAGCGTCCTCCCTCTGACCACTGGCATATGCCCAATTAACTTTGATGGGTTGCCCAAATCTGCAAGCTGTGGAACACGATAGGCTCAGCAAAAAGAGAGTGATCCAATGGCATGAATGCTCAAATTGAAATTGCAGCATCGTTAACTAAAAATCCAGTATAGTTTCTACTCACAGATGCCTTCCATTCAGAGAAAGAATCACAAGAGCAGCGGATCTTTGATCAAAGTAGTGAATAAACCCATAGGATGACTGTGTAAAGCAGGGAAAACAGAATTGTTAGCAATAGACGACATCCAAGCAAGTATAGCAACAGATTCTATCAATCCTATCAAATTTTTCCAGGTGCTTCGACAATTCATCAAAACCCAAATACAGAAATTATATTTTCCAAGTCAAAACCTATACATTCTCCTTTTTAATAAGTTTGCAGCCCTCGACAGGACCTGTACTAGCAAAAACCTCTTGAAGAAGTGGTTCTGTCACCGTAGCATGAGTGTTGTCCACATAGCTGCATTATACAACGGTTACCAAAAACAATAAGTTTCTAACTCGAGAATTTGAAAACAAAAGACGAAATCCTAGCGTCCTGAGTTATATTAAAACAAAGATGAGAGAAAACCCAAAAGAAATATTTCGGTGCATCTTCGTGTAAAAGTGTTAATGTCAGAACATTTCCAACTCAATGAGCATATATGAGCAATTATCCACCGTACAAATCTGAGCCTTACATAGCTACTCAATTTCAGGTAACCAAAGAAAAATGATAACAAATAAACAGGCGATTGAAACAGAGAAATGAAAATAAAAGTATGGAAGAAAGTCTAGACAAAGACACACACACTGAGGCAATTACTCGGATCAAAACCAGGAGGCAGATTTCCACTTGCGATCGGTTCTATCTGCAGAACAATAAGGGAAATAGAAAATTCAAAAGAAAGAACCAACAAAGTAGGGAACATTGCTTTGTTTGAGGGTATTATAGGGCAAAGACGAAGAGATATCATGGTAATATCTAATAAAGCAAGCAAAGATGAACCAAGACACGTGCAAAAAATGATATATAATGGGCAAGACAAGATAAAGAGGAAGATTAACAAAGAGAGTCCAACAAAACAGCCATTTCAAAGAATCATGATGTATGTTAGAGTTATAAAAGGGCAAGGTGGTCTGTTAGAGGTATAAAAGGGTAAAGTGATCTTTAGGGCTTTAGGGCTTCTTTTGTTGCTGATTACTTAGGGTGCGTTTGGAATATTTCTGTTTAAAAATTGTTCTATGAATGAAATGAAAAATGTTTCTGTTCCGGAACAATTTTTGAACAAAAAAAGGGGTTTGGTAAACTTGTTCCGGAATAAAAAATGAACAGAAACAAGTATGGTAAATTTATATTTTTTATTTCTTTTAATTTTTTAATATTTTTATTTTCATTTTCTTTATTTTCTTTCTTTCTTTTTCTTTCTTTTTTTTTCTTCTTTTGGCCGGTCGCCGGCTCGGCCATGGTCGGTGACCGGCCGACGAGGGCCAGCGGCCTCGCTTGGTTGGGCGAGCTCGAGCTCGCCTGATCCGGCAAGCCCAAGCTCGCCCAACCACCGGCGAGGCCGAGCCTCGCCCGGGCCGGCGACGCTCGGCGACGCTCCGCCGAGGTCGCCGGCCCTCGACGGCGTCGCCGACCTCGACGGCCGATTGCCGGCCATGGCCGAGGCCGGCGACCGGCCAAAGAAAAAGAAAGAAAAAAAGAAGAAGAAAAGAAAAGAAAAAAGAGATAAGTGTTTCGATTTTGTTGTTAAACAAGAAACAATTTTTTTGTTTTTGTTTCTATTCCAAATGTGTTTCTGAAACAAAAATAGTTTTGGAACAAAAACGCACCCAAACGCGTTTACTGTTCCTTTTTTTCCCAAGAACAAAAAAAACAGAAAAGTTGTTCAAAAACAAAAAAAAAAAAAGAAACGAAAACAAACGGGCCCTTAATGTATATATAGACGTTTATTGAATAATACAATACAATTTTTCAGTATTCTTTCGTGTTTCCTATTAACTAACTTTTGCCATCATTAATCACCACATATCACAAAATCCAAATTTGGTCCCACACATTAGGAAAAAAATTGAGCCCCCACCCCCTCCTTCTTCACATGAATTTACTCTACATTGAATATTTTTATGTCTTTCAAAACATCGCATGACATTAATTTTACAAAATATTCTTCTTTTAGGCTCACGAGACAGCTTACAATGTTTGATATCTCATAATTAGTTAGGTGAACAATCCTATGATATTTCGAGCATTCATGAAAAATCCCAACTAATGTGCCATTGTTACATTTATTATCCCCTCTTCAGCACTCTCCATTTAAGTGACACCGCTATCTCTCTGGCCAGTGTTCCAAGCTTCCTGGTGCTGAATGACACATAGGAACAAAGTTGTTGGATGCCGCACGGCATGGAAATGTCGCTGGTGGACATTCTTCGATGTGGCTTAGCGAGAGTGATCTCCATGTGTGCTTGTTGTGTATTAGTTTTTGAGCGCTCTCGTCCTGCTTCTGGCACATTTATTTGCGCCTTTGCTTCTCCTCTGTTAAGGAAATAAGAACAACTCAGCCAATGCACTCTGCTGTCACAACTTCAACAAAGGAAGACAATGAAAGTGAAAGGGCTGCAGCTATTGTAAAGGCCAGAGGAAGTATAGAGCACGTAAAAGCACACAAGTCAGGGGAGACTATTTGACCTCACTTTACACGTGTGTTGTGGGCTGCTATTCAGTTTTTTAGTTAAAACAGATTAGAAAGTTTTCTTGTTTTTAGGGTTCTTTTCTTCTTCAATGGGTCTTTGAGCAAGTTCGTTGAGCTTATAATAGAAAGGGGGAAAACTGAGCACACCATTGCTCTGTGATGTATAGCATATATTGTGTAGATACAGAGAGATAAGAAGGTTTGAATAATCATTCTTCAGATCTTGTTCATCTTCACATCCTCCTCCAGAAATATCCCTATGTATGGCAATATGCGGGGCATCGAACTTTTATTTATCATGAGTAGAACGGTCGTAGATCTTGAGGAATCTTTCATCCTTAGCCATCTGATAAAAGACATCGTACAAAGATCCAGGCAAGCAGCATGATCGGGTACTCTGGTCCCATTTCTGTCAAGCTATATCGAGACACCAGAATCTTGAAACATTTCTCTACACCGTCCGACGCTGAAGATACGACATTTTCAGCTAATTAGAGTCTGAAGAGCCTCCTTGTGGGGATCTCAGATTCCCTAGGGAACAGAGTCAAGCACAGAGCACATTGCTTTAAATCTTCTGGAAAGTCATCAACAGTCAAACGCACATCATCTTGGAGTGTGGGACGATCGGGAAGCCCATTGGTAAGCAGATCGGAAAGTCCTCCGAGCAGAAGGATCTTTGGGGGAGAACCGCCCGATTTGCTAGGAATCGTCTCTTTGAGATGGAATCAGCCCTCGGGCGGATTGACCACATCGAAAGCCGGGCTGCATTTTTCCATTGACTTATTGCTCTGTTCTAGGTTGAGGGGGCTCGACTCGAGATGCTTAGAATACCAGGGACCGATGGAAGAGCGTATTTTAGGGTTACAAGTTGTGACGATCTCTGCTCCCCTTCCTCGAGTCCGCAAGCACTATCATGAGTTCGCCATGACATGGAGTTCGCACAAGTCATCCAGGACTATAAGATAACAGCACCCCATCAGTACTCGAAGGAGCTCATCGGACAGCTTTTCCTCGTCCATAAGATCCACGTCGCGCAGTTCCGGGACCCTCAGCTGCTTGAGCAAGTCGAGCATGAGATGAACCAGGCTAGGCTTCGGCCCAACCCGGACCCAAGCACGGCAGTCGAAATGATTCTTGATGTCTGCTAGGTTGCAGACGCTCCTCACTTGAGCTGTTTTACCGATGGCTCCCTCGCCAAACACCAAAATCACTCTCGGGTTGGCACAGCCATCTCCTTTATCGATCAACTGCGACAGAAGTTTGTTTTCAGAAACTTCGCGACCCACAATATGGGACTCATCCTTCATCTTCCTTGCTCGGGGCAGTTCGCTTGGTGATGAAACTAAAATGCTCCTCCATGCATTGAGCGGTGAAGTTCCAACTTCCGGAGCTGACATCTTGCCCGTCTCGCCCTTTCCTCGTTGTCGGCTCCGAGAAGATCACAAGTGGCAAGACACAATCTGTGCCCGAGGATTTCACGGCCTCAGTCCCTCGGATGCTTCCGAAAGGAGCCTATCGAAGGAAGTCTGTGCAATGCCATCGAGCTCAAGAAAACAAGATCGCGCGCCAGGAAATGGAGGCTTGTGGTCCTGGCCGTTCGGTTTCGAGTTGCTCAAGCCTCAAGAAGCGTGATTTGGCTATGACATCGGAAATGGCAACTTCTTCACGGGGTAGATAAGGAAAAGGAAAAATTGTAGTGTCTGAGCTTGAACGATTTGGGGAAGAAGGCTGTTTGCACGGGGGAATTGGGAACAAGCGAGCCTTTTTTAAAGGAGGTGTCCATCTCCACCACCAGCTTCTAATTAAAGAATACAGCATCTCATTCTTACGAACACGGCAACATACACGAGCTAAGTAACCTGCCCACGTCTACTTTTTGGCATCGTCATGGTTTTATCGAAAAGCCCATTTTTGTTGTTTCGTTGGAACAACATTATATTATATTACCACCGGCCGTGGTGGCTCCGCTGGTCTAGTAGGCAACCTCTGTGATCCTTCGCAAGACAGGTGAGAGGTTCGACCCCTGGCGTGAGTAGCTGGTGTATTAAGCGTGACGTCGTGGTGGTGGCCCACGCTAGCGTCACTGGGGGTTTACGGCGCGGTGTCTTGGCCGCAGTTCTGCTCTCGCCGCAAAAAAAAAAAAAAATTATATTATATCATATTGTAATAAGTAAAATCGTGAATTTCAATTTGTCAATGGGATGTCTAATAAAAAAAAATTTGCAAACATTTAAACATATGTCTACTTTGGATTTTTAATCTCCAAATTTCTGAAATAATTTAAATTATCCAAAAAATTTTCATTTCTATGTTTCCATTGACACATACGACCTTTCCTATTTCTCTTTTGTTAATACCTAATTTTTTCCTATTCATTTGGGATGTAAATTAAATTAAAAATCAGGGGTTAATTTTTAATTCCTAAATAAGCAATTTTCATTAAATTGTGTAGCATATAGATTTTAGAAGCATTTGCATAAATATTGATAGCATTGATTTAAATTTTTAAATTAAAAATTAAATTTTTAAAAATTATTTTTAACTATTAAAAAAACGAAAGGAAAAGGGGAAGCAGAACTAAGTCGGGTTTAGGCCGGCCCAGCCTCTTTTCTTTTCCCTCTTCTTTTCCCGCCGGGCCGGGCCATTTGGCCTTTTTCGCAGCCCAGCCCGCACGCCTATCTCTTCCTCCTTCCTTCCTTACACCCCTCACACGTCTCTGCGGCAACAAGGACGAACGCAAGCAGAAAGCAAAGCTGACGTGATCCTTGGGTCGGCGATCAGGCCGGCCACGGCAGGCTGGCGATGGCAGAAGCCATGCGCACCTGCCGCTGGCCCTTAAAAGCGAGAGAGGGAGCACCAGGAAGTTGGAGGCCGAGTGGGAGAGACAAACATGGAGGGGAGAGGGAAATTGGGAGAGAGAGGAAACTGTGAGTGAAAGTTCGAGCGAGAGGAGGGAGTGGGAGTGAAGGACCGCCATCCACCGTCCTCAAATCACGGCTAACGACCCGCCGCCGTGCCACGTCCACGCGGAAGCCCCGATAGGTCGTAGCTCTCCTTTTTTTCTCGATTTCTCCGGTTTGGAGTCGATTTCCCGAGGAGACGAACGCTACTTAAGCCTGTGAGAGAGAAGAGAGAGATCCGAGTCAGGGGAGATGAGTCGACGATCGAGTTCGCTAGGGGTCAGCGCCGAACAGTGAAAAGGTCCCCCGATTTCTTCAGCCTCCTCCTTTCCTCTTCAGGGGGAGAGAGGGGAGCGAGCGTGCGTCCCCAACCGTTGGATTTGTCCACGCAGGCTTGTGCCCGCCGCCCGATTCCCCCGTACGGATCGCGGCCCCCTCTCTCCCTCTCTCCTCCCGCCCTGACTCGCAGATGCTCTTTCCCCTCGTAATCATCGGTGGCCTCGCCGCGTGATTTGATCGTGGGAGGGGACTCTCGATTGGAGTATTTGGCCTCGTGTTCTCAGGTGATCGCGCTTTTTCTTTTCTTTTCTTGTTTTTTGAAAGTTTGATTTGATTGAAGAAAGACGAGTTTGAAGGAGTTTCGGGCGTTCGCTTGCTTTCCTATTGAGGATTTGTAAACGAGTAGTGTTCTTAGATGGTCGATTACTATCGGTGAGAGAGTTGCTGGGTAGATGTGAGTGCAATCATGTTTAGGCTCTCTTTTTAAGAAAAAGATTATGCTCGAAGGTGCGCGAGGCGACCGCACGTGGTCCGATCTATCGAGCTTGACCTATTTGCCGCCGCCGAGTCGGGTAGGAAGTGCCACCGACCGCCTCCCCTGTTTTCTTTTATCACTCTGTTCAGGACACGCCGGCCCGAAGCTCAATGCCGTTCGGCTCGCGCGGGCTCCAGCCCCACCGGTCGTTCGTTATGTTGATGCGTGCGTCTTGGGTCATTTAATACTTCCAAAGGCAATGTACCTCTAGGGAGGTGGCAGAAGTTTTACCTGGCAATGAAATCGAACCAAAGAAAAATGGTATATCTCCAAACTTCACTAATGGTATATCCCCGAACTTCACTAATTTAGTTGTTCGCTCGCACCGTTCATCAGTCGTCTTCAAAGATTTCACCTAGAAGACAGCCTCTTGTTGATCACCACACAGTTGCATTAATACTAGTTACAGACCTTCTAGTCGGTCGGTTTTCCCGATGATGCGGACGTTCCAGTCCTCGAGCTGTTGCAGCTGTCCTGGTTATACATCAAAGGAAGATTCCATACGAATGTGCTATCTCCTAAGACCACGTATGTACTTAAGCTCAGGCCCGTGTCCGCTTCCCATGGACCTTGAGCTCCATCAACCCAACGGAAGCAAAGTGATAAGCACGGAGAGTCCTGTGAAGAAGCTCAAGGAGGAATGGGTCAAGCTCCGCATCCACAAGTTCGCGATGGACGCAAAGAACCTGGGCGAGAAATATTTTTACCACAGTGAGACGTGCCAAATTTACAAGTGGGGCCTCATCCTCAAGGGTCTCCATGTCGACCCCAAGGGTTAAGCGATTAAATGCAATGCAAAACGCCAATATCTGGCAGCTAAGTTGTTGGGTGAATAAAGTTTAATACATGTACGCCTCATTTTATTTGATTTTATCATTGCATGGGTTTGATTATCGTTCATCCTATTCCCCTGCTCTTCAACATCACGCACTATTCTTTCATTCGGTTAGCAAATGAGAAAGCTTTACTCAAGCAAATCTCATATTCTCCTCCTACTAATATCCAAAACACTTGATAGTTATCATTGGCCCATGGGGATCATTCATGTTCATACCACGATCGTCTTTTTTTTTCCTTACGGAAGTTTAGAAAATCATAAAAGTGGAATCCCGATAGCTTAAATAGCCTCACACGTTGACTGAGAGCTGATGTTGCATTATTTATTGATCATGTGAACCGAGTTTATCTGGACGTTTGACCATATGGACCCTGCAATTGACCAATTTACATCCGCCTTTGATCCCTCTGCTTTACTTCTGCTCATAGCAAGCAAAGCGTTCAAGCAAAGAGTTTCGGTGCTCCTGCTTGAAACTTGGTAAATTAGATTATCCTCGTCTTTTTCTCCCGACAATCATGAGGTCGTTCTTCAGCATGTGCTTTAGCCCCTTGCATCCGCTTGAAGAATGTAGAGAAGAACTTTGAGGTGTTCTTATAGTGCCCCTTGCATCCACTTGAAGAATGTAGTATGTTCTTATAATGCTTTCATTTGGTCAAAAATTAAAGATTTGAAAAATATTTTATGAAAAATGATTGCTTATATCATTTAAAAATATAAATAAATGGAAAAAAATTCATCGACCATAAAAATAATTATATAGATTGCAATCAATGATGAAAATATTTTATGTTGATTAATTTTTCTAAACGATATTAACAATCATATTTATGATATGAGTAACTCATATTGACACCAGAATTTTTTGCTAGTATATCAAACAAGCATAAAAATGATATGATTGAATAAAAAATAACAACCGTATAAAATGTTTCAATCCCATTCAGCGGTGCTTAAAAGACAAAAGTCCGGCCCATTCCATTCATCGGAGATGTCACTCTCGGCGGTCGATTTGCCGGAGCAATTATTGCTCCATCACCATCAATTCCATCGTCTACCGTCTCCAGTCAGTTACAGCCACCGTCAAATCTCCCGCGTCGCCCACCACAGCCTCCGCCGTAACGGAGCGGAGCATCGACGCTCATCACCGCCAATCGGACTTCTCTCGTGCTCTTTCCCTCTCGTCTAACGCATTTGGAGATTCCTTTTAAGCTCACGATTCCACGCTTTGCAGGAGAATTCATAACAAGAATTACAACGCACTCTCTTAGGCTTGGTGCGCGCATGAGCACACGCTCTGGACCAAATCCAGTGCCTTCGCCTGCGGTCGAAGCCAGTTGTAGCTGAATATCTTCGTCGAGCAATTTCGCCGCTAAATTGCTTCATCTCGCGTAGGTTCATCTTCGTGAGATTCTCCAAGTCTTCCCCAAGGTAGGATACGGTCGATTCATCGAGACTCAAATCATACGATTGTTCAGTATTGCCTTTTGCCGAAAGCTTCAAATTGTTACCTCAATTGGTGTCTATTTATTTGGTTTCAGATTCGTCGATTCCTCTCTAGCGATTTTTAGCTGGGTTTCTCATTTTATATTATTCCTCGCCAATTGACAAGAATTCCCGTTGGTAAAACACCTCACCCTTCATGCTCACCATCTCTTCGACGTTTTGCCTCAGAGATGACAATGGTGAATTCGTTGATCAATTTGAGATTGCACAGGAGTAATTTGTATGTTATTGTTCGATGTACTGATTATGTATTGCGAATTGATGCTTGATCCTTTGATGGCCTAGAGTTCTCCTTCCCTTGGTGCTTCCGTTTTTACTTTGTTCTCAGTGAATTGTCCTCTAAACTGAGAGCCTCTGGATTTATTTTGGAGCTTGAGGTGTGCAAAGTGCGTACGTATCATATTCGTCAAGGTGTTAATGTAGAGAAATCCTCTATGACAGTAAATTGTTCATATGTTGGAGCTGTAGTTTTTCTTTCGTTTGCTAACTGCTGCTCCATTTTGGGCTCGGTTGAGACTCCACTTCACATGCAATGGACACGTTGGAATATCATTTGTGTCATGCTTGCGATGTATGTGCAAGTACATGGTGGTTTATCTCGGTTGTCACCATTAACTTGCATAATATTCATTTCAGGTTGTGCTATTTGTTGATTTGTACACCCACCATATCGTAGGCTCGCTGAACTTGTCTATTCTTACTGTACATGGCTCAAATTTACTGGATTCATTGTTATTCTTGCCATACAAGTGCAAAAATATGTTGATTTCTTGGCTATGAATGTTGTTTATGTTCATTACATGTTGTAGTCATGGTTATAACTTCTGTTTTTTACTTAAATTTGCTGGATTCATGTTCATGCCTGCTGTCCATATCCATTTGTTGTTCAAACAACAATCGCCAAGAGTTTTCTATATGTTATCTTGGTCATATGAATTGAGATGAGGAATCCATGTTAATTTTTTAGGAAGATAGTCATGTTGTCATGCTTGAATTTGCCGTAATTAAACATGTGCCCACTGTAAAAGCATTGATGATCTTCATTTGACTTTAATTTGTTCTCATCTTGAGCATGTGAGCCCATATACACCTGCAGGAAGATATGCTTCAAGTCCATTACTTAATATATAATCATGAATTTCGGCCTTTAATGTTTTGATTTTATTCCAGATTTTGCTGACTTTGCTATTTTAATCATGAGGTGTGCTAGTTTAATTCTTATTTGAGTGTGCTTTTGATTACCCATGATAAGGTGACCATGTATGCTTGATTTGCCAGTTATAGGCACATGTTTAAGTATTATTGGAGTGGGTAATTGTAAATCTTCCGAGCTTGATGGGATGGACACTGCAGTGAATTCTCCTAGGTGTGAATTTGAATGATTTTATTGCCATTTGTTGATTGGTTTGATACTTTTTCAGTGCATATTAAATGTGCCATCTCCAGTCACCTTGACGATTTTGATGAACGAGCTAAAGATTGGATGTCATTTATGTAGAGTAATAACTATACTTGCTGGGTGTTATTGTGGGCTGTGGACTGTGGACTAAGTGTGATTTTGAGAAGATTTTGATGATATTTCTAGATTTAGTGGTTCATTAGATACATAGGCTTATAGCTCACTTCATGTGATTTTGATATAATGAAATGTCGTTTGCCTTCAATAAATGGGCAAGCTTGCATGTGGGCCTTAAGTTTAGTATAGATTCAAATGGTGCCTCGAAACATCAATTAATCATATTTGTATCTCGCCACTTGTGAATTCATATGTTGTACTGGGCTGACCTAGAGTCTGGCTCATCCTCTTCTGGCCATGTCCAGGAATTGACCTCTTCATACCAACGGAACTGTAAGGCCTTAGCCAGAACCATCAAGCAGCTCTTGTTAAGCTCCTTGTCAACCCAATACTGGCTGTTCTTGTAAGCACAAAGCAATGATCACTACGTGAGACATAAACAAAATTAGAACAAAACCAGGCCCTTGTCCAATCAGGAGCTACCGAGCTCCCATCCGGCCCGTGATGACCACCAATTCATGGATGCATTTATCATCTGCAGGTGGTCTTGATTTGCAGACTTTTCCTGCATGTCATGCAGTTTTAGTTTCATGGCGGGCATCATAATCCGAGCCAAATATTTTTTTAATTGATCATTGTTTATCGGAGCAAAACTAGTTATTTTCTGTCCTCTGGAGCATGCCCGATGCTTGCCATTTTTTGCATCGCCCCGCTTCTTGTTGTCCTTCAAGAGCACTCCTGCATAGACTCGATGGCTCACCTCGTTTATGTCGAGTTTAGCGATTTTGTCTCGCTCTTCTCAACATCACCAAGCAAATGAGAGGAGGCTTTCTCGTTTGGCTTGTGTTGTTTTGAGCCTCTTCTTTATTTGTTGACGGTGACGAATCGGGCGCAACTCCTGCTGCTGCAGAAATCTCTTCCAACTTTCTCGTTTCACTTGTGTTGTTCCGGGCGTCTTCTTCATTTTTTGACGGTGACAAATGGGGCGCATCTCCTGCTGCAGGAATCTCTGCCATCTTCTTTCAGAATACACTCGTATCTACAAAAATCAAAGGTTTGAGTTGGTTTGGCGTTTGACTAAAGATAAGGTTGATTTACCGGTTCAGACAATCGGGCTGTACCAAGACGTTTGGTTGCTTGCAACTCCTACTATGGCGGAAGAAACCGAGACGGAGTTATGATGGTGGGTTCTGATTTTACAAATTTTCTAGAGATAAAGCGATCCAAATAAGAATAACACACATAAAAAGTAATGATAATAATGATGTCACACTAAAGATGCTCGATTATTTTTCTTGAGCTAAATGGACTCACTTATCAAAGGCTTGTTCAGCAAAACCCTTCTTTACTTCCAGACTTGACTTTCCTTTACAAACATGGAAAAATCTAACTGATTATGCCATGTAATCACGTTGGTATGGGCTATTCCTATTATTTCATTTCATTCCCAAAATGTTTTAGTGCGATTGTAGAATGACACTTCAAATTATAGAAATTAAGTCCATGAAAAGGTGTCAATTCATTATAGTTTTGAGTTAATCATGTCATGCAATGCTAAGATTGGATTTTTCTAGTTATGTTGGGGTGTCGTCAATCGAGAATTACCATCTCTATTAACAAGTCTTCTTGCCTTTTTCTTTTCTTGCCCTAAATAAGTCCATCCAAAAGCGTTCATGGAAATTCTCATGCATGATCTTGGTGTTCTTGCCTAAGCTGCCAGTTTTATTGAGGTCCATATTTGGTCATGGCTTCCCACTAGCAATATACCCCTCCTAAATCATCTAATGGTCCTCTAGCAGGTAAAAATTTGTAATTCGTAGTCATTGAATGCTCAGGAAATTTGGCAGTGATAAAAGTCATTTCCAAGCTCAATAATTGTGGAATTTTGAGCTTAGCACATTAAGAAGCTAAATCGTATGCTTATCATTACTAAATACGTTAGGAACACATTGAAATGGATTAAGGGACATTTCCAATGCCGGTCGACATACATGTTAGAACAAAATGAGTGTTAACTCTACTGACCTGTGCCGACAAGCCAAGCATGCTTTTTGTAAATATAAAAGTAAATAACGGTAAAAGAACAAAAAATAATAATAAATAAAAGTTAAAAGAGTGAGTCCAATTGGGCCATCCCGCTCCAGCCCAGTCCATCGGCATGAAGTCCAATTTCGGTTCAGCCCGGCTCAACCATGAACACCAGCGCAAGCCGAACCCATCAAACCAGGCTCGTGAGTCCGGCTCAGCCAATTCAATTTGCATTGGCCCGTCAAACCGCTCAACCAGAAGGGGGCCAACCCAATCGGGCCAGAGCCCAAGCCCATGCGAGAGCCCATCCACTCTCTCTGAACATCCGAAAATGAACTCCCGCGCGCGTGGGAGCGGAGGCGCACAAAGATCACCCAGGCTGAGGTCAAAGTCAACGCGGCTGGCGACGTCCCCAACGGAATGGACTCCCTCTTCCCGTTACTCTCTTGTCTGACTGCCTAAGATTCCCTCGTATAGTAAGCTCACATTCGCTCATTCTACGGGGAGAATGAACACGTGACAGCACACTACCTATGCACCGGAACTTATAAAATTTCTCTCGGCTTAAGAGTTCCTTCATCTTCAAATCCTCTCTTTTCGCTTGCTGACATGGCCGTCTAGCCTGCGCCACCACATGCCACGGTCTGCGCCACGGATGGCTGTGGACATGGGGTTTTTGGCAACCTATGGTGGCTCTGTCCACAAAATACTAGATGATTGAATCGAAGTTCATCGCCCCACAGATTGCGGCGTACAGGGACTAAGAGGAGCGATCACTAAGAGGAATGCATCTGCAAGGCCTCCTTTAGCAGTAGGCCAGGACGATGCGAACTTGCTGTAAAACGATCCAACTCTTCCGTCATGAAATCCTCGGCCATCTTTTTCCTGGCGCATATTCGGTTCATTAATGAGAAGAATGGAACTAAAGCGGCGAAACGACCCTTTTGCGATTTCGACATCTGATCTCAGAACGATGCAACAAGGAATTCTTCCGCAATCTTGTCAGCTCCACGAGCCCAAAGCAGAAGCCGTTCCTCACCTCCCCGAGTTTCTTGTTGTGGTCATTCTTGAGCTCGGCGTGTTCCCTGGTGTTCAGGATCTCTTGGAGAGTGCTTATGGAGTCAGAGATCTGATGTGTTAATTTTTTAGAGATGATGACGCCTTCGGACTTGGAGAGAAGATCGTGGAGTCTGGCTAACGCCAGTGAAACGGCCACTTCAAAGGCAGCCATGGGTCTGAACAGAGAAGATCCTGAATGTGGGATTAATAAACTAGAAATGGATTAGTGTCTCATTTTTTTTTTCTTTTTTTTTTTTTTTTATTTGTGAATGTCTCAAGCTTTGATTTTGAGGAACAAGCAATTAAAACATATATGATCTCTAAGACATTTATAAATTATAAGTGTAAAAATAGAAGTGAAAAAAAAAAAAAAAGAGAACTATCAATTTACATTACTACGGCGAAATTGCCTGGCATTTTCATAATCATCTTTTGAAAAATATGGGAAACTGCATTTCAGCATAAAAACGATTAAAAGTTTTTGAGCATTTGCATTAAGAAAAAAAAAAAATTAAATGCACGTGTAATAAGATTTGAAAAAAAAAAAAAAGTAAAAGGAAAAAAAAAAAGGAAAAGCTGTTTAAAATAAATCACCGTTTGTTCTCTATTGCTATTCTCTGCGTTTGGGCAAAAATAAAAATTAATCACGTTGGACGTATACCGAACCTTGGTGAATAACTAGCATGTAAATGTAATAAAGTAGAATATTGCAATCAAGTTGATGACAAAAACTTTGTTAAATTAAGATATTTTATTAGGTTCACTAAATATATATTCACTATCGAATGAATGACACGAGAATGAATTTGGTTACATAACCATCTATGAATACACAACTCATCTATTCAACTATAAAAGTGTGGAAATTTTTTTCACATTGGCGGTGGACTTAATACTAATCCTAATTTAGGTAAAAATTGTAAAATGTCCCATCCATGATTCATCTGCTATCGTCAATATGTGTCTGTCCTTATTGACTAATCCCCCACGTAAAAAGCGTGAGTCTTGAGTGTTATGCCGTCCTTGTTCTATTGGCTAAGTGGGGAAATTAAAAACGAACGTGATCGGCTAATCTCAATTGTTTCGGGATACCAATGTCCAAAACCTTAGGATTTAGTCCAATATTAATTTATATGGATCGAAATTATTCACATTAAGGTAGGACTAGATGGTACTCTGCGAAACCGGCGTGTCATTATTTTAACCGTGTCTTATGGATGGAAGTGACGTGGGTGGACCTCTCTCATAAAGTATATAATGCTTATTTACACAATGGTAAAAAGCGGAGTTTGATCCATTTTAACTTGTGCAGTTATTTTTTTTTTGGCAATCAACTCCTTTAACTTTTAATTTATCTAATCAAATCATCGAACTTGCATAGTTATTTTATTAAGTCACTTAGGCTCTAAATTTCATTAATTGGCACTCACATGTCCGTTTGAGTTGACAAAAGTTTTGATGCAGAAACTCGTGCGCAGCGTTTGTTTTGAAGAATTTTATCGCTTGAGGTTTGGTGGCAGTCTTCATCTTCAGGGTTTTTAGCCCGCGAGTGGCAACGAGTTATTTCTTTCCAGACTCTTGAAGTTGGAGGAACTTGATTAGTAAAGTGATATAAGTACAATGACTCGATTGGGATAATGGCACAAGATTGGCGATCAGAATGTGTTCTTTCCTTTTAGAATTCTAAGTAACTACAAACGCAACAATGTACAGATTTGAATAGTAGTTATGTGCAATTGAAAAAAAAAAAAAAAAGTTGCTCGATTAACTTCATCTTAAAGTTTCATTTGTTTCGTGAAAAATAAATAATTTGAAAGATATTTAAATATATATATTTTGTATTACTTATAAAAATGAATGAACAAATAATTTTTTCATCGCTCATAAAAAGTTTAGACATAATGTGGTTAATAATGAAAATATTTTTATTAATTAATTAATTAATTATAACATATACAAGCAATCATTTTTAGGAAAATATCTTTCAAGTCGTTCCTTTTTTTACAAAACAAATGGAGCCTTAAAGATTAGATCATTTATCCACCTATTAAGTTTCTTCGTTATGATTTGATCACAAGGAGTTATAGCATTTCATCATCATCTCGACCTTCTGATTTATCCCAATAGAGTGAGCTGAAAATTTACAATTTCCTTGGTCAGCAGACCTGAAGAATTCAGCATGATTCAAATCAAAAGTCCTACGGCGAATTTTTATTGTTAGCCAACTGATACGAATTCAGAAAAATATAATGTTACAACGGTGCACCACCAAACATAGAGAGATCGGTACAAAAACTTGAGTCCCAATTCACGCATTGTATTGGCTGATTATTCCCCGTTGGTGTTAGTTTGCGGAAACGATGTGTCTGTGGAACCCAGCAAAGGAGCAGAGGAACGGCAAGGGACAAGAAATGTACAAAATATAGAATTTTATTGAATAGTTGGGAGTTTACAAGGAATGTTGTGGAGTCTACGGGAGCATCATGAGATCTATTTATAGACTTCTCTGCCGACGTACAACACGAGATCAGCTATAACATTTTGATCATTTTTTTAAGATTTTGACTACAAAACTCCAACTTGCAAGCTGAAGGTTTGCTAGCAGCAGCTGGACATTTGGCTGCAACAAAAGATTTTCCCTCACCGGCCGGCCTCAACACAGAAAACTCTTCTGCAAAGAGCTCACTTTTCTTCCATCGACTGGCTCCCCATTTTCACTTTGGCCTGAAAACAACGCCTTTAACACAGAGGCCGGACTTGCATTGGATATCACTTTGCGTGAGGGAAAAGTTTATCTCGCCGACTGTTTTGGGTGTAGCATCAAACTTGCCGATGCTAATGGGAATCTACTCTTCCTT
This sequence comes from Eucalyptus cloeziana, assembly GCA_014182715.1. Taxonomy (NCBI): domain Eukaryota; kingdom Viridiplantae; phylum Streptophyta; class Magnoliopsida; order Myrtales; family Myrtaceae; genus Eucalyptus; species Eucalyptus cloeziana. The sequence goes on from CM024643.1 coordinate 31,730,310, forward strand.
TTTCTAAATGGCCAACCTCTCCATGTATCCCTCCTTGTTTCCATTTGGTAGAGTGAGATTGAGGTTCACCGGAACATGCCATCCAAAGCTTCAATGGCTCATCTTCACAATGATTGCGACTTCGTACGTGGTCTTAGGAGAGAGCATGATCGTTTTGGATTGCCCTTTGATTTGTAGCCAGTCAACTCTCCTTAGCTTGGTGACTGGCAAACTTTTGTTGCCATCATACCTGAAACTCAGAAATATTTAAGAAGCAAAGGGTTGGTTTACTAGCAAGGATGATGATTAGCAATGCGTCTCATTTTCATGTAAGCAATTGAAAACTGTTTTGGTAGCAAAAATTGTTTGCCGCTAAATGAGCAACTTGCAGCTGGAAAAAGGTGCATATTCAGCAGCATCTTTTCAGCGGAATTGGCAAATAATAAACGCCAAAATAACACAAAAGACGTGTGAAGACAAAGGTGCGCAGTCAGCGGCAACAGAACGTTTTTCTCCCCACTTGCGAGTCATATTTGTTGAAGCGAATTCATACGTTGTACCTGGGCTGACCCGGAGTCTCAATAAGGTTTGACTAAAAACGTAATTGTTTAGGATAGTAGAAACAACGGTACCACTCCTCCTCTTCTGTCCATCTTTAGAATAGGGTGTTGGAACCCCCAGTGATCGATAAGCCCTTAGCCAGAACCATCCAGCAACTCTTGTTTGGTTGCTCGTCAACCCAATGCTTGTATGTATATGGCAGATCCTAGAAGTGGTCTTGATTTATTGATCCACTTATCATTTAGAAGGGGTCATTTTCCGACTTTTCCTGCATATCATGCAGTTTTAGTTTCATGGCAGGCGTTACAACCCCAGCCAAATATTTTCCTCAAGATTATTATCGATCTGAGCAGATCATGTCATTTCTGTCTGTTGGGATCGAATGATCCCCGAAAACCGGATTCGGCACCTAAACCGAACCCCTAAATCATATGCGGAAGATAAGCCCGGGAATGTCACGTATCACCGATCAAAAGCACGCCACGGATTCGAGCGTACCTTGTTGGCCACAGATTATACACCGATGCCGTATTGAGGAAGAGATTTCAGTCCCGTTCGATCCGATGTCGAAGATTCGCCGTGAAGTGGAAATGGCGTCGCTTCTTGGCCTTCGAGAAAGAGAGAGCTTCTTGGGAGAGAAATCTGAACGTACTAAATGCGAAAAGGTGCGTTCATTCTCTTTCTTATCCCTTTTATAGGTGCCCTTTTCCACGGGCCTAATTCCCGTGGGCCGGGCCCTTAGGCCCATCGTGGCCGGGCCGACTTAGGCCCATGATTAAATCCTACATCTCCCACTCGCACATGGTGGTTCAAAAAAACCAGCATGGGCGGATAGGCCCAACTTAGGCCCATCAACTGAAAATCCTCTGTTCCTCTTTCAACATTCATACCGGTGAATAATCCGTGCGACCAAAGCATACTTTGAGAGCTCGTTGCTATACATCTCATTAGGAATATATAGCAGCTCATAATGGGCATCATTTTCCGAGTAAAAAATAGTATGCAGTACCCTAGATCGATCGATCACATTTATATCTCTCTTAATCTCATTTAAACAATGATATATATAAATATATTGTATTCACAATTATGATTATCCCAAAGACAGTCATAATTGGTCGACCTGTGAATACAAAACCACAATGTGATTCTACAAATCCGATCTTCCTCTTTCCTTCAAACTCTCAATTTCAGTTCAACTTGCTTTTCTAGAAATGTCCCATTAGATCGAATCATCTCATGACCATTGGCAACATTCTAAAATAGCAAACACTAAATAGAAATCTTGAGAATAAGTAAGAGTCATGAGAGCACCAAAAATTGAGGAACTCTTTTCCTCAAGAGTCTCACACGTCATAAAAGTTGAGATCAAACTTTTGTCACTCTTATAGGTCGTCTCATGCATACGTAGTATGAAATACGTATTACGGTATCAACTCCTTTCCCATGGAGCGTATGTCTACACAATCAATACCGTACAGATGATAGTTCAGACATACCCAATGTCTAACTTGAGTTCACATATTTACTCATTCACAAAATTCATCAGAACTCACATCGGCATCTTAGACAGATAAAGTAAAATGTGTGGGTTATTTTACTTTCGGACATCGTAAGTATTATGTCCTCATCTTAACACTCAGTTAAGGCGACATATTTATTTTAAGCTTTAGCTCTCGATTATCACCTAGATAATAAGCTTAAAAACAGTCTCATCCCTATCTATCACATAGTAAATAGAGGCGATTACCCGTGTGAGGGGGCTAATCTCTTATCTGTCCGACATACTTTCTCAACATAATATAATGCAGTAAGCATTAAGATGCATAAAGATCAAACAAAAGATTCATAGGCATTTAATAATGAAACAACACTAGTTCATACATGTGAACAACTCGGGAAATTACAATCCAAGTACATCGACTCTACGCAATCCTAGAGATTTCACATTACCACAAAACACATCTCTAGGTATTGGCTTTGTCATAGGATCTACTACCATTCTATGCGTAGATATGTACTGCAAGTTCACATCCTTTCGTGCAACCATATCTTTTACAAAGTTATACTTGGTATCTATATGTTTGGTCTTGCCATGATATTTTGGATCTTTAGTGTACGCTATAGCTGCTTGGCTATCACAGTTAACCAACAACGGATGTGCAGCTTTTTCAATAACACCTAAATGATCCAAAAATCTCTTAAGCCAAACTCCTTCTTGGACCGCTGCTGATAATGCCACGAACTAAGCTTCCATCGTGGATAAGGCTATACACGTTTGCTTCTTCTTTGCTCCATGATATGGCGCCATTGTTGAGTAAGAAAGCAAAACCAGAGGTAGATTTTCTTTCATCTAAATCTCCTCCCCAATCGCATCGAATAACCTTCGAGTCGCGGATCCTTTCCTTTGTAACTCAACTTGAAGTCGCGGTTCCCTTTAGATACCTCGGTATTCTCTTTACGGCTTTCCAATGTGTTTGGACTGGATTGGATTGGTATCTACTCACCATTCCAACTGCAAAACATATGTCGGGTCTTGTACACATCATAGCGTACATCAAGCTCCCAACTGCACTAGCATAAGGAACATGTTTCATTTGTTCCTTTTCTTGTGGAGTCCTTGGACACAGTCTATGGCTTAATCCTTCACCTTTTTCAATAGGAGTGTCTATGGGTTTACAATCTTGCATACGAAATCGTTCAAGAACTTTATTTATATATGTTTCTTGCGAAAGAGACAACGATCTCTTCGAACGATCTCTTGAAATCTTAACTCCAAGAATGTATGCAGCCTCACCCATATCCTTCATCTCAAAGTTGGAAGACAACCAACTCTTGACAAAGTATGAACAAACTCCATATTGCTTCCTAATCAATCGCATATCATCAACATATAAGGATATGATCACAAATTGATCCTTGGATCTTTTGATATATACGCAATGATCCTCATCAATCATTGTAAAATCATATGCCATTATGGCATTATGAAAACGTATATACCATTGTCTCGATGATCGCTTAAGGCCGTATATCGATCTCAAAAGTCGACATACCTTTTCTTCTTGGCTTTTCACTATGAAACCAGTAGGTTGTTCCATGTAGATTTCTTCCTCTAATTCTCCATTGAGGAAAGCAGTCTTTACATCCATCTGATGTAACTCAAGATCCAAACTAGATACTATTGCCAGACTAATGCGAATCGAGGTAAATCTCACTACAGGAGAAAACGTATCTTCATAATCAATCCCTTCCTGTTGATTATACCCCTTCGCTACAAGGCGAGCCTTATGCCTTTCTATCGAGCCATCAGCCTTTCGCTTTACTTTGAGAACCCATTTGTTCCCAATAGCTCCGCGTCCTTTTGGAAGATCAACCAGTTCCCAGACTTGGTTTGATTTCATTGACTCCATTTCCTCTTCCATTGCATGAATCCATTTTTCCTTACTAGGGCAATTCAGAGCCTCATTAATATTTCTAGGCTCATCCTCATCTTGTGGAGTAACCATAAAAGTTTCCCCTTCAATGTCAAAACGTCGACGGGAAATACTTTAGCGACTTGTTCGCCGTATGAGAGTTTGTGCTCTTTGCACATCATTCCCCATTATGCTCCCACTGGGATTAGATAATGATGTCGTCTTATCATGTGGTTGCATTTGAGAATGAGTCGAATTCAATTCATCACTTCTCATATTACTTCCACTTGGACGAACTCCACTAAGATCATTATCTTGATCCGAGGTTTCAAATAGGGTGTTGTCTTCCCTTATTTCGCCCTTCTTAGGAAATTCATCCTCTAAGAATGTGACATCACGTGATTCAAATTCAGTTATGACCTATTGTTTTAAGACTTGAAGAGATTCTCAAGTCTTTGGTCTCATTAGTTCAAGCATTTTCCTCATTTTGCAAAAGTAAGAGATGCAAAAAGTTTTTTTTTTTTTTTTTTTTTTTACATGGCAACCTTGTTGCCGTTTCCGAGGATCGAACCCCGGACCTCTCGGACCCGTTCATTCATTCCCTATACCACCAGGCCGAAGCGCCGGTAGTGTCCATGGGGCGCTTCCTTTTTTTATTTAATTGAACTGGCTCTTGAACTCCTCCAAGTTAGGTGAATTTGACATGTGTTACCTCCATATGCTTGCTTGGTCCATATAGATTATGCTTTAATCAATTTCTCGAGTTTGTTCCTCGAATAGCGACGCTTCCTGTCAAACAAGGGAACTACGTCAAAAATGAAGTTAGACGAGACATTTTGGAAACGATACCAAATACCCTTCTCCTATATCTGACTTTAAATGTCTTGTGTTTCATCTTCATGTGCCTTTGCTCTTCAGGATTTCCTTGAAGATATGTGAGGGCATTGCTCCTTGTATGTTTTACTCCATTTATTCCATCAAAATGGATGGTTGGGCCTTAGCATGCCTTCTTGGTATAAGGTGTTGCTTCAGTGGTCAATGTACACCTTTTCCTACAAGAGATGGGGCATGTTACTTATATTCCAAAATTGAATTGGACTAATTTAGGAACGATACTCCCTTTTTGTGCTGAATCAATTAACTGTGTTTCATCTTGCTCATGGGTGAGAGTTACTCTACTTTGAGTGACTTGCCCCATTTATCAACTGCAAGGAAAAAAGACGTAATATGTTATTTTCATACTCGACATGATTCATTTTAGGAACAATATACTCCCTTTTACAGCATATATGATGATATCGCTCCATCCCGTTTCCTTGGCTATGGAGAGGGATTTGCTCTCTTGATTGACAGCAATTCATTTGGCAAATGTTTATTCCATTTGAATCTTTCCCTTTTAAGAAGCCGGATGACTCAAGCATTGTGTTTCCCTGATCCATGTTGTGGCCATCTGCCCCAATTAAAATTTCCCCTTTTAGGCTAGGTGATCTTTCGCCATTTTTGTTGCGTCAATGCATTTCCCACTTCACAATCTGTAAGCATGGATGGCTATGTCAGTTTATAAATGAGTTGTTTTGACTTTTGGAACGAACACACCCTTTTCTTTTAGAGATCGTGTGATTCTGGACCAGGTTGTCCTCCCCATGTAATCTTGTTGCTTGCGAGTAGTTTGCCTCACTAAAATCTGCACAAAGTACAAGGACAAGTCATTCCTAAAATAAATTGAATTTAACTTGAAACGATTACCACCTTTTGAAGTGTTGTCTTGTAGACCACCAATAATCATCTCCATACAGGATTGGATGCCAAGAAACCATTGAAGTGTAGGGATTGCAGTTGCTTCTTGTTTTTGTCTTTCCAGAGGAAGTAAATATTAATCTTGAACAAAACCGTCATTTTGCCTGTTTGACAAAAATGGATGACTGAGTCAGTTGTTGCACAAGAAACCCTATTGGAATGATTACAACCTTACCCCCTTAAAGCATCGTTCTGCGGATCATCCTGCAAAAGCAATTAAGTAAAGAGATAAATTATTACGCAAGTTATTCTTGAAACTTATTTTCAAACATTTTGAAGCTAAGGCATAAAACTCAGCCTAGAGGATCCAATTGAAACACTTGAAGTGTTTTAAAGAATATGATTTTTATGAACTCTAACTTCATTCTTCAAAAATGTGAGTTGTATGATTTACAAAAGCATTCAATTGGGTCCACAATCAAAACCCAAAATGCAAAACATGGTTCCTAATAGGAATAATGACAAGGATAAAGTACAAGAAGCTCTTTCATAGAGGAGCGTAATAAGCACAATTCTCATCCTAGCTTTAGAGTCCACTTTTGGCATGGTCAAGCAAGAGGAGTTCAAGGAATGGTTGTCACGCATGGCCTGCGAAAGGAAGATAATGTCAGTATATGAATGAAAAATTGATCTTTCAATAAAGCGCCTCTTACAATGAAATCAAGGCGACGATACCTTCTCCGTAATATCCACTTACGAGAATTTGGTATTTCGTCAAGATTTTATTAGTAAGAGGAGATTTCATTAAAAGATCGATCCGTGGCTATCAATTGAATGCCCACTCTGTTCCAAAAGTTTATACATAAATGGGGCATCGATTTTGAAAAATTAATTTGTGGTTCCACTCATGCAAAGGTGAGGTGATTTTTATTTTGAGAAATCAATACACAAAATGTGATTTGAATTTCAAAATGCGACCAAGAATTTTCTTGAAAATTTGATTTTAATTCTATGCCCCAAAATGTGATCTTGACTTGGAATAATTTCTATACAAAATGTGACTTTGAGTTTGTAATTGAAAATTTAAACAAAAACATATGTTCTAATCTAGGCCAGATCAGATGCATTTGAAATGCTTGTTTATCAAGAGTGAGTGGCAAGCCTATATTTTCAAGGGCATTCCATTGATTTCCGTGAACCTCAAAAAATGAAAATTTCAATCCGAAGTGAGTAAGTAAATGGAGAAATCGTACTTACAGTGGGTGAAGAGACATTTTTTTTTTTTTCAATTACATAGACATGCGGATGTAAACTTGTAGATTTGACGCATAAAGGTGGAATTCTAAAGGCTTAATGTCCCCATTTCGATTAGATCAAAAGAGTTTTCCCCACTCCGCACTTACGTCGGACAGTTCTCTTTATCATTAATCATAATGAGCGGGACCAAAAGTGGATAACCATGGGTCATTCCCCGCACGGGTTCCATCTTTTGGCACCTCCTATGGGCTTCCTAGTGCGATCGGGGTTTTAGATCGCGGGTTGTGTGTGTATATGTGTAGTGCTAAGATAAGTATAAAGGCACGAACATCAATTGATATCCAAACAACACTTCAATTTCATCCATATAAGCATACATTCCTACGCCTCCCTGCAAAAAAATGGGTCAACAAACACTCCACCCCTTATTACTCCAAACCTACAAAAACATTTAACACATTGTTAGTGGACTAACCTTGTTTTCCACGCGACTTTGACACGCGCTATCAAATGAATACCATGTTGGTGAACAACCAACCAAGTTATTACGGCCTAAGTCCTTTAAGGTTTGCAACCAAGTCCCAAATGAGTCGCCAAGCTGTCACGACCTCTTTTTCCGTACGGGGAAAATAAAGAATGGTTTAGGGGTATTTGCCTAAAGAGGCGGACCAATGGCCCTAAATTAGGCGCGGCTCTCCCAAGCCCATACCTCATGCGCGACGTTGGATTTTGTTTTTTAGTTCTTAACAACCTAAATATTTCTAGGAGTCGCCACTAGCCTATTGGGGTCGGCTAGAAACCAATCAAGACACGGGAGTGTTGTCTCAATTCCTACGCAACCAGAGATTTCTAGGAACGGGGACTTGTTTACGCCAATGTTTCTATTAGCGCCCTTGCGGTACCACTAATTTGGAAGGTTTTAATCTAAATGGCCACACCATCTTGATTACCAATTATAATCTTTATGAAACCGCTAAGTGTCCATGCAAATGTTTTTGTAGTTTTTTTTTTTTAATGTCTAGACTAATCCTAACATAATTTAGAAGAGAAATTTACACTCAAATTAATGAAAAGCGGTGCATAAGTAAACATCCAAGAAATTGAAATAACTTGAAAATAAATGCGGAAAATGAAAACCCGATACAAGTCGGGCAAATAATATTACATGGCCTTGTTATCACACCCCGGGACAGGACCCCCGTGAGCAAAATGAGAATTTAAATATGCATGAAATTACCCTAGATGCATGAAATTACTCTAAATAATTTTAATCTAAGCAAAATAGATTATTTACAAAAATGGTTATAAAATACCAAAATATCATTTAATTAGGAAAAATGACTTTATAAAATTAGGAAAATCTCCTAGATGTCATTTTTGGCTTAATTTGATAACATCCAACATTTTTTGATATTTTTGAAATTTTGAAATTTTATATATATATATATATATATATATATATATATATATATATATTTTTTAAATATTAATAATAATTCCTTAAACCGATCTATGCTAACATGGAGTAGCACAGCACATGAATATTACAATAATCAAGCTCAAATCGACCGTTTCAAGATCGAAACTTGGTTTTCGCATTTCATCGAACACTTGGCGTGCATTAAATCACCCCAAAACAGCTTCGCGGGCCATGTTTGCGGCCTTCAATCTTCACCCATGAGCAATATTATGTGGGACTAAAGCATCAAGATTATACTACCACATGCAATGAGCAATATTAGATAGAAATCATAGCTTACAACACACAAGAACCCAACTAAAATCGTCCTCAAATACACGGGTTTGAGCTGATTTTGCAAATCTGGGTTTGAACCCAAATCAAGCAAACAGGTTGCATGCCCATGTTCAAGCCCCGACACTTATCACATGCAAGATCTAAGGGAAACACTACTTAATCCGAGTGAAAGTAGGTAACATGAGCTTTCAAATGCAACAAAAATTATAGAGAATGACCCACCAAACAACATCAAAACGACCTCTCCAAGAAGCATACATGCAAAAATTTTGAAGAGATTTCAACACTTAGAAAAATTTCCACCTCGAAAATCAGTCCTCCGGGCTGCTTTTCCTCTTGATTTTCATGATCAAAACATACTCAAACTCGAAAGAAAATACATCTAGGATGCTTACCTTGCTTCTTAGTTTCCCTTTCAAGTGGTTCTTGGCCGAGGAAACCGAGAACTTATCCTCGAGAGGCACGTGGAAGTTGGCTTCTTCAACTGGAAAACCAGATCTGCAAAGAAAGAACTGATAACGAAGGTTTTCATTAACCTCCAAAATTAGACTCCATGACTTTTTTTGTTGGAAAAATAAACACCAAACAAAGCTATATGTATTCTACTTTGGTTTTGAACTCATGGTTTTCCTCATTTGTCTCTCAACTTTCTCAAAAACACTCGCTTTCTCTCACTCGTGACCAACCGGGCTCAACACTTAGAAAAAATTCAGACTTTCTTTGGCCTGCCAGGAGGGTAGTTTTTCGGGGGGGCTTTAGGAGGCCTTCCCTATCTCCATTTGGGACGTGCGACCTATGGTTGGAAATATATTTGAGTGAAGTTTCACTCTTTAGTTGAAGGTTTTGGCTAATTTTGGCTGCAAGGTTGTGAAAATTGCACTTTTCTCTCTCAAGGTCGGTCTGGAATTTCTGGGTTTTCTTTTCTGGAGTTGCTTCTGAAGGTGTCTTTGGGGGACGACCGTGTGCTCTCTCCTCTCGTTCTCGTCTTCACTCTCTCCTCTCCTCAAAGAGCTTGCTTCCGTGATCTTCTCCACTGAATTGGAGGAGTTTTGGTCGGTCTTTTGTCCACCTACCAAGCCTGTCAACAGGGCTATTTCAACAACTTTCTGACTTAGCCAAATTTCCACTCTTGCAGCTGTTGAGTGTCCGGACTTTGCTGCGACTTTCCCGTGCTTTCAGCAGATTATCCCTAGCCATTTATTGTCCACTTTCACTACTAATTATGGCCTTCCATCACGTGCAAAGATCGGGCTGGTTGGGCAGGTAAGGAGGATATGGTGGGGCCACCAAGTTGCTTACTCAGCAACTCCGAAAATAGACCAACTTGTGGACTGAGGTTTGTCAGCTGGTTTAGGTGCTTTAATCCATCAATTTGGCTGCGATTTTTGATCAATTAGCAAGCTCATGCATAGTAGTTTAAGATCTCGACCAGATTTCGCAATTTTTCCCACCCAATTTTGCAAGAAAGACCCTCAAAATTGGCCATTGTTTTTATCCGAAATACCCAATTCAATACAAACTTGGTCTTTTTGGCCCGATTTGATTGATTCGAGTTGGCCCAAGTTCAATTTCAACTTAATTGGTGACCAAGATGATGATTTAAGGGTTCGGGCAAAATTTTGCAAAATTTACAAATTGGTCCCTCAACTTTTGAAATTGCATTTTAGCCCCAATTTGCCATTTTAATTCCAATCTGACCTCCCCGGGCTTGGCTAATCACATTTAGATCATTGGCCCCAACTTTTTTTCTCATTTTTTTTCTATTTAATTTTAATTTTTTAATTTTTTTTTTTTAAGGAAAAACATATTCCATTTAAAACACTATATTAAATGCCTAGATAATCTATATGCAAGAATTTGACATGAAATATTTTTGTGGAAAAACAAGTTCCCATTTTTTTGGAAATGATTTTTGGGCAAAATTTAGGTGTCCCAAACAAAGAAAGAAGACAACCCCATGGCTTAAGAAAACTTAAGTCTGGTTTTCTACCCGTCCATAACTCATATGGAGTGGAAGCAAATCGATTTGGAAGGCACACGGTTAAGTATATAGGCAGCGAGATAACAACGCATCACTCCAAAAGGTGATAGGCAAGTTAGCATGCCCCATCATGGACCTAACCATTTCTAGTAGGGTTCTGTTTCTTCTCTCTCGCAACACCATTTTGTTGAGGAGTATATGGAATAGATAATCGTCTTTCTATTCCTTTTTCATCACATAATTTTCTGAACTCATCGATAAATATTCTCGACCTCGATCGGATCTCAATGCTTTTATTTTCTTGTCTAATTGATTCTCTACCAGATTCATAAACCTATTGAAAACAACTTATTGCTTCAGATTTGTGAGAAATCAAATAGGCATATCCGAATCGAGTATAATCATCTATAAAAGTGATGAAATAAACAGCCCCATGCCTTCCTCTCACATTCATTGGACCACAGACATCATAATGGATTAAATGCAGAGGAAATTAAGCTCTTTTATATTTTCCAAATGGTTTCCTTATCGTTTTCCCTTCTAGGCAATGCTTACAGATGGGCAAATCGACTTTTTCAATATTGCCCAAAAAGCCCTCTTTGGCTAGTCTATTCATACGCTGTTGGCCAATATGACCAAGTCTAGCATGCCACACATTCACATCATTATCATATGAATTAGGAGATGTGAGAAGGGAATAACAAATATTTGCATTAACATAGTCAATATCTAATACAATGAAACCATCCAGAAAGTAACCATGACCATAGTAGTTTGTATCCAAATACAAATCTACACTTTTATTATGGAAGTTCATATTAAAACCTAATTTAACCAACACTAAAACAGACACTAAATTCCGACGAATCTCCGGAGCATACAACACATCATGAAGGAACAAAGTGCGTCCATCACGCATATTCAGTTGGCATGTGCCAATTCCTTTCACTTCAGCTGAGTTGTTTCTCACATAGATCCACTTAGTTCCAAAAGTAGGTACTCGTCGGAATTCCACGAAGGATCCTCTATCCTTCGCTACATGGTCTGTCGCTCCTGAATCTACAGTCCACAGAGGATTAGATTCAGTCAAGAATACAGAACTTGACACATATGCAAAGTTCCGAATCGTACCAAGGGTGTGTACCATCTTTGGCACCATCTTTGGCTCGCGAAAATCGCGGGCATAGTGACCCTTCTGGTCACAGTTGTAACATTTCACCCTTGATATATTCTTCACATGAGGACGTTTTCCTCTCTTTTGTTGGTTAATTCTTGGTTTCTTGCAAGAAGGACTTGATCCCTTGCATTTCCACATATTGAACGAATCAATGCGCTTGCGCTTAGAGCATGAAGCCCCTTCTGAGCTTAAAGTAACACGAAAATATCTGTTTCCTGCTCTAATGCCTTGAGGCGATGATCAGCTAACTCAAGGTGGCGCACAGCATCCTCTAGATCTTCCATAACATGGTCAAGAGCTTTTAGTGCTTTTTGCTTTTCCAGCACACATTGAATTTTCATTTGCCAAATTTTATAGTTGTCACCTTTGAGCTTTTCACCTTTGTTCAGCTCGACAACTATGCTCTTTGTGGCTGAAGCCATTAATCTGAACACATCAGACATACATGCACGAGTTATTAATGTCTATCACTTATGCATCTATTTTGCACAAAACCCATCATATTAATTAATAATTTTAAGTAAGGTTTTCAGAATCAAAAGGTCACTATGTTTCCAATCATCCTCCAAAAATCCTAACTTAAAACTATCATTAATATGATTGTCATATGCAAAGTCAATTCTATGAAGCTACAAAAACTTCTATTACTACCCACATCTAACTACCCACAGCAACCAGCAATCACAGAAAGCAACAGATAATTGACATACAATATAACAATAAGGCTTTCACATAATATGGCTAACATATAGGTTGCTACAAACAATCACAATCAGGTAGTTAACTTTACATAAGATGTCCACCAAGAACATTAAATAAAGACAAGTCATAACATCTATAAACGAGGCATCATGCAACTAATAGGGAAAGCAGCTACATGGTCCAATTTCTTTTTCTTTTCTCTCTGTAAAATTCTCGGGCATTCTTGACAGCCACGGAAAAAACGACGGATATCCCTTAGATTTCTCCTACGCACATTCAATCCTGGCCCAATCGAAGTCATTCCTTGGGTCGCAGTCTTTGTGGCTCCAACCCGATGGTATTCATCTACGAATTCCATTACTAGTGCCTTATAGCTAGTAAATCCTTTGACCTCCGTAGGCGATTCAACACTCCTTGCCATCCTTGTGGAAGAGTGTTCATAAAGAATCGCATCATCTGAATATCTTGCATGGGATAACCGTTCCAAATGACTTCCTGAATTTTGTTGTTGACCTCTATGACACGAACAATTATGTCATCACTCTCCCATCGATAACCATTCAAATCGGTTATCAACCTTGTAAGCCTTTCCTTTTGTTCATCTAACATCGTGCGCACAGATGCGCGCGGCTTACGGGGAGGCATTGTTCTTGCAACAAATGCAGAACAAAAATGGATTACATATAATCCACATAGACATAATTGGAAAAAAAAAGTCTTTTTTTTTTTTTTTTTTGGGGTCAACGGTCAACGGTCGTCAGTCAACGGTCAACAATCGCAGTCAACGGTCAACGGTCACGGTCAACGGTCGTCAACGGTGAGCCGGTCGGGCCGGTCGCCCGGTTGCCCGGTCGGGCCGCTCGGACGAGCCGACCGCTCGTGCCGCGCGACGTGCGGGCGTCCGCGAGTCGGGTCGGGTCGGGTCGCCGGTTGGCGACCGCCCGGCCAACCGACGTCGGCGATGACGTCAGCGATGACGTCACCCCGGCGGTTACCGACCGTTGGGTGACGTCATGCTGACATCACCACGCGTCGGTCCGTGGACCGGCGCGTGCCGGTTCGCCGGCCGGCGGCGCGCATGCGCCGGTTCGTCACCGGCGCGTGTCCCGCACGCGCTGGACGAACCAGCGCGTCTGGGCGCGTCACGCCCACGCGCAGCGCCTTTTGGCCGCGCGTGGGGGCGCGTGCGGCGTCGTCCGGCGACGTGCGACATGTCGCCGGACTCGTCTCGACGTTGCCTTCCTCCCTATGCCTTCAGATTTTTATTTCGACTTACGAAAAATCGAAAAAATGGGCGAACATGCTCGGGTGTCGGGATTTCTCGCCCCGATCCGTACGGCCGAAATGCTTTTTGTGAAAATCAAACATAAACAGTAAATTGATCGGGAAAAACGTGAACTAAGGCTCTGATACCAATGTTGGGATCGAATGATCCCCGAAAACCGGATTCGGCACCTAAACCGAACCCCTAAATCATATGCGGAAGATAAGCCCGGGAATGTCACGTATCACCGATCAAAAGCACGCCACGGATTCGAGCGTACCTTGTTGGCCACAGATTAGACACCGATGCCGTATTGAGGAAGAGATTTCAGTCCCGTTCGATCCGATGTCGAAGATTCGCCGTGAAGTGGAAATGGCGTCGCTTCTTGGCCTTCGAGAGAGAGAGAGCTTCTTGGGAGAGAAATCTGAACGTACTAAATGCGAAAAGGTGCGTTCATTCTCTTTCTTATCCCTTTTATAGGTGCCCTTTTCCACGGGCCTAATTCCCGTGGGCCGGGCCCTTAGGCCCATCGTGGCCGGGCCGACTTAGGCCCATGATTAAATCCTACACTGTCCTTTGGAACTTGCCTGAATTTCGTCATTTCTTGCCTCGCTTCTTCTTGTCCTCCAAAAGCACTTGGTCATGTTTTGCCTCGCACTGCTTCTTGTTGTCCTTCAAAAGCGCTCCTGCATAGACTCGACGGCTCAGCTCTTTTGGGTCGAGGGAGGTGATCTCGTCACCAATCGCTCTTCTCAAGATCGCCAAGGAAATGAGAGAAGGCTTTCTCGTTCACTTATGCGATTTCGGGCGTTTGCCGATGGTGATGAGTCGGGCGCATTGCCTGCTGCAGAAACTCCTTCCATCTTCTTCTAGGTTTACTTGTAAGGCCCTATTTGTTTATTTTTGTTTCTGTTCCCATAAAAAAAAAATTGTTCTTTTGTTCCAAGAAAAAAAAAAGAACAGAAACGCGTTTAGTAAAACTTTTATTTCCGCGAACATATTTGAAACAAAAATAATAAGTAGAAAAAAGTTAGTTCTTGTTCCCGGGGATACTTCCGAAAAACACTTCTTTTTTATTCTCATTTTTTCTTCTTCTTTTTTCCTTCCTTCTTCTTCCTTTTGGCCGGTCGCCGGCCTCGGCCATGGTCGACAACCGGCCGTCAAAGGCCGGTGACCTCGCCGGGCCACCGCCAAGTCGACATCGCCTAGCGGTGGCCCGGCAAGGCCGAGCCTCGCCGATGGCCCAGTGAGGCCGAGCCTCATCAATGGCTGGGCGAGCTCGGCCTTGCTGGATTTGGGTGAGCTCGGGCTCGCCCAGCCAAGGCAAGGCTAACCTCACCCAGCCACCAGCGAGGCTTAGTCTCACCGGGCCACTGCTGGGTGACGCGAGGTCACCGGCCCTCATCGGTCGATCGGTCGTCGGCCATGGTCGAGGCCAACGGCCGATTAAAAGGAGAAAGAAAAAAAAAAAAGAAAAAGAAAAAAATATAATAAAAATATTTAAAAATTAAAAGAAACAAAAAAAAAATTACACAAGTTTATCAAACTCATTTCTATTTCTGAAGTATAAATTTTTTGCAATTACCAAACGCGTTTTTATACTCAGAAATTGTTTCCTGGAACATATATATATTATTTATGCTAAAAAATTATTCTCCGAAACAGAAATGTTACCAAACGTACCCTAAATGAACGGTTGATTTATTGGTCCAGACATTCGGACTCTCCCAAAAACGTGTTGCTGCTTGCAGTTCTTGCTATGGCGGAAGAAATAGAGACGAAACGATGATGTCCAATTCTGATTTTTCAGACTTCCATAGTCAAGTAGAGAACAGGGACCCGAATAACATTAACAAAATTAAAAAAAAAAAAAAAAAGTAATGATGATAATGATGTCACGCTAAAGCTGAGCTCCTTCATTATTGTGATATCCCTGTTTTGAATGAAAATGAATTGGGAGGTTTGAGCTAAATGGGCTTAAGCCCTAATAGGTCCTGCCATAGTACACATGGAAAAATCTATCCTCAATAGGTAAGGTAGCAATTCAAACGGACAATCACGTCCCTATCGGCTATTCTTGTAATTTTGTTTCATTACCAAAATGTTTCAATGCGATTGTGAATTACATTTTTTTTTTAAATCAAATGAATGAAAAAGTATTAATTCATGCCAATTTTGAATTAATCATATTGTATCCCGTCGAATTTGGGTTTCTCTCATTGTATTTGTGTCGTGTCATAGATCAAGAATTGCCATCTTTATTAATAGGTCTTCCTACCTTTTCTTTTCTTGCCCTGATTAAGTCCCATCCAGAAGGGTTCATCGAAGTTCTCATACAAGATCTTGCCGTTCTTGCCTAAACTACCTATTATCAAGGTCCATGTATGGTTGTGGCTTCCCAATAGCAACGTACCCCTCCGAAATTATCCAAGGGCCCTCTTGTAATACAAAGTCACAGTTCTCAATGCTCGGGGAAATTTGGCAATGATTAAAGTCATTTCCTAGCTCAATAATCATGAAATTTTCAGCTTAGCACATTAAGGTGCTAAAATATACACTTATTCTTATTGAATGCGCCAGGAACGCCCTGTCAATAGTCTTACACATGTTAGGACCAAACTGGCGTTAACTATGTTGTCTAGTGCCAACAAGCCAAGCGTACATATTTTGAAAAAATAAAAATAAATAACAGCAAAAGAACAAAAATATATATAGAAGAGAGGGTCCATTTATGCAATGGCCCGGACCAGCCCATCTGGCCCCAGTCCAGCCCGTCGCATCAAGTCCAATTTCGATTTTAGCCTGGTTCAACCATCAACACCAGCACAAGCCAAACCCATCAAACCAAGCCAAGCGGGTGAGCCCAGCTCAGTCCGATTCAATTTCCACGGGAGCATGGAAGCGGAGATGCACGAAGATCACCCCAGGCTGAAATTCCCTTATTTAATTGTGTTTGCGTAAAAATCTACTACGATTGAAGCTGTTTTTGATTTTTTGAACTCATATCGTTGCTGATGCGATGATCTGAAATGAATCGCTGCTTTAATTTTGCATACAAGCTGCTTGGCCGAGGTGCTCTTTACCTCTTCGATGAACTGCCTTGATGATATCAGAATGCATGGTTCCTAAAAGAAATTAGTTCAATAGCCATTTCGTTTAATGATTAACCTCGCACGATTGGTCTTATACTGGGTTTCGATGTTCATGTTTTATTTTCAGTGTCTTTATTTTTATGCTTTATATCGTTGAATGTGTGATTTTCATTAATTTTTACTTGGTATTGTTTTGTCTCATATGATTAATTAAAAAATGTTATCGAAAATAACCATACATGAGCATTTAATGGGAAGTTCTTGGGGACTTAAAATGAAGAAAGACCGCATGAATCATGCTTTCGATTAAAAAAAAATTATGTTTAGTTATCGAAAAGGCATTGATTAAATTATTAGTTTAACCAAATTCTCGATCATAGATTTCCAGTTTATATAGGAAGGGCCCTCTCCACATTTCACATTTCACTTGACTCTGAGTTGGTTAGTAGTGACTCTTACTAAATCGAATTTTTTCGTTAGTCAAATAGAATCAATCAACATTGCGTGTGGTAAGGGCTCGGGAGAACATGTATGAATGAGAGCGAGCACCTTGAGCAGGGGACTATCCGTTCTCGTTCAACGTACAGCTAAACCCGCTCTCCCTAAATCCCTTAGGGAGGGCTGGGACAAACTATTTGATGGGAAGGGACTCAGGCAGGTGACAGAAACAGAGTGAACTAGTATGCTATTTCACAAATCAGCTCCACTATTTCCAGAGCATGCAGTATTTGGAAGTGATCAGTTAAGCCAACATGAGCCATCAGGAGGCAGGCGAGAGTTAGGAGCTTGACTCCTCATCTTAGTTGCTAAGCATGATTACTTCCTCGACACCGGATAGCAGTATAAACCAACATTTCCACCCATATCTCGATGATGGATGACTTTTGCTCTTGATTTGCGATAATAGCATCTGGCTGGGATGCTAGTCAGCGTCCGTGAAACAGCACACCTTTGCTGCTCTTGCTATTCAGTATGTTTAGGCTTAGCTTGGCGTTGACATGCTCCCTCCATTGATTGCAAGCATCCTTATGTTGAACTTTTGCTCTCGCTTCCATAGATGGTCTGTAGTTCTAGTGAAACAATCCATAAAATTAGCAATGAAGTTTTTGTATCCTCGAGTTGCGTCAGCTGGATTAGTCGGCTTCTGCTCCATGTCTCGGAGTTCTCTGATGGACTTCTTGCCTGTCTCTGAACTGAATGCGCGCGATTCCGCTAGCCATAGCAGGATATCTGACAAGGAGATATAGCATACATCAAGACAAACGCCTGCTAATTCCAGATCTTGACCTTGTGCTGTTTTTTAATGCGTGCTTCTTCGAATGGAGCATCTTCCAGACTCGTACGTTCTTTTGGGGTGGCAGCAGACTTCAGTAGCAATGTGCCAAATCATAACACTCCAGTTGAAATCCAGATCAAGAATCCATTTGGAAGTACCCAACGTTATAGCCCAATCAAGTATGCGACCGCCTCTAAAGGTGCGTATAGCTTGGAGCCATGATTATTCGTTCCACATCATCTGTCATTTCTTGTGGCTCCCATACAGATGTTTCTCCACCTGGTCTTTGATGTGCAGGAGCTTCTGGAGTCGGACCATCTCAGCCTTGTCGACAGCGGTTGTATCCAATTGATGAAATTCAAGTTCCGAAAGCTTTTATTCTTCATCTACCAACAAGCAGTCCTAATAGAGAAAAAGAGAACCAGCAATGCGTATAATTCTAAAAAGTTGTCTGCGCCCAACGATTATAAAATTATACAAAGAACGATTTTCGACTTTAGGCAAAACTCATCTATTCGTCCGGGGTTTAGAGTTTACTCTTTTACCTTTATTTTTATTTTTTTGGGTCAAATCTCTTTTACCTTTATTGATTCTGTCAAGAAAGTAAATTGTCTATCAATGCCAAGTCCATCATAAAACGGTATCTTCTACGCTTTAGTCGCCTCAAAGACACAAATCGATCCGTTAATATCTTGGACAGTCAGATTTAAACAGAAAAGCTAATTTTGAACATATATAAATAATTTTGAAAATATCTGTAACTAGTTATTATGCAATATAGTTAGTAACTTGCAAAATAGAGAGACTTTGCGCTTTGTTAGGCTCTAATAAGCAATCGAGAAGGGCGGTAAATAGGTTTTTTTCTTTTTTTTTTAACAAAACACCAACTAATTTTGTAGAATCGACCCTATTTAATAATATTGCTTTTACTCATAAAGTGAACTAGTAATATATGCCGACTGATCAGTATATCCATTTGATGTGAACTAGTAGATTACATTTTCTTTTTCGATGTGACAGCTCTAATTTGCCAAGCTAATGGTCACTATGTCCGTGTCTATTTCTTCTTCTTCTTTTTCTTCTTTTTTTTTTTTATATTTTTAACATAGTACATGTGCAGAAGTCATCATCCTCACCCATAAAATGCCTACATTAATGTAACGAGGCAATGGACTTCCAATAATGTGCTTATTTTTTACACAGCTTTAAAGAAATAGATGAAATGAAGTTAATTAGGATAATAACATAGGAATAACCATTGGACCTTTGTTCTTAAAAATGAGCTTTAGATATAATGCAAATGCTGAAAGGTAAAACTCTTTAGGGAAATACAAATTGTATCCAATAAAAACTTTTTGCAGAGGAACTTTGAGTTCAAGTAGTATTTGGCAAAATACTTTTGCAATGGGCTTTAGGTGTATTTTTTATATTTTTTTTATTAAAAAAAGGATCCAAACCCTTTGCCGAAGTCGACAAAGGACTATGGCTATTAGCAAGGCAAATTTGACGTCAATGGCTATCGACTAAGGTCGCTCAACCTCCGATGAGGGCCACCTTGAGTTTGCATGACCTTAGGCACGACCATTGGTGAGGGTCGTGCTCCATCACATGACCCAAGTGGCCCTCGACTAGGTCTTACAAGGGTCGCGTGACCCCGGGTGACCGTCACTTGAGGTTGTGAGGGTTGCGCGTCCCTAAGCAAATGTCACGTGAGGTTGTGAGTGCAACCTCAAGCGACCCTCGCCCAAGGTCATGCAACCTAGGCAATGATCGCCAAGGTCACCTGGGTCATGCGACCCTTGCCATCCCTTCACCAGCCACTCACCAGCCCTTCGCCCACCAAATCTAGCCTTGTTGGCCCTTCGCCAGCCGCCCTCGCGTGAAGAAGATGAACAGTTACAAGGATGGGCAAAATCAAAAAACTAAAGAATTAGTGATAGTAATTTTGGAAGGAATATTTTTATTCTAGTTTCATTATTCTACAAATGCTACTTTGCAAGAGGCTAGGTGGGAAAAGCATTAGGCTTTCAACATTCTCAATGCTAGTATTTGGCCAAAGGCTATTTCAAAATACTTGTCAAATGCTCCAACATTTCTTCAAGGGTTTTGGAGGCTCGAAAACCATTAGGAAAGCTAAGCCAAACACACCCTTAGACCTATTAATTCTTTACCGCACACATTGAATGGCAAAATTAACAAAAGAGAGCGCAACTTCGTGTTCGCAGTGGGGCAACTTTAATTTAATAATGGATCTAGAAAGCAAGTGTGTGGCATGTGACCGCAACCATTAAAACAGTCATTATAGAAATACCCTGAAAAAATTTGACCACCCACTTTAGAATAGCATACTATTTTCTGCTTCAGCTCTTTGGCCTTTAAAACTCTCTAGTTTAGCTTGTCACCTCGTAACTAGGGGTGTTCTTTGGATCCTTGGTGTGTAGTTATAAGGTTACATAACTAGGGTACCCGAGCATGACCAATTGTTGGGCTATCATTTTAACGCCTATCCCAAAATATTTTTCTTCCTAAAGGATAATGGGCCAATTTTTGCCTCTTTTCAAGTTCAGAACTTATAAAGCCCATCCAAAATGGATCATGGGTCAATTTTTGCCGCTTTTCAAGATCATATTGTGTATGGGTTATATTTATTTAAGGACGGTGTGTAACTGGGTCTAAAATATTATGGTTTAATAAGATTGGGTCTTAAATGGATTTCCACGAGACCCATTTTCGATCCATTTATTAATAAAGGCACCACCCGGCAGTCACCGAATAGCCTACAGTGTTCGAGGGCGAGTGACTGAGCGAGGCCCCCATGAGCTGACACGCTTGTTTCGTAGTCGTCCCTCCGCATAACATTCGTGAGCTTGGGCCAATCCTTTAATCCTTCCATTTTGAGATTGTTGCTTTACCCAAAATATTGGCAGCCTATTTTTCTTATTTTTTTGGATAATTTTGATGGCCAATTTTCGCACCCCTCTTGTTTCTTTTTTTTTTTTTTCCTTTTGCTAAAACTTTTTTTTTTTTTTTTTTTTTTTGCAAAAGTTGAAAGCTTTATGCACATGTTATAGTCAAAATAGAGATTTTCTTTTTCACTCTAAAGATGAATGCATGACAACTTATGGTATAGTTTTATCAAGTGAATACAATTTTAAAATGTTGATATCAATTATAGGCAAAAAATTATGGTTGTACTGATGGGAGTAAATATTGTGCTGATTGGTGATTATGGTGAAGGTCGATAGGAGAATCTGTAGGTTTTGTAATAAGCATTTCAATATATAGATTTTTTTAACGTTTTCTACTTAATTTACTGACATTTTTTACTTGTGCCAATTTACTTTTTAAATTTGATATGAAATTTTTATGAAGTAGCATATACACATGAAAAGCTTAAAATGAGATAAATAGGTGGGAATGGGTTTTCATAGGATAGATTACAAATGGATATATTCTAGAAATATGGGTTGGGTCAATAATGGGTCCGGTCGAGTATGGGTCACTAAATTTGTATTGCCTATAAATGGGTCAATTAGGTTAAATGATCAATTTGAGTAGGACATTTTTTACTCGACCCACCCATTTAATAACCCTACCAAAATCTAGGATTATTCTAGCCAATTATATGCACATCATATGATAGACAGATCGGAGCTCATTATCCTCGTCAAAACACCCAAAGAACCAAAACTAAGAGAGGGAGAGACTGGGTTTACCTTCTTTGAGGCCATCCCGGTGCAGCTCCTATTCCTTAAAGGTGGCAAACCTCGTCCAGTGGATTTAGGTTCACGACTTGCGAGCACAGGAAATTATCCTTTTTAATCAAAATTCAGAAATTTAAAGTAAATGCAGCTTTGCATCTTAATGGATGATGATTCGGCACTTTGACAATTCTATATGTTTGCTCATGATAACGTATGGAATTGATAAATTAGAATTAGATGATAAGTTAACTGCTTCTAGTAAAAATTAAGATCCCGTTGTTTGGCATTGCTATGAAATTGTAGAAGTCATCGTATATCACCAAAACAGGAAGGGGACAATCCCGTAATGATCTTGAACCAAACCAGAAAACCGATTTAGTAAATTACCCATAATGCAAGAGAAGATAAAAAGGTGAAGATCCAAAATTTCTTGATGGAGTCTGCAGTTAATTGCAGTAAGAACTACTGGCACAAAGTAGATCTCGGTTGACTCAACCGTGTTGAGTAAGCTGCGCATTCTAAGGGCTCTACATATGGCTAAAAACTTTGTTGATTGCATCATGGGATAACTATATTTACGACTAGAAATTTCATATAAAAACCTGCATTAGTCCACGATCTCAAAAGATTTTGTGTAACTCCTGCATTAGTCCACGATCTCTAGGACCCAGTTGGGAACAAATTGATTGTGTATATTAGCTGATTCAGATGTCAACTAAGAACAAGGACCTCCCTAGAAATCCAGACAGGATGATCTCAACTGAACTAAATTAGACCATTTTCTCAAATCACACCCAACCAATGAAAAGAATTACAGAACAGGGCAACATCAAAAATCATACTCAGACAACGTAAAGCATAATTTGTAGATTTGTACAAAATACAGCGTCAACAAATTTTACATATCAAGCATGAAAAAACACAGGGCTTGGAGGAACCAAATTATACGGCCCATTGTGGAAGAGAAGAGAACCAAGTGGCCGATTGGGTTGCCAAGGCCCCCAGAATGAAATAATTTACCTTGTAATAGGACTACTAATCCCTCTCAAATTTTATGGGACCTCTTATGTTCGGAGGCCCATGTAGGCTATTATTCTGGAATCACTTGAAGCAATAAAAGGAATTTGTTTTTGACAGAAAAAATTGACGCAAAATATATAAACACAAATATATACACACAATCTAACATTAGCATCACTGCCACTTTCATCAAGATTCGGTGTACCTCCTTCATTAGTCCACAATCTCCTGACCCAGTTGGGAACAAACTGATTGTGTATATTAGCTGATTCAAATGTCAACTAAGAACAAGGACCTTCCCAGAAGTCCAGATAGATGATCTCAGCGAAACTGAATTAGACCATTTTTTCAAATCACACCCAACCAATGAAAAGAATTACAAAATAGGGCAACATAAAAAATCATACTTAGACAACGTAGAGCATAATTTGTAGATTTGTACAAAATACATCATTAACAAAATTTACAAATCAAGCATGAAAAACCATAGGGTTTGGAGGAACCAAATTATACGGCCCACTGCGAAAGAGAAGAGAACCAAGTGGGCGATTAGGTTGCCAAGGCTCGCAAATGAAATAATTTACCTTGTAGGCTATCATTTTGGAATCCCTCTCAAATTTTATGGGACCTCTTATGTCCGAAGGCCCATGTAGGCTATCATTTTGGAATCACTTGAAGCAATGAAAGGAATTTGTTTTTGACAGAAAAAGTTGATGCAAAATATATAAACACACAATCTAACATTAGCATCACCGCCACTTTCATCAAAATTATATTCATCCATTGCCAAATAACAATATGCATGAAAACTATATTACTAGAGAAATTAATTAGGAGAATCATGTCCGAAGCAGCACATCCACCTATTGACTTTACCAGTGTATAAGTTTGATGTAGTGAGATTAAAAAAGAGATTAGGAACTTTTTTGGGGAGGGGGTGTGGGAGGGGAGGCGAGAGAGAGAGGAGCAATCACACTAACAAATCACGGCAACTATGAATTGGACAATTTCGGCCATGGTGTTTGGAGCGCGAATGATAATCATTCTGTTTTTCTAACATAAATCCGTTTGATAATTATCATCTCAGTTGCTCTTCATCTTCATCTCTTCTTCACCACCAAAGTGCCCACAAAACTCTTTCCTCCTCATCACCAATGTCCACTATCACGACCCCTCCTCCTTCTCTCACTCTCCACCTCCTTCTTCAACCTCCCCTGGTCCAATCTAGCTTTCAATCAAGCCACACTCCTCTACCATTGCTCCACTGTCAATGGCCTCCTCCTCCTCTGGAGCCTCACTAGCTTGCCTTACTCTTGGGTGACATTTTTTTTTTCCTAAAGAATCATATGAACTTTAATTTTGTCCCTTTAATTGCTCATAAATGATGACACTTGACTTTAATCCATAAAATGAAACTATATACATTCTTACATGCATTCTTGTTATCAAATTAGTTGGAGACATTATCCAAAAGGGGGCAATACATCAAAATTTCTCCGGTTTATATTTGTCTCATATCTATAGTGTTATTTAGTCAATTATTTTTTTAGTAAAAATATGTTTTATCCACACGATTTTCTAGTGGGGTAACCAAACAAATGAAGGCCACATTGATAACATTGTTAAACTGAATTGGAGATTGAAGAGGTTGTATTCCACAACATCACTAGTGTCAAAACAAAGATTTTTGTTCAACGGTAAGAGTGACTCCATCAAGCTAGTGTCTTTTAATAGTTTTGCTGCATTCACCAAATAATTTGTAGGAGAAAAAGAATCCTTGACATATAGTCTCAGCACCACTTGAAATAAAAAGGTTTAAGTCACGAGTATGATCCACTATCTTGATATATGTCCTAACCAAAATTTCATCCGAATTTGACTTGATTTTAAACGGTTGAATTGAATTGGAGTTGTTGATTATGAAGTTTTGATTTGGTCAGATACATACCAAATCCAATTTTCTCTTCCTTCATTTGCAAAGTTCTTTCTTCATTTGTGAAGTTCGTAGTTCATCAATATGCTCTTGATGTACTTGCCCATTTAAGATACGTGGGTTCGTCGTCTTACAACTAATATTTTGTCCATCTATGATTATTAACAATGATTACAAGTATATGTCATATTGCTTAATTCGATTGTGAATTTTTTTTTCTGCAAGACCAATCCACCACGTGATGTGCATGATTGCTATTGTCTTTGCAAGCTCAGCCCGACAACGGCCCAAACTGCATTAGCTGGCCCAAACATGAGGAGGCATTGTTTGGTGGGTTGCAAGTGTGCATAGTTAAGACCCATTAAAACCCATATATAATTGGGCTCTACTATTCTAAAATCTTGACAATCCGCTCCTTGAACTATTAAGTTACCGTCTTCTAGAATTGCACAAGCTAGCAAGTCACTCCAAAACACAATGATGTTTAAAAAATTAAAAAGATGGCAAAAGCTTGACTCGATAAGAGAAATTTGCTTGATCCACAAGTGACTTAATTTGATCAATATGTGATATTCATTTTCATGCACAAGCCTACTTTTAATCCGGTGAACATGGGGATGATAAAGAGCGATTTCATGTTATGCTTTACGTATTTTTTTGTCGGATCTTATGCTTACTTCTCCTAGTGATCATGAGGTCATTCTTTAGTATATGATACGCATTAGCCCTTTGCTTCCACATGAAAAATGTACCAAAGGACTTTTAGGTGTATTAATATATTGAACCAAGACATCACATCTCTCTTTTACTTTTACTTTTACTTTTACTTTTCATTTTCCTTTTCCTTTTGGGAAGAAAGAATCACACATAAAAGTGCAAAACGAAGACACATTGCATCTATTTTCTTCTTTTGCTTTTCTTGATAGACCATAAAATATACAATTGAAAGATTCAAAAAGACGATATACAATATTAAATTGATGAAAGCAAGAATGCTTACTTGATGCTGTGGAAGATTAAAATGGTCATTATGAACAAGGCCACATGACTTCATATATGTAAGACTAAGGATAATAATCCATCTTCATAGAACTTTTTTTTACCTTCTTACCCACCAAGATAATTTTTTTTTAAATTTGTGGAAAGACAAGACATATGCATTGCAACATCCCACAATCCCATATTAAATGGTGAGAGACACTAATGAGTGATTCATAAGTAAACACCTACCCCAAGTAGACACTACCTTGTGTGAGTGCGTAGAGTATTCCTTTTAAAGGGTTGGCCCACGCTAGTCGTTACAAATGAAATTAGAGCAAGACCCTATCAACAGTTATGAGTTTTTGTGGATGGACTAGACCCATAACCAATTCATAATGGTAGAGAATGACCATAAGGTCAAAAGAGTTTGGACAAGATGCAACTCCTTGCAGATTTGTAGGATGGCACGGGGGCAAGAATGGACAGAACCACATATTGAGTAGGAGAAGTTTCACTTGGTGGTATAAGCCAATACTAATGAGTGTGAGAATTTGTAACATCCTAAAGTTGGTATAAGGACACCACAAATATTATAATTTTTGTACAAAGTTTACTTGAGTGCCATAACTTTTTATTCGACTACTTGAGTGCCACATTAGTTTAAAATAGTTTACTTGGGTGCCATTGATGATTTATGTGGCGAGAAAACCCAACATGGCATCACTTAAATATAAACCGTTCAATATGACTTGCTAGAAAAATGAAATCAACAAAATAGTGTAACGACATCGTTTGACTCATTTGTTTGCTCCAAAATAACAAATTGGGGCTAAATCACAAATTTTCTTCAAACCCTAACCCTAAATTTAGGATTTGGCAAAATTAAAGTCATTTTCAATGTTTCAAATGGCTCAAATTAGTCTTCTTCACTGTTTACAAAGTCGGTATACTAACTGATTTGGTAAAGTTGCAAGTAGCCAAGCGTTTAAACAAATGGGACATATTTAATACCCAATAAGAGT
Organism: Eucalyptus cloeziana; assembly: GCA_014182715.1. NCBI lineage: Eukaryota > Viridiplantae > Streptophyta > Magnoliopsida > Myrtales > Myrtaceae > Eucalyptus > Eucalyptus cloeziana. The sequence continues at coordinate 31,757,168 of CM024643.1, forward strand.
CTGTTACATCACTTAGTATATTAACTTTATTGGTTGGTCTAATGTGCATGATTGAAATATAGATAAGACATTACTTCTGTTAAAAATTATAAACGTGATTTTCTTATGGTGAGCTTGCTCTTTATATATTGGGTCTGTCTTAATCGTCCTGGTCATCATTTTCATTGTCAAATTTAAGCCCAAAGACCATTGAAAGAGATTGAAAAAGAGGTTAAAGCATAGACTAATAAAGACGAGTATTTGTCCATCTTAATGAAATAAACATGGCCAACAAAATTGCCCATTACAATAATCAGGCTCTTAAGACATATTTAGCCCATTTCCAGCTTAATTTGGCCCAGCCTGTTTTAGTCAAACGTAGGTGATTTGGTCCTGTTTTATTTTCTATTCAATTGATTTATTTGAAGTCATAGGCCTATGTCAAATTCTTAGAATAAATTAAGATTCAATAAGAGCTAAATGAGCAAATACTGCTCTTGCGCATTTTTGCTAACTCATGAAATAGAGAATCTAGATGTCCATGAATCAGGCTCCAGCTCCGTACACCTGATGACACTTTGCAAAGCACTTTCTAATGTGCACTAATATCGCCAATTATTTCGAAATGGAAAGTATTTCATAGAAGGAAAGCACGTTAAATATAAAATACATATACTAATTCTTGAGATAATCTTATGATCTTATTTGCTAATATTACTCTCATTCTTGAGATAAGGTGAGAACCGTCCTATGGAGGCCGAGAAAGGTGGTTATGAAAATGGTAAAAGTTTGATAAAATATAGGTTAATTACTTATGTAATTACAATAGTGTCCCTAATGTTTCATTGTTGTGAGGAAGTGTTGAGGACAATTTCGATGCTTATGAAAAAGGGAGAAAAAAGTGTGTTTTAATTAATGATTTTATTAGCTAGTGTCTTTGTTAAGCACTTTAAAAGCAACTGACTCAGGAAACTTTGCATTGTCCGAGCACTAGTTGTCGAGCTATGCATAATTACTGAGTAGAAAAAGTGAATTATTCGTTAATTGGTATTTTTAATTAGTGTCGGGGGCACTAGTTAACACAACCATTAACTTAGATATACATTAAACATCTTTACCATTAAATCTTATGGATCTCATACAATTTTCATGTGAATTCCATCAGATCCGATAGTTTCACATATTATGATAAAATATAATACATCCATTTAAAATTTGTGATAATTGTGTCTTCCTTCTTGCAGAGATAAATAAGCACTTTGAATGTAAAAGATTACAAGTCATCATATCCGATAGTTTACATATATTATGATAAAATATAATACATCTTTTTAAAATTTGTGCTAATTGTGACTTCCTTCTTACAAAGATAAATAAGCACTTTGAATGTAAAAGATTACAAGTCAAATGGTGCCTCGAAACATTAGTTAACCACCTCTTGCTGGAACATGGATAGCTATGTACACCTACGTGGGTCAACATGCCTTGTTCTATGGGTTAAATAAAAGAAGTTGGTGAGGGTAGACCTAGAGAAAGTATCTATTTAATTGCTAACATTGCTAGAGATATATATTATGATCAATAAAAAAAAAAAAAAAATTGATGTGTATACAAAATAACGTGTTATATATTCTTAAGAAGCGTTTGAATATGACTCACTTTTTCTCTTACTCAAAAAAGGCGCTACTGTTAACACACATCTTGACAACATTTTACAAATTTGTCGTTACTCTCTGGAGACCATTCAGCATGCACTTTCGCATAAGATTTCCATCCATTCAGGGATGAATTTATCGATATAGAGCCCAAATGAATGGGTACTAAGGCTCAATTTATTTCACGAAAAATGAATTATTTAAAAATATTTGCCTTACAAAAATAAATGAACAAAAAATATTTTCATCATTTATGAAAATATTTATATATGTATTGTTGTCATTAATAAAAATATTTTTCCTTGATTAATTATTTCAAATGATACAAGAGATCATTTTTAGGAAAATATTATTCAAATTATTCATTTTTTGCGAATTAAATGAAGCCTAAAAGAAGATATATGGAAGGAGCATCGGCTGAACATGGAAATTTGAACTTGGCCGAGTGAACTGGGCAAAGCCAAGGAGACAAGGGAAGGCCTTCCCTCGTTTCTCTAACCTTGGTAAGACAAGCAATTGCTAGTGACCTCAAGGATTAGTGTCTTGAGTCTATGAAGGATTGTGGAAAATACCCATCTGAGATGCATACACTTACAACCACTACGTATATCTAGTCCATTTGGATGTTGTCTAATTTGCTAGAGGAATATTCAAAGTGTCTCCTTGGAAAAAGAAAGAGTAAAGTTCCATATTCTAGAGCTTAGTGTCAAATGAGATAAGTATTATATTCTTTATGGCCCGCCATTTACCAAAAGTTATTCTAAACCTCTCATAATTGGCAATTCCTTGTGTGTCATATAAGATAAGTACTAGATTCTCCATTGAGGTCATTCACCACAAGCTATAGCTCAAGTGATTGAAAATATGTCTCAAGTTTGAGCCGAAAATGAAAGTTTCTTAATTCAAGTAGATTTCTTAGTTTGAATAGATTTTTTATTTAAATGGTTTACTAGTTGGAGAATGTTTCATATTTTTGATCTAATTCTTGTCTACAGATAAGAAGTATATGTTTTTCGTAATTATCAAAGAGTTGCTACTGCTTGTGAATTACATCATGAAGATATCCAAGAATGTTGAAGCCAATTAAATCTTAAGGTAAGATTCGTGTAATTCATTCATAAGATTGAGAGATTATTTCGTAAAAAATTGCAGGGTTGAATATTGTGTGAGTTATTGGATATAATTAGACGCTAGAAAACACTAAGACTATTTGAGTGACTCAAGTATAATTGTAATCTCTATTGTATCGCTTGATTCAAAGTCAAATTCTTTATTACTCTCCTCGTGGACATAGCTCACTACAAACGAACCACATAAATCTAGTGTTCGATTTATTTTCTCATTATGTATATTTTATTGTTTGATCCTTTGCTTCTGCAACAATTTGTATCAGAGCTAGACTTAGTTGAATTAAAGCAAATCAAAAGCAAATCAATAGCGACAAAAGAAGGAAGAGTGACGATCGACAGATTTGATGGGAAGGATTTTGGTTTCTAGAAGATGTAGATTAAGGATTATTTTTGCTAAAGGAATCTACACTTACCCCTGTTGGGGGAGAAGTCAGAGTCAATGAAGCAAGTTGAATGGGAATTATTGGATAGACAAGCGTTGGATGTTATTCGACCAACATTGGCTCGTAACATCGCATTTAACATTGTGAACAAGAAGACCATTGTGGGACTAATGGAAGCCCTGTTAGATATGTACGAGAAGCTATATGCGATCAACAAAGTTTACTTCATGCGACGTCCGTTGAACTTGAAGATGAGTGAAGGTACATCAATTGCTATCATATTAATGAATTCTATGTGATTGTTAGTCAATTGAGTTTAGTTGAGATTGACTTTGATGATGAGGTACGTACTTTTATTCTATTATCCTCAATACTTGATAGTTGGAATATCACTAAAAATGTTGTTAATAATTTCCTCTAGGTCAACAAGCTTGGTATTTAATGAGATTCAAGATTTGATTCTAAGTGAGAACATTCGTAGAAGAGAATCTAGTGAACCCATATGTTGTTTTAGTAGGTGAAAATAGAGGAAGAATTAATACACAGTGTTAACAAGAGTTGTATCGGCAATTCCTTATGTGTCATATAAGATAATCACTAGATTCTCTATTGGGCTATTCATCACAAGTTATTCTAAATCTCTTGCGATTGGTCATTCCTTGTGTGTCATATAAAATAATCACTAGATTCTCCATTGGGGCAAATCACCACAAATTATTCTAAGCCTCTTGTGATCGACAATTCCTTATATGTTATATGAGATAAGTATTAGATTCTTCATTGGGACCAATAACCATAAGTTAATATAAACCTCTCATGATCAACAATTCTTTAAGTGTCATGTGAGATAAGTAATAGATTCTTTGTTGAGCCAATCATCACAAGTTATCCTAAACCTCTCACAATCGACAATTCCTTAAGTGTCATGTGAGAAATGCACTAGATACTATGTTGGGGCCAGTCACCATAAGTTATCCTAAACCTTTCACAATTGGCAATTCCTTAAGTGTCATGTGAGATATGTACTAGATTCTATGTTAGCCAATCACCACAAGTTATTCTAAACCTCTTGTAATTGGCAATTCCTTGTGTGTCATATGAGATAAGTTCTAGATTCTCCATTGGGGCCAATTGCCGTAAGTTATTCTAATCCTCTTGCAATCAACAATTCATTTTTTTTTTTGTCAAATAAGATAAGTATTAGATTCTCCATTGGGCCGTTCACCACAAGTTATTCTAGACCTCTCAGGATCTACAACTCCTTGTGTGTCATATAAGATAAGTACTTGATTCTCCGTGGAGCCATTCGCCACAAGTTAACAAGAGTTGTATCAACAATTCCTTTTGTGTCACATGAGATAAGTACTAGATTCTCCATTAGGTCATTCGCCAAAATTTATTCTAAATCTCTCATGATTGGCCATTCCTTGTGTATCATCTAAGATAAGTACTAGATTCTCCATTGGGGCGACTCACCAAAATTATTCTAAACCTCTCAAGATCAGCAATTCCTTGTGTGTCATATGAGATAAGTACTAGATTCTTAATTGAGATTAATTCGCCACGAGTTAGTCTAATCCTCTTGCAATCGACAATTCCTTAAGTGTCGTGTGAGGTAAGTAATAAATTCTTTGTCAGGCCAATCACCACAAGTTATTCTAAACCTATCACGATCAACAATTCCTTAAGTATAATGTGAGATATGTACTAGATTCTATGTTGGGGCCAATCGCCACAAGTTATTCTAAACCTCTCACGATCGGCAATTCCTTAAGCGTCATGTGAGATATGTGCTAGATTTTATGTTGGGGCTAACCGCCACAAGTTATTCTAAACCTCTTGCAATTGGTAATTCCTTGTGTGTCATATAAGATGAGTTGTAGATTCTCCATTAGGGCTAATCACCACAAGTCATTCTAAACTTCTTGCAATCAGCAATTCCTTTTGTGTCATATGAGATAACTACTAAATTCTCTATTGGGGCCACTTGCCGCAAGTTATTTTAAACCACTTGGAATCTACAATTCCTTGTGTATCATATGAGATAATAATTGGATTCTCTATTGGGGCTATTTGCCATAAGTTACTCTAAATCTCTCGTGATCTATAATTCCTTATGTGTCATATGAGATACGTACTAGATTCTCTATTAGAGCCATTCACCATAAGTTATTACAAACCTCTCATGATCGGCAATTCCTTGTGTATCATATGAGATAAGTACTAGATTCTCCGTTAGGGCCATTCACCACAAGCTTATCTAAACCTCTCGTGATTGGCAATTCCTTGTGTGTCGTATGAGATAAGTACTAGATTCTCCATTGGGGATGTTCTTCATAAGTAATTCTAAACCTCTCTTGATCGGCAATTCCTCATGAGAAGAATAATTATGCGAGCAATAATCCAAACTCCAAAGTTAGATGGTGAAATGAGATAGTGTAAATGTTAAATTGATTATGTCCTCTTAAGCAATGGTTGACTAAAAATTGGTGCCAAGAGAAAATGGCTCAAGACTTTGAACCCATGTTGAGGGATACTCGATGCAAAAGGTGAGATTGCTACTTGTGGAGAAGAAAACATATACATAAGATGTTGAAATTACATGTTTATTCATGGTTGGTACTTTCCACAAATTCACCCTATACATGAAAGGGTTAATTCGCCACCAGCTATTCTAAATCTCTCCAGATCTGCAATTCCTTGGTGTCATATGAGATAATTATTAGATTCTCCATTAAAGCCACTTGCCACAAGTTATTCTAAACCTCTCACGATTGGTAAGTCCTTGTGTGTCATATGAGGTAAGTACTAGATTCTCCATTGGAGCCATTCACTCCATGTTATTCTAAACCTCTTGTAATTGGCAATTCCTTGTGGGTCATATGAGATAAGTACTAGATTCTATATTGGGGACATTCTTCACAAGTTATTCTAAACCTCTCATGATCAACAATTTCTTGCGAGAAGAATAATTATGCGAGCTATAATCCAAACTCCAAAGTTAGATGGTGAAATGAGATAGCCTACGTGTTAAATTGATGATGTCCTCTTACGCAATGGTTGATTGAAAATTGGAGCAAAGAGAAAATAGCTCTAGACTCTGAACCCATGTTGAGGATTATCTGATGCAAAAGGAGAAATTGCTACTTGTGGAGAAGAAAACATAAACATATGACGTTGAAATTACATATTTATTTGAGGTTGGTGCTTTCCGCAAATTCACCCTATACACGAAAGAGACAATTTTTCCAAGACAAGTGTAGCTTATAAAGTTTTTGTTAAATGTAATTTGATCTGTCTAGCAGAGTACTCAATCATGCGATATGATGTTTGCATGGGAAAATGAGAATGAGTTGTTTTACCATTGATGTATTACACAAAATCTTATGCTTTGCTGTCCAAATTACAACTTTCGGGAAAAAGAAGATTTCACGTTTTCTTTTTCCCTCTTTTTTTTTCATTTATATGGCACTGTACTCAACCAGGGGTACAGAGCTAACCTATGGTTAAGTACAGTGCCGTAAGGCATGCTAGCTCTGCAGTAGGCATTTTAGCCACCCTTACTCACCCCAGGAGCGAATGGCTACTATACTAGCCCACCCGACGGTAGCCAGTGCAAGCAAGCTTGCCTTAACGTGGAGTCTACCTTCCCCACCATGAGGCCCCTTAATTCCCTATCTATCTTTGTCTTCCCGATAGAGAATGAATACGGAGGACAGCACAAAGTCTCCCACCCTAGGGCGGTCCTCTCACTTGTTTCCTCCTTAAGCCTTTTAAGGACTTGCCCAGGTCCAATACATTGGAACAAAAGAAAACATGCACAAAAAATTCCAATTCGACACCATTTGACTGTGCAAATTATGTGGATTTAGTAATTAAGACCAATTTAATTTGTGAAAATGTTTTCAGATTTCATTTTTAGTGAAAATATGAACAATCATTGTTGTGTGCTTTTAGATTTTTTTCCTTGAAAATGTCATGTTCGATTAGTAAAATTATATATCCTCAACATGGAAAGAACACTATGAAAAAACGTGACCGATCATATTGGAGAAAAAGATATCATAAGTGTCATAATTTTCATATAGCGCTCAATTGAGTGTTCTGACTCGTTTTCAATCACTTAAGTGTCATAACTTTTTTTCTAATCACTTAAATGCGATAATTTTAAAAACATTCATCACAAGTGCTATGCTACATTAGATTTCCGACGCTTGGATAATTTTTTTTGAAAAAAAGCGACACTTAAGTGATTGATTAAAAGTTATGATACTCAAGTGAATATTTTTTTAAAGTTATGACACTTAAATAGTCAAAAAAAAAGAAGTTATGACCCTCAAGTAAGCGCCATATGAAAGTTATAATACTTGTGATGTTCTTATTTCGATCATGTCAACTACAAAGTTAAGTCATTTCATCAAAATGAAAGTTTTGTAAAACAAGTTTTCATTTTTTTTTTTTTTTGTAGTTTGGCATTATAAAAAGTGGAGAATAGTCTTTATCATGTTTTCATTGTGTGTCTCTATATATATATAACATGTTTTCAGTGTGGTTTTATTAGCAAACATCCAAACGAATATAAGGAAATGCAAGTTGCTTGTTTATAATAAAGTTCAAATTATAAGATAATTATTCCAATAGTTTCATCTCACCATGACTTGTCACAGACATGGGTGAGAATTATTTATTGCAAACCGAAAGATTAGATTCTTTTATAGAGGAGTCACCACAACGTTTGTATGGAGCTTTCACAATGAAATAACAAATGCTTTTTAGGTTGCCGAAATGCACAGTGGGAAACAATGACATCGTCTATTATATGTGCATCTCCTTCAAGGTGTACCATATACTAGTAACGTAACCTGCTCTTCGCATGGACATACATGTCTATTTGCAAATTTTGGAATCACTTGCATTCATTAATATGAGATACCATACAAGAGAAAAAAATGAGATTTGAATAATGGCAATATTTTATATCTTTGTAGATGTTCTACTTTTTTTTCCCTATTTTAACTTTTTCAATAACTAAGTTGATTCTAAGATATTAAAATCAAGTGCAATTTATTCATGGAATAAGAATAATCCATACTGAAAATCATAAAACAATGATTGTGAATTGGACGAATTTTCTGATTAAGTGAGATAGATGCAAATAAATAGCCTATATTTGACTTCCTAAATATAATATTCTTAAGTCGCTGAAATTTATTTTTTTTAGGTTAGATTTATTCAAATGACATAATTTATATTTTCAAATTTTATGTAGTATATTTAAATCTAAGACAAAATAGTTTAAGTTCAATATTTCCTTGGATTTACTAGTGATTTTTTCAGAAATAAAATACACTATTGAAGAATAATTCAAAGATATCTTTATTTGTCTGTTCAAGTTTAAACTAAAATGTTCGAAATGTTCGAATTGTAGACTACAAAGAATTGCATTACTAAAAGTAAAGCCCTCCAAATTGTCCTTATCCATAATTTCGAAATTTCGAAATTGAATTTCTTCAATCCTATTTTTTTATGCACTAAGCAGTTTAAATTAAGTATGTTTAATTTTAATATATATATTTTCACTTTTAGTAAGAGGTTTTATCACAATAGTAAATATTTTTTTGAAAAGTAAACTGTAATTTTTAAGAATATATTTGAAGATATTTGATCTATATCTATTTTTTTTCAATTTTAATCTCAAATATTTAATTGTAGATAAAATAGACAAAAATTGTATTGCAAAAATTATAGCTCATGAAAATTTTTATGATATTCAATCAAATGAATAAAAAGTTTTATCATTCGATAATGCTGCCAAAAAAATTGCACTATGAAATGTAGTATACCAAATCTGCATTACTTTAAGAAAAGGGGTACAATCTCTAATTTCCAAATGAAACAAAGAACCCATGTAATTATTTTCCTTTAGTAATGAAAAACAATTCTGCGAGCCATAGTGACACAATTTGCAATGGAACGATAAAAACTTTAATTCTACTTTGATGATCTCAAGTCACATAATATCTTGGATTCTTCACATGAGCACAATTCAAGGGTCTTGGTGGCCTGGTCTCAAATCAAATCAGATAGAAAGATCTTTGATTCCATTTCATGAACTAGATTTGAGGGCCTTGAAGGCTTGTTGTCTAATGGTCTTGATGACCTAAATATTTGGTGAGGTCTTGATGACCAAAATCTTGATTGAGATTGTGATGACATAAATCCACACAGACTTTTCGCATTTTTGAAGTTTTTTAATTTTCAGGAACATTTGGATAACAAATCTATGGAATTTAAAGTCTTGTCTGTTCTTCTTAAAATGAATAGAGAGCCTCGAATTTCCACCAATATTTACTTTGATTTAAATGAACATCCAATCCATTTTGAACTTGATTCAACAAATGCCAGTTGCCAATATCTTGATTCAGGTTTTATTGTTTTACTCATGAATACATTATAATATTATTGCAAAATTTTGTGGTAATTTTGCCTATTTAAAATACGTTTAAGAAACTACCTTTAATACAAGAGAATTTTGTAACTGGCTTATAATTTTCACTGTTCATAAGTACATTTAAGGAACTACATTCAAAATAACCAATGATGGTGTAGAGAATAATATAAAATACGTTCTCTAAACTAGATTTTTTTTTTTTTCAATCTACAGATAAGAGATACAATACTAATATGCTTTCTCTTTATCAATCTTTTAGCCTTTATATTCCATATATAAAATATAAAATTTGGGAGATGATAGAATTTAATTGAAAATTTTATCCTTTTTTTCCAAGTTCAAACTCAATAAGAGATAAGATATCTGTATGCTTTCTCTTTATCTATTTAGTAGGAGAGATATAAATGATTCATGACAAGTTTTTAAGCTAAGATCTTATTGGTCAATGTGAGCCATGAGGCAAAACTGACAATTAAAAAGGTAAAGTGAAGTGCCATGTGAAAAGCATATAAGAAAACATCTCTTGAGCTCCAATTTTAACTAGATAATAGATTCTCTAAAATTAACCGGATTTTTGTCATGCCTAACCCTGTTAACCTCTCATGTTCTAGGCTAATTTCTATATACTCGACAATTAGATGGTATGTGATTTGCTTAGACCTCGCATTTCAAAGTTTCACGGGGATTACATTGTCAATTCTTCATTAGAGGCTGAATCTTAAAGCAAGAAAGGGAAAATAAGAGGAAAATAATAAAGGTTTACTTGAAAAACATATTTGGTTCAGTCCATAGAAAGGGATTAAATTTCTATTCACAAATTGGTTTGTAAGTTGGTCCACTCAGCTATTAGTAGACATATGATCTGTATTTATCAATAGACAAGTTTGATGCCACAAAAAAAGAAGGGGTTTTTGTTTTCTCAAGACATAATGACTAGTTTTTAGCCTTTGTTAGGTACGTGCTTTTTACACAGATTTTTCATGTTTTAATAAAAGATTAGATAATATTATCTCAAAGAGAGAGGATTTAAAAGTCGATTATCTTGATTACTCTGTTCATTCAAAGGATATGCATGTTTTATTGTAATATTATGCAAGAATGGGCCTATTCAAATACATAATGCTTAGTAAATCACTTTGCCGTATAATTTTATTGAGCTTAGCCATTGGTTGAGAAAGTACTCACAAGACGTGCTACTTGTTAACAGGTTCTAGGTAGATATTGATCCTGCCAATGAGTGCAATAATCAACACATCACCCTATGATTTCTCTAGTCAACCATTCAATCTCCCTTCTTGTCATTTCTTTTTTGTGACACTTTCATCACATTCTCGGTACTTATTTCTCTACTTGATTATAGATTTTTTTTTTTTTACCTTGGATTTTCTTTTTATCATGTTCTTACATCCATTTCCTATTATCCTAATGAATTGTTGCAAGATTTTTTTATGCATTTCTCTTAAAATGCATATTATACTTTTTTTCTTTATTCTCCCTATTGCTCCATGGGTGAAAACTCCTGAAAGTTTCTACTATAAATACATATCTTTCTCTAAATTTACTTGTAAACAATTTGGTAGCTCAAATAGTTGTTTTGGCCTTTCATGTAAAAGTTTATTCTTTTTTTTTCCAAAACTTACACAAATGGATAACTTCGTTTTTTGGATTTTCTTTTTATTAACATGCACATTATAAATTTTGAAGTTCTCTAAAGGTGCTCTCCACATATTTTTCTGACGTGGCTTTTAATTTTTTTCTGCCTCTATATTTCATAAATTATATTTTTTTCAAAAGAAAGAAAATAAAAATAAAAAAAGACGAAGGTGGAGGACAGGTGTTACAAGAGTATTTATCCTTGAAAGACACTCTTCCCAATTTTTGGTCTTGACTTCATGATGAAGTAAGGCATTTTTTATATTACCTAATTTTGGGATTCTATTACTATCACATTCTCAATACTTATTTCTCTGCTTGACTATAGATTTTTTTTTTTTACCTTGGATTTTCTTTTATCTTGTTCTCGTATCCATTTCCTATTATCCTCATGAATTGTTGCAAGATTACTTTTATGCCTTTTCTCTTAAAAATTCATTATTAGGTAATGCATATTATACTTTTTTTCTTCATTCCCTCTATTGCTCCATGGGTGAAAACTCCTGAAAGTTTCTACTATAAATATTTCTTTTTCTCTAAATTTACTTGTACACAATTTGGTAGCTCAAATAGTTGTTTCGGCCTTTCATTGTAAAAGTTTGATTTTTTTTTTTTCTAAACTTACGCAAATGGATAACTTCGTTTTTTGGATTTTTTTTTTTATTAACCTACACATTATATTTGACCAAAAAAAAAAAAAAAACACATTATAAATTTTGAAGTTCTCTAAAGGTGCTCTCCAAAAAATTTTCATACGTGGCTTTTAATTTTTTTGTGCCTCTATATTTCATAAATTAGATATTTTAAAATAGACTTCAAAAGAAAAAAAAAATAAAAAATGAAGAAGGTGGAGGACGGGTGTTACAGGAGTATATTACCAATTTTTCTTGAAAGACACTCTTCCCAATTTTTGGTCTTGACTTCATGATGAAGTAAGGCAATTTTTTATATTACCTAATTTTGGGATTCTATTACTAAGCTTTGTGAAAGGTAGAAGCTGGGTCACACAATGCGAGGGCCACTAATCAACTTCTCAATGGACTTCCACTATGTGCATCAAAATACTTATAAATACAAAGACTATAAACCATCGATAAATAATCTTGCAATACTCTCAAGCATTTTCTAATAACATGGCCAAACTTTGATAAATGAGATTAGTGAATGTAGATTCTTAGTAGCTTCCACTTTTGATGTAGTTCCAAACAAAGAAAAAAATTGAAGAAGAGATTTGATTGATGATTATCAAAAATATAAATAAATTAATCATTATTGAGCATAAAACTTAATAATCTAATAAAAAATGGTTGATGTAAAGTGTAACTTTTAAAAAATGGAAAAATGGATGTAATCATTGCTATACTAAAGGGTAAGACTTCTCTTACCTTTAACTACCTAATTCATTATGAAATATCAATTGTTATTTCAATCTTTGGATGTGATATCTAAGTTCTCTAATAAACCACTCAGTGACTTAGGAGAATATGGTTCTTTACCTCGTAATTAATTTTTTAAATCTCATTTGGAGATTAATTTTATTAGATAAGTCATTTTTTATTGACTTGTGTATCTAAAAATGAATAAAGAATTTAATCATGTTCTTAGTGAAATTGGTTTTGCCTTTTTTGGAGAGAAAGCAACCTTCTCCAGCGACGAAGAACAAATTAATTCTGGACTCTCATATTTCACTTTATGAATTTATTTTTGACCAAATGGTTTTGATATTATTAATTTGCCATCGTAAAAATAAGCAAGTAATATAAAAAATGACTCGGTCTAAGAATAAAAGAAAAAGAAAACAATTGGGTTAAGTGTCAACTAAGGGAGAGGACACATGTCAACTCCTTAGTGGCTCCCTCTCAATGCACGTAAATACTAATATTATAGATTCAATTTGATGAATTACATCACAGCAATTTGAGGAAAATGGGATTCCCAAAATTATCCATAAAACGTGAAAATCTTTTTGTTTTTTTTTCATAGATTAATTTAGCTAAAAGGACAATGGTGTAGTGGAATTGAGTCGGTGAAGATGAGACTGTCTTCTCAATTTGCAGCCAAACCATGCAACCTTATATAAGTGCAACATTGAGCAGTGTCTTAGTGAGAGATACGGGAGTGAGAAGTGCATTTGTGCCGTTGACCTTGTGAATGCCAAAAATTCGATTCATTCCATGTTGTGATTAGGAGATAGTTGTCGCTATAATGCCTTTTCTTGGATTGTTGTGATTGTATTTGACTTGGTAGATGTTCAAGATAAGAGTGTCCGATCAAAATGAGTTTTCAATTATGGATATATCTAGCTTTTGTATTTTGTCAGAAGATTATATATGGTGGAATTTGATCTAAGGAAGAAATATAGAAAAAGTTGAGCATTCAAAAAGCCTCTGATGAATAGAGAAGATCACAACCTATACAAGTACAAGGAGTTTTTTTTTTTTTTTTTAGATCGAAAGGTTCAAGGAATTCAAGCGAATACAAAAATTTGCATTTTTCCTATCGGGTTGGTAAAGGGAATAAATATTATCATTAAAATATTCTGTTCAAGAACATCTAGTGAAACGGAGACAAAATTAAGGACAGATTTGCTTATGTTGCTAACGCAAGTTACATATAAAAGTGAAATTTTATACATTACCAATTTAATCCAAAACTTTTTGAATTTTGCTAATGTAATTCTAAAGACTTTTGCGCGAAATTTCAATATAATCCTTCATCTCAATTTTCCACTAAAAAGTTGATGTGATGATCCAAATATTACCAACCGTCTTACGTGACACAATCCAATAAAATGATCTTTGTTGTTTTGAGTAATTTGATGAATTCTCCTTTTCCCAAGCCATCTTTTTTTTTTCTTTTTTTTTTTTCTTTCTTTTCCCTTTACTGTTGGTCTTCTTCTTAATTTAAGCCAGCTGTTTATCAGCTTCCGAATCAAAAGCTCTCTTAGCATTGACTCACCAAGACATCAAAGCCTCCCAACGAGCTCCAGTATGTGGAATTTGAGTAACAAGGCACAATGTTAAAAAGTTCAACTCAAAAATTTAAATAGATAAATGAAGAGATCACATCATATAAAATCTCATTACGTCGGATATTTCAACAATCTTATTTTCTTGCTCTAAAACTTCACCGAGTCTGCCTTCCATCACCTTAATGCTCAGCGTGATTTTTCTTTCTTTTTTTTTAAGTCTCCACTCACGATCTCACGGCTCCACGCACCGAACTTTTCTTTTTCACTCACAGCCCCCATGGCATTCATGTTCACGCCCTGATTGTTTAGCTAGAAATTGAACGGACAAGACGATCAAGCCCAATTGTGTCTTTTCACTTGCAAAAGTTTGAAAGTTCTAAAAAACGGAACCTCAATAACTTAACAGCCTCACATGTGGAATAAAAAGCCGGTATTGGCTGGTTTATAGATCATGTGGACCGAGTCTATTTGGTCCATTGATCATGTTGGCCCCACCGTGTCTTTCCTTCGATCCCTCTGTTTTCCCAAGTAAAGCCTTCAATGGCCCCTGAACTAACTTGTGATAACTCGATCAGTTCGACATTCCTACTTGAAACGAAGCAGGCCACAGAATCGGTAAAGGAGATTTTCCTCGTCTTTTCTTGTCCTTTTTGTGTGTACAATTGCAATAAACTTATTATGTGTACTGCGGCAGGTACTCCAATTCCTTGAAAGAAAATGGAAGCTGATGAAGCAGCAACAAAAGGTGCATCAACCCCAACGAATGAGGAAACTAATCAACCAAGCAGAGGAAAAGAGGGAGGGCCTTCTCTCAACAGTTTAGCGCTCTTGAGGAAAGCAACCGCACCAGACGACATTTCGTCCATCGACATGAAGGATTGGCATCGCGTGGTATACGAAGGAGTGCTCCTGGAAAAAAACACACAGGCAAAACCCCATTTCCCTTTCAACTCCATCTATCCATCTTTCAGCACTAACTGCAAGATGTATGTTAGGTCAGTCTATCGATCACATGGGGTCTTGAAGGACCTTTTACGCGATAAATCGAACCAATCCAGGAACTAATTAAGGACACTGCACACCATATTTTAAAAGGAAATAGTGGTTAGCGGGAATTTGCATGATGACATCGAAGGCATAGATTTTGTTCAATGATACCATTTCATTTCTTTAACTTGGAAAGGCACATCTCACACATTTATGTAGTAATAATAACAAAACTCTTACGATCAGTAATAGTGATTATCTAGGAAGAAATTTTCACCTCACAGTGGATTTAACAGAAGTTTTGGGTCGATGAGAAGCTCCACAAGAACTGCTTCCTGGTGCTTCCCAAGGCGTGTGACATTGCTGGGGGTGACGAAGAAAGTTGCTGGAGTTGGATCACCAAGGAAGAAAAATGGTACATCTTTCACAAATTCGATCCATTACAAGGAAATTAGAACACTACTTAATGTGGCATCCGTGTGTGATATATGTGGTTGACGTGCGTCAAATTGCAATTTTGTAAATACTAAAATTCTCCAGGTTCAGTTTCCACAGCACTGTCGACATACCCGTCCCCAAATCGAACAAGTTATCCTGGCTTTTAATTCGGGGAAAATTCGAGACAAGAGTGCTCTCTCCCAATACAACATATGAGGTCGCATTCATGGTCCAACTCATTGGAACTGGCTTTGGATGGCCTTATGAGGTGAATCTCGAGCTAGACCTGCCGGATGGGACCAAAGAGACCCACAAGGAGAATCTGGGACGGAAGCCGGAGTACAAATGGATAAATTTCCATGCCGGCGAGTTCATGATGGGCCCGAAGACCGTGGGGACGATTATTTTCACCCTCCATGGGGAAGGCTCAATACTGAAAATTCGGGCCTCATCCTCAAGGGCGTTCTTATTCATCCCAAGGATTAAGCAAAGCATAACCAGTTTGATGCCGGGGAGGAAGAGTTCTTGTAGCTAGATCACATTATCCTTAATTACAAAAGAGATTTTTATATTCATTAAATGTGACACGAACACAATGAGAGAAATCCATATCCTTTTGTTTTTGAAGTAAGGAATTCCTGTTATGGGACTATAGAGGATCTCCATCTATGTTGAAAATAATCTATGGGATTTATCCTGATTTTATGTACACATAATTACCATCTTGCAGTTTTTAATTTGAACTCATGGATTGGCTCGACATCAAAGCAGTAGCGGTGTTGATTGGGGCTCATCCCTTTGCAGACCTATGCAGAGATTTGAATCCATTTAATAAATAGACAAAACTAATCAAACCAAAGATAAAATGAGATATCAATTGACTTGTGCTGATTCATTATTATTTATTTATTGGCCATGTGCTAATTATCTTAACCAAGAATTTGCTTTAAGAGTATATATATTGATAAAACCAGAGGGAAAAACTACATAAGAAAAAGGTGATTTGTTGTATTCAAACAAGAACGATTCACAGTCCCTTTTTAACCATTGTACCACTCAATCAAAGGATAATCTTTTAATTTTTTGCAAAACAAGTACAAAGATTCCGTGTGATATTCACTCCCAAAAACGAAGAAAATGGGGATTGTCACTCCCCGGAGACATCCGATAAAAGTCTGGATCGTCTACGCACTAAATTTTTTCCTCTTTTCTCCTTTTCCGCTTCTTGTTCACGGGACGAGCTCCCTTTAATCGTTCTTGTTTTGCCGCTGGAGACCTCTTACACATCTGTTGAAGATAATTAAAATGGGTTGGGGCTTGGGAGACATGGGCTTGGGCTTGTTGGGCCCATCTATGACAGGAGTAAGGAAGAAAGAAGGAATTTTCTTATTTTCTGGGATTGCGATTTTTTATTTAGAATTTTTTTGACAAAAGTGCCCCTCCTTCGGTCGTTTCAAAAAATCAGTTACTTAAATCAAATAAAGAAGAGGATCTGCCTCCAGCTTGGGCAGAGTCGGGAAGTTGAATTGGTAGATTTGTCCAGAAATGTGGCACATCTTGATGTCATTTGTCAATACTTCTCATGCAAATTCAAGCTTAAATCATTACACCACATCCGAGATATCCTCTTTAACCTCACCTCTAATTTGCAATTTTCGATCACCACTATTCTCAAATGGTAAAATTTTTAAATATTAAGTAACATATTCATCCAATAACTGAAATTTTCAGAACAATTGACAGGAGAATCACAAAATTTTTTAGGCGGTGTTGATGTACAATAATAATTTATTGAATTGTCATGCTTTTTTATTCTTTAATTCTATTCCAATAAATCAACGACACACCGAAAATAACAAATTTTCATCTGAAACTTTAGTATTTGAAACACCAACAACCAATAAAGCACAAATCTGTCTAATCCGTAGGTCCTCCTCAATCCCCACTTATTATTCACCAGGGATTCACTATTATCTCTGCTGTTGCCGGGGGCCGCGCTTTTTCTGGAAGCTGTCGGTCAGCCCGTAATGAGCCATGAGAAGCCAGACATGGGTTATGAGCTCGCCGCCCCCCCGCATGTGCTGAGCATGATCCCTCGCTTTGCACTTGTTAGCCCCGTACATCAGCATTTCCACCCACACCTCGCTGATCGCTGACCATCTCCACCCACGCGGGACGTCCTGCAGCACCAACGCCACCTGGCACCCCTTGCATAAGCACGGACTTGACTTGGTCCTCCTCCGACATGCTCCCATGATTTTGGCTAAGGCCATTTATTTTGTCAAGCAACTTCTTCCGAGGGATCTCAGATTCTTCCGAGATGTCGGGCTTGCGCTCTCTCCTATTGCGGCCACAAGCAGGTCTATCCTGAGCGAATTTAGGCAAGTCAAAACGCTTGCTGGGCTCTTTATAAATGTCTCGGAACCTGATACTTCCAAATCTGGCTGGCAACATCGAAGGACACATATATTGGAGATATAGCATGTACCGAGACAAGTGCAAACCCATCAAGCACTTCTTCCTTGACAGGGCTCTGGTTATTCCTTTCTAGCTCCTTAGTGCTGTCCGGCCATCCGTAATCGAGGTAATAGCAGAGCTCTGTCGCTATGTGCCAGACTAGGATGCTCTCGTCGAACTCCAGCTCCATGCTCCATTTCAACTGATCCAGCAACTTGTGTTTGCTCAACGCATGGATTCCCCTGTCTCTCAATTGGAAATCTTGGAGTTCTTTCGCGTCCATCTTTTGGACCCTCGCTTCCATCTCTTTGATCTTTGACATGATTAGGTCTTTGATATCGTCAGTCACGTCCGCGTGGCCTTGGTAGAGAAACTTCACCGCCATCTCATCGACGTGCAATAGCTCAGGAAACTCCACCAGCGGGAGTAATTTTTTTTTAAGGACATCAGGTTATATTGGCCCATGGAATTGGACCACCTGCGCCTTTTCAACAGCGGTCGGATTCGAGTTGATGAAATGAAAGACGGCCGATTGCTTTTTCTCAATGAGCCAACAGGCGACCTGGTCGGAGAAAAGAACGTGAGCCAGTGCGTATAACTCGATGAAAATGGCCGCTCCTAGCAACAGGAAGGTTAAGAATAGATCCGGCTTCGAGTATGGTCGCTTGTCGGTAAAAGAGAAGAGCACCAGGGCAACACAGATCGAGAATAAGATGGCGAGTCTACAAATAAAGCCCCATCTCGTATAGACCGCCTTTGCCTTCGAGTAGAACATGTCGTAGATGAGGCCCAGTTCGATTTCAATGACCTTGAAATCCCCTGCACAGTGCTTGCCTCTCAGTATCGATAGGCAACTGTCGCGTTCCTCCATACTGAACAAGTGATCCGCGAAAAGTCGCTGACTAGTGTCAACCAAGCGGCTGGCCGATAGCAGTGTGCCCACAATGCTCTTGTATTCTTGGTCCTCCAAGTCCTTCCCAGAACTCAGTTTTTTAGAGGAAAATTCGGCGATCGCAAGATCAATCATAATAGCATCTTCATTATCTACGTCGATTACATGATGAGGCACGACGTCGTACCCTTCCTCCTGCTTCAACTGGCATTCTGCCTCAATCTTGCCAGAATTCTTCCGGCTGGGGTCGGGACTCGGGGAAGGAGTCCTTGAAGTGCTCGTGGCTGGCGGTGCGGAGGACCCAAACCCTCTCACCATACTTATAGAAACCCGAGAGCAGTATCAGAATGGCAAGGAATGAAAGGGTAGGATGAGTCCACGCCATTACCAGGACATAAACAGTCAAGCCCGCCTGGTTCACCAGCGTCAGCGAGTGCCTAAGCCAGAGCTCGTTGTCCTCAATCGCGTAGGCACTGATAGTGTCAGGGCCTCCCAAGTGCAGCAACAGAAACGGCGCCCAAAAGGTGCTTAGCTCCGTGTGTGGGTTGCTCAACGATTTGCCGGCCTTGATTTCCCTGATCATGTTGGAGATCATGCCGATTGCATAAATCGCAACCGAATCAGCCAATAGGTAGGCCGACCAAGTGACCACCTTGATCCAAGTATAAGGGAAGTACTTGCGGCAACTACCGAGACAAATGAGGACGATTTGGAGGGCAAGGCTCAAGAAGACCACGCCTCTCAGCTCCCACTCCTTCCACACGTCGCTCGAAGAAGAGGGCACCTCCGACAGACTCCGCGCCCTCATAAGGACCAAGCCAGTAATGACTGCGAGACATGTCGCCGGTAACAGATAAGCGGGTGCCGAATGATTCAGAGATGAGAACTAAGAGCTAATGGAGAGAGAGAGAAGTGATGACTCAAGCATGAAACAAACACGGCAAGCTTTCGCAGCCTATAGCAGTAACTAGAGGGCGATGTATCGGTTGACAAGCAAAATGCGACTCATGGCTTAGCAATGCGAAGAAGGAAAGGTCTATTCAAAAGGATAACAACTACATTAAACGTCTTTTAGTTATCGTTGAATTGCAACATACCAATCATTAGCATGGTGAGCGGTTGAATACGCTGCCCTCGATGGACGACGGATGGACTCTTTCTTCACTACAAACTCTGTCTCGTAACCAATCAAAACCCCTCCAAAAAGAAAAGAACGAGAGAGAGAGAGAGAGAGAGAGAGAGAGGTGGTATGTGCAGTAGACAGTAAACCAATTTCTTCACGATGATGGGTATGTCATTTGAAAGTGGGCAAGCTATAAACCTTTATAGTGCCGAAACCAAGTGTCTAAATAAAAGTTAGTAATGTAAAAATAAATACTAATTTGGTCTACAAAAAAATTGGTAACACAAATAAAGTTGGTAACTTCCTATAAGAGTAGACAACTTCAACAAAAATTGGTAAGTTATTATAATAGTTGGTAATTCGGAATAGATCATATAAATGTGGGTAAATGGCTACAATAAAAGACTAGTTGGTGAACCTATTGCGCTTATGCTAATTCAGTTTTAAACCTTTTCAATTTTTAGTAAACTATTTTGAATTAATTTATAAACATTTTGACGATTTGTCAATTTAGTCCATTTATTTATTTTTTCAAAAAATTGCTAACGTAAATACTTAATTGAATCTTGCGTGACACAATCGATGCTAAAATTGATAACATATGAAATTTTTATAATTTTTTTTTTAAAAATATGAATATTTTCTTTTTTTTTTTTTTTCTATTTTTTTTTTTTTTTTTTTTTTCTTTTTTTTCTTTTCTTTTCTTTTTGCCAGTGGCCGTTTGCCAACCATCAGCCATAGGTGATGGCTATCGAGGGCGACGCCCAACAAGGCTGCCCCAACCTAAGCAAGGGGTTGGCCGTGTCGGGGCAAGTGTCGATGAGGGCCCCCATCGCCAAATCTAGTGAGGCCGCCCTTACTTGGGTGAGGGTCTACCTCACCAACACTCGCCCACGCAGGCCATTGCCTATGGCCAGTGGTTGGCAAACCACCATTGGCAAAAGGAAAAGGGAAAGAAAATAAATGGAAAAAAGGAAAAAAAATGAAAAAAAGAAAATATTCTAAAATAATTTAGAAAATTTCTAAAAATTATTCATGTTAGCATCATTCATGCCATGTAGGATGATTGATATCTACGTCAGTAATTTCCGGCCAAAATTGACCAAATGAATTACATTGGCAATCGACAAAAAATTTAGGACTAAATTGTTTAAATTGAAAAGTTAAGAACTAAATTGGTATACAATATATAGGAATTTCTTGATCATTCTCCCAATTTGATTAAGAGTCAATAAATTCTATAAAAGTTAGCAAGTTATAAGAAAAGTTGGTTATTCAAAATCAATCAAATAATATATCTTTGGTAAGCGATTCAAATTAAAATCAAAAACTAATCGTTAGCTTTATGCAGAAAAGTTGGTAACTCACTCAAATTAAGTGGATAACTTTGATATGTTGGTGCATTACATAGATAAAAGTTGGTAATTTATTGGAACTATTGGTAATTTGTAGACAAGCAAATAGATATTGGTGATTTAACATATGAATTGGTGACCTACTAATAATTTACTTAACTAATAATTTTCTAGACACCCTTTTGTAAACCCAATAGCACTTGCAATGAACCAATATTTCTAAAGATTTATTGATATCGAGAATGTTTATGTCTTTCAGACAAAACAATAGAATCGTCCCGATTATGACTCAATAAGTTAACTCATTTTCCTATTAAATGAATGGACAATTTGCTGCAATCACATTGCAAAAAAATTAGTTACAAACAGAAAATAAATTAAGAGTTAAAAAAAATATTTGGAACACACACTCTCCCTCTCTCTTCTTTTTTTTAAAATTCAGTTAAGAGTATATAAGGAGTAGCAGGCAGTGTATGTAGCTGAATTTGCACCCGCAGGTTGGTTGAGATTAGTAAGTAAAGACTTTCGCATGATCAGCGCCATACGAATTCAATGGCCAAGATGTACTCTCATCATTTTTTATCTTCTTGTTTGGTTTTTTCTCTTCTTCTCCTGTCAAGCCGTGCAGCTGTTGCACCAATCGCTACAACCTGCCATTGCCGAGAAAAACCTGGAGAAAATGTTCAGTGATTGCAATGCGCCACGTCAATCGCTGACGTGGCGCGCATTTTTATATCCAAAAATAGATCGCCACGTGTCAGCTGAGGCGGTATAAAAAAATAAAAATCTTTTTTTTTTATAAAAAAAAATAAAAATCTCGTCATCCTCCTCCTCCAGAGACTCACGAGCACAACCCGTCCGGCCACCATCTCCGCCTGTTCCGGCGTCGCTTGGCCCCATCCAGATCTGGAACCGCGGAGCCATGGCCGTGACAGACCTGGCCAAGCCTCCAGATCTCGGCGACTCCCTCCTCCAATAAGCTTGCACAAGCAACCCGTCGTCGAGCTTCAGAAAAGCTGAGCGGCAAGCCTTCTCCAGATCTCGACCGAGCCATGGCCGAGCAACTCCTCTAAATCTCGGCCGAGCCATCATGGCCGAGCCTTCAGAAAAATGCAACTAAGCCCTGGCGAGGCCGTCCCTCGCCCAGATCTGGCGAGGGCCGGCCTCGCCTGTGAAGCCCTGGCCGCAACAGATCTGGCTCCAAGGTCTGTCGCGGCCATGGCTTCGAGGTGTGTCGCGGCCATGGCTCCGCGGTTCCAGATCTGGTCGTGGCCATGCCTCCAGATCTGTCATGGCCGTGTTTCACGGAAGGGAACTCGCCGGAGGGAACTCAAAGGGAGGACGACGGAAGGGGATATGCGGGAGAGAGACTCCATGACCGCTCAAGTTCCCTACGGCTTGTGCGGTGGAGACGGCCGCACCGGATTCTCAAGGGGTTGGGCAGACGGTGGTTGGATGGAGGAGTAGGCGGTGGCTGGATGGAGAGGGCAGTTGGACCGGAACTGCAGAGGAGAGGAGCGTGGCGTGCAGAAAGTTTTTTAAAAAAAATTATTATTTTTTTTTATTTCACCTCAGCTGACACGTTTCGATCTGTTATTGGGTATAAATTAAAACGCGCGCCACGTCAGCACAATCACTGAGTATCTTCTCACTTACCTCTATCGGACACCATAGAGATGCACGCACCAGCCACTAGTATCGTGCGTCTCTCTCTCAAAACTGAAAGGGGTGTCCAAAAAACAGAGAGAAAGAGAGAGAGAGAGAGAGAGAGCGCCATAACTAAAAATCGAAAAACGGAAAAAAGAAAATGAGAGAAAAAGACCACATCATTCCCATTTGTTAAAGAGATAAAAGACCACATCGTGTGACATTAATTTTACAAAATATTCTTCTTTCAACGTTATGAAAAAGCTTACAATGTTTGATAGAAGGTCACAATAATTATAATTACATAGCCTACGAACACTACATTAATTCTTTAAAGTAACATTACCATAAAAGGTTTTTTATTAATTAAATGAATTTTCATTTGGCTCTATTATGTCTACATTCCTACCAACGCAAATCCAGACAAGATGGGGAATTAGAATTTTCTTTCCTTCCTCCTTTTCTTCATGCGACTCCTAACTTGAATTATTCCGACAAAATATTCCCATATACTTCCCATAAAGACTTATCTCCTCCTCCTCTTCTTCTTCATTGTCATAGATAAGAAAAAATATGCAGAAAGGAGAAATTATGAAATCTTTATATATTTCAAAAGATATTGAAGAAAAGTACATGAGAATGAAGATATACACAATTAAAATGAGATATACATGTAATCATAATTGTCTTTAACATAGGAAAATATTCTATATAAAATTTTAAGAATTTCTAATATAATATCACTCACGATCATACTCGTTTATTTTCACAATAATCCATATCATCATCATCATCTTCCTCAAGATGGGATTCAAAGTCATTCACTATAGTCATCTTCGTCTTTTTCCTCATTCGCCATCTTCTTCATCTGATTGCTCCTCTTTACTTTTTAAATTCTGTTCATGATCAAGAACACAAACTTATATTCATAAAGAACCACGACACTAACACTATAAAAGCTTAGCTATGTTCTATGAGGTAAAACCCAACGCACGCATGCTCACACACACATACCACGCCTATTTGTTACTAGCATTCATATCAAACTCAGTGACTAATACCTTCGCTATAATTCGCCCATCCGGCTGCTTTTCTCTGACACTTCGCTCGAGTTCATCCGGCACTCTAACCAATGTGATTACTTCCAAGGTCTTGATCTCCTGCAGTCCGTCGATCGTCTTCAGCTTCTCGCAGTCCTTGATTTCCAAGTCTTCGAGGCACTGCATTGCATTTGCCTGTATAGTCCACGCGGTCAAAATCCAGCTTCCACAGTTTCAATACACGGAGGCTCGGAAATGTTCCTTCTGAGACGCTCAATGTCTTCGGAGGAATGTGTGACTCCACCATATCCAAGCAGGTATGAGAGACTTGAGCGGCCAAATAATCGGAGAGTGGTCAAACATTTCAGCTTCCCCAGGACTCCCATCGGATCGTCATCTAGTCTCAACCTGGACAAGGTTAGTACTTTTAGGTTCGGAGGAATGTGCGACTCCAACAAGCTCCGCATGCCCAAATCTCCGAGCAGGTACAAGTTGGAAAGAGACTTGAGCCTGCTCATGTCACTCATTTCACAGGCTCCATCCTTCCATCGCAATCTGAGGGATTTAAGCATCTTCAGATTCAAAATATGCTTGGTTGCTTCCCATTCCACCTTGCCCGTCCACGTCAGAGCCAGCTTCCTTAGGCCTGTCAACTTGCACTCCAAACATGAGACTCCCATCATCTATGACTAAGCCCCAAATGGTTTGGATGTTGCAGTTTAATGATTTCTTGGAAAACAATTGATAAGTGGAGCAATCAAAGTCCACCTCGGTCATGTATAGGTGTCGCAGATTCTCTGCCTCCAAGATTGATTCTGGTAGAGTGGATATGTTAGTGTACTTCAGATCCAAAGTTTCCAGGCGTGACAATAGCGCCACTGACTTCGGAAGCCTTTCAAGGAGAGTCCATCTCAGTCCCAAGTACTTTAGGTTCGGCAATATGTTGCCAAGCTCCTCCGGAAGCCAAGGCTTGTAGACACCCTCAAGATCAAGTACCCTCAGCAAACTCGAGTGCCTCTTTGGCACTAGCGGTTTAAGTAACACCGCTGTCTCTCCAGCCCGTGTTCCTAGCTTCATGGTGTTGAATGACACATAGGAACAAAGTTGTTGGATGCCGCACAGCGTGGAATTGTCGCTGGCGGACATTCTTTGACGTGGCTCAGCGGGAGTGATCTCCATGTGTGCTTCTTGTGCATTTGTTTCTGAGCGCCCTCGTCCTGCTTCTGGCACATTTATTTGTGCCTTTGCTTCTCCCCCTCCAGAAATATCCCTATGTTTGGCGATACGCGGGGCATCGAACTTCTTTTTACCATGAATTGAACGGTCATAGATCTTGAGGAATCTTTCATTCTCAGCCATCTGATAAAAGACATCGTACAACGATCCAGGCAAGCGGCACGATCGGGCACTCCCATCCCATTTCTGTCGAGCCACTTCGACCATGTGTCTAGACACCAGAATCTCGAAACATTCTCTGCACCGTTCTCCGACGCTGAAGATACGAGATTTTCAGCTGACCAGAGTCTGAAGAGCCTCCTTGTGGGAATCTCAGATTCCTTAGGGAACAGAGTCAAGTACAGAGCACATTGCTTTAACCCTTTTGGAAGGTCATCAACACTCAAACGCACAACATCTTGGAGTGTGGGACGATCGGGAAGCCCATTGGTAAGCAGATAGGCAAGCTCGGTGCATCTATCTGACGGGGTGGCAGATAAAAGTCCTCCGAGTAGAAGGATCTTTTGGGGAGAACCGCCCGATTTGCCAAGAATCCTCTCTTTGAGAGGGAGGAGATTCACGGGCGGATCGACCACATCGAAAGCCGGGCTGCATTTTTCCAATAACTTCTTGCTCTGTTCTTGTCGAGGGGGCTCAACGTGAGAGGCTTGAATACCACGGATCAATGGAAGAGGGTATGTCGGGGTCACAAGTCGTGACGATTACTCTGCTGCCGTTCCTCGAGTCCGCAAGCACCATCATGAGCTCGTCCATGAGATGGAGTTCGCACAAGTCATCCAGGACTATTAGATAACAGCGCCCCATCAGGACTCGGAGGAGCTCATCGTTTTTTCCAATAACTTCTCGCTCTGTTCTCTGTCGAGGGGGCTCAACGTGAGAGGCTTGAAATACCACGGATCAATGGAAGAGGGTATGTTGGGGTTACGAGTCGTGACGATTACTCTGCTCCCATTCCTCGAGTCCGCAAGCACCATCATGAGCTCGTCCATGACATGGAGTTCGCACAAGTCATCCAGGACTATTAGATAACAGCACCCCATCAGGACTCGTAGGAGCTCATCGGACAGCTTTTCCTCGTCCATACGATCCACGTCTCGCAGTTCCGGGACCCTCAGCTGCTTGAGCAAGTCGGCCATGAGATGAACCAGGTTAGGCTTCGGCCCAACCCGGACCCAAGCACAGCGGTCGAAATGATTCTTAATGTCTGCTCGGTTGCAGACGCTCCTCACTAGAGCTGTTTTGCCGATGGCTCCCTCACCGACCACCGAAATCACTCTCAGGTTGGCACAGTTCGCCTTTTTCATCGATCAACTGCGACACGAGTTTGTCCACAAAATCTTCGCGACCCACAATATGGGACTCATCCTTCATCTTCCTTGCTTGGGGCAGTTCGCTTGGTGATGAAGCTACGATGCTCCTCTCGGCATTAAGCAGTGAAGTTCCAACTCCTGGATCCGAAATTTTGCTCGTCTCACCCTTTCCTCGTTGTCGGCTGATAGAACACCACGAGCAGACCCAAGACAAAGTCTTTGCCAGAGGATTTCGCGGCCTCAGTCCCTCGGATGCCTCCAAAAGGAACCGATCGAAGGAAGTCTGCGCAACGCGAGAGCCGGCTCAAGAAAACAAGATCGTGCACCGGGAATGGAGGCTCCCGGTGCCGGCCGTTCGGTTTCGAGGTGCTCAAGCCTCAAGAAGTGTGATTTGTGTATGACATTGGAAATGGCCAACACTTCCGGGGGAGATAAGGAAAAGGAAAATTGGAGTGTCTGAGCTTGAATGATTTGGGGAAGAAGGGTGTTTGGATGGGGGAATTGGCACCAAGCAAGCTTTTTTATAGGAGGTGTCGATCCCCACCAGCTTCTAATTAAAGAATACAGCATCTAACTCTCACGAACACGACGACATACACAAGTCGACCAACCTGCCCACGTCTACTTTTCGACATCATCATGCAATTACCGAAAAGCCCATCTTTACTATTTTGTTGGGACAGCATGATGTATATGTTGTAATAAGCAAAATCGAGAATTTCAATTTGTCAATGGGATGTCCATAAAAATAAAAAAAAAATAACAAATAAAAAATAAAAACCACAAACATTTAAACGCATATCTGCTTTGGATTTTCAATGTTGAAATTTCTGAAATAATTTAAATTACCTAAAAAATTTCTATTTCTATGTATCTACCGACACGTACTGCCTTTCCTATTTCTCTCTCATCTTGAAAAATTTTCATTCTTCTTTTCCAAATAAGAAAAAACATCTTTGACATTATGTCTTATTTTTGCACACTAAAAAAAAGGGGATTAATCGTCAGCACGAGTAATGGATCAATCACAACATATTGTTTTTTTCTTTCATTTTTAACATCAAAGGTGTGCTGTCTTTTACATGAGCCATTCAATTTCTCACATACATAGGAATAAGAATACTTAACTCGTCTCAATTTTTCCTAATTTCTTTTAAAAATTAAAATATTATCCTTATCCATGAGTATCGCTACATAAAGCAAATATATTAACAAAAGAGACCCTAAGCCTTCTTTGCTAAATGGAGCAATTATAATTTTTCAAGAAAATAACTTAAACTTAACCATTACATAAGACTTGCAGAATCTTCCATGGGTTTCTAGGTACTCAAGTCTCCACATTTGATGTCCCTAGATTATTGAAAAAGGAAGAGTGACATAAATTCAAGGGGAAGATGCCTTTTTTGCTCCCTCGAACTTTGTCTTCGAAGTTCATTTCATGTCACTTCAACTCATACTTCTTCCATGGCCAAAGGAAAACGGAAAAAGAAAAAAAAAATCCAAATCTTTCATAATTTACACGAGGTTATCTCGAATCCCTATTGATTTCTTTGCTTGAATCTCATGAGTCGAGCTTAGAGAACTGTTTGTTCCACCACCCCAATGCTTTGAAAACCAATCCTCAATCCTTGTTTCGAGCACATTCAAGGAGGGAAAAGTATCAAAAAAAAAAAAAAATCTTAAACCTATTGCATTTGTATCAATTCAATCTTAAACATTTTTAATTTGAACAATTTAGTCTTAAATTTTTTCACATTGGTACTAATTGAGTCCATCCAATAAATATAGGCCAAAAATTATAATATGTGATGCCATCCATCCTTACATGACACGATCGACATTAACGTGGACAATTTTATAAATTTTTTAATTTTTTATTTTTTTTTTTTCTTTTTTTTTTTTTTTTTTTTTCCTTTTTCTTTTTTTCTTTTCCTCCGCCTAGCCTCCATAATGGCCGATGGAAGTCACCAACCTCCAACAAGGGCGAGGGCCTGGCGAGGCTACCCTCACCCAAAAGGGGACACTTGCCCAACCCTCACCTAGGCGAGGCCCCTTGCCATCCTAGAGGCTGGCAGGGGCCTCATCGAGGGATGGTGGCGAGGGGCAATCCTAAGCCCAGCCCTCGCCAAAGGACAGCAAGGGTTGGTTCTTACTTGTGGCTAGGGAGGGTGTCTTGGCCCTTGCCCTCCTTGGCGACCTCCATTCAACTATCATAGGGAGGAAAAGTGAAGGAAAAAGAAAAAAAAGAGAAAAATTAAAAAAAAAATATTTAAAAAATTGTGTAAAATAAAAAAAAAATTAAAAAATTAAAAAAAATCATTAAAAATTTTATAAAATTATTCACGTCAACGCCAACCAAGCAAAGCAAGATAAAGACGATCAACGTTCATGTAAGCAATTTTTGGCCCAAATTAGCCGAATGAACTCAATTATTATCAATATGAAAAGACTTAGAATTAAATTAGTCCAATTAAAAGATTTAAAATTAAATTGGTATCAATATAATAATTTTAGAACTTTTTTTTTATACTTTTCCCCATTCAAGGGAGTATCAGTATGACTACAACAAGCAACCCCATTCCTCTTCATCCAGGGAGTGAAAGCACGTGAACCATGCGATATTGGGTGTAAATTTTACCACTCCACCAAAAATGAAATCGCATGGGCTTCCACCATTGATGCGCCTATAATGCTGTCACTAGTGAGTCTCGCAATTTTTCAAAGTGTGATTGACTTTAGTAGCATTCACCGCCAACATTTGATGTGACTCGCCTTAATTTAAAACAGCACAAGCCTTCGCCGGTTTTGAAAATGTGATTCGACTTAATCTGGTAGAAATAGAATGAATCCAAATAATAAGCGCAATGCCACCTATAACAAGCAAAAAACCTCGGGGGAAAATGGTCCAAAGAGACATGGATTCATTTTTTAGCAGCCAACCATACAGATACATAAATAGAATAACATACAGACGAAGGGAACAGATCGAAAAGGGTAACATGCACAGAGACGGCAAACATCAGGCGACTTCCTAGAGGTCATAAACTCTCAATAATATATGTAGCTCAAGAAAAGTTCCTCTCTCTCTCTCCTTCCCATTTACTCAGTAAGCCAAAAACCAGGCATGTTACTGATAATACATGAGCTGCTGGGCGGCTGCAACATTTTGAAACCCACCATCATATATTGCCTGGCTTCCACCAGCAACTCCCATACCCATCGCTGCCTGCTTGAGAGGATGCTGTCCTTGCATGAGAGGATGCATGCCGCCCATCTTGCTCATTGCTAATTGTCGCTCATAGGCTAATAGTTCAGCAGTAGAAAGGCCTGGTAATGGTGCCGCTGCAGCAGGTGGAGGAAGGGGATTGGAGCTTGTTCCTGGGGGAGTAGGCTTGCTACCCCAGGAGCACTGCAAGCACAAACAAATCAGAAGTCAGCTTTGGTTCAATTAAAAACACCAGGGGGACGAAGTCTTGTAATAACTACCGTTTTCACATGCTAGAGCCCCCGATCTATTTTTACCACTGCCAAGATGCAGACAGCAATTATATCTTAAACTCTATGCCACGAAAAGCCCATTTAAATTATTGAAGAAATAGAACACTTCACTTGTATTGACAGAGAACCATGTCTTGTTACCATAACACATGCCACCTTTGCTTATCCTTTTAGAGGATAAGAGGTACAGCCGAACATGTGGTGGCACAACATGCTGATGAAGTCATAGCTACGGCATTTACAGATTGAGTTTAAATCCAACTGTCCTAAGTCAAAGAGCACTAAGCTCATCCAAAAGGGTTTAGTGCAGTCACTAAATGCACAAAACTCAAAGACAAAACTTGGATTTAAATCTTGGTGTAAACAAAAATGAGGTCTTTGACCAAAGGTTAACTATGGGAAGTGGTCAGATTTACGATCAGGAAAAGGAAAAAGTGCGGTAAGTTCAACTTATATCAGCATAACTGCAGAATTAATAATCTCCCACTACATTTTCTATGGAAACAGATTACTTTTCAAACCATCAGCACTCTGTGAAATAAAAAGAATAGAAATGAAGAGCATTAGTAAAGAGCCCAAGAACACACCTTAATTTGTCTTCCACATAGAAGTGACTGAGTATTTCCCATTTGAATGGCCAATGCTGCTTCTGCATGAGTACTATACCTCACGAAACCAAATCCTTTATCTCTTTGGACCCGGACCTCCTCAATCACTCCAGCACCAAGAGCATGAAAATGGCGATGGAGTTCAAGCTGAGTGACCTGCAAATTAAAATGACTCAGAATTTCCCCCAAAGAATTGGAGACAAATAACTTTCTGAAAATGAGCCTATACAGTCTCACTGGCATGCACACATATTTATAACAATTCAATTATAGCATAAATTTTGCTAAGTTATAAACAACCTTTCCAAGGTGGTATAGAGAACTAAACTTGAGCAACAGACATAAGGGAAATCTATATATGGTATCATGCTCCATGGGGTAAGATGCACCCTATCATTTCAAAAGAAATAACACTTTTACAAGTCATAGTTCACAAAACTACCTTCTACTCCATAACCTCCACAATCTCTGTTAAATGCCCATCACCAAAAAATCTGAATACTTACAAGTGTCATTTTAATCACTTGAAAGGCCAAATTTAAACTTGCAATTGTCGGAGCCATTTTCCATATTAGTAGGTTTAACTTTGGTAGAATAAGCTCATCAGCTCTTCCTCTCTACTCATTCACCTTACTCTTCACACACCCACTTCCTGAAATTCTCTCCTCTAAATAAGGCTCCAAGTATGAACTAATGTAGTACCAACATCAAATAGCTAAATGATAAAAAGTATAACAGAATAAATTAGTCTCAAAAAATTATTTCAGTATAAACCCACTCAATGTGGTTGCATTAATTATAGTTAACTTAATCTAATACTATATATGTATCTTGGTGCAAAAGCAAGGGACTATCAGTGTTGACATGCGGGTTCCTCGTTGAGTGACATATGTCCCACTAACTAAACAAATCAAGAAAACATGTTTCACTAAATGAAGTATTCATTTTTTATTCAAACCATTCTTTCTTTTATTTTTCTTTCAAAAACTAAAAACACTAATTAAGAAAATATGAAATTATCAAAGTAAAAGAAGCATCCTTCACGTAAATTTAAAAAGAATGTTAATTTTTAAGAAACTACCAAAAAAAAATTTAATGACTCTAAAAGATCTGAAAAGTTTGTATTTATATAGTTTTAGGAATTCGAAGTGGTCAAGATTAAACAGAAGTCAAAGCTCAAATACTGAAAACTGAAAATTTGAAAAGAAAAAAAAAAGATCAATCCAAATAATCTGTGATATCATTTGGTTTACTACTTAATTTTTCCATAACAATTATCATGTAAGCAAATTGAGTTTAAGATTTGCAGAATGAGATAAATAGGGTGGATGGAATTACAATTTAAAAAATTATTTCTTTT
Organism: Eucalyptus cloeziana; assembly: GCA_014182715.1. Taxonomy (NCBI): domain Eukaryota; kingdom Viridiplantae; phylum Streptophyta; class Magnoliopsida; order Myrtales; family Myrtaceae; genus Eucalyptus; species Eucalyptus cloeziana. The sequence goes on from CM024643.1 coordinate 31,789,341, forward strand.
CTTATACTTCTCCAAGAACTATTTGATTCATGTGCAATCACCAATCCAATTATATGCAATTTCATTTGAAATTAATTAAAGCATTTTTTTCACCTCTAATTCTAATTTGTCTTCTAATCATTGTTAAATTTTGTAAACTGAAATTATCTAAACTTTTTGTGAGATTTTGTCTCCTCATAATGTTGGCGCTCAAAGAGTGTAATACAATACATCCACATTTAGTTATTGTAAAAGTTAGCATCAAATTAACTAATGAAGAGGAAAGGAATACAATTCAATCTGATATGAAGAAAACATGAAAAGAATTAGAACCCAGACTGCACTTTGATTTCTTCTTCATTTTATAGCAAATAATTTAGATCAGTACTAAAGTTCAGTCTAAATCCTTATCCTTTTCATGACAGTTCAATTTCTAGACATTTTCAAACACTTGCTTGAAGTTTAAGTTATTTGATAACAATAAAAGAGACCCATGCATAGCACGGGCTTCTTGACTAGTTATAACTAAAGAAGAGCCTGATGGCAGTTGCAAAAATACACGGATGGTTGATGTGTATTTAAACTTTCTTAATAAAAATTTTAACAGTTTCTTTTGATATAATTTTATTACTGGTCACAAAAAGAATAAAGCACAGATGGCTAATGTAGTAATGTCAATATGAAGATGTAAAGTGTAATTACAAAAACACATGATGCAAAGTTTACTGTACCCCCAGTTCATGATGAAAATACTAGTTTTCCCTACAGATAATCTGGAAAAATCCACTTTGATTTGCCCCCAAATTACTCAAAAATCTACCATATGGACAGCAGCACCAAAAGATAGTACAAAAAAAGAGAGATCGGTCTTGCCTCTGAAGCTAAATTTCCTACATAAACAGTTGTATACTGAGGATTATTTTCCGGAGCATCACTGTTTGTAGCCTCCTTGCCATCCTCTGCAATGAAAAAAATAGAGTAGATGATACGTGATTCAATCATGAGAAAGAAAATGCCTATAACAGTTGATAACACAATGCCTCGGGCAGTAAAACTTAAAATGCTTGTTCCTTCGAGCATAGCATATCAACCAAGATGAATCCAAGAAAATTCTGTTTAAAAAATTGCTAACCTGAAGAGCCATTGGTTAGCTCCACCACACTTTTGGCATCAGAGCTCTGCTTATCTTCAATGCCACCAGCACCCTTTGTTGCCCAATTGCAACGTATCTGTCTACTGCCAAGCCATTTCCCTGAAATATAAAGCAAAAATAACTTGAGTTTACATGGAGACAGTAATAGGAACTAGCCATCATGTTATTACCAGGGAAGACTGTTCAACTTTCTGGCATGTCACTGAACCACTGAACTACCACTATACTATCCAAAATAATTCAATTGTTGCCAACTTCTTACTATGTCCAAATTTCTAACAGAAAGTGATCTTTAATCGACCCACAGGGCCTATTAAATATGATGCATCATCCAAATCTACAGTAATCAATGTGCTCACAAAATAGCAAACAAAAAGGCACCACCTATTTGTCAAATTTTTTTGCCATTGTGACAACAATGAGTGGACAACTGCATTGATTTTTGTAAAAACTATGAATGGAACAAAAATGTAAAAAAGTTTGGTGACAACCCCAAATTTCCTTTTCTTTTGGCAAAAGACAACCACATATATTTAAAAATGAAAAATGGCTCAAAATTGAGGACCTCCCTTAATATCTTACCCCCAAGACATCAAGCCAATCTAGGTATCTGAGGGAAACAGCATGATTATGATCCAAGAAAAAGCTTCCCATCTATGAACTAGTTACTATAGACAAAAGATAAGAAGGATGTCTGGAAGTTTCAATAGTCTGTTTAAGAAAATCTGAACTTCAGTATTAATAGTTCATCTGTTTCACTATTCCAATATCCAAGATAAAGAAGGCAATCTCCTTAACATGGATGACCATAACACATGTAAGAGTGAGAAAAATAGTTTTGTTCAGAAGGCAGAACAGTTACCAGTCAAATCATTTATTGCACTCTGGGCATCCTGAACACAAACAGAACCACCACAAATTAACAGACAATCTTAATACTGGAGATTCAGAACAACAGAATATGTATGTGTATAATGGATGTAGAACATATAGATGTAGGAAATGACAATAGGTTCAGGAGAATGCAATAAAGCACCTGTTGGTTCCTGAAAGAAACAAAGCCAAACCCTCTTGAACGTCCAGTCTTCTGATCCCACATAACCCGTGCATCTCTGTGTTTTAGCACAAAGGTCCAATTTAATACCACATTTATTTGAACTTGACTGACGAGAATGCATAATGCTATCATAATGTCTTTTTACTATGTCTTTTTTATAGAAAGTTTGCACTTTCAGAAAAAAACCAAGATAAGGAGATGTGAAACTTACGAACAGCTGGGATAAACAGAAAAGCATGCAAACAACATGGCATCCGTCACCTCAGCACTGAGGTCACCAACAAAAATGTTGTAATGGCCTACACAACCAAAAAGTAGTTATATGAAGCATCGAAGAAAATATGTATTATAGCACCATGAGCACATAATAATATAACTATTGTAGAACAAGAACCAGAGCAAACCTGAAGTGTCCTCTCTCTGACCACTGGCATATGCCCAATTAACTTTGATGGGTTGCCCAAATCTGCAAGCCATGGAATGGGACAAGCTCAGCAAAAAGGGCATGAATGCTCAAGTTGAAATTGCAACATCTGTATCTAAAAATCCAGTATAGTTTCTACTCACAGATGCCTTCCATTTAGAGAAAGAATCGCAAGAGCAGCGGATCTTTGATCAAAGTAGTGAATAAACCCATAGGACGACTGTGTAAAGCAGGGAAAACAGAATTATTAGCAATAGATGACATCCAAGCAAGTGAAGCAACAGATTCTATCATTTCTGTGTAATTTTTCCAGGTGCTTCAGCAATTCATCAAAACCCAAATACAGAAATTATATCTTTCAAATCGAAACCTATACCTTCTCCTTTCTAATGAGTTTGCAGCCCTCGACAGGACCTGTACTAGCAAAAACCTCTTGAAGAAGTGGTCCTGTCACCTGAGTATGAATGTTGCCCACATAGCTGCATTATACAACGAATACCAAAAACAATAAGTTTCTAACTTGAGAATTTGAAAACAAATAATGAACTCCTAGCATCCTGAGTTTTATTCAAACAAAGATGAGAGAAAACCCATAAGAAATATTTTGGTGCATCTTCGAGTAAAAGCATTAATGTCAGAACATTTCCAACTCAGTGAGCATATATGAGCAATTATCCACCGCACAAATCTGAGCCTTACACAGCTACTCAATTTGAGGCAACCAAAGAAATATGATAACCAATAAAGAGGTGATTGAAACAGAGAAATGGAAATAAAAGTATGGAAGAAAGTCTAGACAAAGACTCACACACTGCGGCAAGTACTCGGATCAAAACCAGGAGGCAGATTTCCACTTGCGATCGGTTCTATCTGCAGAAAAATAAGGGAAAAAGAAAATTCAAAAGAAAGAACCAACAAAGTAGGGAACATTGCTTTGTTTGAGAGTATTATAAGCCAAAGAAAAGAGATATCATGGTAATATCTAATTAAGTAGGCAAAGATGAACCAAGATATGTGCAAAAATGATCTATAATGGGCAAGACAAGATCAAAAAGAAGATTAACAAAGAGAGTCCAACAAAACAGCCATTCCAAAGAATCATGACATATGTTAGAGGTATAAAAGGGTAAAGTGGTCTTTAGGGCTTTAGAGCTTATTTTGTTGCTGATTACTTAATGTATATATAGACTTTTATTGAATAATAAAATACAATTTTTTTCCACTACAATATACAAACTAAATTACACCATTAAAGCAATAATAGTGAGCTGTAATAACCAAATTCTAACATCAAGTCCCAACAAAAACCTTCTGTGATGTAGTCAGGATATTCTTTAATGCCTAGCTCAAGCATTGATCAAAATTTTCAAGAAAGAATGACTTAGTGCCTAGCGGGAGCTTCGCAAAAAGGATAATCCGAAAGTTTCCAGGGACAGAGAAAGACCAAATATTCAGACTAAATGCACTAGACATGGAATTAAACAAAATCCTCAACCAATTATCATTCTTGAGGATATATTCTATGGAAGTATTCCCTATTTTCACCTCTCCTCACATAATGATGACCTCAAATACTTAAAATTTCAATATTTGCAATGGTTGCTCCTTCAACCCATGCCTTGCCACACAATAGCAATTTATCATGCCTGCACATTAAACATCTATATGTGAACTTGTCAAATCTTATCAATACTGCATTACAAGTAATTTCTGAACAAATATAATTCCGGCCCATCATCACCATCTTTGCCGTGATCCAATCTTATTCCCTGCCACCAACCCCAATCCCCCAAACCCATTGTCCTCTTCTGCTAGCTTTTTACCTTGTTCATGCTCATTAATAACCGATGCCACAAATCCCAAGATGCCACATGCCTCACCGCATGATTCACCATCCCAATCTTTGCATCATTCACTCATGACCCATGATTTTTACATCTCAACAACAGGAAAATTCTCAATAATTCTTTTACTTTTGCTTGACTAATCATCAAAAGTTTCTCATACACCCTATCTAAAGCAACCCTACACAAACAACAGCCATGTACTTAAAAGGAGTATTGGAAGACAGATGAATATAGAAGGAATTAAGTCCCTATCCTGCTTAAGGGAATATTCACAGAGATTTAATGGAATTCAAAAAATTTTGCCAAGCATAATGTCTTGGAGAAAAGAGAATATTTTCTTATTTTCCTTGTTAGTAAACTATTCTTTTAAGTTCCATTTAAACCACTTGTACAGAGCATCTCCGTTCTCTCCTTTAGAATGTAAGGTAAAAGAGCTGAAGCTTAAGCATACAACTGCAAGTCCATCAACTCAAGATATTCACCCAACCCTCAGGAAGTGGATTGGTGGAGGATTAAATAATCTTGCACAGCCAAAGAAAGGTGAAATGACATGGCGGCCTTCTTAGGGTGGCTTTAGAGGTTCCCGGTTTTGGAAAAGACTATTAAAGGAAGAGTCTACAGTCAACTAGCAGTTGACCATAACCAGATAGAAGCTTGTAAGTTGTAATATAAGTGGTAATTTGCTCTCAATTCTTCCTAGTATCTCAAGGGAATTAGAGCAATTTACAGACCACCCATAAATTGAAGCTGAAAAATAAATAAATTTTCACGTTGAGCAATTGAATGTCTCTCAAAAGGGTCAAAGATCATGGCTGGACCCTGCAGGATACCTTTTAAGTTTTGATAGCTCAAGGCTGCGTTCTTCCATCATGTCTAGCATAAACTAGTAGTGTCCTTACACCTATCCAAATACCGCTCCAGTAAAAACAATCCCATACAGAATTATTTCCTGATAAAAGAAAAGGCCAACAACAACAGCTACTCGCACTAGAATCACTACCTAATGGGTGGCGATCGGCGAACTCTACAAACTGCAACAAATCACTCTGTTTTCTTATAGATGGAACTGAAGAATGAAAGACAAGAAGCTGCACCTCATTTCCACCTTCTTTCTGATAACTAACCTACTTAAAATGATGTCTTCACAACATCTAACGAAGAAATCGCAACTACACTACACAAGCACTCAAGGGTATCCAAGGACCAGCACTGCAGGACCCTGGCTGCAAAAAAGTCGAACAACACAGCCCGACCCCACAAGGCGACAAAAACCGGATTGCGATCAAACTGTTCACGCTCCATCATCTTCCTCGGATCAAACACCCCCCGAACGCCCGGAATCATCACGATCGAGACGCATCCACTCAAACGATCGAAATTTCCACGCCTCGCGGAGCTCCGAAGCAAAAGACATCAAACACGAGAGGAGACGGGGAACGCGAGGAACCTGAGGAGGAGCCAAGAGGCCGGGGTGGTAGAGCGACTGCTGCTGGAGAAGGGCTTGCTGCATCAACGCCTGCTGCTGCTGCTGCTGCTGCTGCTTCAGCCGGTGATGCTGCATTTTCCCGCAGATTTTCCCGTCAAAATTCGAGGGTCGGAGCTCCCTCCTCCTCGTCCTCCCTTTTTCCCACCCCCTTAATTTTTTTTTCCCGAGAAAATCGAGCGTTAGGGTTCGTTCGTTGGGTTCGGTTTGGGTGGTCTTCGCTCCTCGCGTGTCGGGTCGGGGAAATTAAATTCTACTTTTTGCCAATTTATAAAAATCTTTTAGTCGATTATATTATCTCTAAATTTAATGTCGAGAATAAATTCGGTGATGATATTCGATTATTTTAGAGTAAAGTTGAGTAAAGTTGGGTCTCGGTTTACCTATCCCATTAGGCCAACCAGAAAATGACACGTAAGCAAGTTACTGTGTTGGATATTCATTTTCTTTACCCCCCAATTTCACACTTTTTTTCCAAATAAACATCATCATATTTGTTATGTGTACATCCAAATCCATATCTTACGAATTATTTATATTTTAAGAAAAAACTACATTTGTAACAAAAATGGTCGATGAACTAATGGAGAGCGACAAAAATCAATCTATTTATAGTAAATTTGGCATTTTCATAAATTCATAGGTCAGCTTCGATTATAAAAAAAAAAAAAATGTGACTATGCCTAATTTGAATGATTAAGAAGCAAATTAGTCTTGGCAAGTTTTCTCGAACCTTCATTATCATGGTTATAAGTTGATGGTCAATTTCCATTAGTGCCACGGATAATTTAATCCTTTATAGAGAGAGATGTGATAAGATATCACTTTTCCGCTACTAGAGTGCCTATTATTTTCTGTTTTTCCTTCTTTTTGTTAGTGGAAGGGGTTCGTACATGCTTCGGACCAGCACTTTCATGAATACTCAATCGATAATCTAGTTGACCAAAAAAAAAAAATCGATAACCTCAAATTCTATTTAATCCTTTGACTCGTGTTCCAAAATTCAAATTTAGTTTAATCGAAATTTTCTAATTTAAGTGTAGTCGAGTCTCGAAATAGTGTTGTTTAATTTTATTCCACCTATCTGGTAAAAGACTGCCTAGATTTCGATTTTGCCATACACTCTTGGCTAGAATTATGCAATCATATTTTGGATGGGTGTTGGTCATGCTAAATTAATTATTTTCGAAAAAAAAAATTCATTATGAAACATAAAATCTTTTTCTTGACTTTATTTTTGGGGTCAGTTTTCATGAGTTAATAGTACCCTTGCTAGCCAAGAAATGAAATTTTTCTTGCTAATTATATCCTCAAGTGAAACTCAATGAAAATCCTAGTTTGGGTTAAGATAATCATGCCACTTCTCTCACCTTGACAGTCTCTATTCTTGCAAATCAGTTTGCTCATTCTTTGATATCCCCACTAGTCTAAACTATTTATTATGCCAAACAGTCGAAATTACTGAATCCATGACGACTCTGATCCGAGACAGAGACGAACATCGACGACTCGGCATTCGGGTATTCTCCCGCCTGACGTGACCGCCCGGCATCGTCGACGGCATCGGAAATTATGCAGACTGGTTTAGTTAGCTCTTGATTGATGCTTTATGGTATGAGCAGGCGAAAATTCACATCCTTCTGTTTTGTCCAGGTGCACTGACGGCCATCGAAAGGGGCAAACAAGAATGAATTTGCGAAGTTCGGCCTCTTCAATCTCCACCATGAAACGAGTTCCAGAATTGGCAAAGAACGGCCCTTTCCAGTTGACCGGTTCACAACAGATTTCCCGTTCCTCTCTCTCTCTCCTAGCTGTCGATCCGGATAAGCATTCCTGCATCGTGCCAAGAAGCATGAAGCAACGAGAAACCAGGGGACGAGTTCCGCGCAAAAGTACGACGGCCAAACCTGTCCTGAGGCGCCGTATCTCCGGCTGAACAATGGTCGCGGCACGCCTCATCGGGCCATCCCTGGTCGTCTTGTCCATCGTCCTGATCCTGCCGCCGACGGCCTACTCGATGTCGCAATCCGACGCGCTGCTCAAGCTCAAGAGATCGTTCACGAATTCTCAGGCTCTGGAATCTTGGGTGCCTAGTTCGGATCCTTGTGGCAATGAGGACTCCTGGGTCGGAGTCGTTTGCTACAACGGGATAGTCACGGGCCTGCGGCTCGGGAAGATGAGCCTATCGGGGAAGGTCGACGTCGATGCATTGACCGAGATCGCGGGCCTGAGATCTCTTAGCTTCGTGAACAACTCCTTTTCCGGTCCGATTCCGGAGTTCAACCGCCTCGGCGCCCTCAAGGCCATTTACATTTCTGGAAATCAATTCTCAGGTGAGATCCCGGCAGATTATTTCTCCGACATGGGGTCTCTGAAGAAATTGTGGCTTTCTAACAATAAGTTCACCGGGACAATCCCATCGTCGGCAGCCCGCCTAACCCATCTCATCGAATTGCACCTCGAAAACAATGAATTCAGCGGCGCTATTCCCTCTTTCGATGCACCAGCATTGGTGTCGCTCGATCTGTCAAACAATCAGTTAGAAGGGAAAATTCCTTCAAGCTTGTCAAAGTTTGATGCAAGTTCATTCGAAGGAAATTCTGGCCTCTGTGGGGAAAAGATAGGTAAAGAGTGTCCAAAGGAAGTTGAGCAGCCGCCCGCCGCTCCGAATGCAACTAGCGCCGTAGGACTGAGCGACGATCGTGGTTCGGGTAATGATCAGCACAATGGTTCGGCAGACAGCCAAAAAAGATCATTGTCATCATAGTTGCGCTAGGAGTGGTGCTTTTGACCATTGTCGTTTGCTTGGTAATCAGAATGAGGAGACGAGCGAAGGTCCAACAGGACTTCAATGTGCTCGGGAAGGAAAATGCTTAATGACCCAATTCAGAAAGACGTTCTCGGAACAGAAAAAAGGAAGTGCAATTGAGTCGCAAAGGAATGGGCTCGAGCCGTAAGAGTCCTGCCACCATTGTTGCCAAAGGTTCAGCTACCAGCGACCTGGTTCTGTTAAGCGATGAGAAGGGCGTCTTTGGGATGGCAGATTTGATGAAAGCGGCGGCCGAAGTGTTGGGGAACGGAGGACTCGGGTCGTCGTACAAGGCCGTGATGGCCAATGGGGTCACAGTCGTGGCGAAGAGAATAAGAGAGGCGGCGGATGGGAAGAGTAAGGATGAGTTTGATGCAGAGATGAGGAAGCTCGGCAGGCTGAAAGCACCCCAACGTTTTGACCCCTTTGGCTTACCATTACAGGAAGGATGAGAAGCTATTGGTTTGTGAATATGTTCCCAAAGGAAGTCTGCTTTATGCGTTACATGGTATGATCTCAAAAAGTTCTCTGCTCCTGTATCTTACTTGTTCTGGCTTTTGGTGATTGCTTTTATGATTCCTTCTTGTGGCAATTTAGTCTTGACAAAATTTGGTTGGCGGATCGAACGTTTCAGGTGATCGTGGGCCTTCTCATGGAGATCTGAATTGGCCGGTGCGCTTAAAGATCATCAAAGGAGTTGCCAGAGGGATCGGCTTTCTGCATGACGAACTCAGTTCTTCCAGCTTGCCCCATGGTAACCTTAAATCAAGCAATATTCTTCTTAACTCAGAATATGAGCCGCTATTGGCAGACTACGGGTTCAGCTCGTTACTTGGCACGTCCCATGTCCCGCAAACACTATTCGCGTGCAAGGCACCTGAAGTCGCACGGTTCGGTGGATTATCGCCTAAATGCGACGTATACTGTCTCGGAGTTGTAATCCTTGAGATGGTTACTGGAAAATTCCCTTCACAATACCTCAGCAATGGGAAAGGCGGTACCGATGTCATCGAATGGGTGAGATCAGCAATTTCTGATGGAAGAGAAGCCGAACTGTTTGATCCCGAGATTGCAAACTCGACAAGTTCGTTCCCTGAGATGGAAAAGCTTCTCCATATCGGGGCGGCTTGCACGGAAGCTAATCCCGAGCAGAGACTAGACATGAGAGAGGCCATTAGGAGAATTGAGGAGATGCAGATGGAGGAAGGTGCAGAGTCCAGGACAATAGATGTTTCACCGCGGTTCCATGTATTGAGTTTACAAGAAGGCTACAGTGCAAACTCGGGATAGAGAACTGATCAAATAGTTTCGAACGTCGAGAGATGGCAATAGGTTTACATTCGGCGCATCACGATTAGAGTCCACAGACATTTAGTGGTAATGCATGGCAAATTCAAAGAGAAGCGTGTTACAGACATCTAGGTGCGCCAATATGTGTATATTTCGTGCAACAGAGAAGGTGCAAGAAATTTTCAGCACTTATCAAGCCAATGTAGTTAGATCAATTAAATGGCGACTCCTGCACTTGCTCAAACTGTAAGTGTTCTGTACATGCTTTTCTCTTCAGCCTGCTATCCCATTATTAAATGTCACTTTGAATGGGATGAACCAGTTGTGCTTTTTCCTTTCCTTCTACGCTTTCGAATCTGCCGAGGTTAACCGTCTAACGGCAAAACAGACAAGCCAACATATTCAATCCATATCATCTACCTTGTCCAACCCTTGTATCTGAAACTGATTATTTCTGCTTCTTTTCTGCTTATGGTCCCAATTTCCGGAATGAAGATACTTCTGCTGAGTTGTGAAGTTATGACTTCCAAATGATATCACAAATGATTGATCGCCAAGAAACAACTCAGCCCCTTCACAAGACCAAAAGCATGACATTTAGGACCGGCAAAAACCTCAATATATTTAATCACGTTTATATCTCACTTCATCAAACATAGTTGAAGCTTTGCTGAAGTAACAGTGAAGAAGGTTGCAGCCTTGCCTAAATCACGATCTAATGACTAATTTGATGACAACCGTCGGACTAGGAAACACAGATGATGCCAACATGAATACGGGGACAGATTATCCATAATATGATGCTGAAGTTCAGTATTCCAAAGTGCAGACACCCTGCTAATTCCAGAGAATCTTAAGCGTTCCCGTGAAGATCCAATTTGAGCTTACATGCTAAAAATACAATAAGAAAATGAACCACCCTGCTAAGAATCTGAATATTGAAGGTCGACGCTCGATTGAAAATTTTATAACCAAAACACCACCGCACTAATATTTGCAGACATGGTTTCGACACACTATGATCAAAAGAGATTAATCCAGGTCCAAGAACTCCATCCTTTTCCTCATGGTGCCTTTAAGGTCTGAAGCCTCCCTTTCTGCCTTCTGAGCCTGCAGCATTATCAAAGTAAAAAGGCTAAGAAATTTTCTAGGCAAAATCAATTTATGCAATCTATACTTTCTTGTAATACAACAAGATTAAGATCGCACTAATGCAGGAAATGAGGTTTATTGACAGAGGAACATCACATGAAATCATTTTCCCATGCACTGCTAGGTTAGAAATGGCTTCAGAAGTCAACATTTTTCATTTGTCTTCCATTTCAACTAAAGTCATTGACAAGTAAATACAACAGCGTGCAGCTGGAAGTGTACAAAAAACTAATAATTTCCTACAAATTATTTTTTCAGTGCTCCAAAAGTCCGACTCAACGAGTTTATACATTGAAGGTAGTAGAAGAGTACACAAGACCAAGATCTTTGACACAAAACAGAAGTCTCAGAACCTTCATCCAGATATTAACCAAAGAATACCACCAAATTATGAGTATTGACTAATCCTGCTAGAGCCTTCAAATCATGGACATCTTGCAACAAATTCAAAACTATTTGCCGAAATCGACAAGTGTGTAAATATCAAAAATTTAAAAACGACTATCATAGATATGATCAAGCACTTAGCGAAACTGTCATTTTGTAGGAATGTACGACTAGCCCACACTCAATAATTTATAGTACACACACCCTTGTAATTTCAGCTGTTGAAACCCGTCTCATATGTGGGGGAAGCTCCTCTTTTTCAACATCCTGATACATGAGATACATATATGAGGGGACTAAATAGAATGATTGCTATATGTGAAATTGACAAATATTATAGATTTCCCACCAGTTCACCGATCAAAACTACATTCTCCCCACGTATTACATAAAGACCTAAAGGGATGTCACAGTATAGGTCGCCAACAATAGCTCTTTCACATGCGCTCTCTAGAACAGCATTTGCTGCATAAAAAAGAGTGATAGCAGAATTTAGAATACAGGACTTTGCTATTGAAGCATATACTTATGCAGGGACAAAGGATAACAAGCCAAAGGGTTGTACCAAATTGATCGAATGAGCGAAGTGTACCCAACAGCTTTCGACCATCTCGCAGCAGTACAAGAAGCTTCTCTGTAAAGTAGAATATCATTTGGACGTAAGAATCTAACATGATGCCACAAAACGACAGCTATATTTTATTTGTATCTCATGGAAAGACCTACATGTTTCACCGTCAGTCAACAAAAGGAAAACAAAAAACAAAAAAATTGAAAAGGAAAGCATGACAAAGTATTGAGGGAAAATAAAAAAAAATGACTGACTCGTAAAGGAGGCTAGCCACCTTCTGTAATACAGCAGTTAAACAGTTTCAGCATCAAAACTTAATCGCACATATTGCCGTATTGGGAGTTTTCAATTAATAGAAGGTCGCATACATCTTCCATTGATTCAAAATGAAAGCAGAAGTTCTTGTAGAATGAATTCATCAGAAAGCCTACTATTTCTTCAAAGACAATACTTTAGCTGTGTATTGTTCTTTCCCTATAGTAGCTCTCTCAACTGGGCATTTCAGCGAGAAGTATTAGAGTAAGGATCTATCCGAACTAATTCATACTGGTTATAGACAGGAACTATATAACCTGAGGAGTGCTATGGTAGCTTTATGTCTTACCAAACCTCTGTCAATTCATAATTCTCCAGAGACATCAAGTAACCTGGATTGCAAAGCTTAATATTTTCACAGGACGAAGATTCTTGCAGCTGACAACATACGCGAATTAATGTCTAGGGCACTACATTCATCTTTCTGCCAACCCACCAAATGCTACATTCTGTCAAGTCCTATTAGGCTTGTTTTCAACTTCTTCTAAAGTAATGAACCAGATCATTATAGGCAAAGGCAGTCATACATATCATTTAGGGTCAGAAAAATGAGTATTAGCATGAATGACCTAATCATCTCCACTATGGAAATATCAGAGCAAACGGATCGGTGACAGGAAAACCACATGCAACAACATCTTTGGCTTAACCATTAGCGACTGACTATATAGTCTCACAGCCCACTGAACATAAATTAGTGGAAACATGTAATTAATTTTCCCTTGCAAACACATAGAGCTTTGTCACTATTCTCCCTTAGAAGCCTTTATAGCACCAGATAAACATGGGCGGGCTTGGTGTCTTTATGCATGAGCACACATCTCTAAATACAACTAGATACATGATTCCCCCGACAAACAATAACACAAGAAGCCAACACAAGAAACCAAGATAGCCCTCACTTTCAAAGCCCACCGGATCCATACACAACCTAGACATCAAGATGCACTGCCATCATACTGACCTAAACACGAGATGAAAGTCTCACAACCATTTGTTAACAGCAGCATTTTTAACAAACAACTCAACCAGCATAAACAAAATAAGTAACTAGACAATAGCATTAACCTATGCAAATGCGAAATTAATGCAGAAAACCTACTGTCAAGATAGCTGGCGAGGGAAGTGGACAGGTAAGTGTCTTCAGGGCTTGCCCAAGACATCGATAATTAGCCTCGACTTTCGCGTTAACTCTAACAGAACCACCTCAGAATTCACCAAATACCAATCCAGAAATGGCATTGACAGCTACCACTCCTCTTTCTTTAACTCCCCCGCCTCGCACAGCGCCAAAGCCTTCACTAACCAGCTAAAAGAACAATACCCAATTCGCTAAAGAAACCTAATTTCAAACACGACAAGCAATCGAACGCAAGCCGCCGGTTTCTCAAGGCGCGAATTGACACTTTCTCCTCGTATTCAACAGCAAACCAGAAGCAAAGCAAGAGCAAATCTTGCACCCACTTCCCAATATAAATCAATCGACCCGAAGCTCGCTTCGACGAATTAATCCAGAAAACGCCCCCAATTCTCACCAGGCTTCAAGACCAGACAAAAAAGATGGAAACTTTAGGAGGTGAGCGAGGAGCAACCAGATCCAAGATCAGATTTTTACGAGCGATTGTGATCAAGAATCCAAGAGGATGAGGAATTGGGACAAAAGCAGCATTTGGGAGGGAGAAAGATTTGGGGTTTTGATCTTTCTAGGGCTCAAAGGGTTTCCCTATCGAGTGAAATTAAGCAGCGTTCCGAGTGATTTATTGATGAAGACTCGATCTTGATTTTTTCGGTGGAGCGCAGCTGAAAAGTGTGACAGTGCGAGCGGAAGAGACTTTTGGGAATTCTGGATGGCATGGCCAGATTTCAGATTTTCTACTTTCGGCCAGGAGGTTTGACTTTCTTTTACATTTTAGCCCCTTATGTAGAAGAGTAGTTAGACCTGGATGAAAATTGAACCAACACAAACACAAACACAAACACACCCCACAGTAATCAAATGTGAAAATTTGAATTTTCTAATAATTGATTCTATTAGAGTTGGAACTTAGATAATTACTAACGTAAATTCCAAGCATCAGTCATCTTCGAATCACGCAAAAAAAAAATTATGGAAATCAATCAAATTAGATTATTCTTGACCAATCAGACCAAAAATTTTGACTCACGTTTGTTGATTTCAGTTCTTTATGTATTATTCTCACATTGACAGAATCAAGATACTAAAACAACTTCAACCTATTTTTTCCAACCCAGTTCAAGACTTCAAGTTAATTTAAACTTGGAAACTGAATTTTTTATTGCAAATTCGATGAACCCACGAGGTATTATCTAGAGCTGGTCATAAGATCAGTCGAGTGGGTTCAGTAAACTCACTTAATTCGCGTCGATGTGCTTGACTTGCTTTTTGCATAAGGCGCAAAAGAAATCTATGAGAAAATTCTGATCCAATCGTCAGCACGATGTGATATTCGTTCTCTTTAGTTTTGGTATCAAGACTTTTTGCTTGAGCCCTTTTCCCTCTTGAAAGAACTTTCAAGCAGATTATTTCAAAGAGTTATATAATATTTCTTACTATTTTACAGACTATACAAAAAGGAGAAATGATCAATAGAGAAGAGAATACAGTAAGAAAGATGGAAATTGTGGACTCTGTCCAGCAGTCCCAGAATATGCACCACAGATAATCCATAAGAGATTTGTCCATTAACATGTGTTGAGACTGATCAACAGACACAACCATGAAAAAAAGGGGAAAAGGATTTTGGAATTTGAGCACAGTCAAACAGAATGAAAGCAACTCTCTTCTGGTCCTTCTTATGAGCCAACTTAGATCCTCAGATGAACTTATTGACGACTTTGTTTCAAAGATATATCAACAGCTTCTCCGTGTCCGAGGTCCCAGCTAATGAATATGAGCCGCAAAAACTGAGTGATGAAAAATGAATCTGCATAATATGGTCCGATCGTGTTAAGAAATGTGTTGTTTGAGGGCAGAGAAGTAAGAGATGCACAAGATTACTCGTTCAAAAGCAAATTGAAATTTGTCATATTACCTTGTAGTGTATTCCTGTAGCGGATGGCAAGTAGATCAGATCTCAAGGACAATATCTGCAACAAAAGAGACGCATGATTTAATGCAAGCTCTTGTAATATTTTCAGTGAAATAGATAAGTTGTGAGAAGTTGGGATGATCCCAAAGTGAACTTACATTCAGAATCTGTCTTGTCCCATTTAGAGCCTTCATCTGCTTCCTCCTGCTTTTCTTTATCTGCTCTCGCGATCGGCTTGTCCTCTAAATACCTTTTCATTGATGATGCCCGAGAAGTATTTTGCGGGTACATTTTCTTGCGAAGCAATGTCCTCAGAAGCTGCAAGGAAGAAGCATGAAGATGGCAAAGTTAGTCAAACAATATGGGAAAAAAAAAAAAAAATCTTTCCATAGCTTAGGTTTTGTTATCTAGAAAAGCAGAAAAGTTATAGGCATTAGGTTGTTTTTATAGTCAATATGTTGTGCCCAATTTGCCTATTTTATGTGCTAAGTAGCTTAATATCTGTAATCCTTTTTCTGTGTTCTATGAGATCGAACTTTTGACCAGCTAGTTTATTTGTGCAGTCGTCCTGTCTACACATCTGATGAATACAGAGAATTGAAGATCTTCATAGACAAAGATGAATTAAAGTAGATCGGCACTCCTCATATGCACTCCTTGACTCATCGATCTTTCCACCATGATCATGGTTAAAATCAAATAATCTCACTAGAGATATGATCTAACTAGAGAACGATCTTAGTGTGTTTTCTCTGTACCTTCTCCATTCTTGACTCGGGGAGCGGATCTCTCAAGCTAGGTGCCGGTGCAAATCCGCTTCTGCAAACGAACATCTTCTTAAGAAGGAACGAAATGGACTTCTTCCCGATTGCTTTCTTGCTATTATCTGCACAAATCTCCTTGCATTTACCAATGATAATACTTATAGTCCTCTCAATGTCTTCTTCCCTATCCCCTGGCTCGCTGCACAAGGAACTACTAATCCGCCTGTCAACCTCCAAGCTTGATGGGCAGTTTAGGAACCTGTCCAGTGGCTGATCTGTGGTTTCTCTTTCAACTTTGGAGGAAGGTTTACGGGATAAGAGTTTGGTCAAAGCTTTCTGTAATTTCCCAACTTCTTCCGGCGTGAAGTCTGATAAATCGGGTGAGGAAGACGGAATTTCCTGAATATTGTCTTGGCTTTCTTGGTTATTTTCCTGAAGATTGTTTTGGCTTTCTTGGTTTTCTCCTAGACCACTGTTCCCAAAGGTTCCAATTGCCAGCAATCCCTGTGGCCAGTCGCTGAATTCTTCTCTAGGTTCTTGTTTCACATGATGATCTGCACAATAAAGAACCATACTAATTTAAAAATTTGATGCAAGTGTAGAAGTAAGCTCACCTATCAGAACTAATTGGATCTTCGTACGTATTTATTATACCACTGTCAAGAAAAAGGAAACAAATGATAAAGTAAACACTTCCTATGGACCCCAAAAAGAAAAAAGAAAGCACTTTCTGCTACGCAGTGTATGAACAAAAATCTTCAAGTTACCTCTTGCCCGCTCAGATTGTATTCTTCGAATATATGAATTCAAATACGATTTTGTGTTTCAATTTTCTGTTCACAAGAAAAAGGTTCTATTTCATTGCAAATGGTAATCATCACCAAGAAAAGTCCACTTCGGCAAATTTAAAAGGAACTTCTAGGCGACTTCAGATCATTCGGGAGGACAGTATGCTGCATTCAGATAGATCTTATTCATTGACCCCAACCTTTACTATTAATTTTGAAGAACTAACATGATTGGTCCAAAAGTCAATTGTTTTAGAATTTGAGGCGAATAACCTCTCTATCTGTCCATGCGCAAACTTGCATAAAGCAAAAAGCAACAATTCTAGATAGCAGGCTCGATGGCAGACAAAAGAAGAGGCTCAAATTTTAAAGTTAGTATATTCTTGGCCAATATGAAGCAAGACATGTCCAGGACAGAGTTGACCATGACACTAAGAAAGCGAAAGAGCTGACTTGATACGGTCTATGAACACTTACGTCTATTGGAGGGAACTGGCTCTGGTTTCGCATTCCCTTTTGTTCCATTTAGCTTGTTCTGCACCCAACTGAATAGCTGCAACCGAAAATGTCTAGTTAGAACTCGGATAGCACTCGAACACATGAACGAAGCCAAGTGCAGCATGACCTCAAACAATGTTTACCTTCATTTTCAGTGAAACAAGAAGGCAAAGCTCAAAGCACAAAGCTCAAAGCTCTTCACTCTCCTTGTATGAGTAGGAAGCTGTACTATTGGCTTTGAGAAGAACCCAAAAGGGTGGCAGAAAGAACTCAGTGGGAGATTGCTTGACAGACTGAGACCCCGGTGTTGAAGAATGCAGATCTTAAAGGCCAATGAGAACTGAGCTTTGGGAGTGCAAATTCAAGATTTTGAGCCTTGGTGAATTTCATGGCCAACCTGAGCCAAGCTCCCCACTTGGTTCAAGTTCCTAAAAGCAGCTTTGCTTTGCCCCACTCAACATGCAAATCTTTCACAAAGCTTTGAATTGAACCCACCTGAGCGAGCGAGGGAGCCTATCTTATACAAAATACAACTAATATACACGCATCCCATCAGCACAAAAACATTCCCTCTGATATTTTACTCTTATCATCTGTCAATGCATGCGTGTACAAGTATTCTAAACACATGGGGGTCTAAACAAGCTTTTTCTGGAACGAACCCTGAAGAAGGGCCACAAAGAGTGGCGCCCATGTCAGCCGTCGGATCTGGGGGGTTGGCAGAGATCCAGAGACAACCCATTAAGTGGAGAGAAAGAAAGGTGATATCAATCTCTATACACAAACCTTTTATAATCTAACGATAAGGGGAGTGACACGAGGGGATGCCCTAAATATTGGTCTGGTCCTGAGGGACAACAGCGTCTCCCTCCTCTTTTTCAGGTGAATTCTCTTATTAATTCCGACTGTTTTTAAAAGAAAAGGAAGGGGACTGTACTTGGACTCCTCTTTCTTGGTTAGCAGAAAGAAATCTCCCGAAAGAACACTTGAGATGGCAAGTAGGAAGTAAAGGGTTGGTTGATTGGAAAAAGGATCTGGAACTTACTTCGTGAAAAGTGCGAGGTATTGGAATCCCTACTCGTGCGTTCACTCGAGGGCCATGCTTCGAGAAAATAATCCTTGGTCAATCCACGACCCCACGCAAGATGCGAACTTAGTCGGCCATGCGAAAGAGAAAAAGGATATGATGATAGATTGCAAGAGCTTTTCCAAAACGTTGATTTCTTCCACGAACTATAGTGACACTTTTCGGGGGTGATTTGCCCTCCAAAGAAATTGTGTAATCTTCCCCCTAATTTTTATTTGCCGTTGGATTGGTTGATAGTTATGTTAAGCATATTTCAGAGCCAAGATTTCTCAAAAAAAATTTCAAATATAAAGTCTAATCGTCTAATCACATAGACCAACCAGATTGTCTAGTCTTTCAGGAAAAAATTTTGTTAACTGAGACTTATTATATCCTGGAGAGGCTTTTTACTTGACCACTTGCTATGTTCTAATTTTTTATTTTTTTAAAAAAAAGGAAAACAGAAAGAAGGTTCGTCAACTTGCTTATCGATATTGGATAGGAAGATGCATAAACAGAAATCATGATCAACTTGCTTGTACTTGGGACTTGGTTAAAGGCTCGAATGCACCAAATAAATCCTTGGTCCTCACCTAAAACGGATCTGGACCGTTTTTTGGGATCGATCTTTCAATGCACTTCTGCAGTTTCGAAGGTCCAGAAAAGCTATAACACGGTATTGGGTAAATCTTCAAAAGGAGAATCAAGTGAAAATGAACAAGGCCATGAGGCAACCATGTCACCCCACCTGTGGTATTGGTTGCAATGGGGCTGGCAATGACCGTTTCCAATACCATAGTGGAGTTATAGGTGATTTCAAAAGTTCTTTAACAAGTCGCAAGTAAGATAAGAACATTTACGTTATCAAAAAATTATTTTGACAACGACAAGAAATAAACTTCTGAATTTAATAGTTAAATGGAAATGTACACATCCTTTGCATAGATAATAAAAAATCTGATACTGTAATCAGATATAAATGTATATTTTGATAACAAATTGACCATAATTATGTTTGAGACCGCGCCTTTCAATTTATAGAGTTAAGGATAATAATAACAATACTTATTCACAAGTAAATTTCACTTCCATTTCTTATTATTGCTGCTATGGTTATTAGTATTAGAAAATTCACTGAAAATTCAGAATGACATGAACACTCGCAAATATCAAATTCCCATCAAATCCTAGATGCAAGAGCTCAAAAAGACGACCCTCCGCATGCCTCCTTTTCCCTTGTTTGCCTTTCAAGGCACCCCAAAATGCTCTACGCGATTTCCTTCGAGATACATAGCGCACATCAGGAAAGTGGCTACGTGTCACGCCGCCATCAGTCCTGCCCCATCGTGTCGGCCCGACACGTGTACCAAAGGGATCGCAGTTGACTTTGTACTCCCCTCCACTGAGTAAAAATACATGTTTCTTTATTCCCATTCCCATTCCCCACCACTAAAATACTACCTCCCCACGAAATAATCATACATTAATAAAAGATACGATTAAAATTCATATGATGTCTGCCCACCAAGGTTTTCAGGGCTCCATAACCTGATTGGATCGAACTAATAATAAACAGTATCTCAAGAAAGCACACCAGGGTGATTAAACTTTGACCCGAACACAGTTCACTTGTAGATTTCTCGGTCTCAATTTCAGAATCGACACGCCAAACGATGGGTTTAAAAACCCATGATTTTTTATTTCAATTTCCTAATCACAAGATTATTTTAAATTAAATCCGAAAGAGGGGTCATTGGTGGACATAAGTACCCCCTCGGGCCGCGTACAAAAACTTTTCACCTTTCCTCCTGCATCTGCATAAATGCCGCCCCTTCCCGTGGCGGTTTGCCGTGGATTTATGTGGTTCTGATGGGCTCACGTCGCTCCCTAACCCAAAATCAAGCAAATTAAGAAACAACCTTCAAGGCCAGGAGCATAGCTGTTCGATGTTCCTTGGTCAGAAATAAAACATCGCTCGAAACTTTGTGACTAGCGGCTAATCACAGTGCATTTGTTGATTAAACCTCATAAAAATATCTAAGGTGGGTGTCGTCACTCGACTCGTCAGCCTGAAGCCTAGAAATTCTACAGATCATGAAAAAAAGGGTTTACCTCGAGATGCATGTAGAAAAATGCGATGGGCAAAGACCGAAAGAGAATTCTGAAGAATCACTCCAACCAAGGTAAAAATAAAAAATATGAAAAAAAAAAATAAACGAGAAAGATAGGAAAAGAAGGGATTCTCAAAAGGTTGATTGGCAGTCCATGTGGGGTGTTCGCATCGACTAGACGTCTAGGATTTGGAGAATCCAAGCTATTAATCGCAACCATGAGCTAGGCTTACCATATCTGGAATGTTACACATCTTACCAAAAATAAACTAAGACCTTGGGTGATGTGGACGCCTATCATCCAGGAAAGTGGTGGGCCTAGGAATTTGACTAAGCTCGACTTTCATTGGACCATCCGATTAATTATGGCGCCAAGTATCCCCGAGCAAATCCTCCGCATGGTACAAAACTAGCCCTGGAGTCAAGCTACAATCTCATCAAAGTAAGACACAAGGCTATGTACCCCAGTATCCAAATGCAATGAGTGCACGCACGTTTCTAATTTCTCTTCTTTTTTCTTTTCTTTTTTTAAGCAGGAGTCCATGCCCATCTTCATCACTAAAGATGTGCATCAGACAGGAGGCAACTGCTGTCAAGAGGTGAAAGGAAGAAAGGGCACTGCTCACAATAGCTGCCTTCAACACAGAGCAGAATAAGATGAAATCCCAGAAAGCAGGGGAAACTTGTTCGGGCTCACATTTGTAGCACACATCTCAGCAGTACTCAGCTCCACCATATAGAATCAGGGTATCCTCAG
The DNA here is from genome assembly GCA_014182715.1 of Eucalyptus cloeziana. Lineage (NCBI taxonomy): Eukaryota > Viridiplantae > Streptophyta > Magnoliopsida > Myrtales > Myrtaceae > Eucalyptus > Eucalyptus cloeziana. The sequence continues at coordinate 31,810,842 of CM024643.1, forward strand.
CTATTCCATTGCAGAGATTGATACGAGGAACCAATCCCTACATGACTTAGAGACACTAGAAGATGTGATGAGGCCAAACAAAGCAGTCAATGAGTTGATTTGTCATGTTCCAGGTCTTAACATCGATCGAACCAACTCTGCTCTACCTATGTTATTAAAGAGAGGAATTCTAAGTCATTCGTCCGCTCACTTCATCCTCACTGTTTAATCTTCTTCAGGCTAGAAAGTTCACAGCTGGTTAATAGAGTTTAACCAGGACAGCAGCAGCACACGTTTAAAGATTATTTATAGCAAAAAAGAAAATCTCTAGAAAGTGCCCTAACAACACCACATGCACAATATACGCATACACTACATATGAATGACATGATATTCAAAGTGCACTTAAGTGTCAGCCCGATCTATCACAACCTCCATTGGAAAGCACTTAGATCTTGAAACAGAGCCAGGAGGTACTAATAAAAATTATCCGTCAAATGGCTGGAAAGAAACAGGAGCTCTTGACACTTGACCAGCAGGAGCTGCCAGCTATCCCATTTTAGCATTCCATATTGAAAGCCTACTACCAACTTAAAGTCATAATTGCTCCACTTACAAATTGGGTCTCTAATTCCTTCATCATCTTTGTGTAACAAAGTCCTTTTCAATTTGTTTTCTCATTCTCTTATCCATTCTCTTTTAACCCTGTGTACATCTTTTCCATGAATAAAATTCTACTTATCACAGAAACATATCATATTTACTAATCCTAATGTTAAAGGCATTATTTCAATTTTATTTGATCACTTTCTTAATTTAAACTCTAGCTGTCCAAATACAATGTTTTCTACAAAACAGCCAATCCTAGAAGAACTATCTTGTCCAGAGACCTTGGGCAGCCAGCAATCGAAGGCCCTTTGCCTAGAGTGCAGGTTTCCCAATAAGAGAGGAGCATATCACCGTTTAGGAAAAGTGCTATGTTATGCAAACTATCCACGAAAATCCTATCAGATAAATATTGAATGACTAAACAATTGGATTATGTATATCAGGTGGAACCCAAAACCACTTTTTGGTGCGTTTAATGATCACACATATGAATCCTGCAACACCATGAGTGCAAACCTGATTAAGCAGGTCCCCCTATTGTTTGTCCAATTATACACTTCAGGCTCAACATTTGAAGCTAAATGCACAAAGTATTTTGAGCTGACAACTAAGCATACAGGGCTTACCTCAGCAGTTATCACCATGTCAATGTGGCTGCATAAAAGCAATACATTCAGCCAAACAGAACTAAATTTTATGGAAATAATCCTATATGCCAGTCTCAAGTAGATGAGGAATCTGTGTCATATGGTTATAACTGAAGAGGTTAAAGAGGCTCAAAGGGATCCTCTGCATTTTCCAGCTACAGTTCGTCGTGTTCAATAGCTTGCATCCCTGCTAATAGAATATATGTAAAAAAGTCATGCTTCTGTTGATTGTCTTCTTTACTCTTACAATGTTTATCCAATTAAAGATGCATTAATACCTAAGGACAAGAAAGGGCATCATTTGCTGTGCTAGTCCATCTTCCACTATGGCATTTCATTTCTAGTAGGACCATGAGCCTATCCAACATTCTAATTCTATTTCTCTAATACATTCAAGTTTTAAAATTTTCTATTTGGCAAATCTTCCATTTCCCAATTTTGGCAAAATTCAGTGGATGTATAATGGCCACTATCTTGTCGATTCCATATTTCTCTTTACAGTGAATCTAAGAGAAAGCAAATGCCTTCTGAAAAGGGCAATGGAAGCTCACCTGAAGGCATGGAGTCAAAGAAAAATGATATCTCTCTTTGGGCCGATTGGGGTGAATCGGAACCATGAACACAATTTTTCTCAGCATCAGTCCCACACATTGCTCTAATGCTGTAGGCATTGAAGAAACAATCATTTCGCAACTTAACAGACAGCTAACTATTTGAGAATGGTTAGGAAACTTGCTTATGAATCCAAAATTTTATTTTAAAAGAAATTAGCAACACGAGCCACCATAGAAAACCAATTAGATGCAAGCTATCTCTAATTACCTTTGAGGATGAGTAATTTTAGCTTTGCTTGCATCTGTTGGCCCAATCAAAGTACGCCAGCTTGAAACAGCATCATCCTTTTCCAAAACCATAACCAACACTGGACCACTAACAGAAGCACACTGTTAGGTGCACATATGCAAGAGGATTACGGAGGAGAACGCAGATAGATGAAGAATCAACGAGTAATTGATCCTTTATGTGAGAAAGACGAGAACCAGAATGAAATTAAGTGCACAAGCTGGGTCAACTTCCACTAAAAAAAATATCCAAGCCTACAAGAAATTATCTGTGAACTTGTCCAGGCATATTTTTCTATTTTCACAAGCTAAAAAAACCTTAGAATACCAAGAGGGGAAAAAAAATAAAAACAAATTGAGAAAGCAGCTTCTGGACTAGCAGAAACTGAACACAATGTACCATTCACGATGATCATAATCAGAAGAGCAAGGTCACAATTTCAGTATGCATGATAATCCCAAAGTACGAGCACCGCACTTTTAGGACAAGAGTTAATATACCTCGTCATGTATTGGACGAGGCTGTGAAAGAAGCTCCTTGCAGAGTGCTCAGCATAAAAGCTCGCTGCACTTTCTTGATCTAACTGAACGATCTTTTCCTTTAAGATTCTGAAGCTGGACTCCAAAATAATCTTCTTTACAGCATCTGTGTGGTTGCCAAACAATCCGTCTGGCTTTATGATAGCCAGTGTTCTTTCACTCTTGGCTTCCCCGCCGCCAGAAGACCTATATGCCTTCGAGCAGTTATGAGTCATCACAACCCACAAAACACCAGTATTGCCCACAATTTGAGATACAAAGAGAAATGATTTTCTGTCGTGAAATTCTCATAATTCTTCTTTCCCCCCGACCAACATATTTCAAAAACCCAAATCGTAATTTGTAGTCTATTTCTGATGACGTGGGAAGCCAGGAAAGATGCATTGTCCCGAAATGTCCTATTGCTTCATCTTTCCATTGCAGTTTTTTTCTGACATTATTACACACGACGTACATCATTAACCTCAATAAAATGTATCCGAGGCAACGATCGTCGGAGAGCGCACATAACAGAGTGGCAGACAGCAAAAGAAAAACTCGCTCAGCTAGTGGTTGCAGAGAGAACCAACGTAACGAAACCGCACATACAACAATTTCATTTCCCATTTCCAAGTTACTGCAAAAGGCGATCCTGACAACAGCCAACCGGAAAACGAAACCCTAGCTGTAATTACCTGGCAACAGAAAACGCGAAGAAGAAGAAGAAGCAGAAGAGCATCGATCTCGTGAGGAACGGAGTCGAACGGACCGTCATCTGGAGCATCTAACAACAACCGAAAAAACAGCATCATCCGTGACGGAACGCCTTGAATTCCAGCAAACAAAAAAAAAAAAAAAAACGATTGAAAGGTTCGGGCGAAACAAAGCGACAAGCGGCGCCAACAGACCACCAGCGATTCGCCGTCGACAACACCGAATCGTCTCGGAAAACCTAACGGAACCGTCCGATCGCGCGATCGCGACGAGCGGCTCCGACCTACCTGCTCGATTGCAGAAAGGGGTTGGATTGGATGCTGGGGAGTTCCGATTTTTTGGGGGAATCGAGAGAATTGCTCCTCGGTGATTTGGGGAGGGAGGGAGGGAGGGAAAACGCGCCGGGGAATCAAATTGGAGCGCGGCAGAAGAAAAGGCGGGAGAGCGAAGGGCGAAATGGCCGAATCCCGAGTGCTTTTATTATTTCCTCGGTGTAAACGAAAAACGAGTATTTTTTATTAGGAAAAATTTTTAAAAATAGTCCAAAATGTCCTAATTTTTCCGAATAAGAGTTTAAAGTAAAATTTATTTCAAATAAGAGTCGGAAATACCTTCATTCTCTTTAATAAAAGCTCACTATAAATCTTATTTTAAATAAAGATTTGAAATATCATCATTTTCTTAAATAATAATCTAAATAGATCATGTTTCAAATGATGACGTGAAATAACTATATTCACTTCAACTAAAGCCCTCACTTTCCAATGGTCATGTGCATTTTTATCATTTATCCTTTTTTTTTTTCTTTTTTCTCATTTTTCTTCTTTCTCCGTCGATGGCTAAGCCAACAAATCATCAATAATGCCTAGAGAGGATTGAGTGAGGTTGGCCCTCACTTGATCTGATGAGGGCCACCTTCACCTTGGGGGAGGCTGACCTCACTCCCACAGAGGCCCTTAGAATTTGATTCTTATCTAACGGGGAGATCTTACTACGTGGGGATCACAGAATTGAAAGCCTTTCAAGGATTAAGCTACTGACGTGCAAAATTAGATACATTTCTTGGTCATTTAACCCTTCGACTGGCATAGACCCAAACCACCCCCGGCCCAAAAAAAAAAAGAAAGAAAGAAAGAAAATGACTTTCAACGGGGGTCCCCCTCTCCCTCCCTCCTCCTCCTCCTCTGAAGTCTCCGCCGTGGGCCTGTCGAGTTAAATGACCCGAGTTCAGTCAAATTTCAATCAATAGTAGAGTGGTGTGACCCAAGCGACGACGACCGCCTCTCTCATTATAGCCCCACTCGGGTGCAATAAATGCTCAACGATCTCGCCGCCGACCCCACGGAGCGACGTGAAAATCAAGTTGAGGTCACATCTTGCACGGATCATGCGTCACCTCGGACGGGGCGGCGCGAACCTCGCAAACGCTTCGGCCGGCGCTGGCTCCGTCGTTGCAGTGGCCAAAGGTGGTGAAGCGTCTTTGTGGGGACTGAAAGTTGCAGGTGAGATAGATTTTTAAGTTTTAATTTTCAAATGTTTTCATAGGGAAGGCCATCGTCCCTTTTTATGCATCCATTCTCTATACATTTCTATGTTATTTTGCTCCAACAAACTTCCGGACAAAGCATTAAGTTTTTGCGAAGTTTTTTAATAGCTGGACCAAGCATCAACTTAAAGAGTATGCCTACCGTTCGAGGACTTTCATTTTGGTCAAGTCGTCGACTGATATAGGTGGGGAAGTTACGTCAAGGGAGAATCCATAAACCTTATCGCTGGGCATCAAGCATGCCCAATATTTTGACGAAAAGCACTAAATTAATTGTGAGAAAATCGTCAAAAAAATCCTAGTCTTATCATACGACAACAAAAATTTTGTCTTGAACTTTTCAGTTTGGTTAATTATTATTTTTTTATCATAATAATTTGGCTAATTTAGTCATTAACATTTTGATGATTTTTCAATATACCCCATCTAATCAATTTTGGTCATAAATCACTAATGTGGCAGTCCAATAAACTTGGCCATCCTCGTGGCACAATTGGCGATGGCGTTAACAATTTTTATATTGTGTTTTCTAATTGTTTTCTTTATTTTCCTTTTCTTTGTTTATTTTCTTTTTTTTTTCCTTCTATTTTCCTTCTTCTTATGTCGGTCACTAGCCTTTGGCAAGGTCATCATCGTCAAATCTTGGCAAGGCCGCTTCAGCCCTCTCCTATGGCCAACAACCTTTGTCAAGGCCCCGGAGAAAGAAGGAAAAAGAAGGAAGAAAACAGAAAATTTCATATAAATAATAAAAAATTGCAAAGATCGTCCACATCAACATTGGCTATGTCATCTAAAATGACTAACATCAAATCAACGATTCTCAGCCAAAAATGACCAAATATACTATATTAAAAAATCATCAAAATATTTATAACTAAATTAATTGTCATACGATATATTTAGGAATTTTAGACAATTATCTCAATTAACCACTAGACTGGATAATTGATGCTTGCCTTAAAATTATTGATCAAATAAGTAATTATAATACACGAAAGTGTTGAAATGATATACCCGTTTATGGTCTTTTACATATACTATAAATGGATTTGTATTTTTTTTTTTTTTTGTAGGTGTGCATTTTTTATACAAATGCATAGTGATTATTCAATATGCTTAAAATATATTGATATTATTTACCCGACTAAGATTTGCCTATACTATTATGTTCGATCTTTTCAAGATTTTACGGCTACGACCGAATAAGATAAGAGCAGTTGTGAAGGGTGGATATTTTCATTTGTACGGTTATTTATGTCAAATTTAGTTTTATTAATCATCGGAGATGCATAAAATAATTTGCTCTTTTAAATTTCCCGATTTAAAACTGATGAGATGTACTCGTTCTTTTTATTGGACATCAAAACCCCACGCCATCTAACTAGCTTGCCACTTAACAAGTGCATATATGCTAGTCATTTATGAGGCTACGTGCTTCGGGTAAAAGGATAGTCGCCGACTCTCCAGTTAATATTTATTGTAAAAATAATAACTTTAAACAATGATAAAAACAATTCGACACCAATCGTACATGTGGTGAGTTATATCCGTCAGTGAATCTTGGTCCCGGCCCGTTTTTCGCGGAAAATGACTTTAAAAATGTTTTCCAAATTTTCCTAGGTGTTCGTTTTATGTAAAAACTAATCAGAAAATGTTTTCCATCATTGGAAAAACAACTTTTAAAGTGAGGAAAACGTTTTCCACTTTTCAAAAGTGAAAACATTTTCCATGACTTCTTCCCTCTTACTTTTTTTTTTTATTAATACATTTTCATTTTATTTTTATGCTTTTTTTCTTTTTTTTTTTTTAAATCGAGTTTTTAATTTTTTTTCTTTTCTTTTTTTCTTTTTTATTTCTTTCCTATTCATCTTCTTCTTCTTTGGCTCGACCGGCCACGGCGGCGTCCGGCAACCAGCCGCGGCCGGCGACCGGCCGCAAGCCAGCGGCCGACGACCGGCCGCAAGCCAGTGGCCGACGACCTCGCCGGCCTCGCCCCAGGCCGGCGAGGCTTCGCCTAGCCCGATCTGGCGAAGCCGAGATCGGGCCTCGCCAGATCGGGCGAGGCGGAGCTCTCGCCGGCCTGGGCGGAGCTCGCGGCTCGCCAGATCCGGCGAGCTGGGCGGGGCTCGGCCTCGCCCGAGCTCGCCGCAAGCTTCGTCGGGCTTTGGCGAGCCGCGAGCTCGCCGGATCTGGCGGCGGAGCTCGGGCTCCCGATCCAGGCGATCCCGAGCTCCGCCGCCAGATCCGGCGAGCTCGCGGCTCGCAGAGCCCGACGAAGCTCGCGGCGAGCTCGGGCGAGATCGGCCGAGCCTCGCGCTCGCCGGATCTGGCCACCAGGTGTCGGCCATCGTTAGGCGGGAAGGAGGCGGCGGCGGCGGAAGGAGGAGGAGGAAGGAGGAAGGAGAAGAAAAAAAAAAAAAAAAAGAAAAAAGAAAGAAAAATAAAAAATAAAAATTTCTATTTTAAAAAATATAAATAATTAAAAATTTATTTTTAAAAATAATATAAAAAATAAAATTATTTTTTTGGTCAATTAAAAATTTTAAAATTCAAATTTTGATAATTTTTCTCAAATAATTAAATGAAATTTAACGAACGGTGGAAAATATTTTCCACTCAAATTTTAGGTTTTGTACCCCAACACCTGAAAATGAAAATAGATTTTCCCTTGACTTCCCACTGTTTTCCATGGAAAAGAAAAGTCTTCTAAATTTGGGAAAATGTTTTCCACTTTTGAAAAAAAGTGGAAACATTTTCCTCACTGATCTCTCTTATCTCACACATCTACAAATCATCACTTCCTCCTCCCATTTCTTCTTCTTCTTTTCTTTTTTATTCGAATTATTTTTAAATTGTATTTTTCTTTTTGTATTCAAATTATTTTTATTTTTAATTTTCTATTCTTTTTCTTTTTCTTTTTCTTTTTTCTTTTTCTTTTTTTTTTTTTTTTTTTTTCTTTTCTTTCGTTTCCCATCTTCTTCTTTCGACTGGTCATCCGCCATCACCACCGAATCCGACCCGTGGATCGTCGATCTTGCGAACCTCGAACAAGTGTACACATGCTAGTCATCTAGTGAGGCTAAAAATATTTTCGCGTCGGGTAAAAAATATTTTCCGAAACATTTTCAAGTTAATTTTTATTGTAAAAATAATAATTTTGAACAATGATAAAAATAATTCCACGCCAATTGTACATGTGTTGAGTTAAATCCGTAAGTAGATACTTAGAATATGAAATTGCAATCATCCTTGCAACTAGATCGTTTGCGACTTGGGTGTTACATTACGGCTAGTTCCAGCTGTTTCCAATTCGACATATCTACCTTAATGCACCACAATACGAAGATGTGGTGGAAACTTTCAATATCAATCCCATCGCCAATGAATTGAATCACCGTGACAATATGAAGATGTGGTGGAAACTTTCATATCAATCCCATCACCAATTGCAATAATAATAGATATAATCATTATAATTTTCATAATCAAGCCATAATCCTGAAAATACACAAAAAATGATGTTAATTCAAAATTGCGCCCCCAAAATTCAATAATTATTTTCTAATAACACGTGAAGATCGTGCATTTTTCTATGGATTATTAAATTTGTGACGAAACCAGAACAATAAACAACATTAATTTCTAGAAAATGATTTGTGATTGGTCATGTAGTGTCGTAAATCATTTTCTCACTATCAATTCACACCGTATGCGAAACTTCATTTCGTGTCAATCGATAATTGACTATTAGCTACCTGATGGGGTCATCTTCTGTGCTCCGCCACACTCTTTGGGCTTTGATATTTTTCTCATTTATGAGACTTCTTAGATTTCATGCGTGGAAGAAAGAACTCAAACTAGTGGATCTCACAAAGGTTCTTCAAAAGATCTAAACGAAAACGATTTATCTTTATTTTCATTTTTGTGGCGGAAGGTATTCTAAGAGTTAGGATCCATTTATTTCGCGGAAAATGAACAAATTGGCCAAGTTCAGTAAAAGTCAAAGGGACATTTATGACAATCTTTATAAACATAAAGAATACCGACAAGATTGAACAAATTGAAAAGGTACATAAATTAGCTATATAGTGCCTAAATCGATTAAATGTCAAGGAGATTGTTACTCAGGGCATTTCTTTTCTGGGCATGTTCAGCATTAATTTTTTTTCTTTACAATATACATGATAAAATAATAAATAAAAAATAGTTCATGAAGAATTGCAAATTTCCCTTTTTGGGGTTAGCGATTAGGCTTCATGAGTTTGCACCACAAAATCATTATGCAAGTACAAGCGAAATCGCGTCCATCTTTCCGGCGCGTTTCGTTTCCTTGTGGGGAAGGTTCAAGAGAAAAAGTCAAGAATTTGAATATGGGGCAAGCCAACAGTTCCAAAGTACTATTGTGATAATATTCATAGACATGCGGATGCCTCTGAATTGGCTTTTGCGAATATTCAGGTATTCCCATAGGCCGACCTGCTATATCACGTAGAAAAATAGTATATTATCTTCTATCAACTACAATCTCAATTTATTTACAAATTCTGTCTCTTTCACATGAAATGAATGATTTAAAAATAATCACCCGCACTATAAAAATTAATAAACGAAAAATATATTCATCATCTTAAAAATATTTAAATTTAAATCATCATTAAGTATGACAATACTTTTCATCGATTAATTATTTTAAGTAAATAACGAAAAATTATTGTTTAAAAAATGGAAGTGGTAAACTTCTCTCCTTCTTCTCTGTGATCAAAACTCCAATTTGCCGTCTCAATATCAGCAGAATCGATTATGTAGTCAAAGACGCTAGAACAGGTCAGCTAGGATTAACCTGAGCTGGCAGCGCAGCGGATGCAATGTCAGGACCGACGTGGATCCTGTTGTTTACTCCAACCTCCCTACTTTCCCTAATCTAATCATTCAGCTTTCTTTAATGGCCATCCCCCATCTTTCCCTGAAACCCGCAAGGTCTTCTCCCCACGCTAGTCCAAGACCTTGTTCCAGTATATAAAGGCCCCATGTGCAGAAATTTCCATGACCCACAAAAGAACAAGAGAAACAAATCCAATCTCTCTCTCTCTCTCTCTCTCTCTCTCTATCTATCTTCTCTCTAGTTCATTAGCAAGATTTGCGAAGATTGCCCAACATCATCAAAGAGGGGGTTGAGGATTTTCAGGTGATCGGGATGAGAGCGTGACTATTACAGAGCAAGAATTCGTGACAAGGAGGAGCAAGATGGGAGTAAATGAAATGGTTTCGGTTTCGATGTTTGGGTTTTTTATTACCGAAGAAGCGATTGTTCGGGATCTGGAGTGGGAGAAGGAGAGGTAGAAGGCAGTGATCCGGTGTCCCTGTTTTCGATCTGTTTCTGCAGGTAATTCTCATCACGGGCTCTTTTCGATTACTGGGTTGTTTTGCCGATCGTGTCATCCTGTTCGTATGCCGAGTTTTGCAGGATGCCTTGTGAAAAACTTTTTGAGTGTTTCCTTAGTAATTTGAAAACCTTTTCTATTTTTGGCTTCCCCATATTATGTTTTGAACAAGCCATCGCATTTACAGGCGATCGCGTTCCCTCGTTTGAGCACAGGAGTTGATCCGGGAATGGCCACGTCCGTGTTTCACGACCCCGTGATCATACTGGCCCTGGGAACGCAGTCGTCCATGCTCGTTCCCAATATGGACCCGAGTCCTCGATGGCTGTTTGCGACTGCTGCGGCCTCACTGAGGAGTGCACGCCAGCCTACATAGAGCGTGTCCGGGAGCGCCACCATGGGAAATGGATATGCGGGCTGTGCGCCGAGGCCGTGAAGGATGAAATCCTCAGGAACAAGGAGAGCCAGAGCGCCGTGGGCACTGAAGAGGCAATGGCCAAGCTCAGGAGTTTTTGCAAGAGGTCTAGTGATTCGACGGGGCCGCCTCCAAATCCGACCGTGCTTCTGATATCTGCGGTGAGGCAGATCCTGAAGAGTTCGAGATCGGCTCCTGGAAGCCCTTCTAGGAACTTGACAGAAATCCCCGGTGTTCGCACACTGGTCTGATCTTGGAGTTGTTTTCAAAGGCTGATTAATATGGTGGGGTGGACAGGAGTGAATTACAGACTTTAAAATTAGGTGCAAATTGCAATTGGGTATGGTTCATATAATATGTGATAGGTATAGCAACAAAAGGGAAACAGAGATTAAAAAAAAAAAGATTTGTTCACTGTGGTGGTTTGGTTGATATCAGTATATGTACTCAGAGGCAGAGAATTGTTAGAAATCTAAAAGAAAAGAAGGGGAGAGAATACAAAAGGGTGAGCATGTATATAAATAAATGAAATTCCAGAACGCGACCATGATTATCTTAGAACATGTTTCATTGTTCAGTTTGAGGACTTGATCATGACTACCCAAGAACTTGGGATGGCTGTCCATGCCATGAAACAGGCTGATACTGAACTGAAGAAAAAATGGGACCTTTTTATTTCTTGGAAATGTAGTTTATGATAAACACAATTGAGGTCAAGTGGAAATGAAGATCGAAAAGGTCTCCTCTATGTCACTGTTTTTTCCTGGAGAATGCTTTTAATTAATGTTTTCAAATCTGTTTTCCCATTTTGGTCGGAACCGGTAAATACAAGGCACTTTAGCTCTTTACATTTGAGACCAAAAACACGGAAGTATCAGTTCTTGCTAGGGGTAATAGGGTCAAGGGTGGGTAATTACCCGACCCTATTATAACCGGTTCCCCTTTTCTAGACCCTATAATGATCCTGTTTGTATTGGACCCTGTACCGACTTATCCTGTTTTTCCGATCCGGTTCCAGGGTCAATTTTGTTTCCATTGGAACCTATTTTGCGATTTCCTCATATCTTATACGACTTCGAATTTTATATTAATAAACGAGAAAATAATATAATCCTCCCAATTTATATTGAAACATTAAGCACTGATAATACATTAATACATAAAATTTTAGACTAAAGGAAAAATTAAGGATTCATAGGACTAATTATAATAAATAAAATCATAAGGCAAAAAATTAGCAACAAACATAGATCTAATATTAGTCTTATTCCCACAACAACTACATGAAGTCACTCATTTATACAAGCATAACTCCTCGTTCAAAAGAGAAATTAGGAGAGTCAATCTATGTGATATTGGCGACGACGAACACCGTCCGTCCATCAGATGGTGTGAGAGGGAGCCGGTGAAGGAGGGAAGCAAGTGAGGAAGAGGAATGACAAAGGAAGAGTGCCCTGCATGTTTGAAAGAAATGCAAGAGAAAAATATCGTGTGATTGTGGGAGTAAGAATAGAAATCGGGAGAAAAAAAGGGTTTTGGACCTCTACTTACAAAACCTAGTCCGGAATCCAATTCCAAAACCGTCAAGAATCGATTTCCGGATGGGTAATCACTTGGAACTTGTTATCGGACCAGTTTAAATCGGTTCCCGACCTTATTTTCCTGGTGGGCTGATCCAGGAACCGGGTATACTCGGTCCGGTGCACACCCCTAGTTCTTGCTGATCTTTAGAAGGGAAAAAGAAGTATTTCAATCATTTTCAAGAGAACACAATGAAAAGTATTCAAGAAAATTGTTCAATCAGCTTTCTTGGTCATGCTCCTCCTTCCGAACAACTGGACAACTCCCAGTCCACTCTGATATAATAGCACAAGGAATTAAATGCAATATTACATATTTAGGTGAAGATATGAGCTCCAGCAAGGCTGACAGAGATCCTAATATTAGAAAACGAGGCGTCGTTTTCCCTTTGAAATGGTCATTTTTGCCTGCTGATAAATTTAAAGAATATGGAGACCGGGCAAAATTTCCTGGCCTCATCTCCCCACTTTCCAGGAAAAGATCAGCTCACCTACCACGAGAGACACAAATGACTCTGCACTTTCTTGGACAACGAAGCAGGTCATGGTCAAGTCATCAATTCTAGATCTGGACTAACTATAGTAAAAGACAAACCTTTTTTCCTTCTTTTGCGTTGCACGTTTCTTGACTTTGATGGGAACTGCTAAATTATGTCCTGGGGATCCTTCTAGGATGGTAATGCCACAAGTGCAACAATAATTTTTATTTCAAAAATTAATTTTGATAAGTTTTTATTCCTAAATGAGTTTTCTGAACAAAAATATGTATTTGATAACCACGCAATATTTCTATTATAGGAATCGAAATTCGTTTAATAATAACACAAAATTTATTCCTCTCAAGCGGCAATAAGAGGCGATTGTGGATGGACAGGGGGCGACGGACAGTGGATGGTAGATGTCAGGCGACTTGAGTTTGGCGGGCGATGTTCAATGACCGGTGTCCAATGATCGGTGTTTAGGGGGTGGGCAGCCATCCTTCAACGTTCGGAAAACCGACGATAAGCATCTAGCAATCAGAGTTGGAGGTGGTTGCAATCAAACGACGGGTGATCAATGACAAGTGGCCAATGTCAAGTAACTGAAGTCCGGCGACTAGTGGTGGGTGACCAACATCTGACATCTGGTGAACACGCAAAAAAAATTGGTGATTGACAATCAATGGCCAATGCCTATCCGACGTCCGGCAAACATCAAACAATTGAGTTCAACATCCGATGTTCAGCAACCAATGTCCGACGATTGACGTTCGGCGATCATCGGTGGGTGTTTAGCAACCTACAGAGGGAGGCGGTTGCAAACGGATGGTGGGTGATCAGCGATGGGCAACCGACATTAGGCAATCGGAGTCCATTGAATAGTGGCCAATGTTCAACAATTGACGACCGGCAATTAATGGCCAGTGGCCATTGTCCAATGATTGGTGGCTAGCGTTTGGCGACTAGCGGTGGGCAATCAATGGCGACGATAAGCAACCATTGACAGACACTGACGGGTGAGCAACCAACTAATAGTTAGAATGACTGATGATGAGAGTTTTTATCTTTCACTTTTATTTCAAAATTTAAAAAAAAAAAAAAAGTAAAAATTTTTACTTTTCATTTTTATACCAAACATATTATTGAGCAAAAATTTGTTCTACAATTAGAAAAAATGAAATTACATTACTAAACAAATTTTTATTCCTAAACATTCCTAAGAATAGAAAAATAAGAAACGGAGAAATAGAAATGGTTATCGTACGCACCCTAAGTATATATGCCAAAAAGATTATGATCTAAGTATAGGAAAATTTAAGTTCTATTCATTTCACGGAAAATGAACTCGTAAGGGAAAACATCTTCCATCAACGCAAAATTTTTTTCTAAAATAGGGAAAATTATTTTCCGCTTTTTATAAAGAGGAAAAACATTTTTTTTATCTTCTTTCACCAAACATATTTTTCATTTTTTTCTTTTCTTTTTTGTTATTTTTTAAATCAAGTTGTTTATTATTCTTTTCTTATTCTTATTCTTTTTCATTTTTTTTTTTACCTTTTCTTTTTCTTCTTCCTTGACTAATGATCGGCCACGGGCTCACTCACCTCGCCTACTCTAGCGAGCTCAAGCCTTGCCAAATTCGGCGAGGCCTGAGCAAACTTAGGCCTTGCCAAATTTGGCAAGCTAGGTGGGGCTTGAGTCTCCCCTAAGGTCGTTAGAGGTCGGCAAACCTCCGGCGGCCTCGGGGAGACTTGAGCCCCTCCTAGATTGTTAGTCTCACCAAATCAAGTGAGGCTTGAGCTATCTTGTGGTTAGCGACCAATTGAGGAAGAAGAAGAAAAGAAATAAAGAAAATAATAAAAAATCACTAAATGGAGCACATGAAGGAAACGATTTTCCTTATCAAATGGTGGAAAAATATTTTCAAGTTCATTTTGAGGTTTCAATCAATCACCGGAAATACTATAAATTTCCTAAAAATTATTTCTTAAAAATATTTTTTAAGAACGTCATATTATTTGGGAAACAATGAAGTTAGTCTCGAAGAGATTTCTAAAGTATTGTCTATACAAAAACAAGCCCATTTGCACTCCATTATAGAAGAGAGAAGATTAATTTTGTCATGCGATTTCTAGGATTTGGAACGATGAGATATCCAAATTCAAGCGGCCTCATGGCTAAGCTTGATTGAAGGAGCCCATGACGAACCAACTTCAAAGGGAAATGCAAGATATTTCCAAGCAGTTGGGCTTTATTTTATTCCGTCCGTGCACGCAAATAATTTCGCCAACGTCGCTTGTCCTCTCGTCCATGAAGGCGATGACGTCTACCCTTCTGCAGACCGATCCTATCTCCTGCCACAATAATAAAAGGAAAGAGAAATCATCAAGGAACAGCGCAACGACGAGGTGTCAGTAACCCATTGGCCAATGCCCAAAAAAAGGACTGGCCCCACTCCCCATCCCCGTGGGTCCCACGCGAGCCCACTCCATTTCATTGGCCCTGTCGGATCCAATGCCGCTCGGACAGCAAGTGCTGATGCACAAGAATCCCCGTGATTCACATGAAACGCCAAAACAAGATAATTAGGAGGAAACTGCAAAAGATGAACATAGTTGCAGAACCTGGTTCCATCCATGCTGATGTGGACCTGGTTCACTTAAAATCAAAAGGCAAAAAAGATTCCCATCATGTCCAATTGCCACCCATTCATCCTCCAAGAAAGATTCAGAATTTCAGACAGAGACCAATTGCTCCTCCTCCAGTTCCTGAGGAATAGCCAATCCCATCCATGGCCAATCTCCCTCACTCCTCCTCCTCCTCCCTCCTCATCTCCATCCTCATCCTCCTGCTCTTCATCTCTCCATCTCTGTCAACCCCACAAGAGCAATCCCACCATCAGACCTTCATCATCCATGCCTCCTCCTCCCACAGGCCCTCCCTCTTCTCCTCCCACCACCAGTGGTACTCCTCCCTCCTCCACTCCCTGCCCCCCTCACACCCTCCTTCCCAGATCCTCTACACTTACCGAGCCGCCGCCGCCGGCTTCTCCGCCCGCCTCACCGCCCCGCAGGCCGAGGCCCTCCGCCGCGCCCCCGGGGTCCTCTCCGTCGTCCCAGACCGCATCCGCCGCCTCCACACCACCCGGACCCCTCGCTTCCTCGGCCTCACCGAGAGCTTTGGCCTCTGGCCGAATTCCGATTATGCCGACGACATCATAATTGGGGTTCTTGACACCGGGATCTGGCCCGAGCGGCGGAGCTTCTCCGATTCCGGCCTCGGCCCGGTGCCCGGCGCGTGGAGGGGCACGTGTGAGGTGGGGCGGGACTTCCCCGCCTCGGCCTGCAACCGGAAGATCATCGGCGCGAGGGCCTTTTACAAAGGGTACGAGGCCTATTTGCAGAGGCCGATCGACGAGACGAAAGAGTCGAAATCGCCGAGGGACACGGAGGGTCACGGCACGCATACCTCGTCGACGGCCGGGGGATCCGTGGTTTCGAACGCGAGCTTCTACGAGTATGCGGTGGGCGAAGCTAGAGGTATGGCCACGAAAGCAAGAATTGCTGCTTACAAGATATGTTGGAGCTTAGGTTGTTTCGATTCGGATATATTAGCAGCCATGGATCAGGCTGTTTCGGATGGTGTGCACATAATTTCTTTATCCGTGGGCGCGAACGGGTATGCGCCGCAGTACGATCACGATTCAATCGCAATCGGCGCATTTGGGGCCGTGAAACATGGGGTTCTTGTTTCTTGCTCTGCTGGGAATTCTGGTCCCGGCCCTTTCACGGCTGTGAACATTGCTCCTTGGATTTTGACAGTGGGTGCCTCCACAATTGACAGGGAGTTTCCTGCTGATGTGGTTCTTGGTGATGGGAGGATCCTCAAGGGCGTGTCCCTTTACTCCGGTGAGCCGCTTGGCGACGCTAAACTTCCTTTGGTCTATGCCGGCGACTGCGGAAGTCGGTATTGCTATGATGACAGCCTCGATTCCACCAAAGTTGCGGGAAAGATTGTCGTTTGTGATAGAGGAGGAAATGCGAGAGTTGCCAAGGGAAGTGCGGTGAAGCTTGCGGGTGGCGTGGGGATGATTCTTGCCAATACTGAAGAGAGTGGTGAAGAATTGATTGCCGATTCGCACCTCATACCCGCCACTATGGTGGGCGAGACTGCCGGAGATAAGATCCGAGAATATGCCGGTTCGGACCCATTCCCAACAGCAGCTATCAAATTCATTGGCACGGTGATCGGTCCCTCGCCACCTGCTCCAAAAGTTGCTGCTTTCTCTAGCCGTGGCCCGAGCCATCTCACTGCCGAGATCCTTAAACCAGATGTTATAGCTCCAGGCGTTAATATTTTGGCAGCTTGGACTGGATTCAATGGCCCAACGGATCTTGATATTGACCCGAGAAGGGTCGAGTTCAACATCATCTCTGGCACCTCGATGTCGTGCCCTCATGCTAGTGGATTAGCTGCTCTGCTTCGAAAGGCTTATCCCGACTGGTCTCCGGCGGCAATAAAATCTGCACTGATGACAACTGCTTATAACTTAGATAATGGGGGGAGGAACATCAAGGATCTTGCTAGCGGCGACGAATCCAGCCCTTTTGTTCATGGAGCAGGACATGTGGATCCGAACAGGGCACTTAATCCTGGGTTGGTTTACGACATTGATGTCGATGACTATGTAGGGTTTCTCTGTGCCATTGGCTATGAACCACGAAGAATTGCAGTCTTCCTTAGAGAACCTATGAGTTCTAACGTGTGCACGGATAGAATGGCTTCTCCTGGAGAATTGAACTATCCATCCTTCTCGGTCGTTCTAACATCCAATGGCGATGTCGTGAAGTATAGGAGGGTCGTCAAGAATGTCGGGAGTTCTGCTGATGCAGTTTATGAGGTTAAGGTGGATGCTCCTGAAAATGTCGAAGTCAGTGTTTCACCGAGCAAGCTTGCATTTTCTGCAGAAAACCAGATACTTCCCTATGAGATTACATTCTCGAGCATTGCATTGGGATCGTCTACTCCAAAATTTGGATCGATCGAGTGGACGGATGGGACTCACCGGGTGAGGAGCCCAATTGCGGTCAGGTGGCGTCAGGAGCTGGTGGAATCTATCTAATCTTCAAAGACACCACTGTGCACTACAAACTCAAAAATGGACGGAGCGCGCCATTCACGGAACTGTGGCAGAAATTCCTCGGCAATTCTCGAATGGTTATGTTGTGTTTAACGACTGAAATCATGATAGCTCTAGGCTTGGATTCGGAGTTCCCTAGTTAGTTTCTGGTGTCTTTGTTTTCATTAGACTGGTTTGAAATGACATGCCGGAGCAGAAAACATCACTTTGTGTGCTGAAATCAAGGCTCTGTAATGTTCACCTTTCATCCCTTTTGCACGATTCAAAACAGTTGTGGTGACTTCATCTATAAGATGAATCTCTAGCTTCCATGGAGCTTGTGCTTTTGATCTTAGAATGGCTGAACTTCTTCCTCGATTTCTCGATCGGCATTCCACTTTTGATGCACATTCCTCGTTTGCAGATGACCGAGCGATCTGCTTAGCGACGATTTATGTGAAAGTCGAACACAACATTGATTGTGCGTCAAGTCGCAAAATCATGCAGTTGGAGAGCCGGGATCGCAGATGGTAGACCTGTCCAAATCCAGGAGGAACTTCGAGGCTTCACTGAGAAGAAAAATCGAAGAAGGTATGCTAGCATCTAGAGGAAAAATTAGGCAGGAGGAAATATGCAATACCAAGAAGCATACTAAACCCAGAATCTTCTGTTCCTGGATTCTCTTTTCGGACATAGGTTGCTGTCAGTCTCTTTCGGACTAAACCACGAGGAAAAAACTTCTACTGATCTTCTAAACCTCGTGCAAATAGCCCGTTGTTAGTCTGGATGATGCTCTTGCATTGAAACCGCAGCTGTTGATGAGACAAAGTGATTGCACCCAAATCCGAATCGACTCCACAAGCAAAAGATGAAACAGAAGAATACATCTTGTGTCCAGAATTACAATCCCGGACCCGATGTTGCCTTGGCTTTTCAGGAATCACTTTGAGAGGATCAACTCGCAGCTCTCTTTCCATCCACTCCTTAATACTTCCACTAAAATTATGGCGTTGCTTGGATTAAGGATAAATATTTTAGTCATTAAGATAAATGGAAATATCTTTGGTCAACTAGTTTTTCCAAAAGATACGGGCAATTATTTTTACGAAATTTTTTTCAATTAATTGATTTTCTATGAAGTACATGCATCGCAAAAGACATTTGTTTCAGCAACTAGGATTACCGCAAGGATCTTGTAGATATGCTTTGCATCTAGCTCACTATTTGTCCGATTGAATTCTCAAGCGAGTAATGTTCACTTTCCAAACCAAGTTTCGATGGTTATAAAAAAAATGGATTTTTTATCATGGAAAGTTGGTCAATAACTCACATAGAGCAATCAATAGGCATGCGGCCCTGCTGATAAAGGGATGGGGATGAGGCCGGAGAGTACGAGGCCCGAGGTTAGATCTCGGTGAGCACCGCACATTCATGTATATAGAAGAGGAGTGAGACAAAAAGAAAAATTCACATGAAAGCTGGTAACTAAATTAGTCGATTACTAAAATAAACATCAGTAATTTCATGTAGTTATTAAATTTAATGACCTTGAAATTCTGCCCATAATAGATCTTTAGTGATCCTTGGTCACATTAAAAGACAAAGAAAGAGCAAATGCAGGATAGGAATAAGAATGAAATGTTTAAGCAGGATAGATGTGACACTACTTCCAATTACAGCTGAAGACACAGAGAATTGCGGTTACTGTTAAAGGTGTATTTTAGGAAGACTCCAGTAAGGAAAGCAGTGACTTCGCGAGAGTCGGGGCCACATCGTGCTTTACAGTGAGCAGACGACGCAGGAAACAAAGTGCAGAAGAGTACAGGAATTCAATCGAGAAACATTCAGTCCTAGAGAGCTTGGATGTTCGTTACAATTCAGAGTGTTTCCATGATTCATCAGAAAGATTTCCATCCGAAGGTCAGAAAACTCATGCTGGAGAAATAGTTCCGTCGCGTACTTGCTACATCCGATCAATCGGCTCAAGGCTATAAACCGTCAAAACTCCACGATCCAACATCTGCACACAACGCTCTGAATCGGGTTCGAGTTTGGCCATCTCCTCCCAACCTCTGTAAAACATTGAGGGAAAAACAACGGAAGCTGCTGAAGCATTTGACTCTGTTTCCTGGTCCTGACGGCTCACGGACGTCGACGCTTTAGAGTGTCCAAGGCACAGGACGTGCAGACCTCACCTCATTTTGAGGGCCATTAATCAATCACTCGCTCGCATCAGTCTCCAAGGCAGGACCACCCTTAAGCATTCAAGCGAGAGACGCAACCCTCTAAATCTTTTGATTAATATGCAAATTGGCCAGCTCCGACATGCCAAGCCTACGAGGATCCAGCTGGTCACGCTCGGCATTAAATATGTGTTAGGAAAAGAACAGACAATGGGCAGAGGTCACTTCACCGCCATTGTCGCTCGAACCTTAAATTTTTGGGGTTAAAGTACCCCACTTAATCACATCCCTGTCCTACTCTCGCCTCCCTCCATCTTTGCTCGCCTCACTATAGCAAAAGGGGCACGCTTTCTCGAGCAGGCTTTTGGCGTTTTCTCTGCAAGGGATGATGACTCCCGTGCTGGATCAGCACAAATATAATCTTAGCCAGACCGCATTTCTTTGATCTGTCTGTCCTGTTGTGACAAGAGAGGAAGAGGATATCAAATTTTGTCAAGCTATAAAGATTCTCTCTAGATGACTCGAGCTTTTGAGTAATCGAAAATCAAATTCACCGGACAAGATCATTGTCATGCGTCTAGACGTGTTGGAGCTCCACAACGAAGTTGAGTTAGGTGTATGTACCTTCCAAAAGAGTTAGGAATATGTTCAACATAAAGTAATGAAATATTTGTCTAATCTAGAGATATCATTATTTAGCATGTCATACTGCAAATATGAAATTAATGCAATTCGACCAGAAGGGATTGAGACACATTTTTGAGATATCTTCCTAATCCAACCAAACAAGATTTGTCACGTAAGTTCTATGTGATCATTTATATTAATAATTATTAGCATGCTCACAGAAGCAGAACTTTCAAAATCTATATGCGCAAACCCATGCATCGATAGATAAATCAAGGAAAATCAATTTTTTTGCAGTTCTTGACCTTAAAAACTTAGAATATCAGGTAGAAAAGGATTGGCGAGTGTTACGTATGCATTAAGCCTGTTTTAAACAATGCAAAGGTCTCGATCATTACTCATCCGTCGTGATGAAAACCTGGCTAAAAATAAGATTAGATGAATTCCATCATCATTAACATCATTTCAAATAATTAATAGAAGAAAAATTTCCGTCCAATCTTCCCGTGTATATCCCAATAATTCCTATGCAATGTAACCTCCAAAGCTGCCACATGTCCCATTGACCACCGGTGCCAAAACATAAGAAAAGGGAGAGAAAACACCAGCCTCCACAAAACAACAAGCCACCCACAAGCTTTGATTCAACGAAAATCACACCAAAGTCAGTGACGCAAAACCGCTAGTAATTTATTAGTTTGATGTTTGTAGGCGCATAATAATTGCTAAAATAAATTTAATGCATAGTACATGAAACTTATCCCTCAAAATTTGGTCCCATGCAACAAACAAAATAAATAAATAAACTCAAAGATGCGTTTCTCATCAAGTCAACCCTTCCATATAACCACCCTCCCCATCCTCTCCCTCCCACACCAAAAAAGAAACCACTTGCCACTCAAAACCACATGGCTCACCAAGATCCCACAACCACCACCACCAACACCACCACCACCCACATGGCCGCCGCGCCCCGCCGGCCGCCTCCCCGGAGAACCATCTTCCTGCGGCGGCGGAAGCTCCCGACCGTCCGGCTCGGTGGGAGGAGGCCGCGGCGGGGGCTTTTCCTGGTGAGCCTGTGGCGGAAGATGAGGGTGCGGTGGCTCAAGCTGCAGTACTCGTGCGCGCTGAAGAAGCTCAAGGCGTACTACAGGTCGGTGGTCGCGGACATCATCGAGGCCGGCGCCTCGGTGGAGACGTTCCAGCAGAGGATGCTGATGGAGGCGACGTGCGCCGTCCCGGTCATGGGGTTCAACAGCTTCCCTTCGGTGGCCAGACCCCGAGCCATCATCATGTAAAACTCTCCTCATTCTGAAACCTCCTTTCTTCCGGGGCTTGTACGGATCAATCTTGTGCATGCTCTCGCGGACAGCTCTCTACCTAATAATCTTCTCGTCCATGAAAGTTCTTTCCGCTTTCCTTTTCTTGTTTTTGTTGTTTTTTTCTGATCAGCAGCAAGAAGGAAATAATGTAATATATTTTCTTTTTGATAAAAACGAAAAAGAAAGTGATTGAGTCGATTGCTTGGTTCATTTATGGAATTTAGGGTCTGCGTACTCTCTCTTGTGTTGTCATTGCAGAAGCGTTCTCGATCAATTATGATATTTGTAAGTTTCTTGCTCATAAATATTATATTCTAATTCTGAATTTTCCTCTTTTTATCTTTTTTATTTTTTAGTTTCACGAGTAGGAGATGCAAGAAAAAGAAAAAAAAAATCGCATCGAAAATTGAAACTAGTTCGCAAGTCGACGTGCCGGTGAATCTTAGAGCGTTCTGGTTTCAAGCTGGCATTGGCGTTGCCTGTGACTTGAAGTTAGAGTTTCAAAAAGTGAAAAGCAAATTTTTTTCTCTTTTCTATCAAAATTTAGAATGTTATTTAAATTTTAAAAAAATTCGGAACAATCATACATGAATCTATATATCAAAACTTATATATATCGTAAAAGTCTCAAGGATTATGCGTTCAGAAATGTCTAAATGTGCTCGCCTCAAATTTCAAATTAAGCAGAAAGCGAAAAAAAGTAAAGATTTTCTAAGGTATATCTTAAGTCTATAGTTTTTAATGTATACCTATTTTTCTCGTGATATTGAAATCAAATAATGTTTTTATCGGTCATGTTTAACAAGTGTTCTTCAAATAGCGCCATAGAGTACAGACCACGATAGTTTGTGTTAATCCATGCAATGGAACTCATACGAATGAAATGCTTATGAACTCTTAATATCAATAAGTATGTGAATTTTAGGTCTCTTGATTTGTTTTCCACTTTTTTTTCTCTGGGATTTTAAAGACTTTTGCTAGTAACACGCACTTTATTTATCAGTCTAAGGCCATCTAAGGCCGAGAGGGCCAATTAGTGCTAGTAATCATCTCTAAATGTTGACGTAAGTGTCTCACACTTATTAATCTGCTACGAGATATTCCAATTGAATCATAATTATTTTGCATCATCCAACTAGTGATACACGTTTATGTAGAATAGAAGATCTTCAAAATTGAGAACTCATTTTCACGATAATAAAGTTCCTATATATAGTGGTCTTAAATTAGTTATAGGCTTATGATAAAAGAATAAAACGTTTACAAAATCCCATGAAAGTTATATAAAAGAAAAATTCCAAGTGCTCAGCTTTTTGCAAATTCC
This sequence comes from Eucalyptus cloeziana, assembly GCA_014182715.1. Classification (NCBI taxonomy): domain Eukaryota; kingdom Viridiplantae; phylum Streptophyta; class Magnoliopsida; order Myrtales; family Myrtaceae; genus Eucalyptus; species Eucalyptus cloeziana. The sequence goes on from CM024643.1 coordinate 31,834,128, forward strand.
TGCTTCTGTAAATTGTGCAAGAATTTCTTAATTATCCAAAAGAAAATCAAAACTAACAAAGCTTTTGTAAATTTACCATGATTTCAGTAAAAAAAAATTAGCAAACTCATTGAAATTCATGCAAAACCACAGGAAGAAAACCGTTGATTGGGAAGAGATTCTCAATATCGATTAAAATCGTCTTAATCGATTGCAACTCTTTTAATTAATGTATTCGATTTTTCTTATTTAACTAATCCCCAATATCGAATCGAATTGTCTTAATTAATCATGAATTAATCAAGAGTCGTTTTCAATTTCTGCCAGCACCATCCTTCCTTGTTGCCTAAATCTCTTGCCTGAAAAAACCCCAAGAAATAATCTCAGCCCTCTTCACCTTGTCACCAAATCGGATCTTGCACGACACAAGCTCCGACGTGACGACAACCGACGAGGAATTTCGAGTTCGGAATTTGCTTAGGCGGCAGTGTCCCAGTTCGGACTCAATTAAAAAGAACAACAATACATCAAGTCGAAGACACGATTGAACAATAGCGTCATGCGTGACGTCACGGAGGATTTCCCAATTTTTATTAATTACGGGTGCCTTTCCTCGTGGAGATGAGTCGACTTCAACTTGAAGATGCGCCTTCGGAACGTCAAATTGCGTCACATTAATTGCGCATTTGATGTGAATAATTAGAACTACAACCTCGTTTTTAACCCTTTGCCGGCCTTGGACATTCACATCGAGCTATTTGGCATTACCAGACTATTCGTTCTAGCACAACATCATTTGATCGCGGTCCCTCTTTATTTAGCAACCGTGTACATTTGATTTATAATCACGTCGTTCGAACGAAGTTTTTCTTATCGGCGATGAATTTGAAGCTTGCATTAATTGAAAAATGAGGAGTGGAATTGATGGATGGGCTGTCACCTATCTGCTCCACCAACCATGTTAATGGGGTCCAACAAAATAAAGATAAAAATTCTAGTAATCTGTACTTGGGATAGCAACCGAATTTTCATTTTGTTCTATATATTATGTGAATTGAGAACCAAGTTGCCAAGTCCAGCCAAAACGATCTGTCTGACCATAAGTACATTTAGACTTCACTTTTTCTTTTTATTTTCCATTTCCTTCTATAACATTCGACTTGCTTTTCGTTCATCTCAATGTTTCGACCGTACCATTTTTATACCGTTGATATTTTGAAAAATAATTAGTTTATGTAATATATAACATTTTAGCGTAATCTAACGTAAAGATGGACGCCATTCATCAATCCAATAATGAGATAGTCTTCGATAATTAAATAAGCTCCAAGATAGATTATCACATATGACCATGTATCGACAGATAAATATGAAATTTTGTGGAGCCGTTTACTCCAAAAATTTTAAGCTGATGGAGGCCGACGCATTTTGCAATTTTATAATGTAATGCTCTGTCTTATGTAAAGGACGATTTGATGGCCAAGGCTTTGGGGCGTGAAAAATTGGACTCAAAACCTTTAGCTTTGGTACCACCCACAAATTACATAGCATGTTAATTACTGTAAAAGTTTAGGTTGTTGGTGTACTCGAGCGTTTTATAATTATATATATTCGAGATAACATAGAAGCTAATGAACGTGCAATTCAAATCAAACAAAAGAGGATGGAATTTACTAGAGAAATAGATTAGGTATTATAAAGAACGTGGATATTTTATGTGTTGCAATTGGTTAATAGTTTAAGTATTTCTCATCCTTAAACTACATCCATTCTTGTAGGGTGCGAGTAATAATCATTCTGTTCGAAAATCAATTTATAGCCTTAAAGAGATTTTTTCATTTCTATTATTGGAATAAGTTTTAGAGCAAAATATGCATTTGACCACACAAAATTTTTGTTATCGGAATAAAAATTCGTTTGATAATAACACAAAATTTTTCCTTCTTGAGTGGTGGTGGGAGGTGGTTGCGGACGGACGATGGAGCGATTGGTAGAGGGCAACTGATGTTAGGTGACCAAAGTCGATGATAGGCAATTGTAGTCCCACGGCTGATGCCCAATGAATGATAATGGGAGAAGGTTGTGGACAGACAATGGACAACCAATGATCGCCATCCGGCGTTCAACAATCGACGATGGGAGGGGGTTACAAACCGATGGCGAGCGATTGGCAATGGGCGTCTGATGACAGACATCTAGCGATTGAAGGTCAGGGGGTTGATTGTTGGTGAGCGATGATAGGTGGGTAGCTGGCTAATAGCGAGAGCGAATTATGAGAAGAGCTTTTGTTTATCACTATTGTTCTATAAATTATAAAAAAAAAAAAAAAAATTTTTACTTTTCATTTTTATTTCAAATATAATTTTGGAGTAAAAATTTGTTCCAAAAAAAAAAAAAAAATTGCATTACCAAATGAATTTATATTCTAAAATTATTACCGGAAACAGAAAAATAGAAAAATAGAGAAACATAATGATTATTGTGTGCACCCACAGTTTTTAATCTCATGTAATCTTTCGATAAAATCAACTCACGAAGAATTACCTCGCAGCTTAAAACCCTCGCGACTTTCGCGGAGAAAAACGATGTGAAATTGGATGGATAGCACAAGTCACAGAGCTAACCCTGAAACAAGACACGCCCGGCTTCATGAACGACAAGAAGGATTCACTTGTGTGGCAATTAGAACCATTAAAACAAAACTCACAAGCACGTCAATTTGTTTGAATTTAAGTCGTGTCGTCCGATTAGGAAGGGTCGAAATGGACTTTCAACTTGGACCTTTACATCAAATAGGCCTTTCGCAGCACAACAAAGATTTTGGACATGCATTTCTGGGCTCGTTCAGTCTTATTGCATGCTTGTTGGGCCTTTGCTTGCTTGTGAAATTTATCAAATATAATCCCTCCCCATTTTCTCCACATAGGCACGTAAACTCTACAAAGTACAAATTAATTATGGACCGAGAAGACGCAAGCCAAAATCCGAATAGTTGAGCCGAATATGATAATTGAATAATAGTTTGATTAACAAATAAATAAAGGACCATCTAGATATATAGAACTTATAACATAAATGACTAATTTAAGGAAGTAAACGAGTCTAGGAAGATAAAGGACTACTATAAATTAGAGGTGGCAAATAGGTGGGTCGGGAAGATAAAAGGACTACTATAAATACATCATTGCTTATGGGAGTTGGTTTTAGATGCAATTTAACTAAAAATTGGTTATAATATGGGTTTTTGACTCTCTACTATAAATACATCATTGCTTATGGGAGTTGGTTTAGATGTAAGGGAGAGTTTGCTCCTATAAATCGATTTTTTTTCCCTTTTTTTTTTTATGGAAAATATCCACCATCGCGTTTCCCCATGCAACGATGTAGAAAGATCTCCATCCAAAATTCAAGTGTTGCAAAGACAAGTTGCCGTTCCCGATTTTTCATGCGCTTCCCAAGGACCAGTATACCACTCACTTCATACGCGGGCGCACGCATAACTCCCATTTCTATAGTGGTAGGGTTGCCCTCGCAACCGTGTCAGGAGTAATATGCTAAACAGAAGTTTTTCTTTAGAAAAAAAAAAAAATTGAAACTCATGGCTTGCCCTCCCCAACATGGCCTTGCCTCTGGCAGGCCAGCCAGGCCATGGCTAGTGAGCAGTCGACACTCACTTCGGTGAATTCCCACTAAAATTGGTCGGACGGGCTTAATTGACAAAATGTGAAAAGATTTAGAACTCAATTAGTAAGATTAAAAGTTTTAAGACTAAATTGACAAAAGTGCAATAAGTTTATAATATTTTGGACAATTTTTCTGATTTTAGTAACTACACAAGCTTAGCAGGATGAAATTGACGTATGCCAGCCGAAAATGGAGGGAGGTCTAGGTATCCGTAAATTGAAAGACTGCAACTTAGCAGTTATGATGAAGTACATCTGGATCCTCTTCACGGACAAAGAGTCTCTTTGGTGCCGATGGATCCACTCAAAATTCTTGAAGAGCCATAATTTTTGGATCGTTCCCTCTCCCACGACTTGTTCATGGGCTTGGAAAAAGATCTTACAATTAAGGAGGGATTCTCGCCTTTCTTTTATCTGGAAGCTTGGGAATGGGCTCTCAACTTCACTATGGTTTGATCAGTGGCATCCAAAAGGCCCCCTTGATATGATCCTACCGCCTCCCATCATCCAGTGGTCCGGCCTCCCTGAGTCGGCGGTGGTTGCTGATCTCGTGTCGCCTATGAGACTCTCTATGCGCAACTTGATGGGAAGATGGGGTTTGTCTATCCCGGCACTCAACCTCGATCCTGACCGCTTCACCTGGCGTTGGCACTCCTCGAGATGCTTCTCGGTTGGCTCGGCATGGGACCGATTGAGAAGCAAAAGACCTCGCGTTCCTTGGGCTTCGCTCATCCGGGGCCCGGCATTACCCCCAGGTTCCAATTCAATCTCTGGCTAATTGCTAAAAACCGTTTGCCTACCCAGCAATTTCTTCTCTCTTATGGTAGGATCGACTTTGCCACTTGTGCTTTTTGCAATGAAGTCCCTGACTCCATCGACCACTTATTTTTTGATTGCCATGTGACGGCTTCTATCGCATATTTTTGGGCGAGTCGTTGCAACCTGTCGTGGTGACCTAGACCTTGGAAAGATACCCTCCTGTGGGCTGTTTTCTTTTTGAAAGGAAAAGACTTTTATCATACTATCGCTCGGCACTCCTTTGCTGCTTTGTGCTATGTCATTTGGAAGAAAAGGAATGCAATTATATTTCGAGGAGACTCGGTGGTCCTTGCTGCATTGAAAAATCACATCATCAAGAACGTCAAGGACAAAGCTGCAACATTCTCCTCTATCCCGGATATCCCAAGGAATAGAAGACTGTAGAGAAATTGGGGCTTCGATCCAGCCATCTTCGGTGATCGAGAGGAAACTACTTAATCTCCCTATCCAGATCCTGCTTTGCTCTAGTCTGGCGTAGTTCTGTCAAATTTGGCCGTCATCTTGGCGTTTGCGGGTCTTCTTTTGGTTTGGCACCTTGTGCTTTCGTTGACCTTTTGGTCCCTTTTGTTGTTTGTATCTTCTGTTTTCCTCTTCATTTGGCTCCCTTCCACTCTCTCTCCTTTGCTCTGATAGTGTAATTAGGAGCTGGTTCTTCTTCTTGTATATTTGTTCAAAGCTATAATATCATTTACCCTTACCAAAAAAAAGGGACTGCTATAAATCTATCATTGCCAATGAGGCCTTGATTTAGATGTAAAGGGAGAGTTTGCTCCTATCATTATAGCATTTGTTCAAATCTTATTGAGAGCTCTTCGGAAGCATAATCCTATGTGCCCTGAGCCACGTGAAAAAGACTCAGCAAAAATGACATAGATAATTGAGGAACTGTGCCTTAACTTTGCTCGAGGATACGGAAAAGTTGGCACGAGCACCACCCAAGTGTTGAATTTCTTTCTTTAGCATATAAGATATCCATCGTGGCATTGCTCCATGCAATGATGCAATGATGTAAATTGACCTCCACCCAAAATTCAAGAATTGCGAAGACAAAGTTGCCATTTCTTGTTTTTCATGCGCTTCCCCAATATGCCACTCACTTCATACATGGGCACATTTCAATAGTGGTAGGGTTGTCCTTGCAACCGTTTCAGGAGTAGACGAGCTGAAACGGAGGTTCGTCTCTGAAAAGCTAAAATCTTTTCTAAAAAAGAAATTATTTGAAAAATAGTAATTTTGAAAAAATATATATATTATAAATCTTTTATTTTCCATGAAGCAAATCAAGTCCTCATTCAACTGGATCTGCTTATGAATAGCAAACGATTACGCTGCTTGCTCGATTAGATCAAGCCTCTGAACTCACATCACATCAGTACATTTGATCAAAAACATGTGGGCATTCATAAGATACCACGGGCTCTTGTGATGAATATAATATTGGGGAAATTGGGGAAATTTTTATAGGCTTCTATATATATATAATGTAGCATCCACTAGGCCATCATTAGATTACCAACCCCAAAGAACATGAGCCCCTAGCACATTAGCTTACTTTAACCCGCCCATAAAGTGACCCTCTTTCATTAGAGGGCAAGAATCTTTCGAGAAAGAGTTGAAAGCAAAGCTAAAGCTTTTTGTGCCCTAGAAAGTGAGCACATGTGTTAAACGAGCCCAAAAATGTCCCATTTTATTTGGGTGGGGGAGAGAGAAAGAAGAGTGAGAATGGTCACATGGGAATGAAAGATCTCCATCATTTTCCAAAATTTCCACTGCCCCACATATTGAAAAAGTACTTTCATGAGGTACGCCGGGGATATAAACAAAATTCGATAAGCGATCGTGGTTTAGGCGCTACCACACGCTCAATTTTTAATCTTGGAAAATGAATTCGTGGCGCAAGTAGACAAGAGTTTTCATTTCATGCCTCCTCGTGCAAAATGCATTCTGAACTTTACATAAATTTAATCGGTGGTCACTATAGAAATCTCATTCTCTTTTGCCCTTATTCAAACCTTTCAAAGATGGTGATGGAGAGAGCCTTTGTTTCTATTCTTTGGCATCTTATTTGATCACTATAACAATTCATGCACCTCATGATTCTCAACTCTATGGGCGTATGACAAATAAGTGGACCTAACTTTTTAGAAGCATTATTGAAGCATTGCTTCACCTTCTGTGGCCGGCAACGTATCATCGGTGGACCATCTCGATCGATGCATCTTCTGTGTCCGGGATCGACGATTCGTGTCCTTACGTGATCTTGCAATTCCATTTATTTTTCGTACCTCTAGTTTTTGCATGAAATTGATTCTGAATTCTCGCCAGGGGGGGTTCGTGCGTCAGAGTTTGCTCGTGCTGTCCTTATTTCCGCTGCTCAAAGACGTTGTGAACTCGTCGTCTCAAAGTGTTTTTTTTTTCCAATTTCCTGGATGCCCTATCTTAGAGCTGGACTTGCTTAGCAGAGTTTTATGCATGAATGGTAGTTAAAAATTCTGATTCGCAAACGAAAATTGTCATTCTAAAGGGAAAAGTACAAAAAAAAGAAAGTTAAACTTATTACGTTTATACCAATTCAATCCTAAAACCGTCAATCGAATTCTTAAATCTTTTTACATATTTTTATTTGAGTTGTTCAGGTAATTTTAACTAGAAATCGCTAACATAAACACCAGTCATCATATATGGTATGGATAGCACTGATGTGGATATTTTTAATAATATTTTAAATTTTTATGATTTCTTTTCTTTTCTTTTATACTCTTTAGTCTTTTTCTTTAGGATGAGGGGCAGTGAGGGCTTGTTAGTTAACCCTTGCTAGCATTGAGTGAGGGCGTCATGGCTCTTGTCGGCCACTAGGTAAAGGGGCAATGGGCAATGGGCAAGGGGCAAGGGGCACTAGGCGAGGGTGTTGCAGCCCTCACCAACTTTGAATAAAGGTGCAGTGGCTTTCGTTCGATGCCTTCATTAGCCATAGCAAGGGCATCGTGGCCTCACTTAGAGCCAGCCTTAGATAAGGTTGTTGTAGCCTTCATTGGGTTTGAGGGAGGGTAGTGATACCCTCGCCCAATCAAGGCAAGGGTTTTGCGGCCCTTGTTGATGGTTGGTAAGGGTTGGCCGGCGACCCTCACCAATCCTCACAAAAAAAAAAAAGTAAAGTAAAGAAAAAAAAAAATCATAAAAATTATAAAAAAATTCAAATATTATTAAAAAATATTGACGTTAACGCCCAAGCATATTATATAGGATAACGATGTTTACGTTAATGATTTTCAGCTAAAGTTAAACGAATTGATTCAATTAGTAAAATGTGAAAATATATAGAATTCAAATGATCAAATTGAAATATTTTTGACTGAGTTAACACGGTAATTTCATGACTTTTGTTACTTTCCTCCTTTCTAGAACATAAGGATCATAAAATAAACTCGAGGACGGTGCCCCCGTGTGGTCCAGCACCTCTCTCCGTCCACTTATCATGTGGAGTCGGTCGAAACCTTTGGTCGACTTGTCGGTCGTCACTCGTAAAAGCCAATCGTATGGTTCAAATTCGCCTGGTGCTTCAAAGACAAATGTTAGACATACGTATCATAGAAGAAAATTCGATTTTCAAAATATTAATTATATATAAGGAAAAGAATCAGTGTGCCGAAAACTGTAAAATTTTCGCGATAACTTTGCTGCTTACAAACACTTGTTATTGTTAGAACAAATCTCTCAAGAACCATTTGGCGATAAACAAGTTTAGACATGCTGTCTTAAACACCTTTGATTTGAAGATTTTAGCTGCTCAGTCTCTTAACTACCATCAAATCAAGGCAAGCTGCCTATGAAAATTCTTTATGTGCGATCTTATGCGAAGCTTAAATTAAGAATTATTTAAGAAGTTTAAAATTTAAAATGAAGTTATGGTTTAGTATTTTAGTATTTGGATACTCTAACACTCCCTATCTTATGAAGGCTGGACTTTAATCGAAGATGAAAACATGAAAATGAATAATAGGGGCGACAAATAGGGGCAGACAATATATAAACTCAACATTTCTTGCTATAACATTATGTCAAATTTCATGAAATCACTGCTAATTATTATAAAAGTTTAAGTTGACTAATGGAATTATGATTTAATATTCATATATTTTTCAATGCTTCCTTTCTGGCATTCTCCATCTAATGTTGCTTGTCTAGCCAACGTCCCTTGGTCTTTATATTAAATCAAATCAGGGCAAATTATAGGCACAATTATATGTTCGACATGTTGGGCAGGAGAAGAATGTGGATCCCTCGGGTTTCATGCCTTTCACTCACTTACTATCTAGAATATTTGAGATATATCAATATAATTTTTATATGTAGGAGCGATAATTGCGGGAAACAAAAGAGTCAATTTAGCTCTTTCTGTTTTTGTCCATCGCTTCGTAACTTGACGTCGGACGATTTCTCTCCCTTGCTTTTTAACGTGGTCACCTTTTTGCTGGACACCGAGGGAAGCAGAAGAAGCTCATTCACACTTTTTACAAGCCGATCGGAAGCCAACAGCCATAAAAAGAGAATATGGACATGAAATTTACCCTTTAAGGTGTCAACTTATCATCATAATTTCGTCCATAATCTGTAGAGTTGTCCGAATTGGTTACGGGTTTGAAATTACAATGGCCACTAGGCATATCGAGATTTTCTCGATGACATATAAGATAATAATTGTTCTAGATTAGATAAAGCATTGTCTACAAGCACCCCAAGTTCTCACATGGATTTGGAAAGAGCTCCGCCCTTAATGTTTTTCAATCTTCCAAGATGAACTCAAAAGAAGCTTATGACAATAATTTGCCGTATTAGTGAGTAAATCAGTAAGAGGACTTTTGAAAAGTTAAAATACAAAAAATACCTACGAAAGAGCTATATGTGAATTTCCAAGCTGATATAAGATCATTTATAAGGATTTCAAACATTTTACATTAAAAAAATTAAGTGGGATTTGAAAACAATTTAAAGGGGCTGATCCACTAATAGAATTGGTCAAAAAATAAATAAATAAAAAACGAAAAGCCATAAGAGAAAAAAGATAAGGGCATTTTGGGAAGACTGGTCGGCGTTGTGTTGCAGGTGTGGAAGCCAACCTCGGATATGACCATTTTCATGGGCGGTGCTAAGTTAGGTGAGTGATTTGACCATTTTTGGTCAGCTTTCTTTATGTCATTTTTTTTTGTCAGCTTGACTATACATGGTCTTAGGTCAACATTAGGAATTCAATTGGAATAGGTCTAACTTGTATGTGCGCAAAAAACCCAAATTGAGAAGCAAGGTCTGTTGACTATACTCCATGTCTTCTTAATTTACCTGCATTATTCTCTTTTAAGAATAGTTACAATAATACTTAAAATGATTAATATTATGAAAAATCTAAAACTGACAAATTTACTTTAAATTAATTTTTTGACTATGAAAAATTTTAAATTGGTATATCTCGTGATAAATTTACTCAGAACTAATTGTTTTACTGTCAAAAACCCGAACCTGGTATATTTGTTATAAATTTATCATCCGTTAGTTTCTATAAAATTGAATTTATACTACGAAAAATCATAAATCGGCAGTCCAGTCAATTGTTATATGTCATCCAACTCAATAATTTTATGGTAAAATATAAAAACTAATTGAAAGTAAATTTATCACAAGTATACTGGAAGTGAGGAAAAGGATTTTGCCCTAAAATGGGCTGACTGTTGTTTTGGGGCACTCATAGTAATTCTTAGGATAGGCTGCGATTTTAGAGTTTTTGTTGATAAAAAAATTAGTTCGAAGTAGATTTTTCATAAGTTTATCGATTTGGGGTTTTTTGTGTTATTAACTCTACTTAAAAATGTAAGTGATAATTAGAGTGATTAAACCAATTTGATATTGTTTTTAGTGTAACCATTGAGGTGACCCCCATGGAAGATGTTCAATGGCATGATGTTTGACAACTTGGGTCTTTCACATTTGACTGGGTCATGGAAGAAATCTCCATTAGTTCCATGTCTTGGAACAAGGTTTAATAAGAGAAACATGCAAATTTTTATTTTTTGTTTAATAAAATATTTTCCCCGTCGTTCGTTGAGATTTACTACCAAGCCTTAGAAAAGTACTCAGATAATCGCTACCGGTACATGACTGTTCGAAAAATCGAGAAAATTTTGATATCTATTCACGCACTCTTCCTCAATTGATTTTCAAGAGTCAAATCTTGGCAGCCTCGATCAGTTCTTTTGTCATTTATTTATTTATTTATTCATTTTTGCGTGTGAACGACCGTCACTTGTCTCCATCATCTTGTTTAAGAGCTTTAATTTTCCCTGGCGGGTTTAATGTATTTCGGGGTCAAATATTAACTACGGAATTTTCAATCTGCAGAATATTTGTCAGTCAAAATGATGAACAAGAATAATTCTCCATTTCTGTTTTCACATTCTAATTCGATGGTCGGGAATATTGAAATCTATTGGCATCTTGGATGTATTTTTCTTGCTAGTTTTATGTGTATATATATTATTTGCGGCAAAGACTAGTGCTATAGTTCTCTCCAATTTTGTGAGCATCAGCTAAAATGGGCGTCAAAAAGCATTTGTGAAAGGAATTAATGACGGTCCACAAAGGCCGAGTAAGCCAAGTTCAAGTTCATTGACATTACTAGACCCGAACCGGTTCAACTCATAAATGTAGACCACTTTCTTACATGCGGATGACGATGAACCATGCCGGATCATCCTTTGCATACATAATCATTTGAATCCAAAAACAATGAAAATAATTTAATTAAGAAAAAAAAATGATGTACATCTAACTCGTGAAGTCATGTTCACACGTCTTTGCGACATGAAGACGTCTAAGGGCTCCGGTAACGGTCTTAATCGATGTTTGAATGAAAAATCATACAGTATTACTATTCCAAATGCGACACAACTTATACAATTCAAAATTTGCTTTTCCATGGCGGCACTTCTCCATATGGGACCATACTTTGAACAGCTCATGATCAAAGCTATAAGGAATACGAAAAATAATAATAATAATAATTATCGGAGCTTATGCTAAACGGGATATCGAGGAGGTTGACGAGGACCACATAGACAAAAGTGGGTCTGCGCCAACTCCATCCACTCCAGGCGGTGGAATATTTTCCGATACGTGGAGGCTAAATCAACCTTAAAAAGAGCAAAAAATCTCGTATAGTACAACGTCAAGTTCTAGAATTTTACGTAACAAAAGATGGCGTCCGCGTCGGAACATGATAAGGCCCCGTCGCGGTCTTGACAAAGCTTGCTCACTCGCAACTTGTCCTTGCGTTTGCTGAGCACGCGGTGTCGGCGAGAAATCCGACTTAAAGCCGTACAATCATCCATTGAACTTCCCCTCGCTGCTCGACAAAGCTTGCATGCAACTCGTTCTTGCATATGCTTTTATCACCAAACACGTTGTGTTGTGTCGGTGAGAAATCCGACCTAAAGCCACACGATCATCCATTAAACCTGCTCGACAAAGCTTGCATGCAACTCGTTCTTGCATATGCTTTTATCGCCAAACACGTTGTGTTGTGTCGGTGATAAATCCGACCTAAAGCCACACGATCATCTATTAAACCTGCTTGACAAAGGTTGCATGCAACCCGTTCTTGCATTTGCTTTTATCGCTGAACACATTGAGTCGACCATAAATTTGATCGAGAGTTCTACAATCATCCATTGAAATTTCCTTACGCAATTAGCACTTTAGTAACTTACATCATTGAGTTCTTGTTAAGCTAGACATGACATCGACTATGCGGAAACGTCATAAGATAATCAGCGGCTTCCAATCGACCACGCCGCAAAGTTATCCTCTTATCTTTAACGGCGTCTTTTCAAGGAAAAGACGGAATCACTTTAGTTTTGTTGTTTTTTTTAATATGACGGATTACAAAGTGTGGTTATTACTAATTTGAATATTATAATGCTTTATCCCCATTAATTAGTGTATTTTTTTTTAAAAATTATTCACGTGGATTGTGATCATTAAAAAGGGAATATTCTTCTGTCCACTACTACGTGAAGAGCACAAAAGGAAAGTATTTTCATATTTATTTCCCGCAACCGCTCTTGAAAGAGCCTGGGCCTTTTTATTTTTATTTTTTTTAATCTTGATAGTGTCATTAGGGTTTTAATTACTCGAGATTAGCGATTAATTTCGCGCGACGAGGGAGCCATCAGGAAAGGCCACGTCCACAGCTCTTTTTCCCCCTTGGCTGCAAAACTGGCGGCATGGGGGATGCGCAGTCAACTCAACGACCGAAAAAACAACGACCGCTTCTTTTGTTTTTTTTCTTTCTTTAAATTCCGGCACGCCTTTCATTTGCAGAACGAGTAAAATATTTGACATATTTATTGGCGTGCCCCCCCAACTTTGTTGGTATTGGCATCGCAGTTCCTCGATGAATATACTCGTGATTATCGAGTTCGTCCTTTCTCGACTAATCAACGACCACGGTAATTGACCAATCTCGAGGGAAATTAGATTCCATCTCGGGCGTCGAAGCGATAAATAATCTTAGCCGACGAGGGTTTATTTTATCAAAAGCAGCCGTCTCACGCGTGACGTGCATTGCACCGGCGCAAAAATTTCATGTCTTGATGCTATGTAGAGCTTGATTTAGATACAAGGAACCAAAAATTACATGTCGATTAGAACAGATAACGATGGACCGTGGTGGGGTATCTTGCGAAAAGTCCTCCGGTGGGTAGAATTTCAATCTCGGGATGTCGGGCGTACGTTTTCCCGAATCATCGTTTCGAATCGTGTGGTTTATCGTGGCGTTTGATTTCGATTAACCACGTGGACGTACGTATGTTTTGGCTTCGTGGATGGTCATATGTAGTCCGGTGTGCTCTCGCATTGTTGGGTTGGTAAGATCTCAACGTCGAGATGTTTGGCGTGCATGGTCCAAACATTATTGGGAGCGGACGACGATGTGAATCGAGGTTGAGGGTCGACCCTGATGTATGGATATGTGGATCCATAGTCATTTGATAATTTTGACTTTCGTAGGAGTCACTTTTATTTGTAAATACTCCTTTTGAATTCTTAATGTTCAGCTCGGTTTATTTCGATTTATTGGACCACTGATGGAAGTCATGTGGCAGACATGAGGATGGAAATGATCCTTTGGTTATGGTATAGATTTCTCATTTCCCACATGTAATTTAGCTCGGTAAATTTTTTCGAATTGATCTATTTTATTTTTCTTTTTTTTTTTTGGTAGAAAAGAATTCTAAGTTTGCTGATCACTTATTAGGGGGTGAATGATAACTATTATGGCCAGAAATTGATTTCTGGAAAAGAAATATAATTTTTTATTTCTATTTCTAGAAGAATTTCTAAACAAAAATAACCGTTTGATAATGACACAAAATTTCTACTCTAAAAATAGAAATTCGTTTGATAACAACACAAAATTTCTTCCTTTTGGACTACGACAAACCGGGGACGGGTGGGCCGGTGGCCGGACGGCGACGGCGATGGCGGGGTTGGCGGGGGGTCGGCGGGCGGCGGACGGTGGTTGGTGGCGATGGATGAAGAACCGGTTGATGAACGATGATAAATATTATTTCTCAATTTTGTTCTAGAAATAGAGAAGTAGAAAATTTTTACTTCTGATTTCTATTCCAAACCTATTTCTGGAACAATAATCTATTTCGAAATAGAAAATTGGAATAAATTTATCAAACCATTTCTATTCCAAAAATAAGTTTGGAATAGAAAAATTGTTTTTTGAACAGAAACAGGTGGTTGTCATGCACCTCTTAAGAGACAATATAAAAATGACTAGAAAGACTTTTTCCCCCTTGGTTTTACCAATGAAAAATAAAGGAATAAATTACAAAGTACCATTCTTTCATTTTACTTGACTACCACTACTTTAATTATGGTCAACGCCAAGTGGAAACTAGTGCAAACCCATTCTCATTACTTTAGAGGACGGGAAGTATTGGAATATTTGGATTTTCTTAGGAAGGTTGTTGTCGAATGTGAAAGAAATTTCGTAATTTGAAAAGAACAAATTGATTAAACATTAATGGGTTTATGAAACTAATGTAACTAGTATCATTGGGCGGTTTTATGAAATTCTTTAACAAAAAATTAAGCTTGAAACGGTCAGAATATTTACTTTATGTATAGATCTTTCATTTTCTGTTTATGGTGCAATATAAAGAAAATAGTTTAACCAGATTATATATTTGCAATCAACAGCACTAAGTACTTAAATCCGAAGACATGACCTACTTTTAAAGGCAAGATAAAATAATAGTACAAGTGTAATAAATTCCGTATGGTGTTTACTTGAATAATATAATTTTTTTTTTAATTTTAATAATTTGGGTGTCATAACATTTTAAAAATATTCACTATATGTGCTATGTCACATTGAATCTCTGTAACTTGGGTGAATGTTTTAAAATTTTTTTGACACTTAAGTGATCAATTAAAAGTTACGACATTCTTGCAAACGTTTTTTCAAAAGTCATGACATTTAAGCAATCGAAATAAAAATAATGAAATTTAAGTTAGTGTTGTACGAAAGTTATGATACTCGTCATGTCCTTATCTCAATTTTTCTAAAATCATTAGGATATGATCAAATTGTGACAATTTATAATCACTACTATTGCCACCTGCATATAGTTGCTGTTGCCACAAGGGGTTACCATTATTACTCCTGACCCGTTTATAATTAACGGTCGTTATCAACACTCGTTCTCTTCTAACGAATCGCCACAATTACTATTGATCCTCACCTCATCACCCCTAACACTATCGATCATTTTGACACCTTTGTCAACCATCGGATAACCCCGACATAATTTTTGCTTGCCTCCTCTACAACCTTTTGTACTGATGAATCACAACTTTAAAAAACTTTACCCAAAACTTTGTTTCCACGTGAAAGATGATTGAAATGACTAATATGTTGAAAGGAAGGGCATCATAGACCTCGAGCCCTAGACTTTTCTTACGATTAGCGGAAGCAAATCTAAAAAAATCTCGTACGATTTGACAGATAGAAGTGTACGTGACGGTGATAGTAGTTCAAAAAAGAAATAAGGTAAGAAATTACTTGAAGAAAACTCCTCCTCAAAAGAGTAAAAGAACAAAAAAGGGAAAGAGGGGGCTGCTCAAAATTCAAAGGTCCAATGCCACAGCCGTTCCCATTTTTCCATATTAGCAAGAACAATGAAGCAAATTTTGGGGCAAGAGGGGGGTGGAAAGACAAGAACCCGTTTGGTCCACCATTAATCATAACATATTCAGAAAAAAAGAAAAGGAAACCACGAGAAATCTGACTTTCGTTGTGGCTTCCTCAACCGCGTCGGCCTTTACTTGTTCTTTGACCTAAGCAGCCACGTCTCCGCCCCAAACCTGCCCCCCGCACGAGACCAGTTCTCGCCAATGGCGGAGCTCGCAAAGCATGTGGGGGTAGTTAGCAATAACCCCAGGGAAGAATCTCAGAGGCTTTTTAAACAGGAGTGACAGAAGTGTCTTTTTGGAAAAGTAAAAAACAAGGGGCCTGGCTTCCCGAATAGTGGAATTTGAAAAACGTGTGTGGACGGTGAGAGAGAGAGAGAGATTTGTGCTGGAGAACGCCTCCTTGGGGAGGTGTTCATGTGTCTTGGAGCTTTTTAAATATGCTAGATCCTATACAATCCCATTCATCATTTGCCCTTTTTTTTTTTTCTGTCCCGTAGACCCAGTATATGCTCTGTCTGAAACTCTCTACTTCCCTCATTAATTTTCCTCACCCTCGCCCTCTGCAACAGAAGAGCCTCTGCACTCACTCAGAGGGGGGGGAGAGAGAGAGAGGGAGAAAGAGGAGAGGGTGGAGAGATGGCACTGACTAAAGAGATCATGGGTTGCTCAGTACTTGAAAGATCTTCATTTGTTTCCACCTCAAAGGTGCTTTTGAGCCACAATCGTCAAGCAAAACCGAAACTTGGGTTCAACCCAGCTTTGATCCGGCAGAGAAGAGTGAGCCTGAGGAAGGGCTTGGGAGGTCCTGCTGCCGTGGCGGCCATAAGTGAGGATTTGGTGAAAGCTGTGCCCGAGAATGTTGTCAAGTTCAAGGTGAGAGCCGTGCTGACCGTGAGGCAGAAGAACAAGGAGGACTTGAAGGAGACCATTGCCAGGCACTTGGATGCTTTCACAGATAGGATTGGCTGGAACGTTGTCTTGCAGCTTGTCAGCACTGAAGTAGATCCAAGTAAGTTTTTTTCTTCCCCAACAAAAGAAGAAGAGAAAAGTCTTTCTGTACGTTGTGAATATATCTAATTCGAGACCATCTTTTAGAGTCTCAAGATTATTGAGGTTTTCTTCTTCTGGGTTCCTAATCTTCTGATCAACCACCCCCTTCAAAGCTTCTGATGGGAACCGTCAAGTTTTCCCAGACAAAAGGATTAAAATTTAACGTGGGTTTACATATCTCGTTTCGTTTGCATAAATTTTCAGAGATCATAAGGAACAAAGGGCTCGGCTCCTATCACCATTACTCACTCAAGATTGGATTTGCTTTTCTTATTGACTTTTTTTTGCTGCAAATTGAAATCCCGCATGTCACTTGAATTGACGAGTTCCTGATGTTATGAGACCGCAGTAAAGTTTGCTAATTTTTCTGTAAATCTTTGTCCCCATGAATGACTTCAGAAACCAAGGCTCCCAAAAAAAGCAGTGAAGCAGTGCTGAAGGACTGGTCAAAGAAAACACAGGTGAAAGCTGAGAAGGTTCATTACACAGCCGAATTCACAGTGGACTCGAACTTTGGCATTCCCGGGGCCATCACAGTGACAAATAAGCACCAGAATGAATTCTTCTTGGAGAGCATGACAATTGAAGGGTTTGCCTGTGGTCCAGTCCATTTCCCCTGCAACTCATGGGTGCAATCTAAGAAAGATCATCCTGGCAAGAGGATATTCTTTTCCAATAAGGTGCTTGTCATTAATGATAGTGCTTCTCATTTTGGGTTTTTAAAGCACTTTTTAGATTGCTAATCTCGGTATCATTGCTCAATCAGATAGCGAAAGTCAAACCCCATATTTTGGCATCTTAATCTTCTCAGGGAGCAACTTGAACCGTTAGATAGTATTGTTTATTCACATTGACTCTAACTTGATATTACTTCCTAGGTGGCCCAAAACGGGACAGCACAGTGCATTTGTAGATCTGTTGGCCTAGGCAAACCGATAATGATAGTTGTGCACTATTACACAGATATAAATGCTGAATGGTTTTTTTCGGGAGTTGAACAGGACACTTCTCATGTCACAGATTATCTGTCTATGCTGAGATGGCCATAACCACTTTTATTTACATTTATGGCAACATTCAAGATGTTATTGAAACTTATCCCCTATTTTCAGTAACTAAATAAATTTCGTGGTTTGTGGTTTTCTTGGGCAGCCTTATTTGCCATCTGAGACGCCTCCCGGGCTAAAAGCGGTGAGAGAAGAAGAGTTGAAATACTTGAGGGGTGACGGGAAGGGAGAAAGAAAATTATCTGACAGAGTATATGACTTCGATGTGTATAATGACTTGGGTAATCCGGACAAAGGAATTGATTTTGCTCGGCCGTCCCTTGGAGGCTCAAAAATCCCTTATCCAAGACGCTGCCGTACTGGCCGTGCTGCTACTTACACAGGTCAGTTAGTTTGCCAACTCCGGTTTTCTTGAATACGATATGACAATGACTACATGAGGCAATGGCAGTCAGCCTGACGGCAATTAGACATATAAGTAGACCATGCAATTACAGATACCTCATTTTTATGAGTTGATAATTGAATAAATATAGGTCCTGCATGTACTACCATAATGTGGATTCATACTTGACAGTGCCATGCAATTTCATTGATCTTGTGCGTCAGTCAAAACACTATCGTTTCTTTTTCTAGTCCCTTGTCTTCTGTCTCTTTCTGTCATTCATTTGTCGGCAATGCAGCTATTTGATGCACAGGCTTATATGTACTTAGTTGCTTGGTGCAACAACGTCAGTTCTCAGTAAAACATCATTGAACCTGAAGCAATCTTTCTTTTGAATATTGCCAGATATTAATGCCGAGAGCAGGGTTGAGAAGCCGTTGCCCATGTATGTGCCAAGAGATGAGCATTTTGAGGAATCAAAACAAAACACATTTTCTGCTGGGAGGCTCAAAGCTGTGCTTCATAACTTACTACCATCCTTGAAGGCCAGCCTCTCGGCAAATAACCATGACTTCAATGGTTTTTCTGACATTGACAGCCTCTACAAAGAAGGTCTATTTCTGAAGGTTGGTTTGCAAGATGAGCTCTTGAAGAAACTTCCGTTGCCGAAGGTGGTCCAAGAATCCAGTCAAGGCTTTCTTAAATACGACACTCCAAAGATATTGTCAAGTGAGTATCATCTAGATATGGAAGTTCTTTTCTTCTTTGGTTCCCTTTGATGAAAAATGAAAAAGCATAAAGCACTTTTAATGTCTACCTGGACATCACATACTAGAGATACAAAGGCAGAAGAAAAGAGATCTTCCAATTTGTTCTATACAAAGAAGAAAGGATCTAAATCTATTTGGATGATGGGGAGTGCAATACGTCTCATAGCTGTGTTTTATAAGTGACGATTATTATTTCTGATCTGATGTTTTCATTGTGCCTATTTCTATAATTGGGCCATCCTTGTAAATGATGAAGCATGTTTCAGTTAGAGATTGGGGATCTTACAGGTGGACATAATGTCATTGCTAAGCTACCTAGATTAATTTGCTGACTTCACCTTTGACTGAATATTCAGAGGACAGATTTGCGTGGCTCCGAGATGATGAATTCGCCCGTCAAGCGATAGCAGGGGTAAACCCTGTGAACATCGAGAAGCTCACAGTTTTTCCTCCAAAAAGCAACCTTGACCCTGAAGTCTATGGTCCTCTAGAGTCTGCTCTCAAAGAAGAACACATTCTGGGCCATCTTAATGGCATGTCTGTTCAACAGGTAACAACAAAGACATTAACTTGAGTCACATTACCCTAAGTTATATGTACTTTAACAGTTGACGGATATGGTATTCATCCCCTGTCAATAGCTAATAGGTCTTTTCTTATTTTGCCAATTATTCTTCGCAGGCCATAGATGAAAATAAACTGTTCATCGTGGACTATCATGATGCATACCTTCCATTTCTGGACCGTATCAACGGCCTTGATGGCCGCAAAACATATGCGACTCGCACCATCTATTTCTTGACCCCTCGTGGAACACTTAAACCAATTGCCATAGAGCTTAGTTTGCCACCTCAAGGGCCTAGTTCTCGGTCAAAGCGGGTGGTAACACCACCAGTCGATGCTACTTCTAATTGGATGTGGCAGCTTGCTAAAGCCCATGTCAACTCCAACGATGCTGGGGTTCACCAACTAGTGAATCATTGGTGAGCAAACCGCTATATCTTATGAGACTTATTACAGGTCAGCTTAGGACTCAGAATTCACATCATAATACATTGTCTCATGGACTTAATCTCTGCAGGTTACGCACCCACGCATGCATGGAACCATTCATACTGGCTGCGCACAGGCAAATGAGTGCGATGCACCCAATATTCAAGCTGTTGGATCCGCACATGCGATATACGCTGGAGATCAATGCCTTGGCACGTCAGAGCCTGATCTGTGCTGATGGTGTCATTGAGTCTTGCTTCACTCCTGGCCGCTACTGCATGGAAATCAGTGCGGCTGCATATAAAAGCTTCTGGCGCTTTGACAAGGAGGACCTCCCTTCTGATCTGATTCGAAGGTACCTTCACATAACCACATGAAATGAATGCATAATGTCTCAAACATCCCATTGAACACAGTTAATGGGTTCCTGAAATCTTGCTGAATAAATGTTGGTATCGATAGAGATTGAGTTGGATTCATTCAAGCAGACAGTTTAAAAAAAAATGATGCATATATTTATATATAGGTATGTATATATATATAACACAAAAACATACACGACATAATTGCACATTAAAAGCAAAATTTTCCGTTTTCTGGTCCTATATAAAATGTTACAGCAGTATATTGCAAAAACATTTTCAGTTTCAATTCAGTCAGGTTGCTTCTGTTTGCTTAGTCTGTCTATGGTTTCAATACTCTCCTTTATGCCGATCATCCTAACTCTACTCAATGTTGTACCTTTTACTACAGGGGAGTGGCCGTGCCTGATTCCTCACAACCACATGGCTTGAGACTCCTGATTGAAGACTACCCATATGCATCAGATGGGCTTCTGATCTGGTCTGCGCTCGAGAACTGGGTGCGCACATACGTAAACTACTACTACCCTACTCCCGCCGTAGTTTGTAACGACCGGGAGCTCCAAGCTTGGTATGCTGAGTCCGTCAATGTGGGCCACGCTGATATCCGCCACGCAGACTGGTGGCCCAAACTGGCAAGCCCAGAAGATCTTACCTCAATCCTCACCAAAATCATCTGGCTTTCCTCGGCCCACCATGCAGCCCTCAATTTCGGGCAGTATCCCTATGGTGGATTTGTGCCAAACCGCCCACCCCTGATGAGGAGGTTGATTCCCTTCGAAGGTGACCCCGAATATACAAATTTCGTAGCTGACCCGCAAAAGTATTACCTCTCTGCATTGCCTAGTCTGCTCCAAGCCACAAAATTTATGGCCGTGGTGGACACACTGTCGACTCACTCGCCTGATGAGGAGTACCTTGGAGAGCGGCAACAACCGTCTGTCTGGACAGGCGATGCCGAGATTGTTGAGGCATTCTATGAGTTCTCAGCAGAGATCGGGCAGATAGAGAAGGAGATCGAGAGAAGAAATAATGATCCTAGCCTTAGGAATCGGTGTGGGGCGGGCGTGTTACCCTACGAGCTGCTCGCACCCAGCTCAGGACCAGGTGTAACATGTAGAGGCGTGCCGAACAGTATATCCATATGATGGACGTGATGCTTATAACTCAGTCTCAATAAGATATGCCTCAAAAAACTGTTGGGGTACATAAGTGTAGATTTTAAGGAGAGCATAACGATATCACCATGTTTGTATGTAGATGCTAATCTAAGCGCATTTTCATGCTTGTCGAACTTTAGAATTGTATATGCAGTAGGGTTCATGAGCATTAGAGTTGTATTATATAATACAGTACTTATTATGTTACAAAAGTTCGGAGTTGAGACTCGTTGCATTGTCCTATCACCACAAAAGTTGGAGGTTGGCATTCATTTGCAGTACCTAGATGTTTGCTTGCCTTGAATCTTTTTCCAGAATGTTAGCTGATGAAGACAGTTGATAGAGATGTCTAGAACAGAATGAGAATCCTGTTACATTTCCTTATTGCTGAGGTTACTCATAAGCGACGCACAATGTAAGTTTTTAGGAGCAGAGATATGCCCACGATAATGCATACCCGTATCATGTATAGAGACCGAGTTACGCGAGGCAGACCCATTAGTGTTGATCACACTTTGAGTCGAGAACTCGGCCTAATACATACCGAGTATTTTCTGGCCAAATCTACGCATGACTACTAACTGAATTCGGCATCGCCTAAATTTTGCTTGTATTCATTTTTGTTATCAGAAGCTGCTTCTGCGCCCAATTTCTTGTGCTTTTCAATGGTCTCTGTTTTGGACTCTGGGTATCTCATCGGAAACCTATGAAAGGAGACCGGCGATCCCTCCGGTGAGGGCGGGCCGTGATTGCAGGCGATATTTTCCTTTGTCAAACACGTGCATGATGCAAATTGTGATGCACGATCAAAGCGTCATTCTTCACGTTCATTGCTGTTTTTGACTAGGTGAACGGACTCCCATCATTCTGCCTGCTCTCCTCATCCGAAGTGGGGGGATGTTGCTGTCTCTCTTTTTGCGCATTTATTTCCTGTAGACGCCAATGGCGTTGGGTTCGCCGTCGATAACGGATGGTGGGGCTCAGTCACCTCAGAGAATCAGAGATGGTTGGAGGAGCCTTTTTCTGCAGAAGAAACGACGACGGAAACTGGAATGAGTGAGGAGCAGCCCTGCCTATGGATCGTGGAAGCTAAGGCTGATAGCAAGGGTTGTCCAAAAGATTCGGGAACAGTTTTCATGGTGACTTGTTCGGTTTTCAGTTCTAGGTATGGAACCGCCTATTCATTCACCCGAGCTAGATGAGTACGTGTGTGTATATAACTTTTTTTATTAATTTTAAAGTTTTAACTTCTCACATCAAAACTCTAGTTTCCTCTTCTTCTCTTTCGGTCTCTCGCCTTGCTCATCACATGGCCTCGTTTCTCTCTCCCACTTTGCTCTCGGTGGGCCTCCAACCTCGTCGATTCCCTTTTTCACTCTTTCTCTAGATTGCCTTTGGCCTCATCACACCATCTATCATTTCCGTTCTCAATTGCCTTCGGCTTCCAACCTCGTTGCTCGCTCTCAAGTCTCACGTCTTTTCCAAAGTGGAGACATTCGGATTGGTTCCATGGATGCACCTGGGAACAAGTTTCCGAGTGGGTACACGGAACCAATGGGCAGTTCGCAATTCCAATTTTTTTGAACCAGTTCTTAATGGGTGGTTCCTGGCTCCTAGTTTTAGGATGGGAACCGTCTATACTGAAACCAATCACCTCTAGCTAACAGCAACTTTGCATGGAGGAAGGTCATTCATAAAGTTTTTTGAAGTCTTCAAATAGTGCGATCAATTTCTTTCGATAAATGGTTATAATCTACATATGTCTCCTTCAAAAATCAATGCATTTTTAGGGCATGTTTGCTTTGGGAAAAACTTTATGATAAATAAAAATACTTTTGGGAATATCATGTTTTTCAGGAAAACATTCTTTTCAATATAGGGTAGAAAATTCATTTTCCTAACTTTATTTATACATATTTTTTGAATGTAAATGGTTTTCATTGACTGATAATTTCCAGCAAACCAAACGTGTGAAGGATCTAGAAAACTATTTGGCCAATTTTTTTTTTTTTTCATTCAAACGAGCACGCCCTTAAATTACACTGTTTCATATATGATCGCACCTTTTCCATAAATGAAAGTTGATAGGTTGAATTTCTGTTAACCCAATATAGAAGACAGTGGCATTGGCGATTCGCTATTTCGTGTGTCTCTAAGTGAGAGAGAGAGAGAGAGAGAGAAGTAGCCATTGAGTTCACAGTAATTTACTTGTAGAAAAGTTTAGTCGAATCAGGTCGTGTCAAAAGAAATCGCCACTTCTCTAATGATGTGCTTTATCATCCCCCCGATCGATTCAGCAATCCATCGTCCCAAGTTTGGTACTAATCATGAAGTGGGCTGACTTCTGCACATTCCCATTATCTGATGCCTGTGTGAGGCCCATGTTGTCTATGCTATCATGAGAGCCTTGAAAGTCCAAACTCACTCCTATACATTTCTCAATAATAATAATAATAATAATGATAATAATAATAAGAATAATAAGAATACTAGTTTTGCATGTGGATCTATTAAGTAATAGCTATATCACAACCTTATATCGACCGCATTTTAAGGGGGAATTAACGACTTACTTATGGGGAAAAATGGGGAATTTTTTGTCGTAGGAAAGCATGAATTTTTAAAAGAATTAAAGAGATTAATATGTCTTGCGCATTAATGTTGGATATTTAGAATCACATAAGGTCTAATTTGTACTGTGCTTTCTTGGGCTTATTAAGGTTGAGAAAACGAAATGATGCCCAGGCCCGAACAGGCCCGAACAGGCCCGGCCCTTTGAGGTCTCAGTGGCCCGGGCCCGCTCATTTCTGAGATTTCTGACTATCGCGCTTTGGGCTTGGGTCGGTCGGAATTGAGTTTTGATTGGAAAACACGCTCGATATTTTTGTCCTCCGCTTTGCAACTGCGCCCCCACGGAATCTCTAATTTACTCGGACGAGCCACCTTTCCGGAATTTTTATTCGTTTTTCTCCCCCAATTTGTGAATGTCGTTCGATTTAGCACAAGACGGTCCAACTTATCTTTTTCGTCAAGCTATTATTGGCGGCACTTTTGTTGCGTGCTATGCAAAGAGATGATGAGGTGGAGATCGTCATCTTGATGACGTCTGTTGCTTCAACTGGAGCGTGAAAAGCAACCACTATATAATTCAAAGCACGACCCACGCTCTTTTATTTTTCATTATTATAAAAGAAAATATTATAATGTTTTCTTTTATAATAACGAAAAAGGAAAGAGCGTGGGTCGTGCTTTGAATAATGCCTAGAAAGCTCCTTTCCCTTCTTCCTTTCTCATCACCATTGATTGATCGCAAGAAGACATGAAATTTAGTGGTTGATTATCAAGTAGGGTTCCAACTTGGCTTTTGCTCCTCACTAGGAGAACAGGCATGGCTCCCCCGTTCTATCCCTTCTTGGCTTCTTTTTCGAGAAAGGGATTGATTTGCCTGAAAAGAGGATGAAAATATCTCGGAGAATCCCTGCCATTACCGCCCGACATTGTATCTCCATCGATGACAGAGCTCTTTTCCAGGTGGAGCAGTGCATCTCTGTCCTGAAACCCTAACACTACATACAGGAGTTCCCATGCTGGACTTCACGGTGGAGAACTCAGAGTCCGATCCGGTCCGATCCGATCCCACCCCAGCAGTTGAGCTCATTCTTGTCTTAGCTCGCCAGCCTCCGAAGCTGGAACGTCTTTTTTAGAGGAGGCTAAATCGTTTCGCCAACTCTATTTACTAAGCGAGTAAAAATAGTGATTTAAAGAATACGATGCGCGAATCACTGGCTGTGCCATGCGTGTGGCCTTCCATTTTGAAATGGGGAGGTTGGGGTTAAATCCCCACATTCTCGTGACGGGGGGATTGGGATGTGACAATTTCATTTCATAGCGGGTTTTCCCACGCCCGCAAAGCGAGCGAGCGAAAAGTCTGAGAGTGAGTGTTAGAGTAGGATTAGCGTAGAATCGATAAAAAAAAAAAAAAAAATACGATGCGCGGAACCTCACACCCTACCTCCGTCTCTAGACTAAAGTAACATGTTCTTTTAGCACATAGTTGATATGTATAGTGCAAAAGCATGGCAGGTTGGTTGGAGCTACTTATTGAAGCTGAGATGTGGTATGCCCACATCTTAGATGGGAATGAATGACATTCTTTCGGCCCCATTGGCGGAGCCCTTGTCTGGCCATTCTCGATCGAATGGTGGGGAATGGGCGTGATGCACGAGACGCTCGTAACTGTCATTTCTTACGTCGTCTTAAAGATCCCTACCGTGCTTGTGGGGATGTCTGGCAGTGATGTCGATATCAATTCATGACCTGGTGCGAAATGAGAATCGAGCTTGTAATTTCTGATATAACGACTTGGTCTGATGAGTCGAGGAATGATCGTCGGAAGGAGCGAATCTTGACAGGCTTCTTGGATGGTGAAATGGGTAGGGAATTGATCGAATTGCACACCGGACAAGGGAAAATAATCATGGATTATATATGTGAAACTTGAATTATCTCATAATATGAGTTTAATGACGTAGCATGTACTTGAGAGATAACTGTCCATATATTAATGAGGGATGTATGGATTCTTGAGAAGAGATGAGTTGTAGGAGTATTCGGGACTGTTCGGATCCTATATGAGTAAATAGAAAATTGGATTTATATTAAATGTCACATGCATCGGCCCATCTATCTTTCTAAGAAGAGGTTCGATTGCAATCCCAATTTGGACTAGAGAAGCATGCTATGCTAATGTGCTTCGGATGATCCACATAACAAGGTCAGGCACTGAGAAGCATGTTGAACTATTCACGTGGTCGAGAGCTCTACAACCTAGGCACAATGACAAAATTATCATGAGCATGCTTTACCTAATAGCCCATCGTTTAGCCCTGGAATCCATCCTTCAAAGAGAAAGCCGCAAGACTCAGTATATGACGAGCCAAAGCTGACAGTACCTGGAGTGAGTCGATTCTCGGGAATGTCACATCTCACAAATCAAATCGTTCGGTACAAAATCATCAATCTTTTTTCGGTTGCATTTTCCTAAACCCTAACCCGGACTCTGACGTCACGACTCCATGTATGAATCGGTAGCTAATCCCGGGGTCATCATTTCCTCAATATTTAATCGGGGACTTAAAAAAGACAGATCACCCGCCACATGGTCTTGGAGCCGCCCACCAAAGATGTGATTCTCGTTGACGAAGAGGATGCTCCAGCGGCCGGCGAGAAACCACAGCCCCCGGCCCGGCTGCTCTGACTCAGGTCAACCGGGAAGTCTCCGGGAAAAAATAATACCTCTCGGGGCCCATAAAAAAGTTTCCGGGAAATTGAGCGGAAAGTTTCGGACGACCCGCCGATCCGAGAAAATGGAGCCAGTCAACGGGGTCAGGAGTCAAGGGGCGTGGAAAGTCTTTTGTTTTTATATTAGTTTTGGGCGTTTCTCACTCCCACTGAGAAGTTGCATATGAATTCAGGAAAAGGGTGCTGAAGTTTCCCGGCGATGGAGCTGATCGGGTGGCGGCTCGATTCTGGTGAGAAAGTGGGAAGGGGGTTGTTTCCTGGAAAGTTAGAGAGACTCGAATGTTACCAATGGGTTTTGATTTGACTAGGGTTTATCTTGACTATAGTGACCAGAATCCATGTAGAAATTGCGGCCATTAAGAATGACGTATATGCACTCTTCCCTGAACGAAGTCATTGTTGAAGTACAAGAATTTGCACTCTGCAGTGGTGCTCTAGAAGTGGGAACTGATGTGAAGCGGTTCTCTTTTCACGAGTTTGTGACTTAGAGTCGTATACATCTTCGCTTAATTTGAGGTTTCACACATGACCTCATAAATGTTTTGAGACTCGTGATGGTTTTCGTGAATATAAATGACTCAATGCATGGACGGAGCGATTATGTTAATTAAGTTCGGTCCACGAAAGTTCCGATCCATTTTATTTCATTTCAGTTCTGTACTGCAGAGGTTTAGTTTTTCAGTTCATATTAGTTTGACAAATGGTCCTGATCTCCACTAGCTTAGTCAATTCAAGTTAGGCATACCGACCGCCTCTTTCCTCATCATCATTATTATTGTTTTAGCGGCTTACGTACTGGGAAATCACCATCGACTTTTCTTTTTATTGTTAGTTGCGTCGAAGAAGAAACGTTGCCGTCCTGGCGTTTACATAGATGGCAGGAGAGTTTTGCTCTTCTCATTTAAGATTTCGAGATAGACATGTTGTTGGGAATACTTTAGGAGTGAATGTATCACGCTGACATGAAGGCGCGCTCGAAGATCGTAGGAAAGGTGAGCTGGTCGAGGTACGCGTGGCCTAACCTGCTGTCTGTAAAACGGTACACAATGACAGACGTGGAAATGGACGCCTGCTGCGTCGCGAGTCACGAGTAGCTAGCGACAAGCAAAAAATAGTAGTCATCATGACTCACATTACTTTGCTAATTCCGCAAAGACTTTGAAGGGGAGACTTCACCTACTGTAAAAGAATAAATGAGGGCGACTTAAAAATCATGGCCCCTCCCCGGACCTCTATAAATGCTCCCTCCCCACTCCGACGAATCACCCCATCATCCCATCACCGCATCAGCCACTCCGATCACCACCCACCACCACCAATGGATTCCCCTTCTTGGACCACCTATGCCTTTGCGTGGCTAGCGACCCTAGCCCTCCTCCTCCTCTCCCGCCGCCTCCGCCGCCGCCACTACAACCTCCCCCCAGGGCCAAAACCTTGGCCCATCATCGGGAACCTCAACCTCATCGGCTCCCTCCCGCACCGATCCCTCCACGAGCTCACCAAGACCTATGGCCCGCTCATGCAGGTCCATTTCGGATCCTTCCCCGTCGTCGTGGGTTCCTCGGTCGAGATGGCCAGGGCCTTCCTTAAGACCCACGACGTCACCTTCGCCGGCCGGCCCAAGACCGCCGCCGGCAAGTACACCACCTACAACTACTCCGACATCACGTGGTCGCCCTACGGCCCGTACTGGCGCCAGGCCCGGAAGTTGTGCATCATGGAGCTCTTCAGCGCGAAGCGCCTCGAGTCCTATGAGTACATTCGGACGGAAGAGCTAATGTCCCTCCTCAGGAGCCTGTACGTCTCCAGGGGCGCGCAACTCACGTTGAAGGACCACCTGACCGACCTGAGCCTCAACGTGATAAGCCGCATGGTCCTGGGGAAGAAGTACACCGAGGAGACCGAGAACTCCATCGTCAAGCCGGACGAGTTCAAGAAGATGCTCGACGAGCTGTTCCTGTTGAACGGCGCGCTGAACATCGGGGACTCCATCCCGTGGCTCGACTTCTTGGACCTCCAGGGCTACATTAAGAGGATGAAGGCGCTGAGCAAGAAGTTCGACCGGTTCTTAGAGCACGTCCTGGATGAGCACGATGAGAGGCGGCGCGGGGTCGCCAACTACGTCGCCAAGGACATGGTAGATGTGCTCTTGCAGTTCGCCGACGATCCGAATCTCGATGTCAAGCTCGAGAGGAAAGGAGTCAAAGGGTTCACTCAGGTATTATACATTTGCCCCGCACGACACCAATTCTTCTCTTTAATTTGCAGACTTAATCCAGCATAAAACTAATTAAAGGCAAGTTGGGTTGAGGCCCGTTCAATCCAACTTAGCTTAGCTTAGCGTATCGTCAGCTCAAAGCTTGAAAGCGACAACCCGACCAAAGTACGGTCATTGTCCTAATGGTTTTCAGTGACTTTTTCCGCTGTTCAGATTAGGAAAAATGTACCGGTGTCGTTCTGGACCGTCCCCGTCTTTTTAGCTTTACGTAAGTGTTCGATATAATTTCGCTCCCTTGACCAATCACTTTGGCCTGTATCGATCTGGCGATTTATGCAAATATCGGATTTAACTATATAATGAGGGGAGAGGAAAAGTCTGCGTGTTTTCCGCAGAGAGAGGGAACTTCGTTGAATCACAAGTTGCATTTGCGATTGGAGGGGACTGAGATGTCAGATAGGAAGGGAGTAGATCTTGGAGCTTAGCGGATATGAGATGTGCGGGTGATTTAATCGATCGTAAAAGTTGAGACAGCGAAATAATAATGTACACCCAAGAGCTAACTCCTCTTTTGGACCAATCAACGATAGACATAGTACTTGCATGTCTTATGATTTTCCATAATATTAACGAACTGCCTGCAGGACCTGATCGCGGGTGGGACCGAGAGCTCGGCCGTGACGGTGGAGTGGGCGATCTCGGAGCTCCTGAAGAGGCCGGAGATCTTCAAGAAGGCCACCAAGGAGCTGGACAGGGTGATCGGGAGAGACAGGTGGGTGAGCGAGAAGGACATTGCGAACCTGCCCTACATCGACGCCATTGCCAAGGAGACCATGAGGCTCCACCCGGTGGCGCCGATGCTCGTGCCCCGGATGTCACGGGAGGACTGCAATATCAACGGCTACGATATCCCCAAGGGCACCCAGATCCTCGTCCTTGTGTGGACCATTGGGAGGGACCCCAAGATCTGGGACGCCCCAGAAGAGTTCCGGCCGGAGAGGTTCCTCGAGCACGACATCGATGTAAAGGGCCAGAGCTTCGAGCTCCTGCCGTTCGGGTCCGGGAGGAGGATGTGCCCGGGGTACAGCCTGGGGCTCAAGGTGATTCAGGCGAGCCTGGCCAATCTGTTGCATGGCTTCAACTGGAAGTTGCCGGAGGGGATGAGCAATGAGGACTTGGGCATGGAGGAGATCTTCGGGCTCTCGACGCCGAAGAAGAACCCGCTCGTTGCCGTGGCCGAGCCGAGGCTGCCGGTGCATATGTACTCCAAGTGAATTTGTGCGCCGGTGTTGTTTTTACCGCTCTCTAGTATTGTTGTCATTTGCCTTGTCCGTACCTTAATAAGGAAAGCTTGGTAATGTAAAGATCTTGCCTTGAATCATGCTGTAACTCCTAGGTAATTAAACATCAAGAAAAGCTAATAAGATCTGTTCTTTGATGTCGTGATCATGTAGCTGTCAAGTTGAAACATCGTAACGTTATATATCGCTTTCGTGATTAACAGTCCAACGCATATAATTTATGGTGTGTACCGTGCATCTAACAACTTGCATTATTTGAATGGAATGGGGCCGCACAAGTTGATTCGCTAAATGCAATTGTAGAGGAAGATATGATACAAAAGTTTGAATGAGCTGGGTCCTCCTCTTACCTCACTAATTTTCCAATTCTAGGGAAACCTTCATTTCAATAGGTTCATGATACTTGACTAATTTATCAACTTCAAGCCCCAAAAAAGGAAAAAAAAAAAGGAAAATTTTTCAATATCAATTCACACACAAGTACCCATTATTCTTGGCGTGTCAAATAATTGAGTTAAATCGTATCATGTAGTTATAATCGGTGGGCCTAAATTAATTGATTAATAAAGGGCGTCATTATCGTAATTTAATCCATAATTACCCAACGATTAAACATATTTTTTTATATGTACGTCGAAAAGGGCTTTGAATTTGATTAGCGGGGACGAGATTTCGATTTTGGGCCGTTTAACTTGGGTGGATGTTTCGAGCGTTCTTTTTAGTCAAAATGAGAGAGTTACGGGGGAACCGGAACCGCACGTGCGAGCGCGGCCCGCGTTCGTCGACCGGAGGAAACTCTTTGACTTTGACCACGAAACGGAAAGGGAGACGAGGGGACGGTGTTTGCTTGCTGATTGGACCGCAAAGACCACGTGTCGCTTCCTGATTGGCCGACGCCCGGTGGCTTGGCGTGACCGGCCACTGCACACTGGACGGACAGACGGCAGCTTTTGGTGGGCCCAAACCATTCAGAGTCTGTGATATTTTCTCGTGTCCAGTGTCCGTGAATGCGGGACACGTAGCTTTCGTCCACTCGCTGACATCGCCACGTGGCGACCGCATCCATGAGGGGATGGAAGTGACGGATGGTCAAAAAATTGGCAAGAGATGGGGTGTCCTTGTCATCTCCCTCGCCACTCCAGCTCAGCTGATTATTTTATTTTATTTTATTTTTGGTGATTAAATAAAAGGACGACACTGTTCCTGCAAAATGTTTAATAAAAATCCACTCTCTCTAATATATTAACAGACCGATTATTCCCGCGACTTTCTTGAGCATGTATTGATTTTTAATTTCACTTTTTCTACACAAATGATCTATGACGAGTTATCGCTTAGCTTCCTTGATTTGATTTATTTTTTAGTTTTTCTTATATCTAGCTTCAAGAGAATAATTTAATTTTTCTTCCCCAAAAAGTAAAAGGAAAATGAAAATGCGAAAGGTCAATTCGAGATTTTAATCGTGGAAGATTACCTTAGTGGTTACTCTTTTCAATTGAGAATACGATTTCTCACCTTATTGGGATTGTGACCGGGACGTGTACATAGAAAAAATAAGATTTCACAATTTATGTACACTGTGAGTGACTTGTAATAAGGTAAAATCAGATAAAAAAGAAGAATTTGGGATTTAATTTCTCTTGTCCCTTCAATCCTAAAATCATTAAAGCAAGACCAAATTAAAAAGGAAAAGGCAAAGACCCAAACTTAGGCCCTGTTTGGTAACCATCCAAACATGGCTAAATTTTGATTCTTTGTTTCTGAGAGTAGTTTAAGAACATAATCGTGTTTGATAAAATTTTTGTTGCAGGAAACAAATTTATTCTTGGGAACATTTGGAGTGGAATCAAGAATAAAAAAAAAAAAAAGTTGATTCTTGTTCCGAAAACAAATTTGAAAATCAAAACCAACTATTCTTCTTCTTCCCTTTCACCATCTCGCGATCGCCGTCCACCACCGCCCACCGTTGCCCGCCGCTGTCCTTCGCTGCTCGCCGCCGCCGCTCGTTGGTCATCGCCCGCTGGTCTGGCGAGCTCACTGGAGGCTCGCCAGGCTAGGGCTGGGCAAGGCTCGGCCGACGAGTGCCGACGATACTTTGGTGAGGTTGCCGGCTAGAAGAAGGAAGAAGAAGAATAATAGAAGAAAAAGGAAAAAAAGAAAAGAAAAGAAAAAGGAAAAAAGTCAAAAAATTATTTAAAAATGAAAAAAATTGATTTAGAATGAATCAATGAAGACGGTCTCAAACACAATTTTATTTTAGAATCATAAATTTTGGACAGTTATCAAACGCGTTCTTTTACTCGGAATCAATTCCCGGGAATAAAATAAAAAATAATTATTTTTTATCAGAATTTATTTCCGGAAACAGAATCGTTACTAAATGCGCCCTTAGATTTTCTCAATCGGCCAACATTATTTTCTCGGAAATTTGTTCATTTTTACTTTTAACAAAAGAAAAAGAAAAATTCACCCTCGGCGGCCGGAATTTCGTGGTGCAATCCGAGGACAGCGTCGTAAATGCCCAGTCATCTTGTCTCTCAGCCACACACAGTCTAGAGAAAGAAAGTAAGAGAGAGATTCAAACCTTCTGGAAAATCTGAGAACCGGCCGACCACGATTTTTCTCCGTACATTCCGATCCTCCTCGCGAAGAGCTCTCTCGTGAATTCTCACGTCCAAGGCTTCTCCCAAGACATCCGGCTCCGCCGCCCTCCGCCGCCTTCCTCGGCCGATTCTCCGCTCCCCTCGCCGGCAGAAAGCTCGCCGGAGGAAAGGAAATTGCAGCTTTTCCCGGGAAAATTCGGCTCCTTTTTCCGCGGAATCGCCCTATCTCGCCGGAAAAGGATCTGGGTCGTCGAGAAACCGCCTCGTGTCCGACGGAATTCGGTCGCGCGAAACCCTAGAATCCAGCCCCGACCCAAATGCCCATGGCGGTCCCGACGGTGGCTCTGTACGCCAGCCCGCCCAGCAGCGTCTGCTCGACGTCGCACCAGATCAACGCCCACGTGTCGTGCGACTTCGAATTCAACTCCCGGTCGTCGCCGTCCGCGGCCTCGTCGACGGCTTCTTCGGGTCAGAAGCCGATCGTCGGCGGCCTCTCGTGCCTCTTCGCTTCGCCGGCGCCGACGGTGGCGAAGCACTCGTCGTCGTCGTCGAGCTTCGCCGGGGGCGGAGGAGATGAATTGGCGAGGCAAGAGAGAGGTGAGGAATTTAGGGAGCTGAGTAGCTCCTTGAGCAGCTCCTTTCGCTATTCGCCGAGTAAATTTGTGGGTTCGTGGAAGCGAGATCATCAGAGCCCCGTCTCGGTTCTTCACGGACCTGTCTCGTGTAGTAGCAATAGCAGTAGTGGAAACTGTAGTGCAAAGAGCTTCCCGGTGAGAACTTCGCGTGATAGAAATGACGTTAATGCGCTAGGCTCTATTCGAGGAGGTTATAATGGTATGTTCAGTGGGTTTGTTCGGAGGGCAGTGGCTTCTTGTGTTGAGCTAGAAATGCCGGCGGTTGAGGTGCATGTTGATGGTGGTGGAGCTGCTGACGTGGAGGAATTGACGTTTAATTTGGAGGATTGCTTCGTGGAGAACAATCTTGAGCCGTATGCGAAGGAGTTGTTGGCGAATGCACAGTTGAGGCATAAGATCTTCTGCGATGAGTTTGTCATTAAGGCATTCTATGAGGCTGAAAAGGCACATAGAGGGCAGGTATACTTCTGGAGTGTACAATGGCCTTTGTTCATTGGGACAATTTTTTGATGATTGTTTGATAGGTTTGGATGTGTTTGCGATGTAGGTGCGCGCCAGTGGTGATCCATATCTGCAGCATTGCGTTGAAACAGCTGTGTCGCTGGCACTAATCGGGGCCAACTCTACCGTGGTTGCTGCAGGGCTGTTGCATGACACCCTTGACGATACCTTCATGAGTTATGACTATGTATTGAGGAACTTTGGAGCTGGAGTGGCTGACTTAATTGTAGGGGTAAGAAAGAACTTGATTCCTTGTGTGAACTGTTTGGACAAACAAGAATACCAAAAGAAGTTAACTTAAACATTTGGCATTTATTTTCTCGTGAGCTGTTTCTGCTGTTTATCTGTCCCTGGAATTTTTTTTTTTTTTTTGGGGGGGGTGGGGGGGGGGACTAAATTAAGTAAATAGCATACATAATTTACTACACGCCACTTGTAAGTATTTGTTCGTGGCTTATGTCCTTGTGCAACTATTTCCAGGCCACTGGAAGAGTACAATATCTATTCAGGTTGTTGACTGAACTATTCAAATAGTTACTTCCTGATTGAGTAAGATTCAGTTCAGGATGTCCTCGAAATGACCTCATTAAGCTTACTGATAGTTATCTGCAGGGAGTGCTGGTTATGAATATTAATGTAAATGGATAGTTTTCTAGATAATGCCTTCCAAGAATGCTTTCCATGAAAGTGAGTGTACCAAGTTGTAGGATTGAATTATCTTGTCGACAGAATGCTATTGCGCTTATAGCTGGTGGTAGCTGTGGTAATTGCTTCTCCCATTTAGGGATTTTTGTCCAGGAATACTGTATTTGCAAAGTAAGAGTTATACTATGTAGACATCTTGGGAAGTTAGTAGTCTCTTCACTGTCTAATTCAGGAAGACTCATTCCTAATGAACTTTTCTGATGGTTTTGCCACTGGTAAGGCTGCAACCAGGGATATTGCTTACTTTCCCATGTTTCGCTTTTTCATTCCAAAAAAAATTTCACAAATTGGTTTATGTAATGGTAAAGAGACATTTGAGCAAAATATTTGCAGATGTGCTCTGGGTTTTGTTTTTGACAGCTTGCTGTTCTTTAGTCAACCCTCAGAAGCTTACACTTTTAGTTTGAAAGATAACACGTCAACCATGGTGCTTGCATTCACCTCTAGATTGTTTCGTCTCTTTTTACTTTTCCATCCATGTTGCTGCTTGTCTGAAGTAATGCACTGTTGCTGCTTTGAGCTGTTTTTGTTTGCATGGCAACTCTTATGCATGCATGTTTTAGAGAAACTTTAATCTAAGTCAGTTGCGTATGGTTATTCTAGGTATCAAAGCTAAGCCAACTTAGCCAACTTGCACGGGAAAACAATACAGCATGCAAGACTGTTGAGGCGGATCGACTTCATACCATGTTCCTAGCTATGGCAGATGCCCGGGCTGTCCTCATAAAATTGGCTGATAGACTTCATAATATGGCGACTCTGGATGCATTGCCTTTGGTCAAGCAACAACGGTTTGCTAAGGAGACAATGGAGATATTTGTACCCTTGGCCAACCGTTTGGGAATCTATAGTTGGAAGGAGCAGCTAGAGAATTTGTGCTTTAAGCATCTCTACCCGGACATGCACGCACAATTATCGTCACAGCTTCTTGAGTCCTTTGATGAAGCGATGATTGCATCTGCTATTGAGAAATTGGAGCTAGCTCTCAAGGATAAAGCCATTTCGTTCCACTCTTTATCAGGAAGGCACAAAAGCTTACATAGCATATATAGCAAAATGTTAAAGTATGCCCCTCCCTCTATCACGTATCCTTTATATGTTGTTTGAAGAAATGCTTTCCTTTGTTGATAGGTTGTCCTACGTGATTTTCATGGACTGGTTGCTAACTGAGAACCCTAGGGAACAAAATAACACTATTTATGTACTATTTATTACAAAGTTTTTTGTATTTGAGCTGCTAAAGGTTTCTGG
This sequence comes from Eucalyptus cloeziana, assembly GCA_014182715.1. Classification (NCBI taxonomy): domain Eukaryota; kingdom Viridiplantae; phylum Streptophyta; class Magnoliopsida; order Myrtales; family Myrtaceae; genus Eucalyptus; species Eucalyptus cloeziana. The sequence continues at coordinate 31,870,107 of CM024643.1, forward strand.
TCAAGAAGAAAAAAAAAAAAAGCTGCTGCCTAGGGTGGATGATGTTTCATCTTTCTTTTTACTAATTATAAGGTACTTTATTAAAAGATGCACTGTTGTAGTACATCTGAAGTAAATGAAAATGGGGCACTAGAAACTGAAAACACAGCCTAAGAAACATACTTATAGCATTGGAGAGTAGACCATGAAGCCCAAAGATGCCTAAAAGCCTAAAGATTGAAGAAGCTGAAGACTTGGATATTTGGAACATCTTTTGGTGCAGGCAATAAGTGCTGCTCATATTTTGAAGAATTATATACACTCTGAGCAGCTGCAGTAACACACCTCGAATAGATTTCCAGTCTCTCTTGTAGAAGTAACTTGTGTGCTAATTGGTGTTATTAATGGAGATCATCATTTTTGCAGGAAGAAGCTTACGATGGATGAAATCCATGACATACATGGTTTGCGATTAATTGTTGAAAATGAAGAGGATTGTTATGAGGCACTGAGTACTGTCCAAAGTTTGTGGCCTGAAGTTCCTGGAAGATCAAAAGACTACATTGCCCATCCAAAGCTTAATGGGTATGTTTGCTAAAATACACTCTTAAGAGTCAAGGCCTTTGCTTTCTTAACATCCCTATTTTATTATTTAGGTATCAATCACTTCATACTGTAGTGATGGGTGATGGGATGGTTCCCCTTGAAGTTCAAATCCGGACAAAAGCAATGCATTTGCAAGCTGAATTTGGATTTGCTGCTCATTGGAGATATAAAGAAGGTGAATGTAAGCACTCTGCTTTCGTGCTTCAGATGGTCGAGTGGGCTCGATGGGTTGTTAGCTGGCAGTGTGAGGCAATGAGAAATGATCAGTCGTCAGTTGGCCATGTTGATTCTGTCAAGCCAACCTGCACGTTCCCAACTCACACAGAAGATTGTCCATTCTCGTACAAACCTCTCTCTGATCAGGATAGGCCTGTTTTTATCATTATGATTGAAAACGATAAGGTACTTTTCAACTTGCATTTTTTTTTTTTAAATAATGCAGATTGTTTCTAAAGTTGGTGCTTGTGCTACCTGATTGTTATAGGACGGTTCAACAAATTTTGCTAGAATGCATGAAATACTTGATGACTTGGATAGCGTAATTGAAGTTTGGTTTGGATAGTATGCTAATATATAATTACCCTGCCTTGCTTAATGATGGATGTGTTTAAGTACTTTGATGGTTGGATTCTGCAGATGTCGGTCCAAGAATTTCCTCCAGACTCTACAGTCATGGATTTGTTGGAAAGGGCTGGGATGGGGAGCTCGAAATGGTCACCTTACGGGTTCCCTCTCAAAGAAGAACTGAGGCCAAGGTTGAATCGCGAGCCGGTTGGTGAGCCTACATGCAAGTTGAAGATGGGGGATGTCGTGGAATTGACTCCTGCATTACCCAATAAGTCATTGACGGAGTATAGGGAAGAGATCCAGCGAATGTATGATCATGACCTTACCATATCGAGGCCGGGGCGGTCTACTAGCACTTTGGCTGGCTGGAGGAGTTGACCCAGTTGAGATGATTCCTCTGTGATTGTATCATTTGTCAAAGTCAGGTGGGCTTGTAAATATGTATGTATATATAGAACAGGACTCTCGTTCTGTATTTATTTGGACTCTCATTCTGTCTGGAAAGTTATTTTCTTTCTCATTTTATTTTGCTCCTGAATGGGCTCTGAACAATTTGATTCTCCCAAATCCGGCATTTATGCAATCTGTATCTTTATCGGCAGCTACATCTTGTTCTGTTCAAAGATGCACGCTGCAGAGTGCATTTGTTATTTCCCCCTTTTGGTAATATTTGGTGATTGTTATGGTCTGTAAATGAATTGCGACGTCACTGGAGATCTGGCGTCCAAAGACGTGGTCATCATCTGTGGCTTCTCAAGAAAGGACTGAGGCCATGTCTCAGAACTTTTTACCAGAGGATAGAATGCCTGAGTACCAAGCAGTTCAACTCCTAAATCCTAGCCACACATTGAACAGAAAAAATAGATAGATAGCCTCATGCTAATGTACCATCCAAATCATATTTGGTAATTTAAAGTCATTTATTACTCCCATGATAAATACAACCACTAGTACCACTACAGAGAGGAAAGTCATGAAGTAGCATGATAATGCATTTTCATTTTCTATCTCCACAAGAACTTTTGAACAGAGTGTTGCCAAGAGAGCACAAGCATCAGCATCACCAGAACCGCAGTGAGTCCCCAGGATGAGCTCCCAATTCGCGGCATCCTTGAAGGATCAGGAGATGGAACCACCGAACCTCTCTGACTATATGCTGAAGAAGAAGATGATGAAGTGGTCTTGATCGCAATTATGAGCCCGGCAAGAACCACAGGAAGAACAAACCCAGAACTCCATCTGGCCTCATGGTAGTACTTAGTTTCACCCTTCCTGTCAATGTACAGTGGAGAGAGTACTATTGCTGATACAAGAGCCAACACCATGGCCACTCCTCTCTGAGATGAGCTATGGGCGGCGTAAAGATGAGCGGCCATTGGTGGGGCTCTGAAGGGGAACCCTTGAGCCAAATGGAAGAAACAAGTTCTGAAGAGGAGGAACTATGTTTGCTGGGAGATTTATAAGGGGAAAGAGATGCATCTGGTGAAGGAAAGGAATCCCGGTGGAAAGGGCCTGAAAGTCTCCATTGGGTGACAGAGGTTCGCAAACAAAGCAGCCGTCCATAAAGTGAAACAAGGAAAAAGCGTGAAAAAGTAAAAAGGGCTTTGAAAGTTATGGGAGGAATGAGTGAGAAGATGAGATTGGAACGAAGTGGAAGCAAGGTATCAGTGGGCGTGTGTTCATATGTGACAAGAAGCGATGCTTTAGCTATTGCTAGCTGTACACAAATCTTCTTGGAGGCGAATGTCTTTCTTTACTTAGTGAGCTATCTTTGTCTTTCTTTCTGAATCTTTAATCTATGTGACAGGAAGCGATGCTTTAGCTATCGTTAGCTGTACACAAATCTTTTTGGAGGTTATTGTCTTTCTTTACTTAGTCGGCTTATCTTTATCTTTCTTTCTGAATCTTCAAATCTTGTTTCATTTGCACTCTTTTCCCTGTTCATTCCAAAACGCGGCAGGATCTCTTTTGATGCATCCTGAATTGTAACCTAAGAAATGGGTGGAATTCGTCATCCGACCACATTGGATCTACCAAACTGCAGCTAGACGTTCTCTAAAAGATCTCTTGCACGACTCTCAAACCACACGCCAGGAATGGATCGCATCATTGCACTGTTTCCTCACGGTGGATGACATGATGCGAAGTCAAGCTATGAACAATATCTAAACATGCTTACTTGTGCATAATGACAAGCTTGGCGAAGAGAATCGATGGAAGAGAGGAGGGGTTTATCGAAATAAAATAACGGTTTTCGTGACTAAGGTGCGTAATTAGTGTCAATCACGCGTCATCCTTGACAGGACATGTTGCTTTCATGGGCGATGGCCACATTGCAAAGCAGTTTTCCGTTTAGCAGAGAAATTTATGGAGTTAGTGAAATCCAATCTTGCAAGAAACAACTTCTGGACTCTTCAAATCGCTTTGCCTATTTATCTGCTTGCCCATTTCGTACGATGCATGCGCGTGATGGAATCCATTAAATTATGATGAAATTTAAGCCAATATGATACGCTACGATGTACAACAATGGCGTGTTATAATTAATCGTAATCCGTGTTTTCCTTTGATTTTGTTTTGTAGTCTACCTACTACTACTACTACCATTATTGAAGAAACATCACATTTAAAATAATTGGCTATGATGCATTATGACGGAATGCATTAAACTATGATGAAATCCAAGCCAAATTCACGTGCTATGGTGTGTTGCCTGAGAATTGCCTTGGACTATATCCTTCTTAATTTGGTAGTAATTCGAAAGAAAATATTCGATTAAATTTATTTTTATGCATTAGTTCGAATTGTTAAAAATTTATCCATTTAATGCTTCGAAATCATCATAAACCATCTATACTTAACACAGATTAATTGAGCTTAATTATCGCATTTAGTATCTATATGTATGATGTATGAATTTATCTGACATGAAGACCCTCATTCTATAATTAAACAGCATTAAACGTCAATTTTTGAAAGAGAGAGAGAGAGAGAGAGAGAGAGAGAGAGGGGAAAGAGGTAGAATAATTGATCTTGAAAACAAGTTGGCAACCCCCTTTTTCTAAAAGAAATATAAAAAACACCAACGGCACGGTCCCCCCTTGCCCTTCGCTTCCCCATGCTTGACCCTTTCTTCTCCGATCGACAGCGACATGCGTCTGTTGCGTTCAGAAATTTAAGAATAACATAATAAAGGAAAGAGAGAAAGGGAACAATGACGTGCGTGTGTCGTCACCGATCTTGTTCTCTTGTTCCTCCATCAGCATGTGATCGTGCGCGCTTCAAATGGCCAAAAAAGAGGCCTGACTGCAACAATTGAAACGCCATTTTTTTTCCAAGGACATTCCATGCCCACTTCAATGGACTCCTCCAAGCTCCTCCTCCTCCTCTCCTTCTATCTCTCCACCACCATCCACGTCCTCAAGAACCTCCTCTCACGCCTGACCACCCTCCACAGGACGCCACTCCTCGTCAATCTCCTCGAAATATTCCTGTCACTCTATTTCTGGTGGTGTGGCCTCTCACCCTGCACCGTGGACCTGGGCGACGGGCAGACCACCATCCATTTCTGGTGCTCCGCTCACAGGATGTCCAAGAAGCCATATTTGGTCCTCATCCATGGCTATGGAGGAAACTCCAAGGGTCAGTTCTGGGCCCAAGTGGGCCCTCTATCTCAAAGCTTCAACCTTTTCATACCCGACTTGCTCTTCTTTGGGAAATCACACACGCTCAGTCCTCAAAGGAGCGATGTGTTTCAGGCCACATGCATTGTGGAGGGTCTGAAGAAACTTGGGGTTGATAAGTACTCGATTTATGCAATCAGCTATGGTGGGTATGTGGGGTATAGGATGGCTGAGATTGGTGGTGATGGAGTTGAGAAAGTGGTGATTGTCAGCACTGGGATTGGGTGTACAGATGAGCAGAAGTTTGAGCAGATGAGAAAGATTGGCAGGAATCCCTTGGAGCTTCTTTTGCCCGAGAAGCCTCAGGATTTGAGGGGTCTGATGAATCTGTCGATCTATAAGTTCAATCCTTTCAAATGGGTCCCCGATTTCTTCCTCCAGCAGTTCATTGATGTGAGCAAACATTCTTTTCTTATATTGCCCTTCAAAGTTGTGCCCTGTTTATTGCTTGATGCAGTTGCTGGTCTCAGGCTCTGAGGTGTCCACTCAAGTCGTGTTTGCTTTGCTAGATAAATCAGTTTATAGAAGAATTTGGCTGGTAATTTTATTCTGTCTTGCAGTCATATGCTGGCTTTGAAAGACCTGAAGTGATGAAAAATAAAGTGAAAAGGAAAGGGCATGAATCTTTAGGAGTTTTTCCTCAGCTAAAGAGAGGGCATTTTGAGAATTTTGGCTCCGTATTGTAGTGACTTTAGGCTTTTGGAATCGAAATGTCATCATCAGCTATTTTATCGTGGAATTAGCATTTCCTTGGTTTGGATCCTGGCTTTGACAGGTTATAACTAATGGACTTCCTTGAAACAGCTTTTTTTTTCATCCGTTTACCCTACCTGAATTGGAATCTCTCCATAAAATTCCACAACTTCTGCTACCAAGAAGTGTTGTTTGAATTAGGTGTTGTTCTTGGGTAGATTGTCAAGAATCAACAATGTGACTATCGGCTCCAAAAAATTGGAATCGAGAATCGAACTGGCTGAATCTAGACTTGGCAGGTCCTGGCCCCTTTTTTTTTTGTGTAAAAAACCAAATTTTTATAATAAACTTGAAAAGTATTTCTCTGTCAAAATGTATTTTTGCTTCTTCATGTTGAAGAACTAGTTTGACTTTCAGAGAGTTGCAAAAGTTGGAATGGAATTGACAGTTCGGGCCTTAGAACTGAGAAGCCCTAGATTTGGCCTTGCAACAGTCGGTCCAAGCCAGTTTGTCTGCTTCTCGGGTTGAATCGGACCTAGTGCACACCCCTAGTATGAGTTAGTTTTGGTGATCCATCATCTATGTTTGCTTCTATGATCAGTTCATAGGTCAACACTAAAAGGTGATCAACAACAAATGGCTCGCTTGGTCCTTGAGGCCCGAGAGGTAAATTAGCAAGTTTGGGCGAAGGTTTTACATGAGGAAGCTCAGCCTGCTTACCTTCAGCTTGGCCCAGCCGAAAATTCCTTCTCTATAATTTTTATGATATGCGCGGGTTTGAGCAACACATTGGCCTGGCGTTTGGGACTGTTCCGAACCCAGCCAATGATCAACTTTAGTCACCACCAAGAGCTTCCTTCATTTTCCTGTATTCACTGGCCTACTTTTTCAGGTCATGTGCAACGACTACAGGAAAGAGAAATCGGAGCTAGCAGAATACTTGCTGTTCAGAAAAGCAGACAGCAACCTTCCTGTTTTGACTCAGGTAGTTCATTCACTTGGGCATTTGTTCTACTTATGAACCAATGTATTCAAAGACATCATATACGAGATGTATGTGCAATCACATCAGTGCAAAATGACTATACCGCTTGGGAAATCATTTCTTGGGGGATATTTGCAGGAAACGTTGATTATATGGGGGGATCAGGATAAGGTCTTCCCATTGAGCTTTGCACATCACTTGCAAAAGTAAGGTTTTCTTAGTGTATATTTTTTAAATCAGTTTCTTGGTTTGCTTAAACATTACCGATCTGAAAACTTAAATCTACATATGTCAGGCATCTGGCACCCAAGTCCAAGCTAGAGATCATCAAGGACACAGGTCATGCTGCAAATATTGAATCTCCTGGAGCTTTGAATAATTTTATAACAGCCTTTATCCTTGGTAAATGAACGTGATAAAAGAAGTGAGCATTATGATTGTAAGTTTCGTTATTTGGGTTAGGAATATGTTGTACATTGCAACAACTAGGAAGTAGAATTTGCTTCATGATAGATTTGAACTTTTGCTGATGCTCTTCCATTCAAGTAATCCTTCAACTATCGATATAGGTAAAAGATTCCTATTGATGCATCTAAGTTTACTTCAGGAAAGTCGATTAGAAACAGCATCAAAGAGAAAGGTGAAATGCTATCGATTACACATCCATAGACTTTAGATCGTTTCTCTGAGTGATTGCAACTTCATGACGACCTCCTTCATGTTGAGTCGTTCTCCGGGCTGCTCGGCGGAGCATAAGGTGCCGATTTTCAGTATGGAGGTCAAGATCTCTTGAGCTTTGCTTTGCTCTCTCGAAGTGGTTGTCCTGTCGATTTCTTGATGGTGGAAGACTTCTTCAAGTAGTCTCGAGTCGACTATTTTGGCCACTCCATCCGGAATTGCCCTGTCGACATAGCTATGGAGGCTGAGATCTTCCATGAACATCTCATCAGTTGGCTTCTTCCCAGTGAACATCTCCATCACTAGAATCCCAAAGCTGTACACATCCCCCCTAGTTGAAATCTCACCAGCCATTCCATATTCTTCACCAAAACACATTACCAGGTTGCCATAAGTTCAACAAATAAAATGCCAAAACATTTGTATATGGGCATTCCGAAGAGAAAAGAGGTCAACTTCTGCAGTCCAATTTCTAAATGCCTTTTGTTCAATTTTTGCAAAATGGTTCCCAAAAAATGAAGGATTTATAGATATCTCTTTCCAAGATTATAGGGAAAAAAAGAAGTTACCTGGAGCAACATATCCAATAGTACCCTTAAAGGCACCAGTACTAAGGCTCGATTGAATCTGAGGGTTCTTATCATAGAGAAGCTTCGCTAATCCGAAATCGCCGACATGGGCGGTCATGTCATTGTCGAGGAGGACATTGCTCGGCTTAAGATCACAGTGAACAACTGGAGGGTCCGCATGGTGATGGAGATAGTCCAGAGCTTGAGCTATGTCAATGGCTATGCTCACCCTCTGCACAAAGCTGAGTTGCCTTTGGCCAAAATCCCGGTCATCTGCATTATCTACATGCAACCACTTCTCCAGACTTCCATTCGGCATGTAGTCGTAGACCAGTGCCTTGAACTCGTTCCCAGCAAAATCGATGCTCGAACAAGAAGTGACTATCTTCAAGAGATTACGATGCCGGATGGATCTTAAGGCTTTGCATTCTGCTATAAAGCTCTTCGAAGCTCCGCGTTGCTGGAGGTTGAGCACTTTCACTGCAACAACCAATTCTCCGCTGCATCCTTTGTACACTGAACCATAACTGCCGGTCCCTATCTTTTTAGCTGAAGAGAAGCCATCTGTTGCTCTGGAAAGCTCTGCATATGTGATCTTCTGAAATTTCTTTTCATCCTCCGTAGGAGTCATCTCGAACGATTTCCTCCTCCTAACACTTTTCTTCGTATAAAGTAAGAAAATGGAACATATCAAGATTGCGCATGTTCCGACAGAAACTATGAGGATCATCAATATCCTGAAATACAAATGTCGCCACAACTTCCCGGAATGTACTCTGTGGAGTGTGCATTTCTGCAGATGCAATGCCGCTAGGCCCCCACAAAGATTACTGTTTCCTGCAATTGAGATTTCACTCGCGTTCTCGAAGATTCCACCTTTGGGGACCTCACCTTCCAGATGATTGAACGACAAGTTCAAATTTTTCAGGAAGGTAAGAGAGGTGAGGAAATTGGGGATTTTGCCTGTGAAGTTGTTGCGCGAGAGATCGAGTTCTTGAATCCCTTTCAGACTTTTTAAGGAGGAAGGAATCGATCCCTGGAAAAGATTTCCTCTTAGATACAAGAATTCCAAGCTATCACAGCTTACGAGGGAACTAGGCAGCTCTCCTGATAGTCTGTTGTCTGATAAGTCTAGAAGTGTGATCTGTCTCATTTTTCCTAATTCTATCGGTATGGGGCCGGTTAGCTTATTTGCAGCCAACTCTAACCAATCTGTTATGGAAGAAATACCAATGACCTCTTTAGGTATAGTACCTGAAAGGTTATTATTTGCCATGGAGAGCCTCTGAAGACTCTGACAGTTTCCGAGGGTTGAAGGTATGTTTCCCTGGAGAGAATTATCACGCAAGCCAAGTTCTACCAAGGAAGTAAGATTACCAATGGATTGAGGAATTTCCCCCGAAAATTTGTTGCCGAAAATTGACAAAACCTGCAGGTTCTTGATAAGCCCAATGGAGGCAGGGATTTGTCTGGTAAAGAGATTCTCCTCCATGCCGATCTCAATCAGGTTTTCGAGCTTTTGAATGTCATTCGGGATGCTACCGGAAATTCTATTGGCCCCCATCAGAAGGTAAATGAGGTTTGTAGAGAGATTGGTTATGTGATTTGGCAAAACCCCACTGAGACTGTTGTTGTTGAAGGCGAGGACCTCAAGTTTCGTGCAGTTCACTAACGAGGAAAGAAATCCAAGGTCATTCCCTTCACCGTTTCCAAGCTTGTTCATCCCTAGATTCAACCTCACGAGGTTTTTCAACTTCCCCAAATCTTGAGGTATTGAACCGGTCAATTGGCCCAATGGAATAAAAAGCCACTCGAGCTTACTTGCATTAGTTATGGAGCTTGGAATTGAACCGTAAAAGTGGTTTTTTCCCAAGAGAAGCATCCGAACGTTTGGAAGAGTAAATCCTATATCCGTCGGAATTTCTCCGACAAGTTGGTTCTCAGACACAGCAAAGTACTCCATAAGAGAGAGATTGAAGAGCTGAGCAGGAATCGAACCTGTCAAGAATCCATTTGATGAGATTTGGAACATGCGGAGCTGCCTCAGCTGGCCGAGCTCTTTAGGAATGTCACCACTGAGTCTGTTTTCAGATAGAGAAAAATCCCTGAGAAACGTGAGGTTGGCAAGTGATTTCGGGATTGGACCTGTCAAGTTGTTGACAGCAAGTCCTAATCCCGTAAGCTTTTTAAGCTTGCCCAGCTCTGGCGGAATTCTTCCTTCGAGGCTGTTTGCGACTAAATCGAGAATCCTCAGCTGCGAGCACCGAGTGAGATTTATAGGAATCCCACCTTGCAAAAGATTCTGGGTCAGTCCGATCACTTGAAGTCGATACAGACTTCCCATTTCTTTTGGGATCTTGCCATGGAAGTAATTATTCCGCAGATTGACATTCCTCAAGAATGTCAAGTTTCCTATATGCGGTGAGATAGTACCTGTCAAGTTCCTGGACTGGAGGTCTAGCACCACGACCCTCTCATGTCGACTGCTGCAAATAACCCCGTTCCACTGGCAAAAATGGACCGAATCGTTCCAATTGCTCAGCGTGGCAAAAGGGTCATGGGTTATCTGGTTTTTGAAGGCCAATAAGGCCTGTTTATCTGTGTCATTCCCTAGTTTAGTAGAGTGAGAAGAAGTGATGCAAGTAAGCAGGAGGCAGAGATTGAAGATGACGGGGTGTGGAGTGAAAGGCAAAAGCTTTCTCGATTCCATTTCGACTCAGTTCATGCTGAGATTTTTGAGGCCTGTCGTGGAGGAGAAACTAGGGCGGTGGCAATTCTTGCGAAAATGGCCAAAAAGTGTTCATGAGAGAGAGGGAGAGAGAGATCTTGGCAGATAATGACCTTGAAAAAAGAGAGATTCTGGACAATTTCAGTGTGACTAGTTGTCTGTATCCCGCCAGTGAAAGAATTATGCAGAGAGCAATGCCAATGCAAATGCACTTGAGCATGTTGACTTTGGAGTCGCATTAGTTTATTGATGTGGTCTGAACGCAGAATGTTGAATGTGAACATGATCAATTGGCAGGCTTCCTGGAAAGAGAAGAGTTACGCGTGATTGAGGCAATGGGTGGGTTAGGTACCGAGGGTCCATGCCCGTCGTCTTATATTCCAGAAACAGATATGAGTTGACCAGGAAATTATGGAGAAATATTGTGCAACAAGTTCTAAACCTATTAAATAGTAGTAAATTTAATAATAAAATTTTTAATTATGCTAATTTAGTCCTAAACTTTTCAATAATTTATCAATTCAGTCATTTATCTTTATATTATGCTAATTTAGTCCCAAATCCTTTGAGGTTTTGCCAATTTAGTTATATTGCCACTATAGTCATTCTAGCTAATTTTGATAAAAAAATTATTGACGTGGCAATTCGATCAAAGTCAACTGTCTTACTTGACATAACTGACACCGATGTAGATAATCTTTTTAAAATATTTTTTGAATTATTTTATTTTATTTTCTTTTCCTCTTTCTATATAGGGCTGACAGGGTTGCCAAGCACTGGATAAAGGCTATAAAGCCCTTGCCGATTGCACCATTTTTGGTCACAGCGAGGGCAGCGAGGGGGTTCTAGCCCTCACACTACCCAAGAAAGGGTGGACGAGGGCTGGTGAAGGTTGCTATCCCTTAGCCTACTATCAGGACATTGAATTAAAAAGAGAAAAACAAAAGACCAACAAAAAATTAATAAAAAGTTTAGAAAAATCTAAAAATTTAAAAATTGTCCACGTAAGTTCTTGTGGCACTATGTAGGATGCCTGGTGCTGATTGGACTACTATGTTAGTGATATCCGAAAGAACTATATTAGTTCTAAATTAACAAAATCTTAAAATATTTAGGATTAAATTGGTAAGTTGTCAAAATGTTTAGATATAAATTGATATAATAAAAAAGTTTAGGATTGTATTAGCTGTTATTTAATAGGTTTAGGGTTTTTTGGACAATTGTCACAAAATTAAGGCATAAGACAAGGGCTGTGCTTGTTCCTGCATGGACATAATTTCCAAGCATGTTTACCACGCCACCATCACGACGAATCCGTTCGCATTTTATCGGGGTTGGCGATGAGTGAATACCTAGTCGTTCAAAGTCATGCGATCACATGCTAAGGGCATATGTCAGATGCATAAGACGCTGGCATTACATTCTCGTGCTATCTATGACGTCACGCGCCGTGGTGGGGCGACCGGTTGATGGTGCTTCTATTAACTTAGCGTGGCACAGAACATGACAGAGTTCGTGAAGATGAAGAATAATTTTCTGTATTGTATTACTTTGCATACCAATGTACAGGTATATTTGTAGTACAATAAATGAATCAAAACAATATATCTACACAATATTAACTTTCCTAAAGTAAATCATATCTACGATTATCTAAGATACTTTCTGAATCAATTAAATCAGATTCCTTTTCCAACACTCCCCCTCAAGTTGGCGGCTTATAAATGTCGAAGGCGCCAAGCTTGCTTAATAGATATCTGTGCTGTCTCTGGCATAAGGGCTTAGTGAAAATATCTGCAGGTTGTTCCACAGTTGTGATTCCTCGAGTGGCAACGATCCCTTCTCGAATTTTCTCTCGGGTAAAATGACAGTCAACCTCGATGTGCTTTGTTCTTTCATGAAAAACTGGATTTGCAGCCAATTTAAGAGCCGCATCATTGTCACAGAACAATTCGCTTGCACCGTCGACTTGCACACCCAGATCTAAGAGTAACCCTCGAATCCAAACTATTTCGCACGCAGTTTTTGCCATGGCTCGATATTCTGATTCAGCTGATGACAATGAAACTGTCGATTGCTTCTTTGTCTTCCATGAAATTAAAGACTTTCCCAGCTTGATACAGAAACCAGTGATGGATCTTCTTGTCATTGGACAAGTGGCATAATCTGTGTCACAATAGGCCGTCATCTTCATGTTGCAGTCGCGAGATAGCAAAATTCCAAGTCCCGGACATTCTTTCAAGTACTTCACAACCTTCAGTGCTGCGTCCATATGTGATCGCTTTGGATTGTGCATAAACTGACTAAGTATTTGTATTGCATAACATATATCAGGCCTAGTCATAGTGAGATAAATCAATTTCCCAACGAGTCGTTGATAACTTGATGGATCTTTGAGCAATGGATCGTCATTTGGAGAGGGAGAGCTTGCATCATAGTCATATGTTGTCAATTTGACATTCTGCTCAATAGGTATAACAGCTGGCTTGCATCCCGATAATCCTGCATCCGATATGATTTCCAAGACAAATTTTCTCTGACTAAGACAAATTCCCTCATTGGATCGGGCTATCTCAATACCAAGAAAATATTTGGGAGGTCCCAAATCCTTAATATGAAAAATCATATGCAAATATTCCTTGAGTCGTTGAATTGCGACATCATCATTTCCCATAATAAGTATATCATCGACATAAATCAATAAGTAAATCGATGAAATACCTTTGGTCCATGTGAACAATGCATAATCATATTTGGAATGTACAAAACCTGCATTTGTGAGTGCTGCAGTAAACTTTGCATACCATTGTCGAGAAGCCTGTTTGAGTCCATAGAGGGATTTGCGGAGACGACATACTCGAGACTCCCCCTGTCTACGCAATCCCGGTGGAAGTTCCATGTAAATTTCTTCATCTAAATCTCCATGAAGAAATGCATTGTTCACATCCATTTGATGTAAGTTTCAATTACGCATTGCAGCAACAGATAGAAAAGAACGAACAATCACTTCTTTAGCAACAGGAGAAAAGGTCTCATGATAATCAAAACCTTCACGTTGTGTAAATCCTTTAGCGACCAGTCGAGCTTTGTATCGCTCAATCGAACCATCTGCCTTATATTTTATTTTGTAGACCCATTTGCAACCGATGGGTTTTCTGTGAGAAGGTAAGGCAACAACATTCCAAGTATCATTTGCTGTAAGGGCAGCTAATTCTTCCTTCATAGCTTTTTGCCATCGAATATCACGCGATGCTTCCTCATAGGAAGATGGTTCTAGTTCTGCGATATTCTACTGATGCAGCATGTGTGCTCTGACGATAATTTGCTAAAGGAAACATAAGAGGACACTGGATATTGCGTACCTGGTGTTTCCAAGGTTGGACAAATATAGTCTTTTGTCCATGTTGGAGGTCGCACCGCTCGTTGTGAGCGCCTGGGCATTGGAACTGGTGTTTGTTCAGCAATTGGTGAAGAGAAGAGCCCATTATCATTTTGCTGAGGTGATGGAATAGTGGATCGATCCATCATAGGGGAGTAATTCGGAGATCCGGCAGGTGAAATAGGAGATTCGACGGGTGCCATTACAGGACATGATTCAGAACATGACTGATCGGGTGTAACCCAAAAAGACTGTGGCGTCATAGAGACTTCCTCTACTGATAAGAATTGTCGATGATTCGATGTTGATATTGATGACTCATGTGTAGATTCCCTCTTCTGGAAAGGGAATACATCTTCATGGAAGATTACATCGCGGCTAACAAAGAAGCGACTGTAGATATCTCCATAACACGATAACCCTTCTGCAAAACTGGATATCCCATAAAGATGCATGGAAGAGCACGGGGATCCATTTTATGATGACGTTTCATATTTGTCACATAGCAAAGACAACCAAATACCCTAAGATGATCAATCGTCGGTTCTTTTCCAAAAAGCATTCCAAAAGGGGTGCGTCCTTCTAATATTCTAGTCGGCATGCGATTAATTAAATAGGCTGCCGTGACCACACAATCTCCCCAAAAGAGTCGGGAATGGAAGCTTGATATTTTAGTGCTCGGGCAACTTCTAAAAGATGTCGATGTTTACGTTTGACGACACCATTCTGTTGAGGGGTGTATGCACAAGAACTCTCATGGAGTATTCCTTGAGATGATAGAAAAGATTGACATTCATGGGAAAAGAATTCACTGCCATTATCTGTTCGAATCCTTTGAACACCTTTATTGAATTGATTTTTGATCATGGACATGAATTTCGACAAATGTGAAAAAGTTTGACTCTTGGATTGCATTAGAAATATCCAAGTAGCACGAGAGTAATCATCAACGATGGTGAGAAAGTAACGGGATCCATCACGGTGTGGTGTATGGTAAGGCCCCCAAATATCCATATGAAGTAGTGAGAAGACACTAATGGCACGAGAGGTGCTATTTTGAAATGTTGCTCGTGTTTGTTTTGCCAAAGGGCATATTTTACAATCAGGACAAGGAAAACGAGCACTATGGCCAAGACGCTTATGAGAAAGGGAAATTTTATTTCTAGAAATAGCATTACAAGACATGGATAAAGTAGAATTTCCAGAAAGATTGACCCAAAAATAGAGCCCATGTTCCATTTTACCCAAGCCCATCAGTTTCCCAGTCAAAAGGTCCTGAAAAGAACAATTTTCAGAAATTGGCTTGACAATGATTGTCCTCACAAACTTTGGAAACTGATATGAGATTAAATTCTAACTCAGGAATGAACAGCACATTTCTTAGAACAATATTTTTGCTAAGATATACAGTCCCAATTTTTCTGACATCAGTGACACTTCCGTTTGGAAGACGGACAGATATGGAGGATTGAGGCTTTGTGTGGATATCATAGAATAGACAATCATTGCAAACTATGTGGTCACTGGCGCCAGTATCAATAATCCATGCATCAACTAAAATATTATTAGTGGCACATAATGAAGTACCTGAAAATTGGCACTCTTGTCGACAGCCCTCATTTGATTTAGTGCCTTCATAATTTGCTCATACTGATCCTGGGTAACTGGTTGTTGAGCTGGATTATTTTCATGTGCGATACCGATAAGCAGAAAATTCTTTCCCTTTCTTTTCTTTGTCGCGAGGCTTACCATGCAATTTCCAACATGTTTCAATAGTATGATGCGGACGACGGCAATATTCACAATACTTACCCTTTAATTTAGAATTTTGTCCTCCACCTCTATATAATTCGGCACCATAGGACAGCGAAAAGGGGCCGTTCGATCCGTATGTTCGGCGCTGATCTTGGCCGTTGGATCGCATAGCATAGGAGCCGTCGGATCCATGTGGGCGGCGTTGATCAGGGCCGTCGGATCGCGCAGCATAAGGACCGTCAGATCCATGTGGGCGGCGTTGATCAGGGCCGTCGGATCGCACAGCATAAGGACCATCGGATGCTCTTCCACGTCTGTAATCTCCACCGTCAATTCTGAAAGCACGGTAACCGTCCGATCCTTGCTTCTGATCTGGACCGTTGGATCGGTAAGTGCTAGGGTTTCCAAAAGAAACGTCTTCTTCCTCTCCGCCTAATCGAGCGTTTCCTCCTGAACGAAAACCAGAGCTGGTTCCTCGCTGTGATGTGCGAAAAACACCATGGAATCGGTCCGAGTTCTTCCCGTATGCAGCAAGCGCGATGCTTTCTCCTCCCTTCTCTTGTCCGGTGGTCGCAAGTCGTTGGTTTTCTTCTTGGACAGCAAGTTGAAAAATACGACCGAGCGGCGGCACCGGCTCCATGGCGAGGATGTGTGAGCGGAAAGGTATCCAACTATCATTTAAGACTAATAGAAAGCGAGTTACTTTTTCCCTCTCCTTAATCTCTCTATACTGCCGGATTGTTGTCTCTGGGCCTTCGAGCTGCTCCTCCGCGGCTTCGAGCTCGTTCCAAAGGGCTGATAGGCGATTGAAGCAAGCGGTAACCGAAAGGTTCCCTTGCTTCAATTCCGCGAGGGCTTGAGTCAAAGAAAAAACCTTAACTCGATCAAGTTTCCCATACATTTCTCTAATGTTTTCCCACATCGTTTTTGTATCTTCTGTAGGAGGAAGTCCGGCGGCGACCTCTGCCGTCACACAGTTCCCGATCCAAGTTCGCACCAAGTGGTTGCACCTCCGCCAGTGGCGTTGCATGCGGTCGTCGGTCGGAAGAGGGACGGATCCATCAAGGAATCCGTCCTTGTCTTTTGTAACGAGAGCCCGGCGAAAGTCCCTTGCCCATGTCGAGTAATGATCTGGTCCAGCAAGTTGGAGCGTGATCAACTTCAATTCCGGGCCATCAGCTGATGAGGTATAAAGTGGATCGCCTGGTTCTGGATGACCGGTGGGAAAAGGGAGCGGAACAAACCCAGGTGGAAAATTTGGGTATGAATTAGCAGAAGGCATTCCACCCGGAATGAATTCGGGTCTTTGACCCGGGAAGGAGGAATCCGAATCTCCAGTTGGATTCGGCTGTTGCTGTTGGCCGGGTCCGGGAATCCATTGACTGGTTCCGGTGCCCCATGACCCTTGAATAGGAACCCATGGCATGTATGGCCATTGGATTGCAGGTGGAAGCTGGCTCGTGGTTGGAGCCGCCGGGTGTTGAGTAGTCTGCTCAACTTCTTCAGAGACCTGGTCAGATGCAGGTAGCTCTTTGCCGTCTGGATTCTGCATCTTGGATGTTGAATTCCTTTCGATGTGCTGATTTTATTTTTGCAGGTATTGATTTGCAGCAATAAACCAGAAAACAATCGAAGGCAATAAAATATGCAAAGAACGAATTCTCACTCAGTGTGTCAATTTGTTTTGCAGGCAAAACACTGCAACAACAAAGTTGAAAAAGAAAAGAGAACAATTCGAACAATTTTGCGGAAGCTATATCAGAACCGAAAGCTCTGATACCATGACAGAGTTCGTGAAGATGAAGAATAATTTTCTGTATATTGTATTACTTTGCATACCAATGTACAGGTATATTTGTAGTACAATAAATGAATCAAAACAATATATCTACACAATATTAACTTTCCTAAAGTAAATCATATCTACGATTATCTAAGATACTTTCTGAATCAATTAAATCAGATTCCTTTTCCAACAGAACAGAGATGAGGGGCCACATGGGACCTAGCTACGAAGTGCTTGTGGATGATATGAACGTGTCGTTGTCCATAGATGTCGGTACGGTGGTCAGGAATCTTGTTTGGTTGTTGCTTCTCATTAAACTCCTCCATTAGCAATCATATCAAGATGAACTTTTCCCGTTTAGAGGAAATAACCGAGGAGAAAAGGTAACTAATCAAATGATATCTTGATGCGGTGATGTTGGTAATAACTTTGAATTGAGAAACCTGTCTGCCGTCCACATTGAAACGTGGAAGTATCAAAGTTGGAAAGTTCATCATGTTGTAAGTTTTAGCACTATTTAATTCCCATCAACTTGAATACTCACCCTCTTGGAGAGGACAAACAACTTGCCATCACAGCGTATGATTATCATTTATCTCCAATTAAGTTCCAAGTTCGAAATCATATTGAGAGGTCGAATTGAGTTTCGGTCGAGCCAAAACAGCGCAAGCTTGAGCTCAATCAATGATTAAAATCCGTTCTTGAGCTTAGTTCAATTCGATTACTGTCAATTCATGAAGGAATTTGAGCTTAATGAGGTCGACTATTTTCCCTCTATATATAAATATATATTCTCGGGTATAATATGCATTTTAAGGATTCCGTGAATAACTTTATGATTGTTAACCATTTAAGGAAAAACAATGGAAGGTTGACTAGGAGATCAAGCTCTTCAGCCTATCGGGTTAATTATGGATGAGTTCGAGCTCAATTCTAGGAGGTATAAGGTCAAGTTCGATAGCAACTCAAGACTAAGTCGCATCAGATGAGCTGACCTCCAATGATCATCTAAACAACTCGAAGTTACTCGCGTGTAACTCAAATTAGTTTCCTCCCTAATCTCGATCATGTACCATTGCCGTTGGCAATTTACAACCGCTACTAATGAACTGCTATCAATTCGTTATTTTAACATAGATGCAAAACCTTCTCAATTCTTAAGGTAGAAAACCTAGACATATGCTAAATCAAAAGCACCATCATACCATACCACCTTTTCATGCTCTTTGCATTTGCAAACGAGTGAAGCGAATGCAAAAATAATAACCAAAAGCACCAAATACCACTATTTTACAATTTGATTGGTCTAATCTAATTAAACAATCTCTAAAGCTACATTTAGTCATTCAGATTTCTGACCAAACTAACACTGGATATGATAGTATATGAAATTCAATGATTTTACTATATCCCATCCACCGTTTGATGATTGTAGTAATAAAGTCGGATATATTCACATTATATCACATACATTATTTGGTATAAACGGGATATTAGTAAAATGAACAAAACATTTTACAAATGAAGATAGGAAAAATCTCTTGTGACATTATTGTCTACTTTATTTTTATTTTCCTTTTTTAGTTTTATTTCTCTCCTTTTTAATTAATTTCTTTTTTATTTCTTTCTTCTCCTCCATCTTTCTCTAATAAAATTTTATTAAATAGTAAACTGTATTAATATACCTAAAATACTAAAATACCTAAAATATGTAAAAATATAAATATATTTTATATTTATATGTTGAATTTATATTGTAAAGTAGAATTAAATTTGAATATATAAATTAAAATAAGATTAAATTAAAATAATTAAATTTTTACTTTTTGTTATTTTTAATATCTTATATTAGAAATCAAATGTTATTTATATTGAAATGTAATTTTATTTTGGGAAAATCCCAAATAAGAATCCAAATGCCTTCCTTTTCTCAAAAGAGGACCTGAAGTGAAGTCTGTCTCAAATAAGGACCCAAAATGGTCATTTAGTCTCAAAGAAGGCCCTCACTCACCAGCCGGTGAACAGATGCATTTCTGATTCATATTCCGGTAACTTGATTAGGGGTATTTTTGTCCATTTCTTTTTAAAAAATTTGGTTGTCTTTTTTTTTGGGTCAATGGTTGCACTGTTCATGATCTTCTTCATCCCCTTTCGTCTTCTTCTCAAGACCATCGAACTTGGAAAGGGCCGACGATCGCCGGCCTGTTGGTGAGGGTCGGCGAGCGCCGATAGTGGGCAAGGGCTTGCAGGCTGACCCTCGCCGGCCCTTATCAGTGGCCGGTTCATCTAACCGCGGGTGGAGACAGGGAAGGCCGCCTCTCGCAGGGATTCTACTGTCACCTAGACTATGACTAGCTAAGCTTGATCAATATCGTCTCCATCGAGCGTAATCGAGAGGAAGGAATTACAGCTAACATACGCAAAATTTTTGAGTCATGTTCTGCCGTGGACGTTCTTCTAACATCCCCAGAATTAGGCTAACGAAGGAGAGATGAAATTTTTCGAGAGAAATGTGAGGGCATACGAAAATGAGATTCTAATCAGAGAGAAAAAAACGGACTGAAGATGAGCATGGCGTCGGGAGGGCACCGAGTATGGGGAGGAAGAGGCTGTCGATGATGCCAGCCCCGATCTCCAAAGAACAGCTCGCTACCATTGGACAAACTTGATGGGCGAGCCCTCGCCTAGGGCCGGCGAGGGATGTTCTTACATACAGTGGATGTTATCTTAGTTGCAATATCGCATCATACTCATGACAGATGATTACGAAGACTTGCCCACATTTAAACTAAATGCATGAGTTACTTGATTTTTGGGTTTGAAAGAGATGAGTTGTTGAGAATGGTTCTACCATGCTATGAAAGTTGCTTCATTGCAATAATCACTTATGAAGAATGCAACTTTTGGTGATCATGGAATTGTGTAATGTCTTCAGGGTGAGATGGTTGGAATAAATAAAGTTGGACAGTTTTCACATGGTCTGTGGTTAATTTCACAAGAAGGATCCATTATCAATTTCCAATGGACAGAAGGTTGGTGATTAGATTAAGGATCATCTGCACTTCTCACTTTGAGTGGTTACTTGTCTAAAGCACATGATAAGTACAAGCCGTGTTGCTCTCTATGAGCAGTGTTTTCCAATGGTAGAATTTCAACTTACTGTCTTCGGCGCTCTTCTACCAATTTCCAAGACACGGTCATGTCTTTCTTCATAGACCTTTCACATTGGAGTGCCCTTTTAAGGGATATGTGAATTGAATCAATGGGATACATTAGTGGAACTACAGAGTTCCTCTGTTTGTTTCTTATATGATGCATGCATCCATGCCTTCTTCATGGCTTTGTTTTAAATAAATCCTCTAGTCAATCCAGTCGATGATAAGCAAGGCTGAACTGGGAAATTTATTTGTGTTAAGGAGAAGTTGTTTGAGCCTTTTCACAATGAACGGTTCCTTCTTTTCTCTTTGTAAAAATTAACCTGCTACCTTGCTCTATTGTATGTTATTCTCAAAAGTTAACACTTGTTGCGGTAGGTGACTGTCAATTCGGGGAGTTGTCTTCTTTGGGCTATTTAATCTGCCTAGTATGGGAGATGCATTTCCAAAGGAAGCTGTTGCTGTTATAAAGATATCATCATCTAGGATGGCCACGCAATCCGAACGCCTAGGCTATGAATTTGCGAAGTAGTTGGGCATCCAAACTCCTCATGTTGTTTTGTAGGATAAAACATACTCCCTAGGCAATGATACTATCTCTTCCAATCTAGGCAGCTTTATATGTTACAACCTTTGTTCTTGCCAGAATTTTAACATGTTGTAGTATTGCAGCCGAGTCATTCATAATTCTAGCCCCGAATGGCTTCAAATAAAGGAAGCTGCAGAGCAAGCAAAAATGACAGCAATTTCAGAGGGAGGTGATATTGGTGAAGTGACATGTGCAGAACTCTTGGAACCTCTTGAGCTTGGTCGATGCATTCTTCTGATGAGGTGTGCCTTACACTGAATTTGAATCTTTAATCAAGTTCCTCCATGCTGTTCCAGGGAATATTCTTTGATTGGCTTACCTCACAATATTGGATATTTTGGTAGATTGAGTTTTTGTTTTATCATATGAGTCTCGCTTGTTTTGGTTCTTCATTATCTTATCACACCGATTATGGTCTCCATCATACCACAGCAGTTGCACAATGTGCTTCTTTGATCCTTCCATGACCATAAGAGAGAGCATGAGATAACATGAAATTTCTCCGGAATGTCTCTAGCATTAAATTTTTTTCCCCTTAAATTGATGTAGATGTTTGTTTTGAACAGTTATGTACATGGTTCTCCGTTAATGGAAAGTTCAGCTGCATTTGAGTCTCGGGAAGCTGCAGAAAAGACAGCAGCAGCTCTTGGCAAGGTCTTGATGCTGGACCTTGTGATCAGAAATGAAGACAGACTTCCTTGTCCTCAGCTACGGTGGCAGGGAAATCCTGCCAATCTTTGCGAGCGCCGGCCACCGCCGAGGCCACGCCCTCACCGGCCCTCACCAACGGCCCGCGCTCGCCGGCCCTTCCCAAGTTCGATGGTCTTGAGAAGAAGATGAACAAGGGACGAAGAAGATACAGTGCAAACATTGACCCAAAATAAAATAAATAAATAAAAAAGAACAAGACAATCGAAATTTTTTTTTAAAAAATGGACAAAAATACCCCTGATCAGGCCACCGGAATATGAATCGGAAATGCATCTGTTCACCGGCCGGCGAATGAGGTCCTTCTTTGAAACTAAATGACTACTTTGGGTCCTTATTTGAGACAGACTTCACTCCAGGTCCTCTTTTGAGAAAATGAATGCACTTTGGGTCCTTATTTGATATTTTCCCTTTTATTTTTGTTGAAAATTTTTGTTATTCAAGAAATATAACATTTTAATTATGAATGTTAAAAATTATATTCACCTTTATCTTATCTCCTCCATGAAATAATTTTATCGGGTCTATATCTCTTTTATATCCGATTTATCTTGAGCAGGTATCAAATACAAGATAAAATATATTTTATTCCATCATGAATTTTATTCTGACCGTCAAATGCAACTTAAAGGCGATCAACAGCATAAGAGAGGTAAATTGACAAATTTGGGCAAAGTTCTTACATGAGGAAACCTAGCCGGCTTATCTTTGGCTCAGCCAAGCCAAAAATTCTTTCTCTACAGTTTTTATGATATGGGTGAGTTTGAGCAACACGTTGGCCTGACGTTTCGGTCTGTTCCGAACCCGCCCAGTGATCAACTTTAGTCGCCACCCAGAGCTTCCTTCGTTTTCCTGTATTCACGGGCCTTACTTTTTCAGGTCATGTGCGACAGCTCCAGGAAAGAAAAATCGGATCTAGCAGAATACCTGCTGTTCAGAAAAGCAGACAGCAACCTTCCCATTTTGACTCAGGCAGTCCATTCACATGGGCATTTGCACTACTTAAAGACATCATATGTGAGATGCATGCGCAATCGCATCAGTGCAAAATGACTATACCGCTTGGCATTCACTTCTTGGGTGGTATTTGCAGGAAACGTTAGATTATATGGGGGGAATCAGGATAAGGTCTTCCCATTGAGCTTTGCACATCACTTGCAAAAGTAAGGTTTTGTTAGTGTGTATTCTTTAAATCAGTTTCATGGTTTGCTTAAACGTTACCAATATGAAAACCTTAAATCTACATTTGTCAGGCAATGGGGACCCAAGTCGAAGCTAGAGATCATCAAGGACACACGTCATGCTGCAAACGTCGAATCCCCGGGAGCTTTGAACAATTTTATAAGAGCCTTCATCCTCAGTAAATGAACGCGATAAAAGAACTTAGCGTTTTGATTGCAACTTTCAGCATTAAGTTAGGAATATGTTGTGCATTTAGACAACTAGGGAAGTAGAATCTGCTTCCCTAATAGATCTGAGCTTTTGCTCATGCTTTCTGATTCAAGTAATCCTTCAGGTATCTATAAAGGTAAATAATCCTATCGACGCATCTAAGTTTACTTCAGAAAGTCAATTTTAAACAGTATCACTGAGAAAGGTAAGATGCTATGCAAATTTAAGATTACTTCATTGTCCAACCGTGGGTAAGATGCTATGCAAATTTAAGATTACTTTATTGTCCAACCATGGGTTTTGGAGTAGGGTAATTCTTACAAGACGAAATATAATTCGACCCTACCTAGCATGTCTTTTAACTTAGTTTATCATCTATTACATCCTTAAGTACTTCTGGTGCTCACCCGACGCATTACTTTTATAATGACCGACTAAAATTACTATACATCCATAGATTTTAGATCATTTCTCTGAGTGATTGCAACTTCACGACGACCTCCTTCATGTCAAGTCGTTCTCCAGGCTGTTCGGCAGAGCATAAGGTACCGATTTTCAGTATGGAGGTCAAACTCTCTTGAGCTTTGCTTTGCTTTCTCGAAGTGGTTGCCCTGTGGATGTCTCGATGGTGGAAGACTTCTTCGAGTAGTCTCGAGTCGACTATTTCGGCCACTCCATCCGGAATAGCCCTGTTCACGTAGCTGTGGAGGCTGAGATCTTCCATGAACATCTCATCAGTTGGCTTCTTCCCAGTGAACATCTCCATTACTAAAATCCCAAAGCTGTAAACATCCCCCCTAGTTGAAATCCCACCAGCCATTCCATATTCTTCATCAAAACACATTACCAGGTTGCCATAAGTTCAACAAATAAAATCCCAAAACATTTGTATATGAGCATTCCGAAGAGAAAAGAGGTCGACTTCTGCAGTCCAATTTCTAAATGCCTTTTGGCCAATTTTCGCAAAATGGTTCCCGAAAAATGAAGGATTTATAGATATCTCTTTCCAAGATTATAGGGAAAAAAAGAAGTTACCTGGAGCAACATATCCAATAGTACCCTTAAAGGCACCAGTACTCAGGCTCGATTGAATCTGAGGGTTCTTATCATAGAGGAGCCTCGCTAATCCAAAATCGCCAACATGTGCGGTCAAGTCATTGTCGAGGAGGACATTGCTCGGCTTAAGATCACAGTGAACAACTGGAGGGTCCGCATGGTGATGGAGATAGTCCAGAGCTTGAGCTATGTCAATGGCTATGCTCACCCTCTGCACAATGCTGAGTTGCCTTTGGCCGGAATCTCGGTCATCTGCATTATCTACATGCAACCACTTCTCCAGACTGCCATTCGGCATGTAGTCGTAGACCAACGCCTTGAACTCGTTCCCAGCAAAATCGATGCTCGAACAAGAAGTGACTATCTTCAAGAGATTACGATGCCGAATCGATCTTAAGGCTTTGCATTCTGCTATAAAGCTCTTTGAAGCTCCGCGTTGCTGGAGGTTGAGCACTTTCACTGCAACAACCGATTCTCCGCTGCATCCTTTGTACACTGAACCATAACTGCCGGTCCCTATCTTTTTAGCTGAAGAGAAGCCATCTGTTGCTCTGGAAAGCTCAGCATATGTGATCTTCTGAAATTTCTTTTCATCCTCCGTAGGAGTCGTCTCGAACGATTTCCTCCTCCTAACACTTTTCTTCGTATAAAGTAAGAAAATGGAACATATCAAGATCGCGCATGTTCCGACAGACACTATGAGGATTATCAATATCCTGAAATACAAATGTCGCCACAAGTTCCCGGATTGAACTCTGGGGGGTGTGCATTTCTGCAGATGCAATGATGCCGGGCCCCCACAAAGATTACCGTTTCCTGCAATTGAGATTTCACTCGCGTTCTCGAAGATTCCACCTTTGGGGACCTCACCTTCCAGATGATTGAACGACAAGTTCAAATTTTTCAGGAAGGTAAGAGAGGTGAGGAAATTGGGGATTTTGCCTGTGAAGTTGTTGCGCGAGAGATCGAGTTCTTGAATCCCTTTCAGACTTTTTAAGGAGGAAGGAATCGATCCCTGGAAAAGATTTCCTCTTAGAAGCAAGAATTCCAAGCTATCACAGCTTACGAGGGAACTAGGCAGCTCTCCTGATAGTCTGTTGTCTGATAAGTCTAGAAGTGTGATCTGTCTCATTTTTCCTAATTCTATCGGTATGGGGCCGGTTAGCTTATTGGCAGACAAGTCTAACCAATCTGTTATGGAAGAAATACCAATGACCTCTTTAGGTATAGTACCTGAAAGGTTATTATTTGCCATGGAGAGCCTCTGAAGACTCTGACAGTTTCCTAGGGTTGAAGGTATGTTTCCCTGGAGAGAATTATCACGCAAGCCAAGTTCTACCAAGGAAGTAAGATTACCAATGGATTGAGGAATTTCCCCCGAAAATTTGTTGCCGAAAATTGACAAAACCTGCAGGTTCTTGATAAGCCCAATGGAGGCGGGGATTTGTCTGGTTAAGAGATTCTCCTCCATGCCAATCTCGATCAGGTTTTCAAGCTTTTGAATGCCCTTCGGGATGCTACCGGAAATTCTATTGGCCCCCATCAGAAAGTAATTGAGGTTTGTAGAGAGATTGGTTATGTGATTTGGCAAAACCCCAGTGAGGCTGTTGTTGTTGAAGGCAAGGACCTCAAGTTTCGTGCAGTTCACTAATGAGGAAAGAAATCCAAGGTCATTCCCGTCCCCCTTTCCAAGCTCGTTCATCCCTAGATTCAACCTCACGAGGTTTTTCAGCTTCCCCAAATCTTGAGGTATCGAACCAGTCAACTGGCCAAATGGAATAGAAAGCCGCTCGAGCTTACTCGCATTAGTTATGGAGCTTGGAATTGAACCGTAAAAGTGGTTTTTTCCCAAGAGAAGAATCCGAACGTTTGGAAGAGTAAATCCTATATCAGTTGGAATTTCTCCGACAAGTTGGTTCTCAGACACAGCAAAGTACTCCATAAGAGAGAGATTGAAGAGCTGAGCAGGAACTGAACCTGTCAAGAATCCGTTCGATGAGATTTGGAACATGCGGAGCAGTCTCAGCTGGCCGAGCTCTTTAGGAATGTCGCCACTGAGTCTGTTTTCAGATAGAGAAAAATCCCTGAGAAACGTGAGGTTGGCAAGTGATTTCGGGATTGGACCTGTCAAGTTGTTGACAGCAAGTCCTAATCCCGTAAGCTTTTCAAGCTTGCCCAGCTCAGACGGAATTCTTCCTTCGAGGCTGTTTGCGACTAAATCGAGAATCCTCAGCTCCGAGCACTGAGTGAGATTTATAGGAATCCCACCTTGCAAAAGATTCTGGGTCAGTCCGATCACTTGAAGTCGATACAGATTTCCCATTTCTTTCGGGATCTTGCCATGGAAGTAATTAGACCGCAGATTGACATTCCTCAAGAATGTCAAGTTTCCTATATGCGGTGAGATAGTACCTGTCAAGTTCCTGGACCGGAGGTCTAGCACCACGACCCTCTCATGTCGACTGCAGCAAATAACCCCGTTCCACTGGCAAAAATGGACCGAATCGTTCCAATTGCTCAGCGTGGCAAAAGGGTCATGGGTTATCTGGTTTTTGAAGGCCAATAAGGCCTGTTTATCTGTGTCATTCCCTAGTTTAGCAGAGTGAGAAAAAGTGATGCAGGGAAGCAGGAGGCAAAGATTGAAGATGACGGGGTGTGGAGTGAAAGGCAAAAGCTTTCTCGATTCCATTTCGACTCAGTTCATGTTGAGATTTTTGAGGATGTCATGTGCTGATTTTATAGAGTCAAGCTAACCTAGGAACGAGGCCTGTCCTGGAGGAGAAACTAGGGCGGTGGAAATTCTGGCAAAAAAAGTGTTCATGAGAGAGAGAGAGATCTTGGCAGATCATGACCTTGGAAAAAAAGAGAATCTGGACAATTTCAATGTGTTTAGTCGTCTGTGTATCCCGCCAGTGAAAGAATCATGCAGAGAGCAATGACCATGCGCTTGAGCATGTGCTCTTTTTTAAGTTATCGCCCTCAAATTTAATGTTGACTTTGGAGTTGCATTAGTTGATTGATGTGGTCTGAACGCAGAATGTTGAATGTGAACATGATCAATTGGGAGGTTTCCTGGAAAGAGAAGAGTTACTTGGGATTGAAGCAATGGGTGGGTTAGGTACTTAGGGTCAATGGCCATCGTATTATACTCAAGAAATAGATTTGAGTTGACTAGGAAATTATGGAGAAAGATTGTGCAAGAAGTTCTAAACCTATTATATAGTAGTAATTTAATAATATTTTTTTTAATTATGCCAATTTAGTTCTAAACCTTTCGATAAGTTATCAATTCAGTCATTAATCTTTCTATTATGCCAATTTAGTTCGGTTTTGCCAATTTAGTTATTAACTTTTTAGTGAATTGCCACTATAATTATTCTAGTTAATTTTGACTAAATATTGCTGACGTGACAATTCAATCAAAGCCTACCATCCTATGTAATATAACTGATACTGATGTAGATAATTTTTTTAATTTTTTTTTCGAATTATTTAATTATTATTTTCTTTTCTTTTCCTCTTTCTACATAGGGCTAAGGGGATTGCTAAGCATTGGACAAAGGCCATAAAGCCCTTGCCGATTGCACCATTGTTGGTCATAGTGAGGGCGGCGAGGGGGTTGTGGCCCTCGCACTAGCCAAGCAAGGGTGGACGAGGGTTGGTGAAGGTTGCTATCCCTTAGCCAGCCATTGGGACATTGAATAAAAAAAGAGACAAAAAAAAGAAAAAGAAAAAAAATTAATAAAAGACTTAGAAAAATCTAAAAATTGTCCACATCAGTGTTTGTGGCATCGTGGAGGACGATTGGTGCTGATTGGACCACCATGTTAGTGATATCGAAATGAACTATATTAGTAACTCGTTAGAAAATTTAAGTCTAAATTAGCAAAATCTTAAAAGGTTTAGGACTAAATTGGCAAGTTATCAAAATGTTTAGATATAAATTGATATAATTAAAAAGTTTAGAATTGTATTAGTTGTTATTTAATAAATTTAGGACTTTTTGGACAATTATCACAAAATTAAGGCATGAGACAAGGGCCGTGCTTGTTCCTGCATGGACATAATTTCCGAGCATGTTTACCACGCCACCATCAGGACGAATCCGTTCGTGTTTTATCGGGGTTGGCAATGAGTGAATACCTAGTCGTTCAAAGTCATGCGATCACATACTAAGGGCATATGTCAGATGCATAAGATGCTGACATTATAGTCTTATGCCATTTATGACATCAGGCGCCGTGGTGGCGCGACCACTTTGACGGTGCTTTTATTAACTTAGCGTGGCACAGAACAGAGATGAGGGGCCACATGGACCTAGCTACGAAGTTTTTGTGGATGATATGAACATGTCATGGTCCATAGATGTCGGTACGGTGGTCAGGAATCTTTTGGTTGTTGCTTCTCATTAAACTCCTCCATTAGCAATCAAATCAAGATGAACTTTTCCCGTTTACAGGAAATAACCAAGGAGAAAAGGTAACTAATAGTGATATTGGTAGTAACTTTGAATTGAGAAACCTGTTGTCCACACTGAAATGTGGAAGTATCAAAGTTGGAAAGTTTTCAATCAACCAATCATGTTATAAGTTTTAGCGCTAATTAATTACCATCGACTTGAATACTCACTCTCCTGGAGACGACAAACAACTTGCCATTGCAGTGTATGATTATCATTTATCTCCAATTAAGTTCCAAGTGCGAAATCATATCGAGGGGTCGAATCGAGTTTCAGTCGAGCCAAAACAGTGCAAGCTCGAGCTCAATCAATGATTAAAATTCGTTCTCAAGCGTAGTTCGATTTGATTACTGTCAATTCATGAAGGAACTTGAGCTTAATGATATTTCCCTCTTTATATATATTTATATTCTTGGGTATAACATGCATTTTAAGGATTCCGTGAATAACTTTGTGATTGTTAACCGGAAAAACAATGGAAGCCTAATTAGGAGATCAAGCTCTTCAGCTTATCAAGCTAATCATGGATGAGTTCGAGCTCAATTCTAGGAGTTACAAGAGCAAGTTCAATAGCAACTCAAGACTAAGTTGCACTAGATGAGCCGACCTCCGATGATTATCTAAGGGCCTGTTTGGTAACTATCCCAACAGTGCCAGATTCTGATTTTTTGTTCTTAGAATTAGTTCGGGATGAGAATCGCGTTTGGTAAAATTTTGTTCTCGGGAACAAATTTGTTTTCAGAATCAGTTTGGGACGAGAATCAAGAATAAAAAAAAAAAAATTGATTCTTGTTCCGAGAACAAAATTGAGAATCAAAACTCTTCTTCTTCATCGATTGCTATCCCGTGATCATCGCTTGCCGCCGCCCGCTGCCGTCCGACGTTGCCGGTCGTCGGCGATTGGTCCAGCGAGCTCGCCAAAGGCAAGCCTAGCCACTGGCGAGGCTCGCCCAACCCTACCGATGGCTAGGCGGGCCTCGCCCAGCTGTCAACAAGGCTGAGCCGACGAGGGCCGGTCTTGCCGAAGGTTGGCAATCGGCTTGAAGAAGAATTAGAATAGGAGAAAAAAAAAAAGAAAAAAAAGAAAAAAAAGAAGAAAAAAGGAAAAAAAGAAAAAAAAGGAAAAAATTATAAAAATTATTTAAAAATTAAAATAAATTGATTTGGAACAGAATCAATGAATATAGTACCAAACACAATTCTATTCCAGAATCAGAAATTTTGTACAGTTATTAAACGCATTCTTTTACTCAGAATCAATTCCCGGGAACAGAATAAAAAATAATCATTTCTGATCAGAATTTGTTCTCGGGAACAGAATTGTTACTAAACGCACCCTAAACAACTTGAAGTTACTCGCGCATAATTTGAATTAGTTTCCTCCCTAATCTCGATTATGTACCATTGCCATTGGCAATTTACGACCGCTACTAATGAATTGATATCAATTCGTTATTGTAACATAGACGCAAACCTTTTCAATTCTTAAGGTAGAAAACCTAGACATATGCTAAATCAAAGCACCATCATACCATACCACCTTTTGATGCTCTTTGCATTTGCGAACGCGTGAAGCGAACGCAAAAAATAATAAACAAAAGCACCAAATTCCACTATTTTACAATTTCATTGGCTTAATCTAATTAAACAATCTCTAAGTTATGTTTAGTTGTCTGAATATCTAACTAAGATAATATTGGATAGGATAAAATATGAAATCCAATGATTTTATTATATCCTATCCACGTTTGATGATTACATTAATAAAATTGGATATATTCACATCATATTATGTACATTATTAGGTGTAAACAACATATTAATAGAATGAATCAAAAATTTTACAAACGAAGATAATAAAAATCTCTTGTGACATTCTTGTGTACTTTATTTTTATTTTTATTTTTTAATTTTAATTTTCTCTCTTTTTAATTAATTTATGTTTTACTTCTTTCTTCCCCTCCATCATTCTCTAATAAAATTTTATTAAATAGTAAACTATACTAATATACCTAAAATTTGTAAAAATATAAATATATTTTATATAAATATATTGAGTTTATATTATAAAGTAGAATTAAATTTGAATATATAAATAAAAATAATATTAAATTAAAATAATTAAATTTTAATTTTAATTTTAATTTTAATTTTATTTTTATTTCTTATATTAGAATTCAAATATTAGTTATATTGAAATATAATTTTAATTTTTTAATTGAAAATTTTTATTATTTGAGAAATATAACTTCTTAATTATGAATGTTAGAAATCCTATCTACATTTATCTTATCTCCTTCATAAGATAATTTTATTCGGTTTATATCCTTTTTATATGCAACTTTATCATGTCTTAAGCAGGTATCAAATACAGAATACAATCGATTTTATTATATCTTAATTTTATTCTGATTGTCAAACGCAGCCTAAAGACGATCAATAGTAGATGGGTCACTTGGCCCCGGAGGCCTGAGAGGTAAATTGGCAAACTTGAGCAAAGTTCTTACATGAGAAAACCTAGCCGGCTTATCTTTGGCTCTGCCAAGCCAAAAATTATTTCTCTATAGTTTTTATGATATGGGCAGGTTTGAGCAGCACGTTGGCCTGACGTTTGGGTCGGTTCCGAACCCGCCCAATGATCAACTTAGGTCGCCACCTAGAGCTTCCTTTGCTTTCCTGTATTCGCAGGCCTTACTTTTTCAGGTCATGTGCGACAAGTACAACTACAGGAAAGACAAATCCGAGCTAGCAGAATACTTGCTGTTCAGAAAAGCAGACAGCAACCTTCCCGTTTTGACTCAGGCAGTCCATTCACATGGGCATTTGTACTACTTAGGAACCAATGTACTCAAAGATATCATATGTGAGATGCATGCACAACCGCTTGGCATTCACTTCTTGGGTG
The DNA here is from genome assembly GCA_014182715.1 of Eucalyptus cloeziana. NCBI lineage: Eukaryota > Viridiplantae > Streptophyta > Magnoliopsida > Myrtales > Myrtaceae > Eucalyptus > Eucalyptus cloeziana. Next base: position 31,901,779 of record CM024643.1, read on the forward strand.
GTATTTGCAGGAAACGTTAGATTATATGGGTGGAATCAAGATAAGATCTTCCCGTTGAGCTTTGCACATCACTTGCAAAAGTAAGGTTTTCTTAGTGTGTATTCTTTAAATCAGTTTCATGGTTTGCTCAAACGTTACCAATATGAAAACCTTAAATCTACATTTGTCAGGCAACGGGGACCCAAGTCGAAGCTAGAGATCATCAAGGACACAGGTCATGCTGCAAACGTCGAATCCCCTGGAGCTTTGAACAATTTTATAAGAGCCTTTATCCTCAGTAAATGAAAGCGATAAAAGAAGTTAGTGTTTTGATTGCAACTTTCGGCATTAAGTTAGGAATATGTTGTGCATTTCGACAACTAGGGAAGTAGAATCTGCTTCCCTAATAGATCTGAGCTCTTGCTCATGCTTTCTGATTCAAGTAATCCTTCAAGTATCTATAAAGGTAAACAATCCTATTGATGCATCTAAGTTTACCTCAGAAAGTCAATTTTAAACAGCATCACAGAGAAAGGTAAGATGCTATGCAAATTGAAGATTACTTCATTGTCCAACCATGGGTTTTGGAGTAGGGTAATTCTTACAAGACGAAATCTAATTCGACCCTAGTTAGCATATCTTTTTTACTTAGTTTTTCATCTACTACATCCTTAAGTACTTCTGGCGCTCAACCGACGCATTATTTTTATAATGACCGACTAAAATTACTACACATCCATAGATTTCTAGATCATTTCTCTGAGTGGTTGCAACTTCATGACGACCTCCTTCATGTCAAGTCGTTCTCCGGGCTGTTCGGCAGAGCATAAGGTACCGATTTTCAGTATGGAGGTCAAGCTCTCTTGAGCTTTGCTTTGCTGTCTCGAAGTGGTTGCCCTGTTGATGTCTCGCTGGTGGAAGACTTCTTGGAGTAGTCTCGAATCAACTATTTCGGCCACTCCATCCGGAATAGCCCTGTTCACATAGCTATGGAGGCTGAGATCTTCCATGAACATCTCATCAGTTGGCTTCTTCCCAGTGAACATCTCCATCACTAGAATCCCAAAGCTGTACACATCCCCCCTAGTTGAAATCTCACCAGCCATTCCATATTCTTCACCAAAACACATTACCAGGTTGCCATAAGTTCAACAAATAAAATGCCAAAACATTTGTATATGAGCATTCCGAAGAGAAAAGAGGTCAACTTCTGCAGTCCAATTTTGAAATGCCTTTTGTTCAATTTTCGCAAAATGGTTCCCAAAAAATGAAGGATTAATAGATATCTCTTTCCAAGCTTAAAGGGAAAAAAAGAAGTTACCTGGAGCAACATACCCAATAGTACCCTTAAAGGCACCAGTACTCAAGCTCGATTGAATCTGAGGGTTCTTATCATGGAGGAGCCTCGCTAATCCAAAATCGCCGACATGCGCGGTCATGTCATTGTCAAGGAGGACATTGCTCGGCTTAAGATCACAATGAACAACTGGAGGGTCCGCATGGTGATGGAGATAGTCCAGAGCCTGAGCTATGTCAATGGCTATTCTTACCCTCTGCACAAAACTGAGTTGCCCTCGGCCAGAATTCTGGTCATCCGCATTATCTACATGCAACCACTTCTCCAGACTGCCATTCGGCATGTAGTCGTAGACCAACGCCTTGAACTCGTTCCCAGCAAAATCAATGCTCGAACAAGAAGTGACTATCTTCAAGAGATTACGATGCCGGATCGATCTTAAGGCTTTGCATTCTGCTATAAAGCTCTTCGAAGCTCCACGTTGCTGGAGGTCGAGCACTTTCACTGCAACAACCAATTCTCCACTGCATCCTTTGTACACTGAACCGTAACTGCCGGTCCCTATCTTTTTAGCTGAAGAGAAGCCATCTGTTGCTCTGGAAAGCTCAGCATATGTGATTTTCTGAAATTTCTTTTCATCCTCTGTAGGAGTCGTCTCGAACGATTTCCTCCTCCTAACACTTTTCTTCGTATAAAGTAAGAAAATGGAACATATCAAGATCGCGCATGTTCCAACGGAAATTATGAGGATTATCAATATCCTGAAATACAAATGTCGCCACAACTTCCCGAAACGAACTCTGGGGGGTGTGCATTTCTGCAGATGCAATGTCGCTGGGCCCCCACAAAGATTACTGTTTCCTGCAATTGAGATTTCACTCGCGTTCTTGAAGATTTCACCTTCCGGGACCTCACCTTCCAGATTATTGAATGACAAGTTCAAATTTTTCAGGAATGTAAGAGAGGCGAGGAATTTGGGAATTTTGCCTGAGAAGTTGTTGTGCGAGAGATCGAGTTCTTGAATTCCCCTCAGACTTTTTAAGGAGGAAGGAATCGATCCCTGGAAAAGATTTCCGCTTAGATACAAGAATTCCAAGCTATCACAGTTTACAAGGGAACTAGGTAGCTCTCCTGATAGTCTGTTGTCTGATAAGTCTAGATGTGTAATCTGTCTCATTTTTCCTAATTCTACCGGTATCGAACCGGTTAGCTTATTTGCAGCCAACTCTAACCAATCTGTTATGGAAGGAATACCAATGACCTCTTTAGGTATAGTACCTGAAAGGTTATTATCTGCCAAAGAAAGCCTCTGAAGACTCTGACAGTTTCCTAGGGTTGAAGGTATGTTTCCCTGGAAAGAATTATCACTCAAGCCAAGTTCTACCAAGGAAGTAAGATTACCAATGGATTGAGGAATTTCCCCCGAAAATTTGTTGCCGAAAATTGACAAAACCTGCAGGTTCTTGATAAGCCCAATGGAGGCGGGGATTTGTCTGGTTAAGAGATTCTCCTCCATGCCGATCTCAATCAGGTTTTCAAGCTTTTGAATGCCGTTCGGGATGCTACCGGAAATTCTATTGGCCCCCATCAGAAAGTAAATGAGGTTTGTAGAGAGATTGGTTATGTGATTTGGCAAAACCCCACTGAGACTGTTGTTGTTGAAGGCGAGGACCTCAAGTTTCGTGCAGTTCACTAACGAGGAAAGAAATCCAAGGTCATTCCCTTCACTGTTTCCAAGCTTGTTCATCCCTAGATTCAACCTCACGAGGTTTTTCAACTTCCCCAAATCTTGAGGTATCGAACCGGTCAACTGGCCAAATGGAATAGAAAGCCACTCGAGCTTACTTGCATTAGTTATGGAGCTTGGAATTGAACCATAAAACTGGTTTATTCCCAAGAGAAGCATCCGAACTTTCGGAAGAGTAAATCCGATATCGTTTGGAATTTGTCCAACAAGTTGGTTCTCGGAAATTAAAAAGTACTCCATAAGAGAGAGATTGAAGAGCTGAGCAGGAACCGAACCTGTTAAAAGTCCGTTTGATGAGATTCGGAACATACGGAGCTGCCTCAGCTGGCCAAGCTCTTCAGGAATATCGCGGCTGAGTCTGTTTTCAGATAGATCAAACTCGCCGAGAAACGTGAGATTCGCTAGTGATTTCGGGATTGGACCTGTCAAGTGGTTGACAGCAAGTCTTAATTCCGTAAGCTTTTCGAGCTTGCCCAGCTCTGGTGGAATTCTTCCTTCGAGGCTGTTTTTAACTAAATCGAGAATCCTCAGCTCCAAGCACTGAGTGAGATTAATAGGAATCTCACCTTGCAAAAGATTCTGGGTCAGTCCGATCACTTGAAGCCGATACAGACGTCCCATTTCTTTTGGGATCTTTCCGTGAAAGTAATTGTACCGCAGATTGACCTTCCTCAAGAATGTCAAGTTTCCTATATGCGGTGAGATGGTACCTGTCAAGTTTCTGGACTGGAGGTCTAGCACCATGGCCCTCTCATGTCGACTGCTGCAAATAACCCCGTTCCATCGGCAAAAATGGACCGAATCGTTCCAATTGCTCAGCGTGGCAAAAGGGTCATAGGTAATCTGGTTTTTGAAGGCCAATAAGGCCAATTTATCTGTGTCGTTCCCAAATTTAGCAGAATGAGAGAGAGTGAAGTAAGTGCAAGGAAGCAGGAGGCAGAGATTGAAGATGACAGGGTGTGCAGTGAATGGCAAAAGCTTTCTCGATTCCATTTTAACACAGTTCATGTTGAGATTTTTGAGCATGCCATATTCTGATTTTATAGAGTCCAGGTAACCTAGGAACGAGACCTGTCCTGGAGAGAAACTAGGGTAGTGGAAATTCTTGCAAAAATGGCCAAAAAATGGTCACGGGAGAGAGAGAGAGATCTTGGCAGAAAATGAAGTGGACATCGACGTGGAAGAAAGAGAGACTCGTGGTCAATATTAGGGTGATTTGTTGTCTGTATTCCACCAGTGAAAGGATGTTGTTAAAATATGGCTTCGAATAGGGTAGAACAATGAAGACGGATCTTTGAGTACTCGAGTCGGACTTTGAGGTGTGATATCACTTTCTTTAAGGATTTATTTGCCCCACAAAGTTGCTAATGGTCACCGGCAAATATCCTCCAAGATATAACAAAATCTCAAATTGAGAATACTAGATAGCAATTCTGGTATTTCTTTAGGGTCTCTCATGAGAAACAATTGGAAACAATGAATGTAGTTTCTATCGAAAGAAGACGAAAAAAGAAGAAGATCATTGTTTGATCTCAAAACAACGTTACTTATCTTTGTCTTTCAAATAGAGGCAACTCTTCAAAAGATTGCAAAAAGAACAAAGACAACCTTTCGTGAACAAATACGTTTCAAAGATTACGTTGAAAAGAAATAAAGAATTCGGAATTAAATAAATAATAAATAACCGTAACTTTTCGTGAACAGTCGCACTGTTTCAATGAAACTTTATAATAAATCCGAATTTTCAATAAATAAAATAATAATCGTTGGTTAGTGTCAAATCTCGTCCACGTGCGCACTCACATCTTTTCGATGTGGGACGAGGCACCTCTTCATTTGTTTTATAAACAAATTACCAACAAAGGACAATGCAGAGAGCGAAACGCTTGAGCATGTGCACTTTTTTCCAGTAGTCGCCTTCAATTTTTCTGTTGACTTTGGGGCTGCATTAATTGACTGATGTGGCCTGAACACAGAATGTCGAATGTGAACATGATCAATTGGGAGGAATCCTGGAAAGAGGAGTTGTTTGTGATTGAGGCGATTGATGGGTTAGGCAGAGGGTCCATGCCCATTGCATTATATGTACGGAATGGATTTGAGTAGACCTGGAAATTAGGGCACGAGACATGGGGCTATTCTTGTCCCTGGATACAATTTCCAAGTGCGTGTACCATCATGATGAATCCATTCACCCTTTGTCGGGGTTGGCGATGAGAGAATATCTAGTCATTCAAAGTTGATCGATGGCCACTCTTCCATCTTGAAAGGGGAAGGTTGGGGGTTCAAATCCCCACCTTCTCAGGGGAGATTGTGGTGAGGACGATTTCATTTCAGGAGTGAGTTTCGACTCCCACGCCCTGCAAAGAGGCAGGGCAAAAGTCTGAGAGTGAGTGTTAGAGTAGGATTAGCGTAGGACCGAAAAAAAAAAAAAAATTGATCGATCACATCCTAGGAATATGTATCAGATGCTTAAGATGCTTATATAACGTTCTTGTGTCATTTATGATATATAGGAACTGGAAGATGAGTAAGCTGTCTATTCGGTGGAGTAATGTCATACAAGAGCAACCTCTTTAGTGGTGCTCCATGAACATAGTGTGGCACAGAACAGAGATGAGGGGCCATGGGACCTAGCTACCTCGTGCTCGTGGATGATATGTTATGGTCTACAGATGTTGGTATTGGGGATCAGGTACCTTTTTGCTTGTTGCTTCTCGTCTAACTCCTCCATTGGCAATCGAATCAAAATGGACTTTGTCCACGCTGATACAATGAATTGCGAAACTTGTTGTCCACGCTGAAATGTGAAAACATCAAAGTTGGAAAGTTATCAATCAACCAATCAGGTTGTTAGTTTTAGAGCTAATTAATTACGCTTGAAGACTCACCATCTTGGAGAGTACAGACAACTCGCCATGCAGCGTATGATTATCATTGGTCTCCAATTAAGTTCTAGGTTCGAAACCATGATGAGGGGTCAAATCGAGTTGCAGTCGAACCAATACAATGCAAGCTCGAGCTCGATCAATGATTGAAATTCATTCTCGAGCTTAGTTCGATTCGATTATAGTCAATTTCCTGAAGGAACTTGAACCTGAGCATATTGAATTTGAATAAATTTCCCTCTCTATATGTTCTTGGGTATATTATGTGTGACAACTCAGATCCTAAGGATGGGTAGCATGGCCAGGATGGTAGGGGAGATTGCGCCGATGGGCAGCTGTGACCCAAAAGTGGGTGAGGCTAAGCGCATATTTTTTGTCCCACATCACTAAAAGGGGAGTCCTAGGTTAGTTGATAAGACTTGGGTTTTCAACTATGTGTAACACGTTTTAAAACCGTAAGGACCAGAGGTCTAAAGCGAATAATATTATATAATGTAGCTCCCGAGTCCTTACATATGGTATCAAAGTTGACTCTCGATAGTATGTGGCCCTACAACAAGGGCCTTATGTCGCAAGGGGTGGAGAATGTTACAACCCATACCCTGAGGGTGGGCAATGTGGTCGGAATGGCAATGGAGCCTGTGTTAACTAGCGAGGCCACAACGAGAGCCTTATGTTGTAAGGGGTGGAGAATGTTACAACTCAAGGCAATGTGGCCGGAATGGCAAGGGAACCTGTGCTAACGAGTGAGGCCACAACGAGGGCCTTATGTTGTAAGGGGTGGAGAATGTTACAACTCAAACCTTGAGGGTGGGCAATGTGGTGGCTGGAATGGCAAGGGAGCCTGTGCTAACGAGTGAGGCCACAACGAGGGCCTTATGTCATAAGGGGTGGAGAATGTTACAACTTAGACCCTGAGGGTGGGAAATGTGGCCGGGATGGCAAGGGAGCTTGTGCTAATGAGTAAGGCTAAATACATGTTTTTTATTTCACATCTGCCAAGAAAGGAAATCCTAAGCCAATTGATGAGGCTTGAATTTTCTGCAAGGCTTTTAAAGTTGTAAGGGCGAGACCCAAAGCCAAAGCAGATAATGCTACACAGTGATACCCTTGGGTCCTTACATTATGCATTTCCCTATTAACTCTTAAAGGAAAAGTAATGCAAGCTTGATTAGGAAATTAGGCTCTTCAGCCTGTCGAGCTGATTGTGGATGAGCTCGAGCTCAATTCGATGAGGTACTAGATCAAGTTCGATGGAAACTTAAGACCAAGTCGCAGGGTTAGGTACAGAGGGTCCATGCCCGCCCATGTCACACTAACCAGGAACATTGTACTATCCGTACGTAATAGATTTGAGTAGACCAGGAGAATTGAGGATAAGACGGGCAGTTCTTGTCCCTGCATGCATATAATTTCCAAGCACGTATACCATCACCGTGAATCTATTCGCACTTTGTTGGGGTTGGCAACGAGTGAATACTTAAAGTGCATTTGATAGTATTTCTTTTTTGATAAATAATTTTTTTCAGAGATAGTATTTTTTTATATCTATTTCATAGAACAATTTTTAAGAAAAATGGTGTGTTTTGTAACTAAATAAGCTTTTTATTTTCGGAATAGAAAAAGAATAGGAATGCGTTTAATACGGTTCACAAATTTTTTTGTAATATAGAATTTCTTTTGATTTTTTAAGATTTTTTTCTTCTTCTTCTTCCTTGCTGCCCACCAATGGCAGTGGCCACCAATGGATGGCGGTAGCCGGTAGATAGTCGTGGCAGCCGGTGGCGGCGGCTGGCGGGCGATGGCAGCGGGGAGTGGCAAGCAAGGAGGAAGAAGAAGAAAGAAAGAAAAAAATGACTTATTTCTAGAAATTATTTTCAAAAATAAGAAATTACTTTTCCTACTTGTTTTTATTCCAAATCCATTCCTCAACTACTTTTTTATTATGGAAAATAGAAAAATTAATTGACATTATCAAATAAATTTCCATTTTTTTTATATTCCGAGGAGCAAAAGAACAGAAAAATAAAAGAACATAATTGTTTCCATGCGCGCCCTTAATCGTTCGATGATATCCTATGGGTATGCATCATAGAGGAATTGGTAGACGAGCAAGCCGTTCACTCGACGGAATAATGTTGTAATCAAGCACGTCATGTGCCGTGGTAGCGCGACCACTTCAGTAGTGCTCTACGAACTTAGCAGGGCCCAGGACAGAGAGGAGGGGCTACGGAGCCTCGATACGTAGTGCCTGTGGATGATGTGTTTGTGTTCTGTGGATCTCGGTATCGGTGGTCCAGAATCTTTTTGATTGCTGCTTCTCATCGAACTCCATCGATACTACTGCTCAAAATGTTGACATTAACAAGGGGACTCCTGGCTTCTTCTACCTAACCATACTCCCTCCTAGCAAAGACAAACAAGTCGCCATCGCAGCGTGTGATTATCATTAATCTCTAATGAAGTTCTAGGTTTCAAAACCATGTCGGCTGGCAGAATCAAGTTTCAATCGAGCCAATACAGCGCAAGCTCGAGCTCAATCGATGGTGAAAATTCATTTTTGAGCTCGGCTTGATCCGATTGCATTCAATACCCCGAGGAACTTGAACTCGACTTCAATGTGCTCGAATATTTTGGGACATGCATTTAAAGATTTCTGCGAATAACTTTTATAACTATTAACTATTTAAGGAATTACATTGTAAGCTCGAATAGGAGATCCTGCTCTTCAGCCTATCGAGCTGAAGCCGGGGAGGTACGGTATCTAGTTCGACATCAACTTAAGAAGTTAAAGAATTCTGTGAATCACTTTAATGGTTGTTAACTCTGTCAGGAAAAGCAATGCAAGCTTGATTAGGAGGTCAGGCTCCTCAACCTGTCGAGATGATTATGGATGAGTTCGAGCTCAATTCGATGAGGTATTAGATCAAGTTCGATAGCAACTTAAGACCAAGTCGCATCAGACGAGTCAATCTCCGACGATCATCTAAACAAGCTGGGGCTACTCCCCCATAACTCACTACTAGTTCGATTTGTTGTTTGCATTTCACTAGTGAAACAACAATGCAGAGAGCAAAGCGCTCAGGCACGTTCTCTATCCTGTAAAGATGAGAGTAGCTCATGACTGAAGCAATTGGAGGGTCAGGCACAGAGCGTTCATTCCCGCCCACGTCTCACTAACCAGGAACATTGTACTATCCGTACGGAATAGATTTGAGTGACTAGGAAATTAGAGCATGAGACAAGGGCTGCTCTTATCCCTGCATGGATATAATTTCCAAGCACGTATACCATCACGGCGAATCTGTTCGCGCTTTCTCGGGATTGGCAACGAGTGAATACTTACTTGTTCGAAGCCGTTCGATCACATCCTTGGGGTATGTATCAGGTGCGTTAGATGCTGATATAACATTCATAGACGAGTCGGTAGATGAGCAAGTTGCTCATTCAACAGAATAATGTCATTATCGAGCACGTCATGCGCCGTGGTGGCGTGACCACTTCAACGGCGCTCTACCATATGTCATGTTATGCGGATCTCGATACTGGTAGTCCAGAATCTTTTTGATTGCTGCTTCTCATCAAACTCCTTCATCGATACTACTGCTCAAGATGTTGACATTAACAAAGGGAAGATCCTGGCTTCTTCTAACCCAACCCATTCTCCATCATGGAGAAGACAAACAACTCGCCATCACAACGTGTGATTATCATTATTCTCTAATGAAGTTCTACGTTTCGAAACCATGTCGGCAGGTGGAATCAAGTTTCAATCGAGCCGATACACAGTGCAAGCTTGAGCTCGACCGGAATGTGCTCGAATATTTTAGGACATGCATTTGAAGATTTCTGTGAATCAATATTTATAATTGTTAACTATTTAAGGAAAAAAAATGGAAGCGGGAATAGGAGATCAAGCTCTTCAGCCTGTTGAGCTGAAGTCGAGGAGGTTACCGTATCAAGTTCGACATCTACTTGGGACCAAGTCTCATCGGAGGAGTCAATCTTCAATAATCATCCGGCGAAGTTGGAGCTACTATTTATAAATCGCGTCAACACGTTATTGCAACATAGATGCAGAAAACCTTATTCAATCCACAAGGCAGGAAACCTAGACATCTGCTAAATCAAACGGCACTCGTCATTACCATATACTACTTACCTTTTCATGCTCCTTTGCATTTGCAGACGCAGGCAGCGAACGCAAGAATAATAACCAAAAAGCACCAAATTTCACTATTTTACAAGCTGATTAATTAGGCTCTAATCTAATTAAATAATCTCTAACCCCCCCACAATTTTTCACTAATGAATCGCTCGTCATTTCCCGCCACCGCTCAACTTCCATAACGAACAGAAGGACACAGGCTGACCTTTCCACCCTAAGCTGACGCAGCAATGGCTCCCGCCGTCTTCCTCCACCTTCATCTCCCAGTTCCCGTCGTGCTTCCTCAGCAGAGCTCGGCCTCCGTCGATGGCGTCCTCGCCGAGCGCCTCCCCAGTGAACCCTGCCTCCCTCATCCGCTCGCACCACCTCTCCCTCCCCTCGTTCATCTCCGCCGTGCTTGTCAGAGCCCTCGCTGCCTCTCCCTCCATCAACCTCCTCTCCTCGGTCTCCCTCCCCTTGAACGCCGCGCTCGTCGAGTCCAGGAACCGCCACAGGTACTCGATCCGCCGGGAGAACCCAGTCGCGAAGTCCACGCACCCTGCGCATGCGCAGTTCCCATTGTTCTCGGTCAGGATCATGCCCTTCGGGTTCAGGGCTCGGACGGATTTGAGGAACTCGGTGCGGTCGCTGTGGCTTAGGCAATGGAGGCGGAATTGGGCGGAGACAATAAGGGTTTCGTCGGGGGAGGTGTTGATGGATCGGGGATTTAGGCTTTGGAGGGGGAGGTTGTCGGGGCGGTTGATTTGGAGGTTGATGTTGAGGGTCTTGGCGAACCCAAGGAGGAGCGGGGACACGTCGTGGCCTGGGGGAGCCATGGAGAAGGGGGTGTCGGCGTTGCCACCTTCCCCCGCGGGAGAGATCACAGTGAGGCGGACCAGCGGTGGGGGCCCGCCGGGGCGGCGGCTGAGGTTGTCCAGCAGCGTCGGCCACTGTGCGCCGTGGGAGACGCCGATGTCGACGATGTGGAGGTTCCGTGACTTGTCTGGTTCTTCGCTGAGGACTTGGAGGATGGAGGAGTTCACGATGTTGCTCGGGAAGGCGAACCAGGGGCTGCTCTCGTTGAACCTGAGGAGAGATTTCTGGAAGAAGCGCGGCTCTGCCGATGAGAATGTGAAAGGAGCTGATGATGGGAGAGAGGTGGATGGGGACAGGTGGTAGGTTAAGGCACGGAGGCCATGTGAGGCGAGGCGGTGGTTGGGATCACCGGTCGGGGAGGCTAGCTCGTGGAGAACATAGAGGAGGTGTTGCACCCGTGTGAGGTTGTTGGCAGTGATGGCGGCTGCGCACGGGTTGAGCAACTGTTCCGCCCACCTCCCTTCCTTGTTACCGCCGTTGCTGTTGTTTCCCGAGGACATAGCTGCGCGTTTCTTGCCGGAAGGCCTCTTCACTCCTCCCAGCACTGGTTTTGCCGCCTTCACATCGAAGGATCCGGGGTTCTCAATGGTACTAACACTTCGGTTTCTCCTTCGGGTGTGATCTTGATTACCTAACGATGCTTTTCTCTTCTTGGACGTTTCCTGTCTGATCGACTCTTCTGAATGGTTAGTGGTGGCGGGGGCGGTAGGATTTGTGGCCGTGCGTGTGGTGACTGCGGTTGTATCAGCGTGAGTATTGCTGTCTGCTGTGGTGACGGTGCTGGCTATGGAAGCCGAGCTGGCGTTGATGAGATCGTGCGCGAAATCTTGATTCGGATCCCACCAGTTGTAGCCATTGATCTCGGCAGGGTCATATGGGTCATCGAGAAACGAAGGGAAGAGCGACACCGAGTCCTCTATCCAGCCTAGGACGTGAGGATTCGGCTCCGCTTCTTCAATGGTCATTCTTCGCTCGATAGGAACGACAACCGGGCACTCAGCGAGGCAGAGAGAGATAGATAAGAAGGAGAAGGAGCAGGGGCAGGGGGGTTTTGCGTTCAAGGGAGCGTGCGATCATTGACCGAGGAGGAGGAGGATAGAGATGGCGATCAACAATCGCTGCCATAAAAAATTACTTTGGGCAGTGATTTTTTCGGGAAGAGGACGGTGGGGAGCATATTTTTTATGTGTTGGTGTGCTGTTCGTTTGGAACTAGCGATGTTTTTGTTGAGGTTCTTTCGAGGTCTTAAAAAAAGTGGGGGGCAACAAGACGCGAATCCTCCATGCTCCCTTGTTCTGTTCATTAACCTATTCTCTTGGATGGCATGGTGGTTGAGATCTACGAATGACTGTAGGAGAGAGAGAGAGCGAGCCCGCGACAGAGACGGGCTGAAATTTGAATAGTCAAGAGCCGGCGAGCGCACAATTAACAAAGGGGATTCTTTTGGTTTTGATGTGCTCTGCTTTGTCCGTTCTGAAGGTCGAGGTTAGAATACTCCGTTCAGGATATTTAAGTTTAAGCATTTTTCTTGTCCGTTTCTGTTGCTATCCCCCAAGTCGGGTCACCCCTCGACACTGCTCCAGGTTGACCAGATCCTATTGGTTCGGTCTTTTATATTTGGAGTCGTGTTCGCTTGCATTCTCTTTGTTTTCTGACACGGTGCCGATTAATACATGTCAACAGCTCTAGGATGGTTTGCAGTGGGGAAGACAAGCGATTAACTCTTGAATTCGATGCCTGTATGTAAACTGATTCCTAGCTGAACGGCCAGGGATGTCCTCCTGCGAGTTCTTGCATGTGCATTTGAAGCTTAATCGCTCTGTTGCTTCGATGAATGAGGACCGATTGCAGTGGAGCAGAAGATTCAGGCGGTGGAAATCCGTTTAGACCTCGATTTGTTGACTTGTCCTGATTTCTAGGACCTGATTATTAGGAATATTAGATCCTAATTTTTAGGTCCTGATTATAAGGGAATAGCTGTAAATAATAATTAGTTGTGGGAGTAGAGCTGTATTTTTCGGATTTGTTTTTCCCTAGTAGTCATAACTTTATGATCATGATATGGAAAACACATGGAATTGTCACAATTATTTTCTCTAAATCCTCCATGGTATTAGAACCAGAGTTCCCAAGTTAGAATCTTTCTAAGTCACATTTACCTTCGAATTAAATTTCCATACTTAATACTAAGCAAAAGACCATATTAAGCGTGAGAGTGACGGAAAGTGCTGCAGAGTAATTAGATATAAAATCATGCATTCGTTTAACAATTTAAATTTTTAAAATAGTTGGTAATGATCCCACAAAATCTCACACCATTTATAAGTTCTGATTCATGTTAAAGACCTGGTCTGTTTTGTAGTCTAAAGACCGATTGATGACAATAAAATGCTGTGTAAGTTGACCTCTCTGAGGAATACATCAGACGTGTGCAGGCTCCATGGACGGCGAGGGAAAAAAGATGATGCATACGACTGGCCTCCCGCCTGGACTGACTTCTACGTTCTCTCCTTTCGCTCGATCCGAATCTTGCAATACGCCCACTTTGACTTTTCTAAAGCTGAAATTCCGGAAATTTCCATTCAACATGTAAAATTCATGGATGACGTTTTCTTGATCTTATGAAACTGGAACAATACTTGAAATTCTGTGTTGCTCAAGTGTGAACAGACAGGCCTGAGTGATGACTGATGGTAACGGCCACTGCGGCGAGAAAGATCATTGGACTTCAGGCATTATATTAACAAAGTTGAAGAATAGGAATTGGTCTTGCTCGCTGGTGAGCGCCAAGCGGCGACCAGATCCGGAGCTGAACCACCTATCACCAGAGTTGATGACTACCCAGCTCTCTCTCTCTCTCTCTCTCTCTCCCCTCGTCCGCCGTCGATGTGGACCGCGACTTTGTCGTCTGGCGTCCACATCATCAGATTGCAGGCATCTTAATAAGAAAGCATTAAAGTGTAAAATGTAAATTATTTTTATCAATCTTCTATTTAGATCATTTCTGAAATGGGTGTCAGGATAGTTTCTGAAATTTCACAGGAAGTTTGAATATAGTAGCAAATTTGAAGAGGTGTCGGAGTGATTTACTCTAAATTTTATTGTCATACTTTGCAAAGAATGAGTACTCGTTTCTGTTTTATTCAAGGTAAGGACAATTGCATTTTGAACGTAAGAGAGAAGGTGACTTTGGAGATCAAACACTTCGGACGTCGGCTTGGTGAGGTGATAAATCAAGAAAGCTAAGTAAGTTCATGAGCTGGCAGAATTTCTAGGGGGAAAGAAATCTGACAGTGAAAAGATGATATCTGTATCTAGAACTCCAGAGACCAGATTAGAAGATGATGATAACATGCGTCTATGCGAATCATTCGTCAGTTGATATGTAAGAATGCGACAGTCAAAAGATCAAAACAATCTACCGAGCACTGTTCTTCCTTTTGATTATGCAGGAAATACGTCGAGCATGGGATTGTCTACACTCCTTCCTGCAAGATCAGGAACATCCATCATTTCCGGGACTTTAATGTTCACCAGCTTTCCTTGGAACTGTTCTGCTAAGCCGAGATGTGCCGTAAGGAGGCATACGTGAGTCAGCAACTCTCCGCCTTGTCGGAGTTGCTGCGCGTGGTTGGTCCACTCGCACTTGCCTGCTGCATAAATCAGCATCTCAACCCAAACTTCGCATACCATGTCCCAGAATTGCTCCTTTGTCCAGCCCAACTCCGTCACAAGAGACTGCAATCCTTCGGCAAGCCTACGGCCATTTAGCAGCACCAAGCTATTTGTACTCATTTGCAGGGAATGCAAGGTTTTCTTGTATTCCTTAAACAATAGATCTCGGGCATCTCTTCCACTCTTTGTTTTCAACCCTCTTTTCCGAAAGAAAGCCGTCGCCTGCTTGTACGTTTCTTCAAGATATTTCATCCGGCCGATTGATTTAGGTAGCAAAAAGGGACGTGTGACTTGGATATGCAGCATATAATCAGACAGTAATTGGCTCATTTTGCAAGCGGCAAGGCTGTCTTCGTTGAGGTCGGAGTAGTAGCAGAGATCAGTAGCGATATGCCAAAGAAGGAGGCTCTGATCGAAGTCTACACTGATGGTGCTCCACTGAAGTTCTCTGAGACAATTCCTCTTCCGAAGAGCGAAATCACCTCTTTCACTAAGCATCTCCTTAATGATTCTGGGATCAAACCCCTAGTTGCTGCACCTAGAATGATTCTCTATCAATCGCTTAAAGATCTGTTCTTTTAAAAGGACGCTCACTTCCACCTGCATCACTTGCCAATATGTTTCTAACGTGAAATAGAAGCCAAATGGCTCATCTTCGATGAACTTCACAAACCTGTAGGTTGAGCAATAGCTTATTAAGTTGAGTTGTCCCATGGATCCCGACCACCTCTTGCTGTAAAACGAAAATAATCGGGAAGATGATATTGTTCGATACAGATAATCCCCCAAAGGCTTCCTCAGCTCTATCATTAACAGCATCGTCCAATCAGAAAATACAGCAGTAAATCCTGCGTAAACCTCCAAAGCAATAGCTCCCACCAACAATAGCATAGTCATTGCCACATCAACGTGCGAGTAAACATGCTCATCAATGGCAGTGCAAAAGATAATCAGCACAGAAACAGCGGATGAGAAGGTAATGAAACGAAGGAGGATGCCAGGTATAGAGTAGACTACTTTTGCCTTCGTGTAGAGCAGGTCATACATGAGACTCAGCTCGGCTTCGACCAATTTGAATGCTTCTTCAGCCGACTTCCTGCAAATGATACTGTAGCTGTATTCGGCTTCATCAGAGTACCCCAGTGAACAGATGCTTGAACATGCCGAACAGGTAAAAGGCTTCGTGAAGGTACTTCTCGCCAGGCCTTAGATTCATGGCTAGCAACTGCGTAGGTGCTGACAGTTCGGGGGCTTGAAAGTGGTCGGAGCTCGCAGACCTGAGCACCCAAGTCCTCTCTCCATACTTTATTACCATGTGAGAACGCTTGTGCTCCAAGAAGTGAGGAAGGCGTAAAAGGCAGCAACTACTTGGGTCACTAGGCCGAGCAAGTGCCTCGACCATAACTCATTGTCCTCAGTTGAGTAAGCGGTGATGGTGTCGGGGCCTCCAAGGTGTAAGAGGAGGAACGGGGACCAAAACACCAGCAGCCTGCTGTTCGGGTCTGAGGAATCTCCTCCGCTGCTGCTTGAGACAAGCCCCAGTGAGAGAGGGTCGCGACGGAGTCTGCCAATAAGTATGATAACCAGACGAGGAACGCGATCCAGCTGGCTTTTGTAGATTTCCACCTTGAACCGAACATCACGAGCACGATTTGCAAGACAAGACTAACTATGATCATCACCCGGAGCTCCCATTTGCTCCACAGCTTCTTCACATTTTCTGGGAAAATCTGAATGGCCTTCCTCGCAGTGAGAAAGATTAGGCCACTGGCGACTGAATGCACATAAAATCTCGGTTGATAATCGTAATATTTAAGCAGTGAATCAAAGTAAATAATGATCGACCAGGGGCAGACATTAACCAAGAACAGAGCAAGAGAGAAACAATTACCAGTTGACATTGTGAAATTGGGTGGGCTCAAAAGTTCGCAGCAATTAGGAATCCATAGTTACTGCAAATTACAGAGTTTCCATTACAGTAAGTATTACACATTAAAGAGAACTGTTGAGATCATCATGAGCATTACCTGTACTTAGCAAGTTCAAAAGCAAGTTCAAACTCTCTCCACATTACACTGATCTTGATTAAAGCATGACTGCATTTGCCTGGTGAAGATCTGCCATGAGGGAATGTGATCAATAAAGTGCAGATGAGAATCCATGTTATACCTTGCTTCCTTCCAAGGTGAAACGTAGAGGCTTAAAGGGCATTGGGCAAATCACAATGCAAGCGGAATATGAGCTTTACGGAGCCGAATGTTCTACTCTGTATGTAATGTATGGGTTTTGACCCAGTCAAAAGGCAAAAGCAAAAGAAAAAAAGAAACGCTGAAAAGTCAAAAGAAAAGGGGAAGTGGGTGCTTCAGCTTAAGAAAAGAAGGGAAGAAGACGAAGAAAAAAGGGGAAAGAGAAAAGATGCTCTTGGCTGAGCGGGGATGTGCCTAGGCGTCGCCTTTGGAGACGCAGAATGGGTGGTCAGCCCTAATCCGACCGGCGACGCCACGGCAGCAGTCACAGCGGGCTCTAGCGGGATAGCCGAGCCGCGGCTACCGGGGCCTTCCGTGAACAACCAAATGGCAGCCGCGGACCGGCCGCCTCACTGTCAAGTGACTGAGGCTACGTTTAGAAACTACTTTCCTAAGGATTTTTGAGAGGCTAAGGGCTTTTGGGCCAAATATTTAGTGTTTGGCAAGTTTTTTTTCATTTACCTTTGTCAAAGGCAAGCCTTCCCAAGGCTGAAAGCCCAAGACAGGTTGGAAGCTGCCTTGAGCTTTTTCGACATGCTAGCTTTGAGGTTAATAAAAAATTTCTTTTGAAATTGTATTCATTAATTTTTTGTTTTTCCAGCTTTACCCCAACCACTGTTCATCATCTTCATCTTCTTTCCTTCTCTCTAAACACGACCAGCATCTACGCATAGCGCCGGCGAAGGGCAAGCGATCCGGCGAAGGACAAGTGGTCCGGCTAGGGTCCCACGACCCTCCAACAAGAGTCGCCGTACGGAGGATGCCAAAAACCCAGATCGCGCATGGATCTGGTTGCACAAATCTGGGTCACTGCGACCAGATCGCGGGCACTGGCGACCTCCGCAGTGCGGTGGGTTGCGCGATAGTATGGCGAGGGTCGCGGCGACTGGATCTCACGATTTGGTCGTGACGACCCGGATCGCGAGATCTAGGTCGCCGCGCCATGTCCTCCACATGGTGACCCTAGCTAAACGCCGCCCTTCATCGCGCTGCCTTTCTCTCGCCGGATTGCCTACCCTTCTCCGGCAATTGTTAACTCTTCGTCAGCGATAACCGGCGAAGTCCTTGGCTAGCCACCTCTCTTTTTTTTTCTTTTTTATTTTAGGGAAAAAACCACCAAAAACCCTCAACTTTGTCTCGAGTGACAGATTTACCTCAAACTTTATTTTGTGACGTGAAAACCCCGAACTTTGCAAACTGTGACACATTTACCCCATTAAGGGTATTTTCGTCTTATTCTTTATTTTATTCTTTTTTTTTTAAAAAAAAAAAAAAATTCTTCTCTCTCTTCCCTCTGCCGGCGTCCGGCGAGGGCTGCCCTCGCCGGCGTCGGGCAGCCCTCGGCTGGGTCGGGCGAGGGTGCCCTCGCCGGCGTCTGGCGAGGGGTGCCCTCACCGGCGTCGGGCGAGGGTCTGGCGAGGGCATCCTCGCCCGACGCCGACGAGGGCCGCCCTTGCTCGCGTCGGGGGGGTGCCCTCACCGGCGTCGGGCGAGGGTGCCCTCGCCGATCCGGCGAGGGAGGCCCTCGTCCGACGCCGACGAGGGCCGCCCGCGCTGCGTCGGGGGAGGGCCCGGCGAGGGAGGCCCTCGCCCGACGCCGACGAGGATCGCCCTCGCCCGTGCCGGCGAAGGGTGCCCGCCCGTGCGGCGAAGGGTGCCCTCGCCGATCCGGCGAGGGCGGCCCTTGCCCGACGCCGACGAGGGTCGCCCGCCTGCGTCGGGCGAGGGGTGCCCTCGCCGACGTCGGGCCGCCGGACGCCGGCGAGGCTTCCCTCCGCCGCCATGGCGGAGCGAAGAAGAAGAAGAAAAAAAAAAAGAAAAAAGTTTTTAAAAGTAAAAAGACCAAAATGCCCATATGATTTAGGGTAAATGTGTTACACAAATGAAAGTTCGGGGTTTTTGGTGTCACAAATAAAAGTTTGGGGTAAATGTGTCACGCTTAGCAAAGTTCGGGGTTTTTCACGTCACAAAACAAAGTTTGGGGTAAATCTGTCACTCGAGGCAAAGTTCGGGGTTTTTGGTGGCTTTTTCCCTTTATTTTAAATAACAAAAATCTTTTACAAATTTAATTTACTCAAACATAAACATAATGGACTCTCACAAATACGAACACTTTGCATTTTAAAAAAAAATCCTTTTAACTCAAGTCCTTTACATTTTCTCAAGCACTTTTCCCGAAAGTCTTCCCAAATGCAGCTGAGACACCTTGACCTTGGCGGCTATCATCGGTCGGTCGGCCTTGATGTAGCCGGCCGAGACAACCCTCTCCTTGGCTGGAAAAAACGACGACAGCTCGACTCCTCGGAAGCACAAGGCGAGGCTCAGTACAGACAGCTCGACTCCGACCAAGAACGGTGAAACGAAAACGGATCTCATTCAAGCATTTTGACATTGACTAGCAGGTACAATGCACAAATGAAACAAGGGATTCCCGGCCCAACTGGGACTCGAACGCGCGCCAAGAACCTAGACACACAACCTACGGGGACACGGAAACAAAATGCAAAGGCGATGCGGGGCCGGAGCTCGCATGAGCTGGACGGCTCCGACTGCCGGCCCGGCGTCGCTCAAAACAGGGCAAAGGAGAAAGGGGAAAGGAAAACGGGGGTGCCGACGAATGGCGTTCGCTACTCGGCTCGGTGACGGCGAAGTCAATACATCAGACCACGTCCGGTCGCCTCACACGCCCCCAAGCCGGGATCCTCAAGAAATCAACGCCAAACCAGTGAAAATCGGGAAATGAGTACAACCGAGTCTTACCGTGTGCTCGTCGCAGGGAAATGGGAAACACCGGCTGGGGGGTCGTCAGCCAAGGCTTAGTTGCGGCCGAGCTACCAGAGACCACCTTCTCACTCTCGAACTCTCTCTCTCTCTCTCTCTCTCTCTCTCTCTCTCGCTCTCTCCCCGAAAATCCCCCCTCGATCTCACTCTCCCTCTCCTTTTAATGGCAGCGACGGGCGCGCATGGCCTCCTGCCGCCGCCAGCTACCCCTACCGGTCTGCCCCCGACCACGTACGGGAGAAAATATTGGGTGGGTTTAACACTCCACGTAGGCGAAATGTACCACCATACAAAAATCGACACGTGGCGATTTTGGGCCCACCTGTCAGCACCCTGTCTCTCCGTTAACTCCGTTTCTCTCCCATTTACTCTCTCTCCTCCCCTCCGTTTCTGCCCTCAACTCTCTCTCCCCCTCTTCTCTCTTACTTCTCTATTTTCGAGAAAATTTCCCTCGTTAGTCTGACACACGCAAGGGAAAAGACAAGAAAAGGAGAGAGAGAGAGAGAGGGGTGGGAAAGAAGAAAAGAAAGCGAGGGAGGAAGTCTTCTTCTTCTTCGCTCATCTTCGACCGAATATCCCCCATTCCCGACGCCGCTGCTTCCCACCGCCTCGACCAGCTGCTCCTGACGCCGTTGTTTTTCCCGGCACGCCGCCGCCGTTGCTGCCCCGAGCGCCGCGACACCCTTGCCCACCACTGCGGACGTGACCTCGTCCTTGTCCTCTTCGCCATCGTCTGTGGGTTCCTCGGCAGATCCAACAGCGGCGGGGACGGGGGTCGGCGGGGTCGTACCCGACGTCGGACTCCCGGAAGTCGTCGTCGTCGAACCCGAGGACGCCGTACAAGTGGCACGACAGCTACGACCGTCGGAACTCCGAGGGGAGCGAATATGGGTTCTCCGGTAGTTCGTCTGGCCGAATGAGAACTAGCATCTTGTACCCGGATCTGAGGGCGCATCACTCGCTGTGGGATTACGGCTAAGGGCGGCAGAGATTCTACGACGATACCCATCTTGTCGCAGGTCGGGGCTTCGGGACGGAACAGGTCTATTCCAGGAGAAGAAGGAACGAAGAAGTAGAAGACGAAGAAGAGAAGAAGTTCGAGACCAAGCGTGTGGTCGCCGAAGATAGTGGTGATCGTAATGCTGCAGTCGAGGAAATGGAAGTTCTAGTCACGCCTCCGCCGTCTACGCCTCAGCCGCCCCCGCCGCCCCCGCCTTCCCTGCCACGAGCGCGGGCAGCTGGAAATGATCGGAAGCCGAGGAGGAGGTATGAGACTGTTGCTCACACGGCTAAGGATGAGGTTAAAAAACCACCAGCGGCGCCGCCGGCGCCTCCGCCACCTCCGCCACCTCTGCCGCCACCAAAGCCCATGTTTCCCCCGATGAAGGAAAGAAAAGAGAAGTGGAGAGAGAAGAGGGGGAGAGAGAGTTGTGCGCAGAAACGGAGGGGAGGAGAGAGAGTAAATGGGAGAGAGACGGAGTTAACGGAGAGACAGGGCGCTGACAGGTGGGCCCAAAATCGCCACGTGTCGACTTTTGTATGGTGGTACATTTCACCTACGTGGAGTGTTAAACCCACCCAATATTTTCTCCACGTACGGTGGTTGGATTGCTCCTGTCCTATTCCGTCTCATCAGTCCTTCGCTACAAAGACGCAAGGGAGCGGACAAAGGTCAAAAGCGCACGGATCGGACCAGGTAAAAGAGGAAACGAGCCGGCCCAAACGAAGGGAAAGAACAGAGAGGTATAGGCTAGGCCTGGCCCAACAGGGAAAAGAAATAGGGGGCCAACTCGACCCGTTCCGGCTCCACCCCTTTTCTTCTTCTTTGTTTTAAATTAAAAATTAGATGATTAATTATTTTTTTTAAAACAAGACTTTTAATAAATTCTACTTCTATTGATGCAAATGCTCCTAATATCTATATTAAGAGTAATCGGGTCCCAATCCGATTCGATTTCAAAATGGAACTAGGAATCGGACCAAGAGGATCAATTTCTAGTTTTGGGGATTTGGGACCAGACCATCCAGTCCTAGAACTGGGAATTGGAGCACTCAACTAGTCCTATCTGTTCCAATGAAACTGGTCTCTATTCGACTTTGATAGCAAATCACAAATATGCAAAAAAAAAACAATTGCTTGACGAAACCCCTCCCTCACCCCTCTTTCGCTCCTTTGAAGACAAACCCAACCATCAAGCACTGTATAAAGCAACAAAAAGGAGTACACAAGAAACAAAGACATATGAGTATGTCGAAACAAGAGGGGATGGTAAATTGGGAAAGTTAGGGCTTATTAAGACATTAAAATGTATAGATATAGTCGATCCGATTCAGTTGTTTTGGTTTCGACCCCAAAATCGGAAACTAGACCAACTGGTCATCGGTTCCAAGAATAGGAACTAGGAACTAGACCATCACCCATGAGGACTACGCAAAATTAGCCAATTCAGTCTAGTCTTGGTGGTTTCCGGTTGGAGTGATTCCCATTGCACACCCTTAATCTATATGATACGCAATTTAATCAATTTTTTAAGGGTTAAAATTAATCTCCAATTTTCTATGCAATTGCACCCTAAATGAATAATTAAAATTTAACTATCAACACATACTTGACTCGACTTGATTATGATACAACTATGTTTGCCTACTACTTTGCCGGTGATATGACATCAAAAGCCTGGCAATATGGAACGTAAATATAGAGATTTACCAACTACTATACCAACATTCCAATTAAGTTTGCACCCAAATGTTTGCAACGTCTTTTAAGAAAACACCAAGCATTTATTTGAATTTCAAAATAAGCATCGATGATGCACTCGATTTGACTCGATTATGATATTATGGCTCTATTCGTTTAGTGGAAAATGTAGTATTTCTAGAAAAAATTTTCTAAGAAGTCATTTTCCAAGAAAATAGCTATATTTTCCGATGTTCGATCGAACCCTAAAATTGAAGTGAAATTTTTTTTTTTTTTTTTTTGTTTCTTGGTATAGAAAATATTTTCCTCCATGCACTCCTTTCAATTTTTTTTTATTAAAATAATTTTATAAAATAGATTTTATTATTTTTTCTTTTCTTTCTTCTCTTTCTTCTCTTTCTTCTTCTTTCTCGGTTGGTCACCAACCATGGTGATGACTAGTGATCGACACCAAGCGAGCTTGAGCCTCGCCTAAGGTTGCTAAAGCCTAGTTGGATATGGCAAGGCTCGAGCTCGCTTATGACCAATCGCCAGCTGCCACCATAGCTGGCGATGGCTGAGGAAGAAGATCAAGAAAAAGAAAGAAAAGGAAAAAAGAAAAAGCAAATAAAAATAAATAAAGATTCGATTTTTCAAAAAATATATAAAAATAAAAATAAAAGGAAAAGGTGTTTTGTGAAAAAAAAAAAAAAAAAAAAAGTGAAGTGAAGTGAAAGAAGATAGAGTGGAAAATATTTTCCCCTATTTTAGAAGATTATATTCCATTGATGGAAAATGTTTTCCCCAAATGGTTCATTTTTTGTAAAACAAATTTAAGAAAGTCCACAAAACTTTTTCCTAGAAGTTTTTCAGTAAAACAAACGAAGCCTACATTAGCCTACTAAGGTGCGTTTGGTTTAGCATTTCCAATGGGTGTCATCGCTTCGAAAGCCGGGCAACATGGATGGGCCATCCATTGACAATGGGCCGTCAACTATAGAGCCCGTCATGGAGGCATTGCTGGCTCAAAGCCTTTGGAGGGCCCAACATTAGTCACATTGAACGGGACATTGCCAAAATAGGTAATCGAATAGACATGCTAATCTTAGATCTTCTGATAAATCCTCCAGAATATAGGCAGGCAATTCTCTATCGCGATTGTCCGTTTTCCTTTGTCTTAGAATAACTTTAGAAAAGATCTATATGTATACTTCGTGCCTTTGATCAATGCTCTACCTTAATAAAATTTAAAAAAAAAAAGGGTAAAAACACTTATTCCATTATCCACTTAGATTTATCATATATCGCGACATATCTTTTTCGTAAACTAGGCTATCTACATGTATGATTACCAAAGCAACAATTACGTAACTATAACCCACATTGGGATGATAACATAGGGAAAGTGGCATGCGGTGCAATGTGCAATTATTCCGAGTGGATTGCCCCTCGTTGATAGACCATCTGCAAGTCCACTTTCCACACAAACAAATTACATTTATCCCAATAACAACGGACACAGGTGGAAATTTCCAGGATGATCCCTTTTCAGCCACCCAAGTGGAAACTTAGGGGAATAAAGGGTTGTTATCGCACACATTTATGACACTCAACAGATTCATCCCAGTTGAGACTACACTTCCATCACCATTCTGTCCATTGTACACAATTGTAGACAAAACAAGTTTATTACGGATTCTATAAGAGGAACTTTGGCATAATAAGCAGGAACAAATTACACAAGTTAGTAAAAGCATCAGAATCTATATAGAAACAAGACCTGTATATTTCAAGTTTATGTTCATGACATCTACATCTAAGAACTAGCACTTGATACTTCATAAATTTGTTAGGACACACCCAAGGACCGCAACTCAATCTTTCATTGATAATTGCATGCAAAAATCATTGACATCTTATACAAACTCCTAACAGAGTTTCCCTTGCGCAACTGCGCAGAAAGAAGGAAAAAACTTGCCTCTCAAATCATAAATACAGCTTAAAAGGTACATGAGGATGGATTTCTTAATAGAAGGCAATGTACATGAGGATGCATGCGGAACAAGAAAATCAGCAGATAACAAAAACACACGGCAAGAAGTAATAAATTCCCCTTAAAATGTTTCCAATCGAGGGGGGGAAGGCGCGTGGATCTGGAGGGGCTCCTCACCTGCCGCTGCTGGGACTTGGAAACGAGGCGAGAAGCGAGCGCCCGAGCGAACCCAGTCCCCGAGCTGTCGACGATGGTCGGCCGCACGCGGCGGCTAAGGTTTCGGCGTCGGCGAGGCGGAGGCGAGGGGTGGCGATGGCGATGGCAGGGTGGAGGCGCGTCGATCAGAGGGCGGCAGCGGACTCCACGAGAAGGCACACTCGTCGGAGAAGAAGCGGAGCCGACGAGGTATGTGTTTCACTGTTTGTGTTTGGGGGCAAAAGTGTTTGTGTTTTTCGCGTGTTTGGAATTTAGAATTAATGTGTTTCTCGGGTCGAACAATGTTTAAACCTGACCCAACCCGAAACACATTTTTTTGTTTGTTTTATATTTGTTACCCGAACACGACCCGAACACGAAACATGTACCAAACTTGTTTCGTGTTCGGGTCGGGTCGGTTTTATTGACACCCTAACTAGTATATTCATATTCTAAAGTGAGATAGCCAGAGATATGAGCAACACAGAGCCCTTGAATCATCGCATATGCATTCGCACTTTCAACTAAGAGATGTCGCCATTTCCATTTGTTGATCCTCCGGTAAAACCCTAGCTAGCAAAATTTTGCGACATTGCAAATTTAAGATCGTTCATTCTGGTCTTTCATGACGGCCTTGTTCACTGAGTTAGAAGGTCGAGTTTACAAAGAAGTTCACCTAATTTGGATGAAAAGTTATCATTAGGGGGTTCAATGGAAGCCCGATATCTTTGTACAGGAAAATTACTAAGGAAAAGTTCAAATCTGAACTTATCAATATGTCCAATTGAACTCACATTCATTCAAAAGATTAAGTCAAATAAGTAAGCAACAATGGTTTATTAACTGTTCCACTTTAAATTGCATCCCCAATGTTGGATTCCTTTTCCATAAAACCCTGTTGACACCTAATTTTGATCATGCTATTTACTTGTTACATTAAGCATTCTTAGCATTGCATTTAGGTAAAAATAACATTTAGGATCAAACTTATCTTTTAGAAAATAAAAAAATAGAGGATAATAAATAACATGATAAAATAAAATAAAAACATTTGGAGGGAAATTTTGGAAATTTTGGAATAATGAAGCATTTTTCTTGTTAAACATATCTCCTCATTTCAAAATTCAAAAAAATAGTTGTTGTGTGATTTTGGAGCCATTTTTTTAAGTGGTTGAGTGAATATTGGGAAATCTTCACTTGAACGGGGGCTCCTTATTCTTCACTTCGTGGGGGAAGAACTTCTTTTGGGGGGTTTTTCTAAGTTTTTATTTATTTATTTGGGGGGGCTTTTTCTTGGGGGCCTCTGCGTTCGAAAAAAAAAAAAAGAAGAAAAAGAAGAAAAGCAGAGGAGGTGACTGGCCGAAGGAAGACAGAGAGAGAGGGTCGTGTAAACGGGGGACTGTTCATCGTCTTCTTGGTTCGGCCGCTTCCCCCTGCCTTTCGCCTGCGACCCTTGCGCCGGAGCCGTGCCACCGCACCTTTGCGTCGTCGCCGCTGCACCGCCTGCGTCCGGTAGCCAGCCCCGGACGCTCCGCCACCGCTCCTCGCCCCGTGAAGACGCCGCCGCCCAACGCCACTGCTCCGCACAGCCGCCGACCCAGCGCGCGACGACCCAACGCCACCGACCTTCCCCTTGCGCCGGTCGCTGCGCCCCTGACTCGCCTGCGACTTGCCGGCCCGCGACTCTCTTGCTGTCTCTCTCCCGTGCCGACCTTTGCTGGGTTTTCGCCGAAGCCGGACTCGAGCCGGATATGCAGCCCTTCACTTGCTGCCACAGCTGTCGACTTGCTGCTGCCCTGCTCGGCTTCCGCCATTGCTGCCGCCTGCGAAACCTCTTGCCGTTGCAGCCCGAGCCACCATACGCCCGTCCGACGCCCCGGCATCCCTTGTAGCCCGCACCACTGCGCCGGTCCGTGACCAGTCGCTGCTGCAGATCCGGTGGTCCGCTCAACGCCAGCAGGCCCCGAACCAGTCGCTGCTGCCTCCGCCTTTGCTCGACACCGCTCCTCCTTCGCCCCGACGCCGCCCGGAGCCGAACCCCTTTGCACAGCATCTCCTGTTCGCGATCGGCAGCGACTCGCAGGTCCCCGCGCCGGAGCCCCGGCGACCGCGACCCGACCATAGGAGACCCACCACCACGAACGAGCCTTGCGTGGAAATGAAAAAAGAAAGAAACAAAAAACAAAAGAAAAAAGGAAAATAAATTAGGTAGTTTTTATTTTACTTTATTTTGTTTATATTTTTAAATTGGAACATTGGATGTCAATACTCATGAATTTTGTAGGCATTATTCGTAGGGATTTTGTCCGGAATTATTATAATTATTAATTTGATTCGAGAGATATTGAATCATTTTTTTAATTATATTAATTTTTGGGCTTTTTGGTAGAATTTCAATTGTTAAATCACAATAATTATTTAATTTGGTCAGTAAGGCTTTGGATCAGATTTTCAATTATTTTGATTTCCTTGTTGTGATAATTAGGGTTAGAATAATCGTTAATTTGACCTGTGAGACAACAGGTTATTTTTTCGATTATTTTAAGCATTTGTTGGTTGATTATGTTGATTATTTAGATTTAATATTTCATAATTACGCATCTTTTTAAAAAAAATCAAAAAGTATAAAAAATCCTAAATCTTGCATTAGAGTTTTTTTAGGCTTAGTAAATTAGGATCACATCATGTTATTATGTTTTAGTAATCCCATCGTGTAGTTTTTTAATTACATCATTATGTTGTTTTCTTTTTTAATAAGAATTATTAAGTAATTTAAAAAAAAAGAAAAAAAAAAAACACAAAAGTTCATTTATTTGGTTAGTTAATAGGTTAGTTCATAATTAATCCCATTTTATGTCATCATTGTTTAGTGTAAGTTGCATACATTAAAAAAAATCACAAAAAGAACATACATATAGAATTATTATGTCATTCATCCCATATCATGAAACACATACATATTTAGGATTATATAAATTAGATTGCATACATATAGTGATAGTTCAAGTTATGCCATATGAATTGCATCTCACACATCATTAAAATAAAATTCATGCATATCAAATTTAAATTAAGATTACATCTAATTAGATATCATGTCATTTAGAAAATCATGTTTAGAGCATGCATTTTATTAGCATTGTTGTAAATGTTTTTTAAAGGATAGACATTAATAAAGTTGTAGATTATGATTTCTTACGAATCTAGCATTTCGGTTTATTGAATGTTATTTTTCTTGATTATGCACCCGCATGACCACAATTTGCATGTTAGTAGCTTAGGTTAGAATTGATTAATAATGCCTGCAAAAATATTTTTGAAAATTAAAAAAAAAAAAAGAAAAAGAAATGATACTGAAAGGGCATTAGAAAAATTTAGTGTAACCAAATCCCCGTACCCATAATCTCTGGTTCATAGGAGTAAAATAAATCTCCCTTTATTTTACTTAAGTGTCTAATCGACCTACCGAAAACTGAATAGTGGCGACTTCTAGATAAAATTCATTTGCATGTTAAAAAATAAAAACCTAAGTCGCGAATTGATATGGGTTTGGAAGAGTTCGAGCTAAACTTAAAGACTTAGTAGTTCATTAATCTAATTTTAGATGATGCACTCGAAAATTAGGTCGCGACATCCACACATGTACCTCACAAATTTGGCGTATTATTGGAACAGGAAGAACGTCGAGTGAAATAAGGTTTTACTCATTCAAGATTGCAATCTAAACAATTTATTTGGTCGGTCCCCATTATTAAAATGCTTGCTTGGTTTTCTAAAAAAAGAAAGTTTCAGAGTTCCGTCCAGTCATCTTCCAAATCAAGGAAGGAAGCCAGTTTATTCAGCTCCAGATGTAGCGACGGTATCTGACCACTCATCAACTCTCTCTCAACCTTCTACTTGATCATGTCCTGACGAGTGTAATGAAGAATATCCACAAGGAGATGATGATGAAGAGATGCCATCATTGCCATCAACTCGGCTAACAATGATTCCGAGATCATCGTTTTCTCGACGAACTGCAGCTTCTTCTTCTTTTTTTTATCAAAGATAGGTAATTCATTCATTCATAAGCATAGATTACAAGACGACGATAAGGTGGATTCAGAGCATAAAATACTAAAAAGAGGATAGGGAGGTGCATGTAGCCAATTTGTGGGAAGGGACTTAAGACGATGTGATTTCACTACCCAATCAGCGGCTTGGTTGACTTCTCTTGGGCAATAAGACAATTTAACGAACTGCGGCTTGATCGTCCCGAAACAACTGCAGATCGAAGTCTGTTACTCCCTCTCCGAAATCTGTATCAATGCTCATCAAAAAGCTTAGATCATCATCATCTGCAACGAGAAGTGAAGAGAACATGTCTTGATCATGATCATTGCTTCCATTTTTTATGAAGCTCGTGCTTTCGTTCGCCGCCAATAAAGGCTTTTCCTCTTCTTTTGAAATGGGAATACCACTTATGCCCAGTGGCTCATTCGGATCAACCGGAGAATGATTCATCGTTCTGTGATCTTGATATTCCTGAATTCCCAGGTCTTGGTCGAATTTCATTGTGCATGACGACTGTGACGAAAAAGACCCGAACTTTTTGGCCAGATTTGCATTCCAGTAGTTCTTTATTTCATTGTCAGTTCGTCCGGGAAGCCTCCCCGCTATTAAGGCCCACCTGAACTTGCATGAAATAAATTAGTTACGTAAAGACCGGAAGCTTGATTAATCTCTTCCGTTCAGATCCTGGCGGGACTTCGGACGGTGAGTTGAATTATATGATAATGCATTCAGCTAGCTAGAAGAGGCTTGATGTCGGTGGATCACATGAAACATGTACAACACGTAAATAATTAAGCAAAGAATCTTCACCAAGAACCTTTTCTCTTGCAGCTTATATACATGAGCAAATTGATTAGTGCAGAAGTTCGGCCAGGAAGGCAATAATAAGGACCACGGTTCGGAGGGTTGTGCTCTCAACCAGATCCACCCTTGCTTAACAACCCTGCGAGATCTGATCTCGTGGGACGAAAACCACCAAACCCTAATGAACCTCCATGGAGGATGATGTGCACGCATTTACTTTGTAATACTTTTACATTATGCAACTTATAATTTGTTGTGGCGAGCGTGGAGTGATCCTAATGAATCACGAGTATACATAATTGAAGTTATTATGATGACCTAATCACACATATAACATATAATAGAACTCCCGCATTGGCAGAGGCATCTTTGGATCTAACCACGATTAGATAATTGAATTGATCACGTCAACTAGCTGAGCGAGCGTACTGATGATAGTTGTCATTTATTATTTTCCACATAGATATGCAGGATTTGAAGTTGCACCTGTTGCCGAGAAGCCGGTGGAGTCTAATAATGAGATCTTCTTCATCCTTGGTTATGTCACCCCGTTTGATGCCAGGCCTTAAGTAATTCAACCACCTAAACCTGCAGCTCTTGGCGCATCTGTTCAAACCTTTTTTTACCAACAGAGCGAAGGAAGAAAATCAGGAAAGACAAATAAAACCCGGATATATGAACTATTATGCTTTCACTTGTGAAAATCATCAATTGAACAACCTCAAACATATCATGTGATTTATCACAGTACCTGCATTCTGGGCAACTTTTCTCCACTTGCCTTCTCCATGAATCTTGACATAGTTAATGAGGATTTCATCCTCTTGGGAAGACCAAGCTCCCTTGTTGATCCCTACCTTAATACAGCATGGACTTCTCACCATCTTTTTTTATTTCCTTGGTTTCTCTCTCAGATACTTTTGGTGCTGCACTACTATTGTTTTCCCACAGTACAATTTCTAATAACGCACAAAGAGAAATCACACACGGGTTGCAGAACTTTTTGATGAGTAGATTGCCTCTAAATAGCTCGAAATTTATGAAAGTTGTTTGTCTTGGTTTGCGCTCATTGCTGCACTAAACGACCATCCACAGTCGACAGGCAGGCTTTAGAAATAAAATAATATATGGACAGTAAGGTAAGTAAAGGGGAAGATTGGGTCGGTTGAGTTTCTTTTCCCTTCTCATTCCGCGGAAAAGAAGTTATGGAGTAGTATGATTGGTCCTTTGGAGGTTTGAAGAACGTATGGCTTGTCGTCTGTCATATAGTGCAGTTGAACCCTAAAATACTTACATACGTATATCATATACATATAGAAGCAATGGACCACTGTTAAGGTCTTCGGATTTGCTTCTTTTTTTCTTTTTTTTTTTCTGCTTAATACGTTATATAGCATAGATATAAGTACTTAAGTTAGCATCCCAACGGTGGGAAAATTCTTCTCTGTGCATAGCAATTTTCGTGAAATTAAATTCTCTTAAATCAACGGTTTGTACTATGAATGGGACCATGGTTGGCCAGCTGCCTCTGAAGAAATTCCACGGAAGGCATTGATTCACACAGATTTCGAGACAACGATGGACCCTATCAATCATCGTGTTTCATGCACGTCCAATTTGGATTTTTTTTTTTTGTCGATCCTACTCTATTTCTATTCTAACGCTCACTCTCAAACTTTTACCCCGTCTCTTTGCAGGACGTGAGAGTCGAAACCCACTCCTGACACTACAGCGTTCTCACCACAACCCCCCGAGAAGGTGGGGATTCGAACCCCCCACCTCCCCCTTCCAAGTTGGAAGGATGGCCACTGGAGCAAACCCCAGTGGTTGTCCAATTTGGATTGACATGCCTTGAGCTATATCGTCGGCAAAAACCATTAGAACAGGTGCTTGATGTCCTTTCAATAAATTAAAGGCGCCGATTTTTATTTTTTTAACCTCTAAATTGTGAGGTGTGCATTTTCGAGTCTCTAATAAATTATTGAGAAAATCTCAAATAAGAATCCGAAATGACTTCATTTTTTCAAAAAAGGACCTGAAGTGGAGTCTGTCTCAAATAAGGACTCGAAGTAATCATTTAGTCTCAAAAAAGAACCTGACTCGTCGGCCAAATGAACTTATGCATTTCCGATGCGTATTCCGATTACCTAATCAGGGTATTTTCGTCCAAAAAATATTCTCTCTTCGTTTTCCCTTTCCCTTGTCCATCTTCTCCATCTTCGAGCAAACCTCCAATATCTCGCCAGTGAAGTAATTGCCGGTGAGATCGAGCCACTTCAGCTTCTTTAACCCCGCCACCTCCAGCAGCAGTGGCCTCGTGAACTTGTCGTCGCCCAAGTTGAGTTCTTCAAGCTGGGTTATCGCTTGCAGGACTCTGCTGGGGAAGATCCCGGAGAGGTTGAGGAACCGGAGGGAGGTGGGGCTGCCGAGCTCCAGCGCGAGGGTCCCAGTGAGGTTGTTGATGGCGAGCGTGAGGTGGACAAGGTTGTGGAGAAGGCCGATTTCAGGTGGGATGTAGCTCAAGAGGCCGATGGACATGATGTTGAGAGAGGCGACCCACAAGCCGGCATCGCACGTGACTCTGGTGAAGGAGCAATGCGGAAAGGGAGCTAGCGAGGAGGAGGAGGAGGAGTCGACCCAATCGCTAATGGCGGTGGAGGGAGGCCCGACCATGGCGGTTTTGAGCTTCAGGAACACATCCATGTTGCTCCGTGCGAGGGAAGCAGACCTCGTCGACCATTGGAAAGCCCGTTGCCAACGCCTGCTGCCGGCGATGGGCGTCGAGCCCTCGCTGGCCTCGGGCAAGGCCAAACGTCGCTGGTCCCGTAGCCTTTGCCGGCCTTTCCCCATTTCCGATGTTCTTGATTTGGGCAATGCCTATCTTCAACATCGACGAAGAAGACGATGAACAGGGACAACCATGGGTAGATCAAGAAGAAGATGAATAGGAAAATGAAAACGAAAATAGAATATTTTTTGGACAAAAATACCCCAAACCAAGTTGCCGGAATATGCATTGAAAATGCATTAGTTCACCGGTCAGCAAGTCAAGTCCTTTTTTGAGACTAAATGACTACTTTGGGGTCTTATTTGAGATAAACTCTACTTCATGTCCTCTTTTAAGAAAATGGTGCGACTTTGGGTCTTTATTTGAGATTTTTCCTAAATTATTTAAAGAATATAACTTCATTTTTCAAAAAGTTTGCAAAAAATTTTCACATAGCTTTTGGTAGCGTTAAATGTTAAAAAAGTTCCTCGAGCCGTCCAGTATTTAATAGTAGAAGCCAAGTTTTGATCATGCTAAGACGAAATGCATGAGCGAGAAGTTAGGGGAATGCTAATGATGGAGCACTTTTTTGTACCCTCTTGGGTTAACGTGAGATAGACTTTTTGGTGGTTTGAGTCTTCATTTTCAAAAGCGCGCGAGTAGGAAATAGTTAGTTGCTCATCAAAAGTTGAAAAAAAATAATATATAGTTAGTCAAAAAAAGAGGCCTTTTATATCACTATGATTGCACTTTCATTATTATGGCCAAACAAGCGTTCACGTAGCAATTCACGTAAGAAAAGTGCATATCACGTGGTGATGCACTTGACGAAAGGATAAAATTAAGCAAATTTTTAAAGTTCAGAAATTAGATTGAACCAAAAAAAAGTTCAAGGACCACCTATATCACTACCACTATTAGTATGATGTGCATAAATGATAAAGTACCTATGTAATTAGGACAAAATTAATCTCTTTAAAGGTAACACTATTTCCACACTCTATTTGAGACCAACCACATACTTTCGAGTAAGCAAATCAAAATATGGCACAACTACCTACAATCTGGATAACGTTTGAACATCGCCTATTAAGTAGACTGAGCATACTATTTATTGATAGGTTACAAATTATAAATAGTACTCATGCTTGACTAGGTTGTAGGAAAGCTTGGCCCTATGTTATACTATCAAGCATTTCAGGGGCTAGTGAGTAGCTAATAAACAAGTGATTCTATATCTTAGACTAATTCTAAAAGAGTGTACAAGGACGGTGATTCGAACTTAGTACGAAAGATAAAACTAGATTTTGAATACATTTGGGCAGCTCATAATAAAATAAAAGCTTTTGATTTTTTACGATGCAAGCCGTTGCCACGTCGTAAATGACAAGCTTGAATTAGATCGAAGAATTCAAAGCAATGATTCCCTCTGACTTTGGCCCCACCAGCAATATAGGGAATGATATGCTAAGCATTTAATACAACGTGCGTGATTCCGACTCTCAATTAACTTATGTGGTCACGGGGATGATATCTTGGGAATAATTCTGTGATCAATTGTTAATTCGGAAAGTTGGTGGCAAAGTTCCCCTTTAGTCAAATTCATTTATATTAAATCACCAGCAAAGATGAAAATTCCTAGATTTGGAGATCAGTAACTCCAATTGGACCCACCCAGGCATCGTGGCCAACACTGTGTATCATTTCAAAAGGTTATGGGAACCATACCATCGAGTTGAAAAGAAAAAAAGGGTCTTGTAGAATAAGTTCCAAATCTTATCAAAATGCAGAAACCGATAGGTCATCAACCCTGTCACGAAATAGAAGTTCAAGAAATGATTCATGCAATGTAGTAAAGTCCAAGCTGCTCCACTATTGAAATTCAAAATTATAAAATTTGTATATTGATTTTGAGATGAATTAGGAAATTAGCAGATGGCAAATTTTCTCTACGTGCAATATAGTATCCGAGTATTTTCTGTTTTCTATATGGTATGCAACACACATTCTTATAAGTGCAAGATTAGACGATCTTTTATTCTTTTGTTTTTGGCCACTCTCTTTCTAACATATCTTTTGTTTAACATTACATATCTACTCCAAAGCAATTTCGTAATAGTCGCAAGCACATCCACACGCCCCGAAATAATGCCAGTCAGGTGAATCAGTGCGTGGCTCTGTGACCTAGGGCGCCACCTTTTTAGTTGTCCTTGTTTCCTGAGAGAAACGATTCCTGCTTCAAGAGCCATTTTACCCTTTTGGCGACGAAGGGACAGAAACGTTTAAAATGATGAGGCGTTTTCTGTCTGGACGTCCCTAGGGGCGTCTTTTACTAATGGAATTGCTTAAAAAGTTTAGAACTCGGTTGTCGTATTTACTATACCTAAAACCTCCCATCAAGTCTCTCTCTATCGCCATCGTGACTGAGTATGAGATCTTGGGCTCGAGTTGAGCACAGGTCTTTTCTGTCCACTAGAGGGCCTACTGACAGATATTAGATGTTTCCAGACGAAAATGCAGTATTTTTTATGGTGTATAAACGCATCACGTTGCACCTCAAACTGTATAGGATAGTACTAGTAGCAATAATTCACAATTTAGGATAATATAATACTATTGGAAGAGAGACAGACACCAATCGTTGATCAAATTCCCACAATGTAGAAGTCATGTGACCCAACAATTCGCCAGTCAATATTTATTGCAACTACTTCTCTTTATT
The DNA here is from genome assembly GCA_014182715.1 of Eucalyptus cloeziana. Taxonomy (NCBI): domain Eukaryota; kingdom Viridiplantae; phylum Streptophyta; class Magnoliopsida; order Myrtales; family Myrtaceae; genus Eucalyptus; species Eucalyptus cloeziana. Next base: position 31,936,629 of record CM024643.1, read on the forward strand.
AATATTTGTCAATTCCATTCGTCTTCCAAATCAAGAAACAAGGCCAGCTTCTTCAGCTCCACATGTAGCGACAGTTGCTGATCGCACATCACCCTACTTTCAACCTTGACTACTTGATCATCAGAAGCGACATCAGAAGGAGATGAAGACGTGAGATTGTTATTGTCGAGCTCGCCAATGATGTCATAATTATCATCTTCATGTGCTGTTCTATTACCGGGACATAACTGTGAATCCGACCCGTTAACTCCCGTTATGAAATCCTTATTGATGCCGATGCTCATCAAAAAGCTCAGATGATCCTCAGCGCCTTCATCTCGGACCAGAAGTGAAGAAAACAAGTCTTGATTGTCAATGCTGCAGCTGTTACCGACCAAGCCAATGCTTTTCTCCTCCAAACAGTGCTTTTCTTCTTGAGGTACAATAGCAATTCCGCACGTACCAGCCCCAGATGGCTGGTCTGCATTAACTTGGTCGGAGTTATTCGTCGGCCCATCATTTTGGTAATGCAAAATTTTCGGCTCGCTGTTCGGTTTTCTCACACAAGACCGTGGGGAGAAAGATCCGCACTTCTTGGCGAGGGTGGTGTTCCAGTAATTCTTTATCTCATTGTCCGTTCGTCCTGGAAGCCTCCCTGCGATCAAGGCCCACCTGCATGTGCATGAAAATTACGTTGGAAACAAAGTAATCATGACCTAATCTTCTGATTATATCTGTAATATATGGAGCGTTTAGAAAATAGTTAGTTGGCACTTCTTGACAGTGACCGAGGGCAATAATGAATGAGGAGGACAAGTTTTTCCCTAGCCACTAGGGCCGCGTTTGGCAACTTGCCAAATAGTAATAATTTCTATTCTTTTATTTTCATGAGTATATTTGAAATAAAAATTCGTTTGATGAAATTTTTATTCCTGGGAACAAATTTCTATTTTTTTTATTTACAGAAATAAATTTGGAATAGAATCAAGAAGTAAAAGAAAGTTGATTATTTGTTCCCGAAAATAATTTGAGGATCAAGCCAACCTATTTTTTTCTTCTTTCTTCTTGTTCTTCTTCCCTCTCTCTTCTTCTTCTTCAACCACCCCCGCCACTGCCGTCGGCATCTTCCGCTGCCGATCGTCAGCAACCAGTCCGGCGAGCTCGCCAAGCCAGGGCGAGGTCCAACAAGTGCGCCCAACTACCAACGAGGCTCAGCCTCGCCAGATCTAGCGAGGCCAAGCCTCGCCGGTGGCCAGGCAGGCCTCGCCGAGGGTCGGTGATGTTTTGGCGAGGTCGCCGAGGGTCGGCAATGCTCTGGCGAGATCGCTAGCCCTCATCTAGCCGGTGGCCAGTCATCCCAAGATCGGCGACCGGCAACCCTTCAAGAAGAAGAAGAGAAAGAAAAGAAAAAAAGAAAAGAAGAAAGAATAACAAGTAATAAAATTATTTAAAAATTAAAAGAAAATGATTTTGATTAGAAATTTTCAGAACGATAGAAAACGCAATTCTATTCCAATAATAAAAATTTTGGACAACTATCAAATGACTTAAAATACTTAAAAAAATTTCTCTGAACAGAATCAAAATGAATAATTTATTATCAGAAATTGTTCCCGGGAGTATAATAGTTACCAAACACGTCCTAGGTGGTGTAATTCAAGTGGACCACATGAACGGAGCATGCGCACAAACGTGGAAGTAATCATACACACATATCGTACAATTATTTGGGCGAGAAGGGTTGACAATATCAAGAGATCAATCCGGACATTTAGAACCACCTAGTGCAGCTAAACGGCAGAGCGCTATAAATATACGGATTTTGATATGATAGAGAGAGAGAGAGAGAGAGAGAGAGAGAGAGAGCCAGCAAACGAAGCATTGCACGGAACAGTTCAGTCTGGATCTCTGAGCTCGGATGAACAATTCAATCTGTTCACAGGAACCTCGAGATGATGGTCCGTTGTACTGCATCTTACGCCATATTATCCACATAAAGAACAATGCTATAAACCTTGATGTCATGATTCATTTTGTCCACCGCATCATATAATTAACAGTGGAGCGCGTGTTTTACGCACCGGTTGCCGAGAAGACGGTGGAGCCGGATGATGAGATCTTCTTCGTCCTTGGTGATGTCGCCTCGTTTGATGCCGGGTCTCAAGTAGTTCAACCATCTAAGTCTGCAACTCTTGGCACATCTGTTCAAACCTTCCAAGCAAAATCCCCAGATTCAAAATCTTGAAAAGATTGCGATATGAGGAGTAAACATCCTCAAATAAACTCACTTTTTGAAGAAAGAAAGGAACCCAAAAAAGAGAAAGGATATGCAACTATACATATTTGAATTCGTACCAAGCACTCTGAAAAATAAATGTCTTTACTCCTCAAATTAAAGAAGGGTCTTACCAGAATTTTGAGCTACACGTCTCCACTTGCCTTCACCATGAATCTTGACATAGTTGATGAGGACCTCATCTTCTTCAGCAGACCAAGCTCCTTTATTCGTCCCTTGCTTGTCACAACATGGTCTCCTCACCATTTTTCCTCTCTCTCTCTCTCTCTCCCCCCAAAACTTTTTGTCCCTCAAAATTTGTGAAAGAGGCGTGGAACATTTTGGTTGGTACGTCGCTTCTAAATAATTGGCATTTTTTAAGCTGGGCTTGATTTTTATCAGATGCATTAAATGGCCATGGCCGGAGCAGACACATGATTGGGGGTGGGGGGAGATTTTGGTTTCGTGGGGTCTTAAGTACGGAGAAAATGGTAAGTATGGTCTTTTGGATCACGTGGAGTAGAAAATAACCAGAGAAATGTTCATTATTCAAGACGGTTGGCAGTCACATAACCAAAATTTATATTCAACTTACTGTTCAGTGACCAGATATGGTGTATCATATATTTAGAATGCCTCCAAGTGAAATCTGAACAATCATTTTTCCAAATTTGAGTGCAAAGCCAAGTTAGCTGAATCTGAAGGTTTTCACCAAGGCAAAGAGACCCTCTTGGTTTTCTAATTGGTCATGTTATTGTCAGTGAAAAATTCTAGAGACCCATTGTTTGATTGGACGGCAATACTAATCAAAGAGCTTGACAAAAAACAGACAGAAGAGGCGTTCAATTGTTCACTGCAAGTTTGGTTGTTTTTTGGAGGCTAAAGACGAGAGGTTATACGCCAAAATGAAAGGAATGAAAGGATGAACTGCATCTGCCGTCTAACTTGTGGATTGCCAGAAAGGGGATGGATTGTTGGTCCAGAAGTCGACGAATGATTTATGCATGTGGCGATTTATTGGGTCTGACCAGTGCTTTACTGTATCAGACACGGCAAACTTGTAATCTGTATAAAGCATGCCTCGTCCATGCAGACAAGAACCCTGTTCATACTTTCTCCTGTTGATAAAATAGTTATTTTTCTTTTGCACGTTTTGCTGATTTGGATTTTCAGTTATTAGAGTTAGTGGAGTCATGTGTGTTGGTTATCCTATTTTGTAGGTGTTAGTGGGGCAAGTGCTTTATGCATAACATTGGCAGTTATGGTGTGTTTTACGTGATGTATTTTGTCTTTTGTAAAAGACTTGGTTGTTTAGTACGTAAGATGAAGTTTTAGTCTCATCTCTCCTCTCTTTTTAGCAATTTAACAGTAGTATCAGAGCCTGAGAGAAGTGTGAGAGAGTTTAAAAAAAAAACTTTCGTGAGAAAATTGCAGCAGCAATATTTCCAATGGCCATCGACAATTTTATTCAACCAGCAATTCCACGTTTTGATGGTCATTATGATCATTGGAGCATGTTGATGGAGAATTTTTTACGATCAAAGGAGTATTGGTCGGTTGTTGAATCTGGAATTCAAGAGCCACCAGCAGGCATGGCTTTGACAGATCCTCAGAAAGCAGAATTGGAAGCTAGAAAGTTGAAGGACCTGAAGGCAAAAAATTATTTTTTTCAGGCTATCGATCGTTCCATCTTGGAGACTATTCTTTGCAAAGAAACTTCCAAGGATATTTGGGATTCTATGAAGAAGAAATATCAATGCTCTGTTAGGGTGAAGCGTGTGCAGCTTCAAGCCTTGAGAAAAGATTTTGAGACACTAGCGATGAAGGATGGAGAATCTATCACTAGTTATTGTGCCAGAACAATGGAAATCAGCAACAAGATGCGATTCCATGGCGAGAAGATGAACGACGTCACCATTGTGGAGAAGATTTTGCGTTCCTTGACACCAAAGTTTAATTATGTTGTCTGCTCAATTGAAGAGTCGAAAGACATAGATGTGCTATCTCTTGATGAATTGCAAAGCTCTTTATTGGTCCATGAACAGAAGTTCAACTGTAGAGGAGCAAGCATTGAAGGCTTCTACCTATATTCATTCCAATAATTTCAGAGGAAGGGGTAAAGGTAGAGGTAGAGGAAGGGGAGATCGAGGAAATAGAGATGTTAGCAGGAATTTTAAAGCCAACAATGACCAATTTCAAGGCAAAGGGAGAAGATGGGATCCGAACAAATCCAAGGTAGAGTGTTTTAGATGTCATAAATTTGGTCATTATGCATCTGAATGTTATACTAGGATGCCTAATAATAAAGAAAAGGCAGAGTGTTCAAATTTTGTTGAAGAAAAAGAAGTTGAAACGTTGTTGATGGCTGTTCAAGATGAAAAGAAGCGCGAGTCAGATATTTGGTATGTGGATACAGGCTACAGTAACCACTTGAGTGGAAGTAAATTTTCTTTTTCTCATCTAAATGAAGATTTTCATTCCACTGTGAGTTCTGGGGATCATTCTACTCTGAAAGTGATGGGAAAATGTGATATTAAAATAAAAACCAAGAATGGTTTTGTGGAAACGATCTCTAATGTGTTGTATGTTCCTGACTTGAAAAGTAACCTCTTGAGTGCTGGCCAATTACAAGAGAAGGGTTATGTAATAACTATTCAGAGGAGTGCTTGTGAAATTTATGATTCTGTTAGAGGTGCTATTGCAATTGTTCCTATGAGTTCAAATAGATTGTTTCCATTAAGGATTGAAAATATTCAATCTTGTTTGATGGCTGAAAATAAAGATCCTAGTGAAAAGAAAGATCCCTCATGACTATGGCATTTTCGTTATGGTCACTTGAGTTTTGGTGGATTGAAGACCCTCCAACAGAAAGACATGGTGACGGGTCTTCCTCAAATTATTGTTCCTTCCCAAGTCTGCGAAGAATGTGTTGTTAGCAAACAATATCGTTCGCAATTTTCAAAAGAAAAGTCATGGAGAGCAAAGGATGTTTTACAGTTGGTGCATTTGGACATTTGCGGTCCTATAAACCCATCTTCTAATGGAGGTAAAAGATACTTAATTACCTTCATTGATGATTTTTCAAGAAAAACTTGGGTTTATTTTTTATAGGAAAAATCAGAAGCTTTCTCCACATTTAAAAGCTTCAAAGCTCATGTTGAAAATGAAGCGGGAAAGACCATTAAGACTCTTCGAACAGATTGTGGTGGTGAATTTTGCTCAAAAGAATTTGAAGTTTTTTGTGCAGAGTATGGCATTCGAAAAGAGCTTACTGCTGCATATACACCACAACAGAATGGTGTATCTGAGAGGAAAAATAGAACCATTATCAACATTGTGAGAAGCTTATTGGCAAGAGGAAGAGTTCCAAAGACTTTCTGGCCAGAAGCAGTAAATTGGAGTATTCATGTTTTGAACAGAAGTCCAACTTTTGCTGTTCAGAATATGACACCTGAAGAGGCTTGGAGTGGGAGAAGACCGGCTGTAGATCACTTCAGAATCTTTGGATGCATCACATATGCCCATGTCCTGGATGTGAAAAGGAAGAAACTTGATGACAAGGCTGAAAAATGTGTTTTTCTTGGTGTAAGTGAAGCATCCAAACCATATAAATTATTTAATCCACTGACAAAGAAGATTGTGACTAGCAGGGATGTTATTTTTTATGAAGAGAGCACTTGGGATTGGAATAAGCAGCAGCCTACCCAAGTCCTTTATGACAATGATGTTGAACATGAGCAAATTTCAGCACCTTGTTTGCCCCAAAATTCATCAAATACAACTTCTACAGCTGCTGGAATTTCACCAACAGGCGTTGAAGTCAATGAAGAAGAAGCTCAATCTCTTCGTCGTGTTAGAAGAAGGCCTACTTGGTTGGAAGATTATGAGGTAACTGGAATTGGAGATTCAATTACTCACTTTGCCTTGTTTTCAGACTATGATCCTACAACTTTTAAAAGTGCTGTCAGAGAAAAAAAATGGCAAAAAGCGATGGATAATGAAATTAATGCCATCGAAAAAAATGATACTTGGGAGCTATCCGATCTTCCGGATAGACAAAAAACCATTGGTGTAAAGTGGGTCTTTAAAACAAAACTGAAAGAAAATGGTCAAGTTGATAAATATAAAGCACGTTTGGTAGCCAAGGGATACAAGCAGCAATATGAAATCGACTATACAAAGGTTTTTTCTCCAGTTGCAAGACATGACACGATCAGATTGGTGGTTGCATTGGCGGCACAGAATTCTTGGCTTATTTTCCAGCTAGATATCAAATCGGCATTCTTGTATGGATACTTGGAGGAACATGTATTTGTTGAGCAACCCCCTAGTTATGTCAAGATTGGAAATGAGCATAAAGTTTATAGATTGAAGAAAGCTCTTTATGGGCTAAAACAAGCCCCTCGGGCTTGGTATAGTCGTATTGAAACTTATTTTCTTAAAGTTGGTTTTTCAAAATGTCCTTATGAGCATACTCTTTTTGTCAAGATTGGAGATAAAGGAAAAATGCTTATTGTCTGCTTGTATGTTGACGATCTTATATTTACTGGAAGTTGTGATGTCATGTTTGAAGAATTCAAGAAATCTATGATGGATGAGTTTGAAATGTCTGATCTTGGTATGATGCATTACTTCCTTGGCATAGAAGTGATACAATCGGATGATGAGATCTTTATTTCTCAAAAGAAATATGTGGGAGAAATTTTGGACAGGTTTCAGATGAAAGATTGTAATCCTGTAAACACTCCAGTTGAGTTTGGCTTAAAGTTATACAAAGATCATGAAGGGAGGAAGGTTGACAACACACTTTATAAACAAATTGTGGGTAGTTTGATGTATTTAACTGCAACAAGACCAGACATAATGTATTCTGTGAGTTTAATCAGTAGATATATGGAGAATTCTACACAAATGCATTTGTTAGCTGCCAAGAGAATCTTTCGTTACTTGCAAGGAACTAGAGACTTTTGGCTATTTTACAAAAATGGTGAAAAGTCCGATTTGTTGGGATTTACTGATAGTGACTATGCAGGAGATCAAGATGATAGGAGGAGCACTTCGGGTTATGCTTTTATGTTTGGAACAGGTGTTATTTCGTGGTCATCCAAGAAGCAACCAATTGTCACATTGTCAAGTATAGAAGCTGAATTTGTTGCTGCAACAGCTAGTGCTTGTCAAGCTATTTGGCTAAGGAGAATTCTTGAGGAGCTACAATTCAAGCAACCGGGACCTACTGAAATTTTTTGTGACAATAACTCAGCAATAAAACTTTCCAAGAATCCGGTGTTACATGGAAGAAGCAAGCACATTGATGTGAAGTTTTATTTCTTGAGAGATCTTAGCAATGATGGAACAATTGATCTAATCTACTGCAGGAGTGAAGATCAAGTTGCTGATATATTCACCAAAGCCCTCAAGATTGAGTCATTTGTGAAGCTCAGAAGGTTACTAGGTGTTTGCACGGTGAAAAAAGTCAAGACTTTAAACTGAATGTTAACAAACATCAGTTTAAGGGAGGGATTGTTGATAAAATAGTTATTTTTCTTTTGCACGTTTTGCTGATTTGGCTTTTCAGTTATTAGAGTTAGTGGAGTCATGTGTGTTGGTTATCCTATTTTGTAGGTGTTAGTGGGGCAAGTGCTTTATGCAGAACATGGGCAGTTATGGTGTGTTTTACGTGATGTATTTTGTCTTTTGTAAAAGATTTGGTTGTTCAGTACGTAAGATGAAGTTTTAGTCTCATCTCTCCTATCTTTTTAGCAATTTAACATCTCCTCCATTTTGGAGCTCTCCTCTTCACTCATGATCTATTCTAGCCCTAACTCACTAGTCCAAGGTTCGATTTGCGGTACATGGTGACAAAATGAAGCCTTTCATGAAGCGTTCTTGCCTCGCAAAAACAAATAAATAAAACCGACCAAACTGCTATGCTTTGTCTAGCTACTGATCAACTGAACGAATGAAGGGTAAGGATGGATATGTCTAGCTACTGTTCAACTGAACGAATGAAGGGTTAGGATGGATATGGACCTGCTATGCTAAAACTGACGTCGATCTTCTTAACAGATATGTAACATGCGGAAAGCCATCATCCAAATCAGTTCGTAAGCGAAGTTACAACTAAGAACTGCAATATTTTTATTAGGTCCCTTAGACTGTGTTTATTTAACGAAAAAAGAATAATTTGAAAATTATATTTTTTTAAATAATCGCTTGTGGGCAGAGTTTGATTTTTTGTGAGTGATAGTAAAAAAGTTGACAAATAAGTCACCCTTACTATCGCTCTATAGAACTGTACATGAGATTTTCATTATCAACAATAATTTATATTTAAACATATTTATAGATGAAACATTTTTCATTCAATTATTTTTTAAGCAATATAGCAATAATTTTGAAGAAAATATTTTTTAAATCATTCATTTATTTATTAAAAAAAGAGAGCCTTAATAATCAAACACTCACTAGCTCCGTGCAATATTCTCCACATACTTCTTATCAACATCACATAAAAGCATTTGTTCTCCCCTGGTCGCCCACAAAATTTCACCTGGTTTCTAATGACCAGTCTTCTTCCAAGATAGGACTTTCTTTGGGCGAGCCTCGGCGAGGTCTCCAACACTGGCGAGAGTGAGCTTGCCCATGGCGAGGGGAGCTCGTTCTCACCTAACACTGGTGAGGTTGACCTTACTGGCCCTCACTGTTGGCGACCAAGCAACAGATGAAGATGAAGTGAAGAAAAAAGAAAAATAATAAATAATTCAAAAATATTAAAATATTGCTTAAAATTATCCACGTCAGCGCCGACCGCGCAATGTAGGACAATTGACGCCCATATCATCATCGGTTGGCCAAAATTAACCGGATAAACTAAACTAACATAAATACAAAATGTTCAAGACTCAATCAGCATAATCGCATTTGGTTTACGATTTTTTTGGTAATTCTCCTTAAAGTAGTTCAATGTGAATCTCTAAGCTTGGATAAACAATTCAATATGGCTCCTCCAAACGATAGTCCAATGCACCGCATCTTACATCATATTATCCACATAAAGAAATAACATATCTTGATGTTATGATTAATTATGTCCGTCACCCCAAATAATTAGTCACGGAGTGAGCCTACTCTAGACATATACAAAGGTTTTCGCACTGGTTGCCGAGATGGCGGTGGAGCCGGACGATGAGATCCTCTTCGTCCTTGGTGATGTTGCCGCGTTTAATGCCGGGTCTCAAGTAGTTCAACCACCTGAGCCTGCAACTCTTGGCACATCTATTCAAACCTTCCAAGAAATATCACAAGATTCAAAATCAAGATTACGAAAGAAATGACTTTCTTGAATAAACTCACATTTTGAAGAAAGAAATGAACCCAAAAATAGAAAAGGGAGATGCACCGATGTGACTTTGAATTCGTACCAACTATGCACTCTCAAGCAAATGCTTTATCCGTCAAATTAAAGAAGGGAAACTATACCAAAGAAATAAAAAGAAGGACGATACAGTACCAGCATTCTGAGCAACACTTCTCCACTTGCCTTCACCATGAATCTTGACGTAGTTGATGAGGATTTCATCTTCTTCGGCAGGCCAAGCTCTTCTTTTCATCCTCTGCTTTTCACAACAAGGGCTCCTCGCCATTTTTCCCGTCTCTCTCTCTCTCTCTCTCTCTCTCCCCGAAACTTTTTGCCCCCCACACGAGATTATGAAACTGGCGGTCTGGAACTCTTTGGTGAGGTTGGTCGCTCCTAAATAGTTCGCGTTTACAAGAATAAAATCAGATGCATTTAATGGCCATGGACGGAGCAGGCACACGAGAACAAATGTGGGGAGAGAGGGGAGAGAGAGAGAGAGAGAGAGATATGGTGTTGGGTTTCGTGGGATGAGAGAATGGTAAGTTTGTTCTTGTGGACACGTGTAGAAGATAATCAAAGATGAATTCGCTTTTCTAAAATAGTTCGCGGTCACAGAGCATTATTGGAGCAAAGTTTAGATCCAACGTAATATTCGGTGACTTCAAAATGGTGTAGATATTTACAACGCGCCCAAGGGAAATATAGACGATTCTCAATTAGTGTCTACATCCAAAAGAACATTGACATGGCCTGCGCAAGCTGTTTCTCTGGCGACCACAGTGGACGAAATAAGAATCCATCATTTGTCGATCAATTTGCAATATAAACGGCGACACGACCTCTGGCCATGACCACCAACAGATGACAACTACTGATCACTGTTGATGTGTTTATATTGAGATCAGTTTTCCACAGAGATCAAAGAACGTTTCCTCCTTCGTTTTCCTTCAACTTTGCATGACCGACAGGTGACGAGAAGCGGTCTGTTGATAAAACCCGTTATTATACAACAATTAGATTTGAGGGAATCGCATGCAGCCACGTAGAAAAGCGAGATTCGTGCAAACTTTTTTGTTTTTGTCCGGTGTGAAGAAGTTAGCTGAATCTGAAGGCTTATGCTCAGGCAAAGACCCCTCTTGATCTTTTAATCTTTCACGTGAAAAACCCTAGAGACAGATTTTTATTGGACGGCAATATGAATCGAAAAGCTTGACAAGGAGGAGACAGAAGAGGCATCCGGTTGTCTACAGCAAGTTTGGTCTTTTTTCCTAGGCTAAAGACGAGAGAGGTCGTTCGCCAAAATGAAAGGAGTAAAAGAAAGAGCTGCATCTGCCGGTCTAGCTTGTCGATTGCCAGAAAGAGGATGGATCGGTGGTCCAAAGGTCGACGTAACATCTATGCATGTGGCAATTCATTGGCTTGGACCGATTATTTCAATTTGTCAGAGACACGGGACACCGATATTCTGGTATATAACATACCTTGTTTATGCAGACACCAACCATGTTCCTACTTTCTCCTCCATTTTTGGGGCCCTCCTCTTCACGCGCAATCTATTTCAGTACTAACTCACTAGTCCAAGGGCTGCTTTACTGTCTTAGGTCACTTCCCAACTTTACATGTTGGTGAAGCCTTTCTCGGAGTGCGTTTAGCCTCGACAACCAAATGTAGGACGCAAATTACGCAACCACAAAATCTCCATAACCAGAACAAGAACATGCATAATTGAGTAAAAAGATTAACGCACCTGTTTTGAGATTCATCATACATAAAGCGAAAGTAGAAAAGGGATTTCCCACATATCAAGGGGATCCACGCGTCAAGTCCTTCTCCTCTATCGCCTCCGTATCACCTGGTAATAAGGCGCCCCCTCACATTTAGCGTTAGGTAAACGCTCCTTAGGTGAGGATACATGTGAGAATTAGGGTTAGAGGAGAGACTTGAGCACTATTTATAGAGTTTCCAACTAGACCCCCTCATTACGGGCCGGGCTCAACTCGGCCCACACTAACCAGCCCCATATTATACTAATTAAGAAACCTTCTATCTCACTTTAGACCAATCCCCGTAAAACGGTAAACGTTAAACGGTAAATTACAATATCAATTAATATAGTTCACATTAAGAAAACTCTTACACCAAAAACAGCCAAAACTGCATCATACAAGTCGAAAGCTTTGTCCCAACGGCAAAAGCTTCTCATGTGTCAAAGTTATGTTAGCAAACCTCTCTCTCTCTCTCTCTCTCTCTCTCTCTCTCTCTCTCCCCTGGCTTTGGGTTTCTTCTGTTTACTTCGTGTTTGTTTCTTTCAATGGAAGGGCGAAGTTAACATCAGAGAGCTAGGTTCACCATATTTTTTTTTAAAGTGTCTGAAAATGGGTACTAAAATGCCTCTTGGACATTTATATTCACATGCTCCGTATTATCTTTTTGTTACTAAATATCACATTTGAGGAGTATCAGCAAAAAGTAGGGCAGATTAATATACTTCCCTTATCATATCATTGCTTCCCATCTCGGCATTCACTTTTGTCAACGACTGACGCGGCCGATCTACTCTATGGCCAAGCTTGAAGCACCTGTCTTTACTTGTTCAGCCAGAACCAGAGTAATATGCATTCCAGATGCGACATAGAAATATATAATGGGCACGGTTGCCGCAATTCATGCAAAATGAGCAAAGCTCAATCGTCCAAAACCTACAATTCTGAAGTCGAACCAGGGAAGAAACATGCTCAAGCTGAGAAACCACTTCGCTTATGGACTGATCTAAGTGTTGTGGCATAGGCACGGACAAAATTGTACAGCTGCTGATCAACTTAGAACATGCAAAGAATAAAGGGTAAGGAAGGGACATGGACCTGCTATGCTAACACTGACATCAATCTTAACAAATATGCAACATGCTTGAAAAGCCGTCATCCAAATCAGTCCGCAAGCAATGTTATAAACAAGAACTGCAAGGGTCAAAAAGATTAACTTAGCAAGCTAATTAAGTCGGTGGCCTCTCTCGACAGCAGATAGACTTGTATGGCGAAGGCTACAATTAAAGCATCACTGATACGATCAATGGAAAGGAGTCAACACGATCAAAATGGCAGACTGAAGTAAGAAGGAAGTGCAGTAGCTAAGGTAAGGATTTGACAAAGGAGGAAAAGGACTTAAAGAAAGCTCGCACCTCCAATATCCCAGTGTTTAACATCACAGCGCTTGGTACACAAGCCTGTCCACTCAGTTCTGTCTCCGTTTATCCAAGAAAATATGGCCATACATAACCTGCCAGACGAAAAATAGGAGCATTCGGAGTGCCTCTTGGCAAATTGGCATCCCTTCGAGTTGCTTAGTTTTAATATATATATATATATATAAACCAAGTTTTGATCATGGTAAGATGAAAAGCATGAGCCAGAAGGTAGGGGAAGTTATTAGATGAAGGCAGATTTTATTATTTAAATATTCTAATATTTCCCCTAACCCTCACGCTTAGCCTAGTCTTTTTTGCCTACTACTAAGCGTGGAAATTTTATTGGGGAGGCAAATGGGGCCTCGAATAATTCAAACCCGGGATCTCCAACGTTGATCCCATATGAGATTTTTAGTGAGATCATAGCCAATTATTCTAAAAGCTTAGCTGTTAAATGAAAGCGCGGTCTATTATTTAAATATTCTAATGTGGGCTATTGCCAACTGTTTTAAAAGCTTAAATTGTTAAATGAATATGTGATTTATTAATTAAATATTCTAACATGAGTTGAGTTAAGGTAAAATGAACCTTTTGATGGTTTGAGCCCTATTGTGGTATATAGTTAGTCGCTTACCAAAAGGGTAAAAAAATAGTTTTTTCGACAAAAAAAAAATTAAAAAATCAAAGAGGCCTTTTTAATCATTAGATTCATTACATATTCTGCCGGGAAGTTGTAGTAACCTTACTTGCAGTAGGCATTGGGCGAACGGTAATTTTCACCGTGTCCTATATTTTTATTCAATTATTAATGTTGGTATTCATTTTTTTTTTGGTTCAATCTGATATAACTCTAAGGTTAAAAATCCTAAAATAGTCAGCTAATGCGACCGTTATTTATTTATTTTTTTTAACTTGACGTTAGTTTGTGATGTTGGAGTTCACGTGGCTTACATGAGGCTCTTACATGATATCTCTCTTTCCTTTGTTATTTTGGGAGGAAAACGATTTGACAATCCGCATCATTATTTTTGGTCAAAAAAAATTAATGAGGTAGTTCATGTCAGAAAAATGCATGTGACATGCCAATACACCTAACGGAAGAATTACATTAAGTAAATTTCAAAGTTCATGGATTATATTAAAAAAAAAAATTGCATAACTATGCTGGACAAAGAAAGAAAAATTCAGGGACTACCTATATCATTGCCCATTTTCAATATGATGTGCATAATCGATAAAGTACAAATATTTTCCATATTATTAAGACTAAATTAAAATTTTTAAAGGTTGGACAATTTCCACATCCTACTTAGGTTAAACCTAAACTAAACAAAATGAGGCACGTAATCTACAACTCTAATTAACTTTGAATATCATCTTTTAAGTAAACTAACCATATTTTTTATTGGTGGGTTACAAGTTATGAATATCACCCACATTTACACATTATGAACATTAACCAACGTCGTAGAAACATGGCACAATATTATATCAAGAGCATTTTAGGGGCTAGTGACATATATAATGGAACCCATGATTCTATTTAGAGTAGTTATGAAAGAGTGCACAAGAACGGTAATTCGAAAGGTTTAGAGCATACAAAAAATAAAACTAGGTTTTGAGTATATTTGGGCAGCTCATAATAAAATGAAAGCTTTTCATTTTGAGTAATTATAAGTTATACCAAATTAGCATTTAATACACCGTGGTGATACTGAGTCTCAGTTAATATAATATGGTCACTGGCATAGTATTTTAGCTAAAATTTCTTAATCAATTGTACATTGGGAAAGTTGGTGGAAAAGATCCTTCTTTAATCAAATTCATTTAAAAACGCTAGTAAAAAAAAAGAACTAATAATTTAACATCAATGAATAACTGTAGAGAGGCCAGCTTTGAAACATGATAATGAATTTTTTCTTTCTTTTCATTTTGGCTTTACTAACAAACCCTAGCTAGCTTCATCCAATACTCTTCACGTACTTCTTATCAATATCGCATAATAAAGTATTTCTTCTCTTCTTGTTGATGACCAAATACCACTGGGTTTCTATCTACCTCTAATGACCTAGTAGAAAGCCTGATATAAGGAGTAGCGGGTAAGAATGAGACGAATTGCATACCAAATAAAATGAAAACGTGTGTGGGATATCTTTGTGAAAACTGAAATTAACTGACAGATATACCTTTTGACGTAATAGTAAGTTTTGCTTTGAAATTTTAAAGTTTTGTGTACTCGGGTTAAGGCATTATCGAGATTGGCAACTTCTTTAAAAATGTTTACCTATATGTCAAAACATAAAAACCTTGAGGCTCGATATAAAATAGGTTAATGTGGACAATTCAGGATGCCACAGGCTTCTTCGTGGTTTACTGCTCCAAAATTTTGACTTCCTTTAGGAACCACCTACCTACATAATTACAATATAAAATATGATACATCGCCCACGTGCTTATCAATGCAATGACATTCTTTTCCTTTTTTTTTTCTTTGCCACTCCTTTTCTAGTATTTTTATTAATTGTCATTAATTATCTACTCCAATGCAAGTTGCATTGTACGCACGAGCATAAAGACATGATAGACACGACAGGTTAACGTGCGGTTCTGTTGGTCACACCTCGACCACATTTCCCATTATCATCTGGAGCATCCATAACTACACTTCAACTCATTAAGTACAGTATTATAATAGAAACTTTAATTCACCAAATCTCTCTCTCTCTCTCTCTCTCTCTCTCGTCGCTGAGAATATATAGGCCTGCTCATAGATATTGAATGTTTCCATGTAACGCTACACTAAATTTTTTTTTTTTTTTTTGTCAGTTCTACTCTAATCCTACTCTAATACTCACTCTCAGACTTTTGCCATGCCTCCTTGCAGGGCGTGGGAGTCGAAACCCACTCCTGAAATGAAATCTTCCCCACCCCAATCCCCCCCGAGAAGGTGGAGATTTGAACCCCCAACCTCCCCCTTCCAAGATGGAAAGGTGGCCACTGGGGCACGCTACAATAAAATTTGTCTGTATATCATTGCATCACTTTTCAACGCAAAGTACACGGGATAATGCCAGTAATTCGCAAGTCAGGATAACAATATCTCTAGTTTCCGAGGTTTCTCCAAATATGTAGATATCATCCCCTAAAATTTATGTAATCGAATCATGGGTACCTTGACTTTTCAGAACTGTTGACCTTGATCATTTCTATGTAGTGGCATTTGCTGCTACGTTTTTCTTTCTGATGATGTGGTGTCAATTCAACCACTAATAAACCAATGTGATGGCGCGGATCACTAGCTTTATTAAAATAGATACTCTCGCGAAATGTGCTTTTATTTCCATATCAGCTGTTGGTGTCGACCTACACAATGTAGAGATCCTCGGACAATTTTAAAAGACAAGACAAACTTGATTCGACTCAAAAGTGAGTGCATGACTACATGAATGTAGCTTAAATGTCGCACCCCAACTTCAATAAATATAGAGAAATAGTACGGCTATCCTTTCATACGAAAGACATAACCTTAAACGCAACTTATTATGAAAATAAGTAACTTCATCTACAAGTAAGTCAAAAGAGTATAAGTATCAAATCCGAATATATGCATTATATATGCTCCAAATACCTTGGTTTTCAATTCTATAAATATCAAGTGTTGCAATACATCTTTCATAATTTATAGCATAATTGATTCCTAATATTTTCAATATATGAATATTCAAATTTTAATAAAAAGATAAGCACCACTTGCCTAAGAATGTCTAAAATCAAATGGCAAAGACTACTTGAGCAACGAACTCATAATCTCATCAAGCAACAAACAATATCAAAATTAGGTAAAACGTTACCTTAATTATGACTCAACTAAATTATAATTGTTCGCTGACAAAAGACTCCTGCGTGCTAACAAAATGCTTGCCTAAAGTAGATTTATGTGTGTGCAACTTTAAAAATTTTCTCTAAGTAAACTTTAAAACGTTAACTACGAGTCGATTTCTATCCATCCCTACATCTGCACTACGCTCTAAACTATTTTCCCATAATTTCACGACTTAACAACTCCTAAATAGAAAATTGCAATTGAAAATTTACATAAATCCGAATTTATGACTTAACTTCGAAAACTATTCCAATTAAATGAACAATGATTTCGAATCCTTACTGGATGCTACGAAACGAAGTTTATACCGACTTTTTGGGACGTCCAAGGCAAGTATACGTGAAAACTCCTCTTTCTCCTCTCCTTTTTTTTCCTATCTTTCTTTTCTTTCCTCACAGTCTCTCTTTTTTCTTCCTTCCATTCTTTCCCTTTTATTCTTACCAGTCAAGAGGAAAAAATTTTTTGGTCGCCAAATCAAATATTATAGTAAAAGTTCAAGGACAATTGGGGTATCATTACCCTCTATTTATCCATTAAAGGGTATAAAGAAACCAAAATACAAATTTTGCTGTTTTATTAGAAGAGAAACAACAACAGGACAACCGTTTGATTGAAATGCTTACATTGTAAGAATTAGGTAACCCAAATATATGTCGGTCAATATTTTTTGCTACTAGTTCTCTTTACTAATTCCTGTTAAGTCAGGGTTCCTTTTATTCATCTTCCAAATCAAGAAACATAGCCAGCTTCTTCAGCTCCACATGTAGCGACGGTTGCTGATCATGCATCACCTCAGTTTCAACCCTGACTACTTGATCATCAGAAGTGGTATCATAAGGAGACGAAGACATGACATTATTCTTGTCATAACCTCCAAATATGTCATAATTATTATCTTCATGCACTGTTCTAGTACCAGGAAATAACAGTGAATCCATGTCCGGAAGTCCCATTATGAAATCATTATCGTTGTCGATGTTCATCAAAAAGCTTGGATGATTCTCATCACCATCATCGCCAACCAAAAGCGAAGAGAACAAGCCCTGATTGTCAATGCTGCAGCTGTTATTCATCAAGCCTATGCCTTTGTCCACAAAACAGTGCTTTTCTTCTTGGGGTAGAACAGGAATTCCGGACATGCCGGCCACTGATGGCTGGTCTACATTAACCAGATCGAAATTATTCATGGACCCATGATTTCGGCATTGCGCAGTTTCCTCTTCATGGTTCACTTTTCTCACACAAGACTGTGGCGAGAAAGATCCGCACTTCTTGGCCAGGGTGGTGTTCCAGTAATTCTTTATTTCATTGTCTGTTCGTCCTGGAAGCCTCCCTGCAATCAAGGCCCACCTGCATGTGCATGAAAATTAGGTTGGAAACAAAGTAGTCACCACAAACTCTTCTGATTATATTTGTCATGGAGGAAGAGTGTAGAAGATAGTTGAGACTTCTTGACAGTAACCAGGGCAATAATGAATGAGGACGAGTTCTCCCCAAGCCACTTATCGGTTTAATTCGAGTGGACCACATGAATGGAGCACGCACGGAATCTTGAAAGTAACTTCTAATGACACGTATCATACAACTCTTTGAGTGAGAAGGCATTTAGAACCACCGAGTGCAGCGAAAAGCGGAGCACTACACTGTGCGAACTTCGTGGAGTCAGAATGAAGCATTGCGCGAAGCAGCTTAATCTGGATCTCTAAGCGTGGATGAACGACTCAATTTGTTCACAAGAAACTCCAGAGATCGGTCATTGTGCTGCATCTCACGCCATATTATCCACATAAAGAAGATTAATATGTCCAATGTTATGATTCATTTTGTCCACCGCATCAAATAATTAACAGCAGAGTGAGTCTACTTGAGGATATACAAGGTTTACGGACCGGTTGCCAAGAAGGCGGTGGAGCCGTATGATGAGATCTTCTTCGTCCTCAGTGATGTTGCCTCGTTTGATGCCGGGTCTCAAGTAGTTCAACCATCTAAGCCTGCAACTCTTGGAACATCTCTTCAAACCTTCCAAGCAACATCCCAAGAGTCAAAATCTTAAAAAGATTTACGAAATAAATGAACTTTCTCTAAAAAAAAATTATTTTGAAGGAAGGAAGAAACCCAAAAATACAAAAAGGACACACATCGATATAAATTTGAGTTCCTACCACCTACGCACTCTCAAATAAACTCTTTATTCCATCAAATTAAAGAAGAGAAAACATAAAAAAAGGGATCAAAAATAATAAGGATATAGTACCAGCATTCTGAGCAGCACGTCCCCACTTGCCTTCACCATGAATCTTGACAGAGTTGATGAGAATTTCATCTTCTTCAGCAGACCAAGCTCCTTTATTCATCCCTTGCTTTTCACAACATGGCCTCCTCACCATCTTTCCTCTCTCTCTCTCTCTCTCTCTCTCTCTCTCTTCCCAAAACTTTGTCCCTCAAAAGTTTACAAGACTGGTGTAGAACTTGTTGGTGGGTACTTCGCTTCTATATAGTTGGCATTTTAGAAGCTGGGCTTGGTTGTAATTAGATGCATTAAATGGCCATGAACGGGGCAGGCATGTGAAAAATGACGTGGGGAGAGAGAGAGAGAGAGATGTTGCTTGATTTCGTGGGGTTTCCATACGGAGAAGACTGTGCGTAGCAGCATCATACAACCGAAGTTTATGTTTGACTTACTGTTCAGTGACTACAAATGGTGTGTATACTTAGAATGCGTCCAATTGAAATATAAACCTTCATCCACGAAAAAAAAAATGAAAAGAGTGAACACTCGGATTGACGGATACTACTTTTTTTGTCAATGTAATTTTCTTCAGTTCACAACGGAGAATCAATATGGATGGAATAACTTGTGATTGTAGCTTGTAGCTACAGCCTCAGACCATCACAATCAATGAGTGTGGATTACACAAAGATCAAAGAACGTCTTTTCCTTTATTTTCCTTCAGCTTTGTATGACCAACAGGCGAGAAAAGCAGGTTCATTGATAAAAAAAAACCCGTAAATACATAACAATTAGTGTAGGGGGAATCGCATATGGTGACGCGGAAAAACAAGGTTTGTGCAAATTTATCTTCTTCCAAATTTGAGCGCGAAGCCGAGTTAAGCTGAATCCAAGGGCTTGCAAAGACCCCTTTTGAGTTTTCTCATTAGACGTGTTCTTTTCACGTGAGAAATTCTCTTGGATCCATCTTGGTTGGACGGCAACATCAATCAGACAGCTTGACAAGAAGGAGATAGAAGAGGCATTCCATCGTTTGCTGCGAGTTTTGGTTCTTTGATGGAGGCTAAGGGACAAGAGAGGTCAAACGCCCAAACGAGAGGAATAAAAGAACTGCGTTGCCGTCTAACTTGTCGATTGCGAGAAAGGGGATGGACCGGTGGTCCAAAGGTCGACGTAAGACTGATTGTATGTGGCAATATGTTGGATTGGACCAACCATTTTAATTTATCAGACACAGCACACCACTAATATTCCGGTACAGAACATACCTTGTCCATGCAAACATATTCGTACTCTCTCTCCTCCATTTGCGAGCCCTCCTCTTCACTTGCGATCTATTTTAGTTCTAATATCGAGTCTGAGGTCCAATTCGCGGTACATGTCGCTGGAATGAAGCCTTTTTCGGAGCGCATCTAGCCTCGCTACCAAACCCAGCTAAAACTGCATTTTCGTAAGTCGTCGGGCTTTGTCCCACAGGTAAAAGCTTCTTAGGTATGGCAAAGATCATGTGGGCAAACCTCTCTCTCTCTCTCTCTCTCTCTCTCTCTCTGATTTTGTCTTTTTTCTTTTTGTTGTCTTTTATTTGAATGCCGACGTTGACATGGCAGAATTACCGTCCCTTCTTTTAGCGCCCACAAATGGCTACCCAAATGCGTCTTGGACACTTGCATCCACATGCTCCAATAATTTTTTCGGTTACTAAGTATGCGCAAAAGGCAGAGCAGAATAATGAACTTCCCTGATCCCACCATTGCTTTTTATATCGGCTATCACATGTATCGTCATCAGACATCATCAACAACCGACGCAACCCATCTATTAAATCGCCAAGCTTGAAGCATCTGTCTTAACTTGTTCACCCATAGCCACGGCAACCTAGGTTACCGATGCAGTATAGAAATATAAACGGGGTACTATTGCCGCAATTTGAACAAAGCCCAATCGCCCGAAACCTAAAATTCTGGAGTTTAACCAGGAAAGATGCATGCTCAAGCTGAGAGACCACTTAGCTTATGAACTGATCAAAGTGCTGTCGCAAAACTCAAAATTGTATGGCTGCTGATCAACTAGAACATGCAACGAATAAAGGGTAAGGATGGATATGTAATTGCTAGGCTAACGTCAACATCAATCTTAACAAATACATACATGCTTGAAAGCCATCGTCCAGATAGACGGCTTAGCAAAGTTAAGGTCTCTCTGCCGGAGATGAAGCACATTAGTATACATAGCTATACCGCTATACACATGTGAGAGATCTACAAAAGTCAAAAAAGGCGAGAAGGAAATAAGGTAAACACTCGCAAGGTCATGCGAAGTCCACTGACGAATCTTGTTCCTATTCTCTTTGGCAGAGGCAGCTACACAGATACAACCGAGTACAACATCATCATAATAGTGACGCGCTCATTGGATTAGCAAAGAAATGCTCACGGCAGATGAACTTCGATTTTCTGAAATGGTCACCAAGAAGAGACCTCATTACACGAGAAGGCTCAGAGCCCAGAGTTTGATTCATCTTCCTGACAATGAGGTGTTTATCCAGAACCATCAGCTCTAACAATTTTCTACAGCTCTGCAGAAAGGTTTCAAAGAATTACTTCTGTACAAACGAGAAAAGTAACTGCTACAAAAAACAATGTTAGTTGCCAATCTCAACATGGCAAAAGGGGTGCACCAGACGTTTCTCAAATCAGGCAGATGCCTTTCGAAGGACATGAGATACAGAGAAAATCTCACCAATTAAGAAATGAAACATGCATTTGATCACCCAACTTCTACTTGTATCACGTCAACAGTTTTGACACTAGTCAACCCAACCACAGTCCACAAAAGAGTGCCAAGGAGATGCACTAACAGTCTATCCAGATGACAACATAAGCAAAGAATAATAGCCAAACCTTCATTTACAAGTAAAGGTCAACCAAAGTCTCACAGACCATTGACCGCAAAAAATTGCATCCATGCATGCAATAACCCACAAATACCGAAGCAGCATTCTTAATTACATGTTTTGCAAATTTGTCATATGAGAATCCCCTTCCATCAAAATACTGACAGACTAGTTGAAATGGTGATCTCTTTTTTACCAACTCCTGATTATACTTTAGAATTTATTCTCAAAATTTGGAGGGGGCCAACTATCATCTCAAACTCCATATGGTATATTCTTTTTCCATAGGGGTTCAGACAGATAAGGTACCTCCACATTTATTCTGGGCTAATTTGAATGTTTATAAGTGCATACCTGAGGGTTTAGAACATCCAATCGGCCAATTATCTCATCCTGCAGATTGGAGGAGACAAAGTTAGAACCAAGAATCTCAACAACAAACTTCAAATGACAGTCCCCTCACAAGCTGTCAACTAAACTTCAAGCCAAAAACAAACGTCTCACAAGAACTACAAGGGTCAAAAAATGACGTAGTGAACTAATTAAGTTGGCGGCTTCACTCTCAGCAGCAAAAAGACTTATATGGCAACAGCTAACATTAAAAGCATCACTAAAAATGAGCTGAAGTTACAATGGATGGAAGGAGTTGCCACAACACAAATGGCAGACTGAAGTAAAAAAGAAGTGCAGTAACTACGGCAAGGATTTGGTAAAGGAGGAAAAGAACTTCAAGAAAGCTCATACCTCCAATATCCCAGGATTTAACATCACAATACCAAGGACGCGGCGGACGAGTGCCCTGTATACAAGTCTGTTGACAGTTCCATCTCCATTAATCCAAGGCAATATGGGCATACATAACCTGCCAGGTGAAAAGTTGGAGCATTCAATCTCAAGTGTGCCTCTTGGCAGATTGACTTCTCCCTCCATAGGCTCTTCAAGCACATTACTATTTTGAACTTCAGCTGCAGATACGTCACTTTCTTCGGGAAGATTAAGGATGGTAATTTTATGCATTTGATCAATATTTGTGATTGTTTCTCTCTCAGAATTATCACCAAACAGATCATCATTCTTGGGAGGACAAATCAGGTGATCTTCTTCAATCCTCATCAATGACTCCATTGACGATAGTTCTTTCCGGTCTTGATGAGAACCAGTGATTGACGTCAAGAAATATTTGGAACAATACAGGGAGTCAACAACACGAACAGAGTCAAAAGAATTGACCTGTTCAACAGCATTAGAGTATCAGAAGTACATAGTTTGTGATACACCATCATTGTGACAGGACAAACACCAGGTTCAATTTCTTACGCTGCAGCTTTTATTCCTAATTTAAGGTTCTTCTGGTCTAGTAGAGAAATATTCATAAACTAAAAAGTATTTATTGCATAAATAAATTTGCAGCCAGCTCTTTACAAGCCAATAAGATCCCATGTGATTGTTCACTTATGAAATGAATATCCACGTGCAGCCAAAATATAACTTGGCAAATCGGTGAAATTCAGCTCTGGTCTACTTTGCTACCATTGTCAGGCAACTATTATCAGACAAGACATTAGAAGGAGATGCCAAGGAAGAGATACAAAAAGGAAAGATCAATAATTCCAGCCACATTGCTGCTCACACAAAGGAAAGATCACTAATTCCAGCCACATTACTGCTGAAAAATTAACAGCGTAAAGAAACTCTTAAAAGGGAATGCACAGTTCCAGATTTGCTTTAAAACAGTATAACAAACCTTTAATGCCAAGCCAAACAACTGCAGCACTTCAATAAGAAGTTCTGGCATAGTTAGTCCTGAGGAGGAACACAAAACAATGTAAAACAATAGGAGATTATAAACAAATTTCATCAAATAGTGTTTTATGGATAATTAGCTAGACAAGAACAAGAAAACCAACATACCAGGCATATCTATGACATCTGAAATTTCTCTCATGCTCAGTCCTTGATCACCAGCTCTATGAATTGCACCATACAAAACTCTGAAGACATTAGGATCAATGAAACTTTCCTGTTCGAGAACAGTATGGGAAAAATTAACTTCGTTTGCATATCTTGTCATAGAATCCCAGATTGTTCCATTAGCAACCCCTGAAATGTTAATAGTGTTGGCAGAAGTGACAATTTCCTTCACACAATCAGAACTAGATGAATTGCTCTCTGTCTGAAGCAACATAGAGCATGTAGTATCATTGTTTTGGATACTCTGATGTCCAGCACGAAGTTCTGCATCCTTGAACAACTCCAGAGAGCTAGCCAATAATATTGTAGCACGTTGTATAGATACCATAATACCAGGAAATCCTTTTTCCCTACGGGAAACTACCTCACATTCTGATGTAGACTTAAGTTTCTTATATTTACTGCCACCGTAAGATTCATTATCATCAGCTCTACGTTTCAAATTTCTCGACTCTTCAGCTTCTCCAACACCTTCCTCTGGCAAAGACGGGGAGAGAAAAATTTCACCTGAAGATACTAAAGCAAACAAGTAGATGGTATCCCCGCATTGCAAATCATCTGTAGGGACAATCTTTTCGTTATCAAGATCAGTTTCGCTTTCATGAAGCCACCTTGAAAATTTAGCAACTCTCTTTCCAGTGTTGGCTGGAAACATAGACTTAGAAATGTCATGCAAAAAATTCTGAGAAAGTGTGAACGGTTGACTTCCACTACCCCCAATCTGCCAAGAGAAGGAAAAGGTAAGGGTCTATTCTCAGGACAGGAGAAGAAGTTGTGTTCTGCATTCCCTCCAGAACTTTGAAAATGTGAAAACAAATAAATTGAATTTTACTTATAGACAAAAAGATCTCAAGTTTTAAAACTCACAAAAAATAATACTGATAACTCTATATCTCAACATTTTTATGCTTTAAAAGAATTCAGGCATCCACATCAAATAGAAATCCAATTGAAAAGCTACAAGGAAAGGGAAAGCAAAAAAGTAATAGAAAAGTCATTCTAGATATACCTTAAGACGATAATCATAGTTAGCTAGACAAAATTATAAACATTGTGACTACATCCAACATAGAAGTTCCTTTCCAAAGATGAAGAGAATCTCTAATTTATAATCAGCGTTGATGCACCCATAACATACTTGACCTCAGTTCCTTCAGCAAGCACTCTGGGTGTAATTATAAATTCATTAAGATGGGAAGCAGTAGAAGGAAGAAAGAGGGAAGGGATTACTTGATGACCTGTGAGAGCGTTACAAAAGTATTCAGTTACACCACAGGCTTAGAAGGGGATGAAACTTCACATGAATGTGCTGCATAAATCTTTTGGTTATTGTGCCAGAACTTTGAAGCGTCAATGGCAGCTACGACAAGAAACATCTTGTAACCACCAAAACAAAGCTTTAAAAAATGCCTATGGCCTCCTCAAGCACATTCTGTGCTAGAAGTAAGAGCAGCATTTAGGTTGATTGATACATAACAAGTTAAAAGAATTAAGCATGTGCACCATGGTGATCCAGCTGCAGTTTCTGAATTCATTTGATGTGCTAAGTGTTATTAAATAGTCTGGAATAACCACATAAACAAAATTCCGAAAGATTCTGTCAGATCAGTCCCTAGTTCTGGGAATGAAGCTAGCTCATAATGGCAGATACATGTCTACTTACTCGACCAATGGCGCTAAGAATGAATTCCTAGATTCCTATGCCAAAATTAAGGCACATGACTGATCGATGCCTTCAACTAGTTATAGGACTGGAAAGCACATCCATTGTAGATTCAGAATAAGTGACATTCAGACAAGGCAGAACATGCTATGCTAAAGGTAACAGATTACGAATAATCTTCAGAAACCAAGTAATTGTGTGAAGGGTCCATAAATGGCACCGACCAAGCAAATATTCAGTGAGAGCAACTAAGTAATTGCATGTCATTAGTAACATTTTAGCAACTAGAACAATGTATTAAGAAAATAAATGTATGAAAAGTAAAAATGATCTCATCAACAATGAGGAATTATTAAAACAAGAATGATTTACCAGGATTTTTTTCTCTCTGAGATAACTAAAGGCTGAGAAAAGATCATGTTGGGAATATCGCCGAAGAGATTCTGCCAAAAGACTTGGCACTTCGGGTGCTGTTGAGGAGTTCAAAAAGACAAGCTTGAACAGCTCTACAGCATTTGAAACGGCCAATGATTCACATATATGTCCACTGACATGCCCTCCATCATTCCAAAGCCTGATAAATTTCCGTTGAAGACGACGGCAGCTGGACTTAGATCTACGGAGAGTACCCTTATTCTGGCCACCAGTTTTCTTCTGGCTATCCTTATGGGTATTAGCAGAAGAAACATATCCCAAAACTTGGGAATCCTGTGAGTAAAGCAAATTATTCCGAAGTATAGCAAACAAATCACCTGACAGCACAAAAACTAACATGGAACAATCATTTAGGCACCAAAAAGGAAGGTAATGAGTAGAATGAAAGCCTTCAAAAAGAAGCAAACTAAACTGAAGCAAGCAAAGGAATCTATGAATGATGGAGCAAGTTTAACACACCGGCAGATGGAGCAAGTTTAACACACTGGAAAAGTGCTTCAATATGCAATCAGGTTGGGAGTTTTAATCTACTCATTTTTCTTTCTCTAATAGAGGAAATACAACGTATAAGCAAGAAGCTACCACTTACATGCTGGGAACCAATATTTAGATCAGACCATTCCTTAGTGCTAGAACCAACACTTTTAGAGACCTCCAACTTATTCATCCTCTTGCACTGGAGAACCTCCTCAAGCACTGTCTTGATGGGCTCAGCACTAAAGTCATCCCATCGATCTTCCTCAAAAGCATTATGCTCAGTGATTTCAGATATGGTAGAGAAATCAGCACTGTGACCATACTCAACTATACTTCGCACAAGTTGTCCATCATCACCACAATTCAATGGCTTTTCTTGACTCTTCTGCAGGTGCTTGATATATCGTTCACTAAGCAAGTTACAGAGCCTCATTAAAGACTTCCTAAAAACATCGCTTTTGTTAAGAGATGCCATTCGTTTGCCACAGGTACTTGGGGGTGCAGGAAGGTTAGGAAGAGAAGCCCAATCTGTCCTGTGAAATTTTGCCCCAACAAATGCTCGGTTTCTTGCATAGATGATGACCAGTTGCCTGAAGAGATATGCTAGTGAATTCAAAAAGGTGAAAAAAGCACATTCAAGAACATTATAAGGATTTAACAAAGAAAACAAGTATCAAATATGAAGAGAATATTACAATGCTACTAATTCAATTGAAGGCTGCCAATCGCTAATGCCTCCCACAAAAACTTGTGGAAAAGGCAAAGTTCAATATCGTCCATCTATAAGCTCGACAAAACTTCGCTGACTATATTTGCCAAACCACTTCCTCAAGTACTTAAAATAAATAATTCAGCACTCAGACTTGAGTTATCCTCTGGATGTATGCAACAAATGGAGTAACTACTGTCTCTATACACCCAGTTTCAATAGGACCCATTCAAAGCATTATTTCTATTCACTACCTTCTGAAATTAAAAAATTCATTGGGGCAGTAAAATCTTGTCAGCAGATCCAGTAAGCTGCCACAAAGTAATTGACGGCTGGTAGGGAAATCAGGCAAGCAATTCTACAAAGTACCAGTGCTTTCCACACAGTCAACTACAGATTGCGGAGGTAACCTACTAATGATTCTTAGCCTTTCTTCTGAACTCACTTACCTATCTGATTCATCCGACCACAAGAACCTTCTTTGCCGTGCTGCTCTCATCCCTGTAGGCTCATGCTGGCTAGTTCTGGAAGAGCACCCTTCAACTCCTTCATTTGGCCTAGGTTCTTCCAAGCAATCAACGAGTTCACCATCTTGACTTTGAAATCCAGGCTTGTCTAATGAAGGTAAGAACTTAACCTGCTCTTCAATAAACTGCTCAGCACTATCAGATAGTAGATCATTGTTACCATGGCCAAGTTCGGTCAGTACACCGATTCCATCATGCTCTGACGGCACCTCTTCTGAAGATCTCTTTCGTTTGCGGGACGCGTTTTGAGTGCCATAAAATCTATTAAGACGCTTTTGGCGCCTATCATAATAGACTCGAAGCACCTGATGAGAGGAAAAAACTAGTGATGCAAATTATATGTAAGAAAATTTTCTGTTGAGATTTGATTGAATGGAATGATGTTTATGTGTTAAGTGTGTCAGGCCAAATTGGAAGGGAAATATGAACCAGCAGGTATACATATAGGCATATAAAATAAGTGGAGCAAGATAGAAAGTTGATGATACAGAATAGACGGGATAATCACCTGTTCTAAGGTAAGATTGAGATCCTTTGCGATCTTCTCACATTCATGGTATGGAAGTTTCTCGTTGGCATCCATCACAATGCGCTTGAGAAGTTCAGCTCGTTGCTCAGCTGTCATGACCCGAACTGAGGCCCATGAACGGAAAAAAAAGACCTGCAAAATTTAAGTATCCCATCATCAGACACTCCCCCTTGCTACAGCATTGACCATTTGAGAGATGCTAAATGTCCTAGAATCAAGTAGCTTACAAATGCAAGCTGCTATGCAAAAGCTAGTCTCTAGTAAGGACCATCATTGATGAGGGGAAAAAAACCAAAATACCATTGCATTCCATTTCTTTTGTAAGAGCTTAAATCTGAGAGAGAGAGAGAGAGGGAGAGAGAGAAAGTACTTCATGAACAGCAGATCCAGGAAATGCATGTATAGCTGCCCTTGGATCTGTAGCAGCATAACAATATTCCAGAGTTTGCCAGTATTCGTCAACAGCACTTCTGTTTGATAAAAAGAAATCATGTCTTATGCGAGGGCGGAGATCAAGAGATACAAGACTCATTGACTTTGCAACACTTGACAGTGGCTCCTCAATGTAAGGTTTAAGCTCCAGTGCATCCATTAAAACTGCATGTGGAACCTTGACTCCATCCTCCCTATGCCCATAATTCACCAGTCTGATCAACTACATAATAAATTATCAGTTAGGACCTTATAACATTCAGAATATTTTTGAATGCACATTAACTTCAAATGGAGGGAGACTTCAAAGTGAAAACTTGCATTTCAATTCAGAAGGATCGAGCAGGTCCCATTGATTATTCAAAGCAAGCATGTGATATAGCTATAGAAGTCTGAGGAGTTAAAGCAGTGAACAGTCCTAGAAAGTTATACGCACTTAATTTGTATCATAGACAAGAACTTTCTCAGGATTAGTATATGATGAAGCAGCTTTGCTCATACTCTATGGCATTCACAGATCTAGAGTTGAAGGATAGCCCAGAAGAAAGATCTACAAATGAGGCCGGTGTTCTATGTGACCAACAAATGCCAATTCGTGCACAAAATGCATAGTAGAATGAAAATGTCTTGTTGGACGCGTGAGAAAGAAAAGACAACTGAAAATGAATTTATAAGAGAAAAGGTGGCTTGGCCCCAAGTGAGGACCAAATGAAAAACGTCATTTGAGTTGTCTGGACCCATGCAATCAAGACCTCAGAGTACTCCAAGGCTGATATATAAGTAGAAGATGGACACTCGAACGAAAAGGGTAGGGGAGCCTAAAAGGACACGGAGGAGGCAGTTAGAAAAGACAGCAGTCAAGTAAAATGGTACATAAAACCCCATAAAAAGGAGATAAAGCTTAGTTTGCTGTGGTTATGGCCATACTCTTCACTAAGAACCAATCAGGACCAACAATGAAACAACGTAGACTAGCATCTATGCGGATGGTCCTCCATTATTCAAGCATGCAATTATGGACATCACCCACATGCAAACATAACTGAATATAAATTGTGGGCGATGTTCATGTTTCTGTCCCACGAATCAAAAACTAGTTGCAGGAACACACGGTCCAAGAGTTAATATACCTTCAACCTCCGTAAGATATCAATGATCACAGATAGTCTCCCTGTTGCCTGAGTATCCATTAGGACCCTGTATTCCTCATCAGGAAGATCTGCGAGACAAAAGCCTCTTTTACACTTGTTAATCATGTCATCAAACTTCTGAGCGGAACCTGCAATCTGCAAGAATAACTCCAGTGGAATGGCTTTAATAGCCTCATCTAGAGAAAACAGTCTACAGCTGCTATGAGGATTGTTTGCATCACTTGTTGATGTAGGCACAAAATCATGATCACGACCAGAAGCAGTGTGCGAATAATCCCAAAGAAAGCAATGCAACAGCTTAGCACGGACCATCTTTGCCAACACAAACCCATTAGCACGCATTGCTTCTGATTTGGTAGCAGCCACATCAGAATATATACAACTCTGAATCCTTTCAACACTGTCAAGCACAGGAACAGATTGCCTGTTCTTCTGATTTGATGAGCCATGGCCACGACTTAGCATCTCAAAGGACCTCATTCTGTCATGGATTTCACTGATCAGTTCAGGAGATAAATTTTCGATAGATGGATGAAGAACCACCTGAATGCTGCGGATACGCCTACAATTTGTGACAGCTGGGACCTCCAAATGAGCACATTTGCACTTCCCTTGCTTCTGTAGCTTGTTTACTATGCGATCTATAGTCTTCCTGTCCATTGTTGTGCACTTATCCTTCTCGAAACTCACAAGCCACCTATAAAGTTCACCTCTCAAGACAAACTTCTCCCTCTGCAGAAGACAACAGAAAACAACTCCAATTATATATTTGTCATCGGAGAAAATATAAATAGATTCGTACTAAGCCTCCAGAAAAGATGGAGGACAAGACCTGCACTTTTTCCAATATCCTCTGCTCCCTCCTAGCACCATCAGCAGTCAAGGATAAACATGGATACCTCTGATGTAACTCTGATTTACGAGATCTCGAAGAAGAAGGAGGACTTGGCTCGGAAGGGACAATGCTTTTTTCATTTGGCAAAACCACTAAGTCAACTTCTGAATCTAGACCAGAAACTTCAGGTTGATAGACCAATCCTTTGGGCTCAACCACTGAGGCAAGCACATCATCAGCCTCTATACCTTCTTTATTTCCATGAGGAAGCTCTGATAAAGTTTCCGTGCTATTCAGCTGAACAAAGGGGTCTTCAGAAGCTGAGGTAAAATTCTCTGGTAAATATGGAGATACTTTGTCAACCAGGTCTAGTTTTGCATTTCCACTGTCGTGATTAACATTATTTTCCTCGAATGCAAATGCATCAGCTGAAACCTTATCGAAGTTTTTTGGGGTCCAGGCTCGATAAACAAAACCTTTCTTACTATTTTGAGCCTCAAGATGTATCCCAAATCTAGTAAACATGTTAAGAAGCCGACTATGGTTCTGTTTACTGCCAATACCAAGCCTCTTGCATGCCTGTTGAAAACAAGATGTGAGATGAACTGAAACAATTTGTGTATAAGAGTAGCTAAGGGCATATCTGGTAACGTGCCACACAATGCCTAATTCTATTCTTTTGTTCCCCAGAACAAAATAAGAACAGAAATCCTTTTGGTAACTTTTTTGTTCCTGAGAACAAATTTTATTCTCGGGAATAGATTTATAACAGAATCAAAAAGTTCAAAAAAAAGTTTTGTTCTCGGGAACAGATTTGTAACAGAATCAAAAAGTAAAAGAAAAAGTTGCTTCTTTGTTCCCAAGAATAACTCCAAAATTAAGCCTTTTCTTTTCTTTTTTTTTTTTTTCCCACTTTCTTCTTCTTCTTCTTCTTCCTCTAGCCAGTCGTCGGCCTCAGTGATGGCTGATGACCGACCAAGCAGGGGCTACCGACCTCACCAGAGCCTCGCCGGCCTCAGCGATGGCCGACCAACCAGGCAAGGGCTACCTACCTCACCGGAGCCTCGCCGGCCTCGGCGATGGCTGACAATCGACTAGACAAGGGCTAGCGACCTTGCTGGCCCTCAATGAGGCCCAACCACTAGCAAGGCTCAGGCTAGAGGAAGAAGAAGAAGAAAAGGAAAAAAGGAAAAAAAAAAAATGTAATAAAATTATTAAAAATTTAAAAAAAAAAAAAAAAAAAATTTAAGTCACGAAAAAATTTGAGGATCGTACCAAATGCAATTCTATTCCGGGAATAGAAATTTTATACAATTATCAAACACCTTCAAATGCTCAAAAACTCGTCCATAGAATTTGAAAAAAAAAAAAAAAAAAAAAAAAAAGGGGACCATTTCTAAACAAAAATTGTTCTCAGGAACAGAATGATTACCAAACGCACTGTAAATCCCTTTTTCCTTTCCTCTAGTCCTTTTTCTCAGTACATCGAACCATTCTCCAGAGGAATTGAAGTTCCCGCGGAATCATAACCATGGCAAATTATCAATGTGAAAACATAATAAGAAGCTTCTCAAAAGAATGAGGAAAGTACAGAGACCTCCTTCATCACTAGCCCCTTAGGTCCTTCAGCATCAATCATGTCAAAAACTTGATGCTCAATAGGAAGCTCTATAGTTTGCTCAGTAACAAGAGATCTCCTCCCAAAGTTTAGAAACTCTTCACCCTGATCACTCTTTCCACTTCCTAGGGGTTGAGGCTCAATACTTTCTGGAGGGAAATTCTTCAGCAACCGCAAGCATTTTTGAACCTGCAAAGGACGGTTTGAATTATTCATCAAGTTACATTTCATGGATGATTGCACTAACAAAAGAAAAGAGGGAGCTTTGCACTGTTCACCTCCATGCCAACCTCAAACTAAAAGCTGGAAGAGGTACGGGCATGAAAAGCAATAGTAATCCAACTTAGATCATTCAATCAATTTCTTGTAAAAACATATGCAGATATCTTTACTGGTAGAATGGTAAAACTAAAACACGCAGAACAACCTATTTCCAGCAACAAACCAAGCTAACACCTTGCCTTCAAGCAAACATTGGAATGTGTGTGTGTGTGTGTGTGTGTGTGTGTGTGTGTGTTCAAGCAAACATAGTCACTGAAAGCGCAATCCAACTTAGATGCTTCATTATCACCTTCCCATTCACTTTTGCCTCAAATTCCTCCACCAAATGAGCATCCTTCAATCGCCGACAAATCTGGGAACAAGAAATTGAGGAATATTAGAGGAATTTTACCACCAACATTTTCACCAGTAACTCCATTCAAGTAGCAATGATAAAGCGCGACAGTGGTTGCAAAGTTACATTTCTCCAAGCCTTATGGGCTGAAGGTGCTCCATGATAACCAAGATGCTGCTTGATATCTGAGACGACAAGAACCTTGAATAAAAAGAAGGTTCAATACAATCGAAATCAGTGCAAAGGTATGTAATATGTAAAGAAATTGGGTAAGTAAATTTCTGCCACAAAAACTTCAGATATGGCATACCTTGCCTTCTGTGGCTTCAAGTTTGTCACAGATAGCTTTCATTGCTGGTAGATAATCCTTCACAACCACATTTTCTTTAGCATAATCTCCAGGCAAACATTCTTCACTCACGAAAGTTTCACCAGAATCTTCAAAACCCTCATAAGTCTGCTCTTCATCCCTGGTAATTTCAAATTTTTGTTGCAGGCCTAATTGCTTTGCGTATCTATACAAGTATAACACATTAGTCGTCACACTTGAACTGTTTCTAGACTCTCCCTCAGCACCAGGTTCATTAGTTCGTACGAGAGCTGAATGCTTCATTATTAAGCCTCGAGACTCAAGACTTTTTAGTATATAGAACATGTACTTCCCGCCCATGCCGAATTCCTTACAAAGCTGACTCTGAGTCACTCCCTTCATCCTGAGCACAGCCATTGCAACTAGTAAACATCATAACTGTTAATGACAAATGGGATAGGTGCATAAAAAATCCTAATGCTTACATTTTAAGTGCAACCAAGTCCTAAAAGATTTCCAATAGTTAATTCATGTCCTAAAGCTTGTGAAAATTGTGTGATCAAATCTCCTCATTAGTTCCATCTGTTTTTCCGAACTGGATGGCTTATTTTAATCATTTCTCTTCCTACGTGGCTGTCGGAAATGATTGACTAAGGCAAACTCGAGATTGACTGAGGAAAAGCATCTACTTCACTGAGAGTAATGACGTCATTTTCAAACTAATTGTTCAAAACGACCCTCTTCGGTGAAGTTCAATTTTGCCCAAAATTGGACTATGAGATCTAAGTAAACTTCTTTTGCAGATAGTCTTATTCCTCATATCCAAGATCTGCTATAGCATTTCGATCGCATGAGGCTTTTTCATGTGTATTGAGAAGGAAATTCTTGCGCAGATTGGATAGCAAATTTTGCTTTGAACTCCGATATGCAGCAAAACAACTCTTCCACCTACAGAATTGATTCCTATGCTATTTGGCGATCGAGTAGGAGTTTTTTTCACGGGCGTAATATTATTTTGAGTTCATATACAGCCTTTGGGCCTTCTCTTTCACACAAAAGAGGGATGGTGAGTATAAGAAACATGAGGCAAAGAGTTGGCATAGATTCTAGTGAAGTCAATTCAGAGCTGATTTGCTTATGATTGCCTCAAAATAACCCAAACTATCAGTGACAACCCAAACGGCAATCGAGCACTGTCTGCTTGAATAGGCAACCAAATGTACTTGTCCAATGGAGCAACACGTGGCGCTTCAAACAAATATATCTGAAACGGCACTGTTTTGGTGGTTCTTAGAAGCCATGGTTCTAATAGAACATACTTCCACACAAATATGCATTGTTTTAAGAATTGAATGCACTTTGAGCAGAAGTTGCAGAACGTCTAACGCCCTTATATTAAAAGATGCGCCATTTACACGACTGCTGCAACTTCGCGATGTGCACGCACATTTGCGCACCATATGAACTAGCCAATGTGCTTATACAGCCGCGCAAGAATAGCTAAAGAAGGAACTAACCTGCCGAGAGCCAAACGCTCGAGAACCCGGCGCTGATTGCCTTTGATGTTCGCCGTGGCGAGCTGCGCGTCGTAGAGCCCGACGAAGACGTCGCGCAGGCTCTCGCTGGCGACGACCTTCAAATCCGCCTCCTCCTCCGCCTCCTCGACCCGCCGGATCGCCCCGTCGGCCGGGCCGAGGGCGCGGCCGCGGAACTCGAGGCTAGGGTTCCCCAGCAGGGCGGCCCAGACGGAGGCCTTGACGCCCGGCGAGAGGTCGAGGCCGCCGGCAGCGAGGGCCGGGGCGAGCCTGGACCAGAGGACGGGGAGGGAGAGGCCGGCGGCGCCGGCGGAGCAGATTTCCTCGAGCGCGGAGGAGGCAATGGAGTCCATGAGATGGAGAGGGCATGCGGAGAGAGAGAGAGAGAGAGCGCGGCGTTTGGCGGCTATGAGAGAGAAAGTGTTTTGCCGGGAAACTACACGGAGGCGAGGTGGTGGCGAGTGGCGGCGGGAGAGGAGGTCCGGGATTCGAAACCGGTCCGCTCGAGTATCATAGGGAGGTCGAGCTATGACATTTTTTTAGAGGTGGGCCCGAGAGCGAGTGCACGAGGGGGCGAGATGAATTGAAGTCAGCGCATCAGACCCTTTTTTTTTTTTTTTTAAGGATTATGAGCTACAAATTGCCGGTTAAAATTCCGTTTATTTTATGAAAATTAAATAAATAAATAATATTATTTTATATTGATTATAAAAATATTCATCAATAATAAAAATAACTTTTTTCATTTATTTTTATAAGTGGTGTGAAGGACTATTTTTAAGAAAAAAATTTGTCGAGTCACTAGTCTAAGATAATAATAGATAAATAATCTACTAATTAATTGGAGCGATGTAGTTGTGATTGTGGATAGGGGCGAGTAAAAGACCCAAACCGAATTGATTGAGCTTTGGACAATCACAATTCTTGAAATTCAAGACCAGTTAAAATATCAATTTGATTTTAGGTGTAAGACCCATCCACTCAAATTGGACCGATTTTGTTAATTCTTATTATTCTAATTTTCCAAAACCACCCTAATTCTCGTTTTTCTTTTCTCACTTAGATTAAGTCATGCACGCTTGTTGTTCGCGCCTATCAATCTCACTTCTCTAAGTCTCGGTCACACAATGCTTACGCCTCCCACGCTCATGCCATAATTTCATAATAAGAAATAATAGATGCTTAACTAAGTATGGTTAACTGGGAATCCTCTATCCTCTTGATTTTTTTTGTCATTGTCCCAGCAAGCATTTACGGCCAATTCCCGGATGAATCCAGGATCAAGTGAGCCACTCCGATCCCACAAACTGAGAATTTATCGTGAATACCCATTTTGTCATCATTTAACTAGAAAATGAAGAAGAGAACTTAATCAAATTCTACTCGAACTTTGGATAGACGTGCATAAGCATAAGCATGTGATGGGTTTAGGTGAATAGAATTTCCTCATAAGCACATCAAATATGCGTGAGTGAGTTGAGTGGCTTATAACCCAATTTGGCGATCACTAAGGCAAACCATTTAGGAACTAGCATGTCGAACTTTATATGAGGTCTTGGCTTATCTCAGTGTGTTCAAGTCGACTTTCGTTAGTAAACACCCTAACATTTATGTCCACTCTCACATCACTTTTTCGCATAAAATGAAATTACTTCTCGGCCAAATTAATTGAAAGAAAAGTAATAATGTACTAATCAATGGAGAAGGGAGAAGTTAATGAAATGCTAAATAAAACGATAAAAGCTCTCATCTATTTCATAGTCGTTGCTTCTATTATAATGATATTTCTTAATTTCGTCTTGTGATAAAATAAATGTGTTTATTAAGATGGAACAAGTTTTGTCGACAAGTCATTTTGAGATACTCATCAAGCAATCGAATATAGTACTTTTTTTTAATTATGCAAAATGATGCTTAGAAAATAAAATATTTTATCATTAACAAGATCTTACTAATGGTGCTGACGGTGCAAACGGCCTAAAAAAGAGTAAAGTACACTCGAAACCAATGGATTTCGCTCTCCGACCAGAACGAGCGGGCGTCGACAAAATCTCTCTCTCTCTCTCTCTCTCCACACGTTCCTTTCGTGGATTTCTGACCCTGCGCTCGATATCACGCCCAGTTCTCCTCTCTCCCTCTCTCTCTCTCTCACTTTCTCTCTCTACTTTCTCGGGAAAATTCGCAGGGACCATCGACGCATTGACTTTCCCCTGCTCAAATCCGTCGCCGACAATGCCGCGGGGCAACGAGGGCGCAGTTTCCGAGGTAAGGCAAAGCGCGCCGGCGCCGTGGAATCCAATCTTAACTCGTCGCGCTCCTCGGCTCTACTGCCGCGGTGCTTCTTCTGGGTTTCCCCCGTTTCGCAAGTTCGCAGCTTGCTCGCGATATTATCGTGGCTGGTGATTTGCTTTGGTCTGCGTAATCGCGAATTCTCGATTGCGTAATCGCGGGTCCTTGTTAGCTTCTCTTGGGGGGGTATCGGAGTCTTCGCGAGTTCGTCAACGCTTGACGACGACTTGCCCTGCCCTTTTCTTCGGGATCTAAGGCGGATGAAGATTCGTCGCTCCGAGAAAGGACTCGACGTGGGTCTTGAGAGAAAATAGTTGAAAGGTTCCTTTGGTGGTGGTGGTGCATATAAATTAAGGAGAAAGAAAGGGGTTATGATTCGCAGGCCTCTACTTTTTCGGTTTTTTCTTTCTTTTTGCCTCTTGCCACCTTTTCTTTTTTCCACCCTTTAAATTAATTATGAAGGAAAATGAGACACGAGAGCTGAAGATTGCAACGATTCACCTGGAAAGCTGGTGATTTTCTTTCTTGGGCAGGGGTGCTAATTGCATAGAGGCTTTTGTGTCTGCTTTTATCAGGTCGGGTTTTGTTTTTCATTCGAGCCATTTTCTGCACAGCAAGGAAACAGAAAGGTTGAAGTCATTTGAGTTCATTAGACTGTCTGTCTCGCCTTTCCCTATTTACCATTGACTTTTCTGGCAAATGGGTGGATGGAATTAAGATAGCAGCTGAATTGCAGGACTGGTAAAAGTAGGGAAAACCCATAAAAGCTTCTCTTTAATATGGTGTGGCATAGTGAAGATTTGATATATTTCCTGGAGTTACAACTTTTTCAGCATCCACAAAATGGTTGAGAACTCCATCCGTATCAATATTTTTGGCCTGAGACTGCGAATTTTGCCTTGCTCTGAGGGTTTTTTGTTTTATTGTTCTTACTCTTCGTATCATCTTTGTTTCAGGTGTTGTTGTAAAATTGTTCCAGTTTGAGAACAACTGAAATGGACGGTGACATTTTTTCAGGCTTTGGTAATGGAACGCCGGTTGATGCCAAGATGCTGCAGATGTGCCAAAAGAGCTTTCTGCAGGTTCAGGGCATATTGGATCAGAATAGTTTACTGATCAACGAGATTAACCTAAATCATGAGTCGAAGATCCCGGATAACTTGAGCAGGAATGTAGGTCTGATTAGAGAGCTGAATAACAATATCAGAAGAGTGGTTGATCTCTATGCTGATCTCTCCAGCTCTGTTACTAGGTCTGTGGAAGCTTCCTCCGAGGGGGAATCTAGATCAGATGGTAAATCCATTCAGAAGAGAATTAGATCTGGATAACCAGTGAAGGGAAGATTCCCATCATTTAATCTTTCACCATAGAGTAGACCATGCAATGAACAGGGAAGGATGCATCAAAATGTTGGACGGTTTAATCCATAAGAACTTTAGGCACTTTCTCTTTCTTTACCTGTCGTTACTTGAATAAAAACATGACAGTCGTGCAACTCTGTAATTGTAATCGATGAAATTCATCTTATAGTATTTCAATATGGAGGTTCATATCAATTCTTCCAATTTTGAATAGCCAGTCTTGAGTTTTACGTTATTTTCCTAATTTTAAGATGTGGGGCTTGGATCCCATTTTTGAGGTAGTTGAGACTTTGGTGTGGGTTACACTTGACCTGCACTTGAAGCAAATCAGTACTTATGCACTGTGGCTTCACTCAATTTTTTTGGATATGAAGTCTTGACTGATCTTGATCACTTCTCTATTAATTTGGTTGGTATGAGATATCAATCTGAGTTCTCAATGTGCTTTTCGTCATGTGAAATGAAATCCCCATGATGTGAATTTGTCGATTGATGGCACAGGAATGGTTTTGGTCTAAGCTGTTCGTCTGACCCTGGCATGGCTTTTTTTTTTCTTTCTTCTTCCACTTTGTGTGTGCATGATCCCTTCAGCCCTATATATGTCTTTGCTTGTGTTAAACATGCACCCCCTGTATGTCTTTGGGATTCCTTAAGCCCTTTGTTGAAGATGCTTTGAGTCTGATGCTTTGGCTTAAGAACAGAAGCTTAGCTTGAGTTATGTGATGTATGTTAGTTTCTCATTTCGCCTGTAGTTTTTCCTTTGTCTTAAATTTTGTCTCAATTAGCAGGGACAAGGTTTTCTTATTTGCGCATTAGCTTTAATTGTATTTCAATTTTACTACATTCACATTCTCATAACTGCTCGTCGGTTTTCTTCAAGCAGTAGACCTACTTGTTAGCTGTAGGAGTAGGGTATAAGGTTTTCTGTATGCTGAATTGTCCCCTAGATTTGATAGCCTGTAAAGGAAGAGCTTGCATGTGATCACGGGATGAAATTTACTGGAATTCATGTACTCTATTCGATTAAACTTGCGTTTGCAAAAAAGTGGGTGGAAGACCATTATAATGAATGTCGCAACAGCTAGTGTCTTATTCAAAGTCAGCATACTTGTTAAGGTGTTGAGTTTGTGGAAGATGGTCATCTGAATTTGTGTAGCAAGACAGTCTGTAGAAAGACAGTCTGCGACTGTGCTATTAATCTGCCGACTCTGGGAATGCGTGCCTGATCAGATCTCTACAGATGCGTGTGATTTATGCTTCCATTTTCTTTTAGTCTGAGTTGCTTTTTATTGATGGGAAAAAGTAGCGTGCTGTAAACCTCTTCGGTTTCTACAGTGCAATCTTGGGATGGGTCGGATAATGCAAAGTTTTGTGTTGGAAGCTTTACTAATTTTATTCTCCGCCACAGTAACATCATACAATGTTGCTGGTGTTGTTGGAAGTCAAGGACACTAAAAATATATTGATCAAAGCACTGGAAACACGTGAGCACAGGATATTCCTTCTTTCGTGTGCAATCGGGTGGCATAAAATAGTAGGTTAGAATATCATTTCATGATGGTGAATTCAAATATCTCGGTCGATTCTGCATCAGAAGCTTCTCATTTTGTCAAACAACGCCGCTGATAGCGCTGTTGTCAGGGCGGTGTGATCTGCGAACTGTCGATGTGATTGTTGGCACGAGTGTTGGAGAAGTCAGCACGAACCGAAACTTCCAAGGAACACGTTCATCTGGGAAGATCTTTTGTGGGGATGTATGGACCGAATCTCCCCCTTTTCAAATCTTGCCGGAATGGCTGTACTGCTTCCGGAGACCCGTTACCTAACCTTTCAACCCGAGAACTTGTCGGGAAAGCACGAATTGCTTAATTTGGTCACGCTATGATGCAGCACCTCGAACCTTGTTTGGACCACCTGAAATCTTCATCCATGGAAGAGGATGGGAAAAGCAGGAACCCAATGTAAACATCTACAAAGCGAGGGGTATTGCAAGGACGGTGCGACGATAAAGGAAAGCCGGGACTCCATGATTCTCTGTTGAAAGAGATTGATGATGGAGATTTCTTCTCGCTCCACTTTCACATGGCCCCCGTAACTTTTGCGTCCGTGTAATGACAAGATGAGACGGTAGGAGTTTACTTCCACTCCATGTCTTCGGCCTGATATTATTTGCTTTCGGATGCGCACTTGGCGTCCGGGCTTTTCTTCGAATCTCTCCCCGAGATATCCTAAGTGACATCGTGTCATATTTAAGTTCGTTCTATCACAATTTCTTTAGCAAAACATTGTATCACACGGCTTTTTAGAAATTCTTTTATTGGTCCGTTATCCTTGTTTTTTCTTCACTCAACTCTACAATCGAAAAAATTGATTTGGAATAATTGCTTCGGATAAGATGACCTGATTTGTTTGTGACCGGAAAGTTTCCCAACCATCATGGCATTCTCATTCTTTAAATTGATAATTCCGAGTTGATTAAGTGAACTGGGGCATAAATGAGAATTGTTGGTCTTCTTGGTGACTTCATTGAAAAAAGTTATGATTTGTAACTTCATGTAAGAGATGGTAAATTCAATAGAAGTTGGCAAGTTTTTGGAAAGGTTATTTATAAAAAAATGACCTAATCAATGCTAGTTGGTGATCAAACGAGAGTTGATAATGCAAAAGTAGTTATTACTTTAGAGACGGAACTTGGTGGGTGGCTCCAAAAAAACGGATCAATTGACATGTCATTAGGAAATCAGGCAATTCACAATCGACCACATAAACATTAGTACGTGACTCCAATGAAATATGATTATCTATAATAAACTATAATTTAATTAAAAAAATTATAACTTGCTCAAATTAGGATCGGTGATTTCATAAAAGAGTTCGAAATTTCAACGTTTTGGAAGCAATGCAAAAAGAGACAATGATTTATGAAATTCTTGGTAATCTATAAACAATCAAAATAAACGTTGACAATTTAATACAAGAGCCGGCAACTTACCTAACACTTCACCAGACAAGAAATTTATCAGTCGCTTTTTTGTTATCGACGTCTATATAAAACGGTCCATACGGAACAACATATCATGTCCAAATTCTCAACCAGTTCCCATTTTTTGCCCTATGCGAAGTGACTTTTCCTCTGAACAACTCTGGCTTTCTTCGTTGATCTCTCGGACTTGATTTTGTTCGTTACCGAACACTCTAAATTTTTAGAAAGTAGGTAAACACCAACATGTCAAATCATTCAAAGCTATGCACATAATTTTCAAAGTGTAAAAATAATCCTCTTATCTTGATTATCTCGGGCGGATCTGCCTTATTGAATGATACACATGGGCCACGCTTGGCATGAGTCGAAGATATCAAAGATTTTTTTTTTTTTTTTTTTTTAAGTACGAATCACTCTAATGAGAGAGTATTTGAAATATGTTTATGTCCTTGACTTGATGTAATTCGATCGCTCACGTTATTAGATGACAAGCTTCCCAATAATTTCTTTTTCCTGGACTTGCTTTTCCGTCCCTGTCACAGGACATAATTGCGACAAAAAAAAAAATTCTACTGAAAGAAAAAGACTTGTGCACTCTGACTTTGTACCTTTGATGAGGCGAGCCCTAAGAAGACATACCATTTAACAATTTATGTCAATTTAACTCGCATGCGCCGAAAACACGCAATACCTACCCATCCTTTGTTGTTATATCTGCACTAGTGTGGGCGCATCGTGAGAAGTCTCTTACCGAACTAGAAGTTATTACATGATTTGTAAAATTGCATTGGTCAAAAACTGTATGAACAAATTGACTCAGATTTCACGTTAAATCATTTAAACGTTTATTTTACGAAAAATAAATAATATAGATAATATTTAAATGATTGTTTATATCGCTTTGAAAAAAATAACCAAATGAAAAATATTTCATCGTTCAAGAAAATTTATATACATAAATTGATAAATTGATATCGATAATAATAATATTTTTTATTAACTAATTATCTCGAGTGATATTAGCGATAATTTTTTAATAACATATATTTTACATCATTTATTTTTCGTCTTCAATTTTTTATTAACTAAGTCTTTTTTCTCAAGTTTCTCCGACAGTTTAAACCGGACTGTAAAGTCTAGGTCCTGTCCGGTTGCTCTCCTCGGATTCTTGCCAGCACGCCATGTCCCTACCTTCCAATTTCCACCGCTTAATGCGCCCCCTTCCCATCCCTATCCTCTCGAGCTTATCCTCTTCTCGCTCTCCAATTCCTAACCATGGCCTCGCGCCTGCAGCTGCTCGCGGCGCTTCCTCCGTTCTTGCCGCTCGACGAAGCCGTCCTCAGTCGATTTGTCGGCACGATGAGTGAGTACACCTCGATCTCGAGCTTTCATGGTCCCCGGTTTATCGTATCACCGCCTTCATGCCTTGCAGTTCGATGACCCTTTTCCTTTTGTTTAGTTTAACTCGTGTTTGGACTGCTTGTTCGTGTAGCTGATGGGAAACTCAGTAGAACCAGGAACTAGGAACCGAGAAAGCAAGAACAGATCGATGATCTGTAGGTGGATATTCTGCTTCCTGCAACTATAAAAGACATGACTTTTGTTTAAAGACGGATTGGACTGAGATCCTGATGAAGAAAAAAAATGATTTGATTGATGAACGAGGGATGTGTGTTTTTTTTATAGTTTCCACGTGGAAGATGAACTTTTAGCGAGTCGAATTCGCGCAATATGTCGGGATCTTCTTTTCCGTTTAGCTGTGTCTTGATCTTGCTTTTTTTAACATCATGGTTTCTTCTTTTGGTAGGATTTGAAATGGTGTATATCTGAGAAATCTAGTTCTTTAGCATTCTTAATTTAAAGTCCTCTCATCCTTTATGCCCATGGTTGAGAGGATCTCAAGAATGCTCACATGGATTCGATGGAGTTAGTTAGTCTCTCTGAACGGCTCATTCAGTTCTCGGAGTTCGGTAGCTCCTAACATCGTCCTTGTGTGTTCCGATCGTGGTTTACCCTGAACCCAATGATCGCTCCTATGAATTTTACTCTAGTATGGCTTTGATCCCTTAAATTTGTTTAAGTACTCGAGAACCATTTGCGGGTTTCCCGTCCAACGAAATCTTTTTGTGCCAATAATGGGTCACAGAAGAGATGACTTAAAATGCCTAGAAATCATCTGCAGATGCTAGAACTTTGATCATTTGCCCAGTGACCCTTTTAAATTCTCTTCGTGTCGCAATTAACCCCGTTCGTTGCTTCTTGCAGATTGCTATGAGCAGAGAATCGGAGGGTCCATGTGCCAAGGGAGTCTGTGATTTGGAAGATGGATTCACAGTCGGAGCAAGTCCACTGACGAGACGGCGGCACTCTGCAAGGCGACTTCCCCCCGCGAATTGGGAAAAAAGCTCAAAACTTTGAGCCCGGTGCACTTGTTTGCCGACGTGCCGTGTCGAGTTTTGAACTGCGGAATGAGTCGTATGAGTTCTGCTGCATTCACACAGCAGCAGTTTAATTGGATGGCTAATGTCCCTCTGCATAGCTTATAGTGATGATGGCTCCTATTTCTAAGAGCTAAATTCAATTCACAGTCCCTGTTTCCTTCCTTTTCTGGTTCTGCTGATCTTCGTTTCTTGCATCTCCTAGCTTGATCCGCGCCTTCCTTATGGATCGTGGAATTAGTGATCGGTGCCTTCCTTCATCCACTCTCGGCATCAATGCTCGAGAGCACGTGCACCCGGATCATGTGATGA
Source organism: Eucalyptus cloeziana (assembly GCA_014182715.1). Lineage (NCBI taxonomy): Eukaryota > Viridiplantae > Streptophyta > Magnoliopsida > Myrtales > Myrtaceae > Eucalyptus > Eucalyptus cloeziana. Next base: position 31,980,621 of record CM024643.1, read on the forward strand.
TTCCTCTTTTGTTGACGCGGCATTACTAAAAAGCATCGCTACTAAAGGCATCTACCCCATTCGCTGTGGATCAAAGGGATGGATTTTAGCCGGTGATAATGCACGACACCGACGGATCCATCTCGAACCGTGTTCAGACTACGAATTTCGATCCAAAATCCGCACTCGATCTCGTTAAATTGACTGCCGAGATAGGGAAAGCGAGGGAGACCTGGTGGTCCATTTGACTCCAGCAGGTCGTGCAATAAAACGACCAACCAACACGGATCTCAACCGAAACTACAAAACTGCAGTTCAGTAGCGCTTCGAGTCCGGAAGTTGTGCGCGGCGATATGGACTCAGCGTACTACAAAAGCAAGGACCAAAAATAAAAATTAAAAAAAAAAGAAAAAAAAAAAAGAAAGAAAAAGCCCCAACAGCGAACGGGGAAAAAGGGGGGGCCGCGATATATCTCCCGGCAAATTCCATTTCCTTGTCAATCAAGTCTTTTCTCTCTCTTCCCCTCCCTCCCTCCCTCCCTTTCTCTCTCTCCTCCGTTGCGAACGCGCCCCCCCGAGTCACCGACTCAGTCCCGCAACTCGGTCGCTCCCGGCGGGTTCCCTTCGCTCTCCGGCGGCGCTGAGTCGAGCTCGGTCGCCCGTCCGCCCGCCCGCGGCGACGCCGGGTCCCTCCTATGGTGAGTCGCGGCGTCCTCCGGCTCTCGCTGTCGAACTCCAGTCCGTCGCTTTCTCAGTCCGATTGAAGTGGCGAGTGACGATTTGGTGTTCCGCGTGGGGGTCTCGCTTTCCGCTTTTCTGGATTGACTCGGGTTTGCGTTTCGTGATTTGATCTCGCAATGTGCGTGATGGGGCTCGTGCATGTTTTGCTCGTCTGTTGTGTGGGGGGGAGGATTTGCCTTTCTTTAGGGCGTTGGTGATTGGCGGTGCAGTGCTGTTGAATTTGGTGTGGGTTTTTAGCGATTGCTTGAATTGATGATCGGGGGCCAAATTGATTGAGTTTGATGCATGGGAGAAATTTCTGTGTTCGGGAGAGAAGGATGATCTTAGTAGCTAAGTTTCTATCTTAAATTTGTGAACTTTGAGGGAAAATGTTCCTACTTTTCCTTCTTTTGGTAATTTTTGAGCTTCCAGTTAGTGTATTTGAGTCGCATGAAATTATTTGAGTTTGATGCATGAGAAATTTCTGTGTTCGGTAGAGAAGGATGATTTGAATAGCTTAGTTTCTATCTAAAATTTTTGAACTTTGAGGAGAAATGTTCTTACTTTTTCTTCTTTTGGTAATTTTTCGAGTTTCCAGTTAGTGTATTTGAGTTGCATGTGGTGGATTTTCCATGGAAACAGTGGCCGGAGCTGAAGGGGTTGATGAAACCCTGTTCGAGGATGGTGGGGTTGGGAAGACCTCCCCCTCAACTTCACCCACGAAGCAGGTTTCAGACCCAGTTGTCTATAAGCTCGTCCGGGTAATTGATCTCCTGGCCATTCTCATATTAGATATTTTTCAACAAGTTATCATATTTGTGGCTGCACTTGGTGTTTGGGTATCGTTTTTATTATTTCACCAATGTTATTATGCGAATGCCTGCGGTAATGTTATACTGTCTTGTACTCTCTCGGATGTCTTAGATGGTAATGCTAAGTGGAGTCGCAGACATGCTGTGCTAGGAGTATGTGCCATCTTAATGCAGTAACTGGCTAAACTTGTCAACTCTCAGTAGACGTTCCATGTGTGCAGAAGTAGATGGGGACCAAAAGCAATTACCTTTGATTAATTTTTGTAATATATAAGAATAAAATAAAATTCAGTGTAGCAAAGCTGACCTCTTATTGGCTCTGTTTATATATTGGCTGAGATTTTTATCTACAGCTGTTATCTTAGATTAGTGTTTGGCATTCCTTTTCAGGTTAAAGTTTATTGTATTCATGAATGGAATTTGGTATAGTTGATTTAGAAGGCTAATCTAGTGCAGTTAAATATCTCAACTGACATTTTCATGAAAATGGTGGCAATTATATGCTCAGAATTTGGTTTCTTGATTCCTTAACTAGAGGAGGGAATGGCTATCGTAATTGATGCATTTGAAGTAGACATTTGAATGGATGCTTGGTCATTTGGAATCAAATTTTGTTACTACCATCCACGACCTGTATACTGAGGATAAACTTATCATCATATTTGGGTTATAGTGGTGGTAATTGCCAATGGTATCTCTGATCTGCCAATGATGACCAGTGAGGGGTGTCACCCCATTTTTGTTTAAATCAGACCAGAACCACATTAGATAGAAGTTGAGAAACCAACAAACAAAACTGACTAGAATGTAAGTTTAGTTTGCTTTGCTTTTCATTTGCTTTCAAAATACCTTTTTCTGTCTTATCTTTATGAACTGTAATTCACATATCGTCAATTACAGATTCAAACATGAAATAAAGATGCCATATGGAGTCATCAGTTGGCTCGTCAATATTGAATTAAAAGAATTTTTTTTCTGCTTTTCAAACAAAACTCAACCAGCGAACTAGCAAATCAAATTTTCTGACCTGGGTCATTGAATTTGGAGATATAAGGTTTTGGATTTTTTTCCATTGTTTATCTTGCACAGCAAAACTTCTTCTGCTTCAACCTTATTATCTTTAATGATTGTCAAGTATCTGATCAAGGATACGCCTAACCTGACCTTCGGAAAGTTTCATAGGACTCATTTTACGAATTGAATGAAGCAAATCAATCTGGTTCTGCACAAACTTAAAATTGCATAAGCGATGAGGTTAATCTGAAACTGTGGAAACTTGTTCAATTGGGATAATTTTAGTAGCAATCCCAATCATACTTTTATAGGCAAATTATCCAATGGTAGGCATGCTGGGTGACCTCTATGGAGTATCTTTGGTTTTCTTTGTCCATGAAGCAATTCCTTCTGATGGAAGAAAGGAGGCGGCACAAGATTACCTCTGTGGGTATCATGTTATGTAGTTCTCACCATATCTATTGCAAAGATTTTCGTTTTTCTACTGCATTGCCATCTTAACCTTTCTTTCAGTTCATTCTTATCATTAGTTTATTTGATCTTAGGTGGAAGGTGATGGGAGACTAGTGCCTGCAACAGATGATGAAATCATGGAGGTTGTGGATCTGCTCAAAGATAACCCCAATAAAATGCATATTGTTGCAGAGCCTGGGCAGGCCGTGGGAATTTCCACGGAGGATTCTTCCTCCGGCAAATCTCTGTCAGAGCTGTCAGGTTTGTAGCCATTTGTTGATATTGTCTTCACCACCAGCACAGTCAACGGAGTGTCGAAGACCTTTCTAGCATCCAAAACCCTATTGCTTCTTTGTAGCTCATGATAATACATGAAAAATGATCATGTTCTGCATGATTTAAAAAAGAAAAGTTGTGCGTCTAATGCCTGAATATCTGTTTGTAATTCCCTTCATTCGTTTCTTCCCCATGTACTCATTATGCATTGAATTAGTCAATTTCACTGAATATGGGAAGCTTTGTTTGACCTTCATGCTTTCTGCTTTTTTTGGGTTTGGCATTCGTGATGTCATGATCACAGCACATAAAAGGAATATCATTTTTCATTCATTTTTTCTTTTTCATACAGAGTAGTATTGGTAGGTTCTTTTGCTTATTTTCTAAACCCACAGTTTACAATGACATGTAACATTCTTTCTTGATTGCAGTGGTTTTTTATTATTGTGGGCTTCTGCAACTTACTGGATAGTTAACATCTAGTTAGACATGACTGGATACTAATATCAGAACGTAATGTTTGTGGCATATGTAGTTGGTTCTATTCCATCTCACTGGTCATTTTCCCAGGTTTTTCCAAGTTTGAGGATGTGTATGCTGATGCGGAGAATTTGGAATCATCAATTCAGGTAGTGATTTGTTTGATCTTTTTTTGTTACAGATTGTGCGATCAGAGACTGGAGGGAGCAGTGTAATACTACTAAGTCACTTTAATATGTTAGTAGTATGTTGTGTATCCTCCAGAAGTATGCCACTAGTTATTTCAGATGTTTAATGATCATCATATTTTCCCAGATGTTATATTCCTCTAGTTCTATTTCATAGTGTGTGATGGCTGCTACTAGTTTGCTCTCTTTCACAGCAAATGGTCGATGTTGAAGCCGGAATGGTAATGTTAAATATAGCTCCATGATACTCAATGTGATTGTCTACAAGTTTAGAGGGCACTATCGGGTTTCTTACTATAATCTTATTGTGCTCATTGAGCAAATTCAGTTTATGTCCTAGTAAAATGAAATTTATTCTCTTGACAGCATATAAACATAGAGCTCTCCCTGGGTGGGTTTAGTATCTGTGGCTTTGCTTGCGAAGCTTATTTCTCTGAATGTGTGACAACCCCTGTTTTTCCGAGTTGGTGTAGTTGGATTCATGTAGGTGGTATCTTGACTATAGTCCCTGCTTTTTCTACCCTACTGGAATAGAATATCTGCTTATGCTACAAATCTTTTGATAGTTTTTCCACAACTGAAATTGGGCGGGCAGTAATTTCGTGACAGTATAGTTTACCTGTTATTGATTAGAAGCTCCTATTTGAAATTTGAATGCAGGAAACTGCTGCTCCTGTAGCTCCAAGTTTGGACATGGATCAGATGAAACAATCTTTAGATGCTGCAGAATGCTCAAAATCTCCCGATCAAATAAGAGAAAGTGAGTCGCCATGTGCTGCTACCAGCTTTCTGCCTGATTTTTCGAAATTAAAGGGAGAAATCTGCCTAGATAATCTATCTATCAGAGAACTACATGAAACTTTTAGAGCTACCTTTGGGCGAGTGACTACTGCCAAAGACAAGACGTGGCTAAAAAGAAGAATTGCCATGGGATTGACCAACTCTTGTGATGTTCCAAGTACAAATTTTGTCATAAAAGAGAACCAAATACTGAAACTTGGCGAAGAAGAGATCTCCAACAATGTTAATTGTGCTGTTGAGACTGATCAGGATGTTGTGGCAATAAATGACCAACACACAGACTCGGACAATTCTCAGAAAAAGCAGTTGGAAGATTGTCAAATAATTTCTGGTAAGAGATTAAGAAACTATGGGCCTATTGAGGATTCTCAGCCAGAAGTTCTAAGTCATGAGCAGAAATCTGTCAAGAGATTACGGAAGCCTACAAGGAGGTATATTGAAGAAGTTTCTGAAGTTGAACATCATGAGCCTACTGGGAGGTTGGTAATTCCAGCTAAAAGCTGTGGATGGGATTCTCCAAAATCTGGTGCTAGACCTGCCAAAAATGTCTCTCCTGATAGTAGAACTTATGTCACAAGGCTGGATTCTGTTGCCGGTCTACAGGTCCCATGCGTTTCTCGGATCAGAAGAAGCCGTCCCCGTAAAGATATTATGGCTCTCGTGGTAATTCGCGGACTCTTATTCTTTTAAGTTACAGTCAGAGTGTGATATCTTTGGGATCGTACACTTAATATCTTATCTGTTAGCGTGTGTTTTCTTTGTAGAATTACATTTCATTTGAGAATGTACAAAAGGCTTATAGGAGGAAGTAAGGGGAAATTCTTTGAGTGGGAACTTTTTACTACCTTGTCTTATCATTTACATGGAGCCATTAGCAGGGATTGAAATTATTCTAATTGATGCAATCCCTGATGCTTCTTTTGCCTGTACTCGGTAGGGATTTTATCATAGTAGTGGGGGCATGTCTGGGAAATTGGTGAGCAAGACCCCTCGAACGAGTTCTGATCCTAAAAAGATACAGCACCAAGTAAGATTAGACTTTTTGTTTTCATGTTGTGCATTAAAATCTTGTATATGGACTTTGATTATCCGATCTTGAGAAGCAGACTTTCTGTTACTCGGTTTCTGAGTGATTCTTTCTATGTGGATTTTGGTTGTTGTTGTTGTTGCTTATCTGCATGAGAACATTTAACTTCACTCTCATCTGTGTGGCGTCCGTGTTTCAATCTTGGAAGGCAGTAATGAAGTAGATCCTGTGGCAGAACTGGGGGAGCTTTACTCAATATGAGAGGAGGAAGGTGGCACAGCTGATACAGTTCTTTAATATTTTTTCCCCGTCACTTCTCAACATTCGGCTTTTGAACTGTTAATATTAACATGAAAAATGGGATTAGGGTCGAGCCAGAAAAGGAGATCGGGATGTTGATAATACCAAAAAGATGTATGAATCTTTGTCATAGCCTTCCTGGTTGAGTATGTTTATATATAGAACTTAGCACGTTATTGTCGAGAATCATTAAATGAAATGCAGAGTCTTAGTCTGTCTTGGATGTGGTCTCCCTCACATTAAGATGATAGAAGTCGTGGACCACATTTGACATTGCTGGAGGTGCATAGTAAGATAATAATGGAAAAAATGGAAGTGTGAGCAGTAGACAATCTGCTGAGATTCAACATGTCAGTCTTCTTCATGTTCTTGTTTCCTTGGAAGTTTTGTGTTCAGGGGACTCAGATTCTTTATGTGAGAGGATTTATTCACTCGAGGAAACTAGCTCAGAGAATTTTGGATTTTTGTGATATGTAGTAAGATTGATGTTCTGTCAATGTAGATTGTGGTTCTGTTTCTGTTGGTTCAACGAGACGAATGAGAAGGGCCTTTTGAGCTGCAAATCTTTTACTTCAGCATTCTTTCATTAGTCATTCCGTGCCATTTGTTTGTTGAGATGATCTTATCATATCTTGGTTTGATTTTTGAAGAATCCAATTAGTTAAATGCACTAGTTTGAGTCTCAATGGCCTGATTCCAGGGTATTGAGTTGGTGGAGAAGGATAACCAATGCATGACCATTGATAGAGTTGAGCCTGAGCAGAATCTAGAGGCAAAGCATGGAGATGCATCGGGTGATGCGTCGAAAGACAATATAGTTACTGTGCCAACAGCAAAAGGTGGAATAAGAAGGAAACATCATCGAGCTTGGACTATTGCAGAAGTGATGAGACTAGTAGAAGGCGTTTCAAGGTATGGAGCTGGGAGATGGTCTGAGATCAAACGGCTTGCTTTTGCATCCTATTCATACCGCACCTCTGTAGATCTTAAGGTATTTCATTTACTACCCTTGTGTCTGGTTTAAAAGCAAGAGTACTCCTCTTAAGGTCTCTTAAGACAAGAATGTGTTCTCTAGGACAAATGGAGAAACTTGCTGAAGGCTAGCTTTGCACCAGCACCTACAGATAAAGGGGTAAGCAATTTCTAGTTTTTCCCATGTCTTCCCAGTATCTCACTTGTATGTGAGATTGGGGATTTGGGTTCGCTCGCTATGTTTTCCACTTTCAGGTTTACCATATGACCTACTTTCTTTATGCTTAGTTTTAGCAACACATGCGTATAGGCTTTTTTATTGGTCTACTTGCATCCAGAAACAGTTCAGTTATCAATTAACTTGTATGTTTTGTGTGAAAACTCCAGATGAATCCAAGGAAGCACGTGTCAGCGCCGATTCCAGCTCCGATCTTGTTGCGGGTCAGAGAACTAGCCGAGCTGCATGCTCAGGCTTCACCAAATCTGAGCACGAGCAAATTAGTGGGTTGTGGTGGTAGTGTAAATGGGACCAGATCAGGTTACTTGTAGCTGTAAATAAACAGATTTAGTTTGTCTAACTTTGAATAAAAACCACGCCCCAAAGTAACCGAAGTTCTCAGACTTTGAGCCGGCGCAATCAGATGGATCACCAGATGTAAGTATGTAACTGTTGGTCTCTCCTGATTTAGATGAGCAGTCAAGCTTCAGCCGGTGGGTCAAACGTCGAGTTTGATGTGGGGTTTCGTCAGCCGTTATGGTATCGACGCATGTGATCATAGGAACATTTCAGCTGCGGAGCTACATAAGCATGTAAATCTGTATTCTGTATGAAGATGGGAGCCAAAATACTAAGGCTAAGCTTGAGAGACTTGAGACCTAGGCTTTTACCTTTTATTTTGTTGTGGCCTAGTATGCCATTAGCTAAATAGTCTCTGACTGTTATGGTCACTCTGCTTCTCGGCGACCCAATTTAACTGAGCTTAATTCTGCAAGAGCGTCCTCGATGATCAATGTCTGAGCTTTGTCCACGGTGAGTACCAGTGTGTGAATCCGATTCCGAGCATGGTTCATTAGCAATTCATGGGAATCGATCGTTTAGACTTTACCCGTTCAGTTTCAAAGAGAGTAATTAGAAATTCGTCTTCTGAAGGGAAAAGAGAGGTGATGCTTCCCTGAAGAGCATGGAAGTGTCTACATATATGAGCCAGAAGTGGGTTTCATCTCATGTTTAAGTAACCGCATTTAGCTAGCATCTACACCTAGATATTTTCATGTAATTTGACTTCGAAGAAAGAACGCAAAAATTTTCCAAAGAAAAAGGTTAGAATGGTAAAATGGGGAAGTTACCATCAATTTTCCTTGGAAACTACACTCGATGCGAAATCCTCAATTGGAATCGCGGTAATCAATTTTATCCTTCTCTTACTATTTCTAAAGTCCAAATACACGGTTCGTTTTTTTTTTTTTTTTTTTTTTTTTTAGGTCGTTGGAGGAATAAGTAAATTTTCATTTAAATTTTGATATTTTAGATAAGGATCTGCAACGATAAAAAATAATAAATGACGTCGCATGACTTTTTCTGCGTGCGATGGACATGATCATAGAGGTCAATTTATTTCGATCCAAGCACGGTTTTCCCAGCCGAATCCCGCCTTGACGATGAGATCTTCTCTATTGAGCTTCACCCGATCGAACGGTCCATATGAGTTGGGCTCAGATATAACGGGTGCACCCGATTAGCTCTCTCCGGACTCCATTCAAGTACCATCAAAAAAGCCCACTGCTGCGGGCATGGGAAACATGGGCGGGCCTCGGGTTAGAAAGACAGGCCTGACAACGGGCCCAATCGGGTCGGCACTGGCCCGAAATGCTGGCTCGTCTGCTGCTGGTTCTCCTCCTTCCTTCTCCATCCAAAGCTACCCTCTCCCTCTCTCCCTCCGGTCGCCATTCCTGCTTCGCGGAGCTCCACTCCATCGACTACGCCTCGCGATTCAATTCCACCGACCTCGTCAAGCCGGACTCCACCTGCTCGCTAGCGAAATCCGAGGCTGTAAAGGAAGTCGAGGTACGCTGAATCTTCTTAGGCGATTGATTTTTACTGAGGATCGTACTAGCTTTCGCTTGCTGCTTGATGATGCATGCGCGATGGTCGCTCGTTTTTGCTCCTCCATTCGGTAGCTCCCTAGTTTAGCGAATGTCTTCCGGCGAATGACGCCGCCGTCGAGAGCCATGATTGTTCCTCGGTTTTTTTGCGATGTTCCGATTCCCGAGCACGTGTTTCTCTTTGATTCCGCAGATTGTGAGCGTTGAGCAGCAATGGGGATCATCGAGAGGATCAAAGAGATTGAAGCCGAGATGGCTCGGACGCAGAAGAACAAGGCCACTGGTTCGTGCTTTGTATTTTTGCTCTATTGCGTTTGTACTGAAACCTGTCAATACGCGTGAATTTCGGATTTATGTATAATTTGAACTTTATATTTCCGACTTAAGAGGAAGGGAAGTGTGTCCGATTGAACTCGATGTTCTTTTCGTCTGTCTCTTAACTTTGTTCGCATAAATTTATTGCCTTATCGGTTTGTGTTGTTGTCCATTTCCACACTGGAAATCTGCTGGTCATTGCATTGTTAGTAGGTCCTATTTATTGTTTGTTGTCCTTTTCATTAATTTTTCCTCTTTTGCGGAATGCACTTTGGAATGTGCAATTTAATTTTGCGATTTTAATGTGTAGAGTATCATCTTGGTCAGCTCAAGGCAAAGATAGCAAAGCTACGGACGCAGTTACTGGAGCCTCCGAAAGTATGATGATTTCTCTCTTCAGTTTCGGCTACATAGTTCCGGAATCATTAAGATTTATTTAGCCCAGACTTCCATGTAGAGAGACTTCCATGTAGAGAGGATTAGTAGAACCCAAGTTTTATTTTTTTTCTGTTTATGAGTAAGATTTAGAAGTCGTAGCAAATGTGAGTTCACTCTTGCAATTAGCTTTACTTTCCAAACTCATTTGTTCTTGTCAATTTCCTTCTTTTCTGCTAGATTTACTTTGTTCTGTTGCTGGTTAGAGTCGGGTCATTTACTGATTGTCTTTCAAAATGTTATTATCAGGGTTCTAGTGGAGCTGGAGAGGGTTTTGAAGTTACAAAATATGGCCATGGCCGTGTGGCGCTAATAGGATTTCCAAGGTTTTCTATCATCAATATTAGATATGATCTTTTTCTTTTCCTGCATGTTTTACGAAGCAAACCATCTAAAATTCTGCTGATGTTTTCTATGTAGTGTGGGGAAGTCGACACTTTTGACTATGTTAACTGGCACACATTCAGAAGCTGCATCTTATGAGTTCACAACACTTACTTGCATTCCTGGAATTGTACATTACAACGATACCAAAATTCAGTTGTTGGATCTTCCTGGAATCATAGAAGGTGCTTCCGAAGGCAAGGGACGTGGTCGGCAGGTAAATTTCATGAAGGACGGTTTATGCTCACTGTTCAACTTTTATCTGCTAAGCTAGATTAGCTCTCCATTTTGCTACATAGTTATACTTTCCATATTTGTGGACTCAGCTGAATATTAATGGAAATTTCGCAGGTTATTGCGGTTGCGAAGTCTTCTGACATCGTATTGATGGTTCTTGATGCCTCCAAAGTAAGTGATATGTATAGGAGAAAGGCAGCAGCAAGTTTTATTGTTTGTTATTTGGGTAAAAATCCCCGTGCCGTGTCAATGGCTGCATGGAACAATCTAAGAGCTGGATCTTGAAAACATAAAATCTCAAGCGGAGGTTTTATAAATGAATTTGAATAACTCCCATAGACCTAGAATGGATAAAGGATGAATTTCAGATGGATAAAAAGCAATGTTACTCAGGGACATCTAGCAGATGCTCATTATGTAACATCTAGCAGATTCTCTAATCAGCATGATGTAAACAGCTAAACTGCATATACTGGTAATATCATCCTATGATTTTGATTATAGCAGTGAGCCAATCAAGAATTACTTGCAACTTTTCTGCATGAAATTTTTTGTCCTGTACTTACTGGATGCATTCCTGTTTTTGTGTATTATATATTGACTATATTCTCTTGCCCTTTTGGCATGGAGTACTAATATCAGGCTGTCAGAATTTGTTCTCTGCTGTACCTCATGCTTGTTGTCTTACATTGCGAGTAATTTTAGTTGGTTGGACTGTGATTCGCAATTCATGCTTCATATTTCTAACTTGCAGCCTGCCTTGATCTTTGTTTACTGTAGTCTCATTGCACTTCTTTGATTTTTTCTCAAAACTTTGACAGAGTGAGGGCCATCGGCAAATACTGACAAAGGAGCTGGAAGCTGTGGGTTTGCGTTTGAACAAGAGGCCACCTCAAGTGAGTTTCATCGAAGCATCCTTTTCTGTTTCCCCCCTTGCCCAGTTACACTTTCTCTTCCAAGATAGATTTAAGTCTCTTCTCAATGAACTGATTTTCTGGTTGTCTGGTATAGACTATCATCCTGCTCAAAATGTCTTTCGTCAAGCTAACATCACATTTAGCACGTGTTTAGTGATTTGAGTCAAAAAGAACTAAGAAGAGCACCCTGGCTGAGAAATCAACACTTCCGAATATGCCAACCAGGCGTGAACAGTAAAAAAACACTTTTGACATCAATCGTGATTAGCTTGGACATTCTGGTGATGTCATAAACTTGAGCAAAGGAGAAAAAACCTACTAATTACGAAACTCCTTTGATAGTTTGAGTAGAGAAAAAGAAAGTTGTTCTGGTGTGTTGACAAGATAACAAGATTAAAGATTTGGCTTTCTGAAGAACCTATGAAAATCAGTCCTTGGATGAGGACATCAGTAAGAGCATATTCCAGAAGTCTGTGGGTCTGGTAAAGGCACCCAACTTGGGCCGATGTTCCAGTTCCCATATAACAAGTGAGGTAGGGGAGGGCCCCGGGAGTTGATCTCTTCACTTCAAGGATGACGGGAGCCATCGGTGAGCTAAAACATTGTTACTATAAAAAGAAAAAGAAAAAAAGGGAGCAGTTGTAGATCTTTCATTCTCAAGATGAGATTCATGCTAGGAATAAATACTAGTGAGGCTTTGATATAGGGTTCATAGTTCTTGACACATCCATTTGGATGAAAAGAATGTATGGGTTAGTGAAGCTTGTTTGTGCTTAAAGATTAGACAATACACTTTTTTGCTCTCATTTATATTAAATTGTACTTAGCTGGTAAAGCTTGGAGCTTGCTAATTGAATTAACTAACAAGAACAAGTTGAGGGTGGTTCTTCAAGGATGTGTGTATTGTCAACCCAAGAACTGCATTTTAATGTCTCTTAGGAGCGGATGGGGGTGATTTAATATATTACATCAGTAAATTCATGCTTAAGGTCTGTGCTAATGATATTTTGTGATTCTTGTCCACCTTTTTCTGTTATCTAATGATCAAGATGAAGTATGCTTTTTTGAAGGCATTTTAAGCATGTGACAAACAGCCTTCAAATAGTTAATGAAAGTTTTCTTTTTTGAAATACATCTGTTTAATTATTGGGCTTGTTTGTCTCAAAATTTTACATCATTGGCAGATATATTTTAAGAAGAAAAAAACTGGTGGCATTTCGTTCAACAGCACTCTTCCTCTAACTCATGTGGACGAGAAGCTCTGTTATCAAATTCTACATGAATACAAAATTCATAATGCGGAGGTACCTGTCCTATCCTGTCTATTATTCTGTTGATTTTTGTTATTCAAAGCGATGAAACAGCCCTATAATATGAAATGCAGTCAAAGGTTGGAACATCTATTTCTTTGTGTGTTAATGAGAATATATATTTGAAATTGTGAAAGTCACAAAAGTTGGTTGCTGCATGGTGGTCGTTGATTCATAGAACTTAAATTTTTGATCGTGGAAAACTTGTTGGGGTGATGATTTCCTTGAACTCAACTAAATCCATACAGATTTCTGGAGGCTTTGGGTACTTTGCATTGTAAACATTTGATATTCTGATATATGTTCTGAAGTCCAAATGAACCTTATTATGAGGTTAATGGAACTGGTTCCAGGTGCTCTTTCGTGAAGATGCTACTGTGGATGATCTCATAGATGTCATTGAAGGAAACCGAAAGTACATGAAGTGTGTATATGTTTACAACAAAATAGACGTGATTGGTATTGATGATGTGGACAGGTTGGCCCGGCAGCCAAATTCCGTTGTTATTAGCTGCAATCTGAAGGCAAGTTTATCGTGATTTCTTACAGTTTGTGCTGACGGAGTTATGTCTTGCTTTTAGGTTAGGAACTTCGCATTGAACTTTTGGAGTGTGTTTGTTGGGGCATGTAGAGCTGCCGATGCCCTCTTCTAAATTTCATGGCAATATTTCCTTGTCTCTGATGGTCCTCTATTTTCTTGACTTGAGTTAATGATCTTGTTCTTGTTCAAATTGTTTGAGATATGAAGAAGTTTGTACGTTGCTAATGAATTCTTATTGTTGCCCCCAAGATATTGCTTTAGAGGATGTGCATTCCTTGAAGAGGTTTTTGTTACGAGCGCAATGTGAGTTCAGCATGTTGTTAATCCACATGCTGACTGACTGTAGGATTTTTTGAGCATTTGATATAACAGTTTGAGGCAAATGATTGTATATGTTGCTCTCGCAATGTTCACTATGTTACATCTGCTGCAATAGCTCATTGGATCTGACATTTTCTTTCTGGAAAATTATTGCTTCTGCTTTCATGATCGCTCAAGCAGCTCAACTTTGACCGACTACTTTCAAAGATTTGGGAAGAGATGGGGCTTGTCAGAATTTACACAAAGCCACAAGGCCAACAACCAGATTTTACCGATCCTGTAGTTCTTTCCACTGTATGTGTACCCTGCCATTAGAAAATCCATTGATGAAAGTTTGGCGTGAATTTTCTTTAATTCCCATTCTCTTTTTTTTTGACGGATGTAGGATAGAGGTGGCTGCTCGGTTGAGGACTTCTGCAACCACATTCACAGGAGTTTGGTGAAGGATGTGAAGTATGTTCTGGCATGGGGTACTAGTGCAAGACACTATCCACAGCACTGTGGTCTCAGCCACGTTCTTCAAGATGAGGATGTCGTTCAGATTGTCAAGAAAAAGGTCAGGAAGAATTTCCTACTTACTCTACCGTCATCTCCTCCTTTTTGCCTTCTTGCACTCTTAGGGAGTGTTTGATAACCATTTTGTTCTTGGAAACAATTTTTGCTTAGAAATGATCTTCTCAGCCCCCAGCGACCCGAGCCTCGCCTTGAGCTGGGCGAGGTCAACCTCACCCAGATCTAGTGAGGCCGAGCTTGCCGAGTCATTGTCAGGTTAGCCTCACCTTGGTTGGGCGATGCCAACTTGGAGGTGGCTCGGTGAGGCTCGGGCGGACGAGCCTCGTCTTGGCTCGGCGTCGTTAGGGGCTGACGATGCTCTGGCGAGATCGTTGGCCCTCATCTGGCCAGTTGTCGGCCATGGTCAAGGCCAATGGCGACTGGCCAAAAGGAAGAAGAAGAAGAAGAAATAAAGGAAAGAGAAATAAAGAAAAGAGAAGAGAAAAGAAGAAAAATTAGACTTAATTCTAGAATTGTTCCTGAGAGCAAGAAGCAACTTTTTTCTATCAAATTTATTCTGGGGAAAACAAAAAACTGATTTTTGTTCCTGAGAAAAAAAAAATTTACCAAATGGATTTTTGTTCTTTTCTTATTTCGAGGAACAAAAAAATAAAATTAGGTGCTATTTGGAGTGTTACCAAACAGGGCCTTAGACTGTCACTAGATTTCATGTCCATGGACGAGCACAAACCGGAGCTAAATGCCATCTGTGTTGTTGCAGGAAAGTGATGATGGAGGAAGGGGAAGATTTAAGTCGCACTCAAATGCTCCTGCTCGAATATCCGATAGAGAGAAGAAAGCTCCTTTGAAGACATAATTTTGCAAAGCAAGGGATCCAACAGGACATTGTGGCGAGAATTATTAGCCACTAAGAAATTTTGGTCACATATTGAACTACCGTGGCAACTTGAAGTGCTTGATAGTTCCGTTTATATTCGGGAGAAACCCCGTTGGTGCATCGTGTGTTGACGAAAAATGTAATCTCTAGAGTTGATTGAATTTCTTGGAGGCACGAACTCTTGACCTTTGGTCGTGATTGAAATCCTCCGAGCCCTACTGTCATTAGTGAAATAGTCGAGGGTTCTTGTACGGTATTGTGATGGGTACAAGACATAAGCTCATCGTTTACTGTTGTTGATCTTACTTTGACCTTTGTTCATTGTAGTTTGTGGTTTTTTTTTTTTTTTTGGAAGGATTACATTGAGCATTTTTATGTTGAATATGAACCAAAAATTCAGGGATTACATTGAACAAATTAAAATTTGTTCATGAATTACGTTGCATATTTAGTTAAAATTTAGAGGTCAATTAAACAAATTAAAATTTTATAGATCAATTACACATTGGGTTATTATTCCTTCAAGTTACTGAGAAAGCCCACGGCTTCGGGTGTGGGAAACGTGGGCGGGCCCGGGGCGGAGCTTCCTCGAATCGGGCCTTAGGTTGAAGAGGCGGGCCTGAACAACGGGCCCAAATGGGCCCGAACTAGCACATAACGCGTGCCCGCCAAGGAAGGCCTGAGCCCGCCCACGCCCGTAATGCTCGCTCGTCTGTTGTCGTTCTCTTCCTCCTCCTCCTTCCCTCGCAATTATCTCTCTTTCTCTCGCATGTTCCTCTCTCTCTCTCTCTCTAGTCGCCATCTCTGCTTCACGAAGTTTCACTCCATCGACGACGCCTCGCGACTGAATTTCGCCGAGCTTGTCGAGCCGACTCCACCTGCTCGCGAGCGAAATCCGAGGCTGTAAAGGAACTCGAGGTACGCTGAATCTTCTCAGGCGATTGAGTTTTACTGATGATCGTACGACCTTCGCCTTGCTCCATCGTGCATGCGCGATGGTCGCTTATTTTTCACTTTTTGTTTTGCCATCTCCTCCTCCGATCGCTCCTTAGTTTTTACCGAATGTCCTTCTGGCGAATGATCACGGCGTCGCGAGCCGTGATCGTTCCTCTGTTTTTTGCGACTTTCCGACTCCCGAGCACGTGTTTCTCTTTGAGTCCGCAGATTGTGAAATTTTTTAGCAGCGATGGGGATCATCGAGAAGATCAAAGAGATCGAAGCCGAGATGGCTCGGACGCAGAAGAACAAGGCCACAGGTTCGCGCTTTGTATTTTCTGCTCTATTGCGTATTTACCGAACCTTGTGGATACGCATGAATTTCGGATCATGTATAATTTAAAACTTAAGAATTCCGACTTAAGAAGAAAGGAATTCTGTCCATGCTCTGTCTAATCAAACTTGATGCATCTTGTTTTCTTGTCTGTCAACTTTGTTCGAAAAATCCGTGTTATCGGTTTGCATCATTGTCCACATGCACACCGACATCTGCTGGTTATTGCATTGTTAGTCCTATTTATTGTTTGTTTTCCTTTTCATTTTTTTTTTCCTTTTTTTGTGAAATGCATTACGGAAGTGTGATTTAACTTTGCGATTTTAATGTGCAGAGTATCATCTTGGTCAGCTCAAGGCAAAGATAGCAAAGCTAAGAACGCAGTTGCTGGAGCCTCCAAAAGTATGATGATTTCTCTCTTCACTTTCACCTACATATATCCGGGATCATTAAGAATTAATTAGGCCAGACTTCCATGTAGAGAAGATTAGTAGAACCCAAGGTTTATGAGTTTTATATAGAAGTTGTAGTAAAAGTGAAATTACTTTTAAAATCAACTTTACTTTCCAAAGTCATTTGTTTTCGTCGATTTCCTTCTCTTCTGCTTGATTACCTTGTTCTGTAGCTGGTTAGAGTCGGGTCATTTACTGGTTGTCTTTCAAAATGTTTTACCAGGGTTCTAGTGGAGCTGGAGAGGGTTTTGAAGTTACAAAATATGGTCATGGGCGTGTGGCCCTAATAGGATTTCCAAGGTTTTCTATTATCAATATTAGATATGATCTTTTTATTTCCTGCATGTTTTAGCAAGCAAACCTTCTAAAATTCTGCTGATGTTTTATATGTAGTGTGGGGAAGTCGACACTTTTGACTTTGTTAACCGGCACGCATTCAGAAGCTGCATCTTATGAGTTCACAACACTTACTTGCATTCCTGGGATTGTGCATTACAACGATGCAAAAATTCAGTTGTTGGACCTTCCTGGAATTATAGAAGGTGCTTCCGAAGGCAAGGGACGTGGTCGGCAGGTAACTTTCATGAGGGATAGCATGCTTTCCGTTCAATTTTTTTCTGCCAAGCTAGATTAGATCTCCATTCTGCTACGTGGTTATAATTTCCATATTTGTGGGCTCAGCTGAATGTTAATGGAAATCTCTCAGGTTATTGCTGTTGCGAAGTCTTCCGACATCGTATTGATGGTTCTTGATGCCTCCAAAGTAAGTGATATGTATAGGAGAAAGGCAGCAGCAAGTTTTATTTTTTGTTATTTGGGTAAAAATCCCTGGACTGGGTCAATAACTGCATGGAACAATCTAAGCAGAGAGCTAGATCTTGAAAACATAATCTCAAGTGGAGGTTTTAAATTTTTTTTTTTCAAATAACTCCCATAGACCAAGATTGGATAAATGATGAATGTCAGATGGCTAACAAGCAATGATACCTGGGGACATCTAGCGGATCCTCTAATCAGCTAAACTGCATATGCTGGTAAGAGCATCCTTGGATGTTGATTATAGCAGTGAGTGAATCAAGAATTAATTGCAACTTTTCTGCATGAAATTAGTTGTCCTGATCTTATGGGATGCATTCCTGTTTTTGTGTATTATATATCGACTATATTCTCTAGCCCTTTTGGCATGGAGGACTAACATCAAGGTGTCAGAATTTGTTCTCTGCTGTCCCTCGTGCTTGTTATCTTACCTTGCAAGTAATTTCAGTCGGTTGGACTGTCATTCGCAGTTCACACTTCACAATTTTGACTTGCAGCCTCCCTTGATCTTTGTTTACTATAGTCTTGTTGCACTTGTTTGTTATTTTCTCAAAACTTTGGCAGAGTGAGGGCCATCGGCAAATACTGACTAGGGAGCTGGAAGCTGTGGGTTTGCGTTTGAACAAGAGGCCACCTCAAGTGAGTTTCATCGAAGCATCCTTTTCTTTTTTCCCCCTCGCCCAGTTACACTTTCTCCTCCAAGATAGATTTAAGTCTCTTCTCAATGTTCTGATTTTCTGGTTGCCTGGGATAGACTAGCGTCCTGCTCAAAATGACTTTTGTCAAGCTAACAACACATTTTGCACCTTTTTAGTTATTTGAGTTAACAAGAACTAAGAAGAGCACCCACACTCAGAAATCAACACTTCTGCATATGCCAACCAGGCGTGAACAGGAAAAAAGCACACTTGACACCAATTACGATTAGCTCGGACATTCTGGTGAGGTCATAAACTTGAGCAAAGAAGAAAAAACCTAATAGTTAGGGAACTCTTTTGATAGTTTGAGTGTAGAAAAAGAAACTTGTTTTGGTGACAGGGTAACAAGGTTCAAGATTTGGCTTTCTGAAGAACCAAGAAAATCAGTCCCTGGATGAGGACATTAGTAAGAGCATATTCCAGAATCTGTGGGTCTGATAAAGCCACCCAGAGTAGGCCGATGTTCCAGTTCCCGTATGACAGGTGAGGTAGGGGAGGGCCCCAGGAGTTGATCTCTGAACCTCATGGATGACGGGAGCCATTGGCGAGTTAAAACATCGTTACTATGGAAAAGAGGGAGCAGTTGTAGATCTTTCATCCTCAAGATGATATACATGCTAGGAATAAATACTAATGAGGCTTTGATATAGGGTTCAAAGTTCTTGACACATCCATTTGGATGAAAAGAATGTATGGGTTAGTTGAAGATTGTTCTTGGTTCTAGATTAGATTGATACACTTTTTTGCTTTCATTTATATCAAATGATACTTAGCTGGTGAAGCTTGGAGCTTGCTTCTTGAGTTAACTAACAACAAGAAGTTGAGGATGGTTCTTTGAGGATGTGTGTAGTATCAACCCAAGAACTGCGTTTTATTGTCTCTTAGGAGAGGATGAGGGTGATTTGATATATTACAGCAGTAAATTCATGCTAAAGGTCTGTGCTAATAATACTTTGTGATTCTTGCCCACCTTTTCTGTTATTTAATGAGCAACATGATCTATACTTTTGTAAAGGCATTTAAACATTTGATGAACAGCCCTCAAATAGCTAGTGAAAGGGGTTTTTTTTTTTTTTTTCCTTTGAAATACATCATGTGATTCTTGGATTTGTTTGTATCAAAATTTTACATCATTGGCAGATATATTTTAAGAAGAAAAAAACTGGTGGCATTTCGTTCAACAGCACTCTGCCTCTAACGCATGTGGACGAGAAGCTCTGTTATCAAATTCTACATGAATACAAAATTCATAATGCGGAGGTATCTGTCTCATCCTGTCTATTCTTGTTGATTTTTGTTATTCAAAGAAATGATGTGAAAACATCTTTTTCCTTGTGATTTTTTTTTTGGTGTTGGGGGGGGTGAATGTTAATGAGAATATACATTTGAAATTGCGAAAGTCACAAAAGTTGGTTGCTGATTGATGGTCATTGATTCATTGATTAAACTTGAATTCTTGATCGTGGAAAACTATATGGGTTGATGATTTCCTTGAACTCAACTCAATCCATACAAATTTCCGGTTGCTTTGGGGATTTTGCTTCGTAAACATTTGATGTTCTGATATTTGTTCTGAAATCCAAAAGAACCCTATTATGAGGTTAATGGAACTGGTTCCAGGTGCTCTTTCGTGAGGATGCTACTGCAGATGATCTCATAGATGTCATTGAAGGAAACCGAAAATACATGAAGTGCATATATGTTTACAACAAAATAGACGTGATTGGTATTGATGATGTGGACAGGTTGGCCCGGCAGCCAAATTCCGTTGTTATTAGCTGCAATCTGAAGGCAAGTTCTGTTGTGATTTCTTACAGTTTGGGCTGGCGGAGTTATATCTTGCTTTTGGAGTGTGTTTGTGGGGTAGAGCTGCTGATGCCCTCTTATAAATTTCATGGCAATCTTTCCTTGTGTCTCTGATGCATCCTCTATTTTCTTGACTTTGAGTTAATGATCTTGTTCTTGTTCAAATTGTTTGACATATGAAGAAGTTTGTACATCGCTAATGAATTCTTATTGTTGCCCACAAGAAATTGCTTTATAGGATGTGTTCCTTGAACAAATCTTTGTTATGAGCGCAATGAGAGTTCAGCATGTTGTTAATCTACATGCTGACTGCTGACTGTAGGATCTGCTGAGCAATTGATATCGCAGTTTGAGGCAAATGATAATATACGTTATTCTAACAGTGTTCGAACTGTTAGATCTGTTTGCAATAGCTCATCGGATCTGACATTTTCTTTTTGGAAAATTAATTGCTTCTGCTTTCATGATTGCTCAAGCAGCTCAACTTTGACCGACTACTTTCAAAGATTTGGGAAGACATGGGGCTCGTCAGAATTTACTCAAAGCCACAAGGCCAACAGCCAGATTTTACTGATCCCTTTGTTCTTTCCACAGTATGTATATCCTACCAATATAAGATCCGTTGATGATAGTTTGGCGTGAATTTTCTTTAATTCCCATTCTTTCTTTCGTTTCCATGGATTTAGGATAGAGGTGGCTGTTCGGTTGAGGACTTCTGCAACCACATTCACAGGAGTTTGGTGAAGGATGTGAAGTATGTTCTGGTATGGGGTACTAGTGCAAGACACTATCCACAGCACTGTGGTCTTAGTCACGTTCTCCAAGATGAGGATGTTGTTCAGGTTGTCAAGAAAAAGGTTAGGAAGAAGTTTTTATTTTCTCTACTGTCCTCCTCCTTTCTGCCTTCTTGCACTCCTGCCACTTGATTCCATGTCCATGGAGGAGCACAAACTTGAGCTAAATGCCATCTGTGTTGAACAGGACAAGGATGAGGGAGGAAGGGGAAGATTCAAGTCGCACTCAAATGCTCCTGCTCGAATATCTGATAGAGAGAAGAAAGCTCCTTTGAAGACGTAATTTGCAAAGCAAGGGATCCAACAGGACATTGTGGCAAGAATCGTTAGCCACCATAAAATTTTGATGACATATGGAACTACGGTAGCAAATTGAAGTGCTTGATGGTTTCCCTCATATTCGGGAGAAACCCCATTGGTGCATCATTTGTCGATGAAAGACGTAATCTCTAGAGTTGATTGAATTTCTGGGAAGCACAAACTCCCTGACCTATGGTCGGGGGTGAAATCCTCAGAGCTCTACTATAATTAGTGAAATGGTCCAGGGTTCTTGTACAGTACTGTGATGGGGACAAGATTAAGATGATCTTTGAAGACATAAGCCTCATTGTTAGTGTTGTTAATCTTACTTCGTAAAAATGGTTATCATTAAAGAAACACGTGGTAGTCTGAGTCTAATGAAGCATCACTAGGAGATGATGCAATTCAGCGACAAAGTTTACAATATAAAGCCTAAACCATAAGGATTAGTTTACTCAGTACGTTCTCTCCGTCTCTCTGTATCTCACAGCGCAAAATCTCATATTTCTCTAATTTGATCTTAACCGTGATATATTATGTGTTAGCACTGTGTTAGCACTGGAGTATGTGTTTATTCTAAAAAATTTCATATCTTTCCAGGAAACAAAAACATGTGGTACACGGTATTATCGCCCCAAGTTGCAAAGAATCAAGTGCAAAAGCAAATGCGTTTAATGGAAAGAATTTTCATCGTCTTGTTTCTTCAGGAGAGTAAACTCGTGATCAAAGGGCAGCTAGTGTCTTTACGCATAAGCTTTTCGTCCTCTACACGACTGGGTTCTCTGTTCCGGTGCGATCATGCAAACGCGGTGTGAAATTGTAGAGGCTCCGCCTAGGAGTCCCAATTGGAGGAAGTAGCAAAGGCAATCAAGTAGGGGATGCAGAGATTGTTACATTCTCTGCAGTAAACCATCCTCAGACACTCTTCCACCTTGTAGGAAGTATGTCCTGCACCATGCATGCCGCATCGAAAAGGATTGGAAGCTGGAGCTTTCTGCATCTTGCTTATGAAACCCATGACCTTTCAAGTGTGGAGATCACACTGATCATTCAAGGTTATAGCTTCAGATCATGAGTACGTCAGAGCACTCTTGTTGCTCATCGCCCTAGTGAGACTTCAACCAATGCATTGGCATCCAACAAATCATGACTTTTCAATTCTTCCGTCTCGACCGGCTCCAGCAAGGATATCCAGGGGCTGTTCCCACTATTGCGTAGTGATGACAAAACTAATCACCTGTGCTGTCGAGGAAGCAGTCATCGAATAATCACCCAAAAATACTCTTCTTAACCTCCTAACAACAAAGGGAAGAAAAGCATAACTCTCCAACCAGATTTCTAGAATATGTTGTCAAGCCAATATATCCACATTTTTTTTTTTTGGTCGATCTTACGCTAATCCTACTCTAACACTTATTCTCAGACTTTTGCCCTGCCTTTCTGCAGGGCGTGAGAGTCGAAACCCACTCTTGAAATGAAATCGTCCCCACCCCAATCCCCCCTGAGAAGGTGGGGATTTGAACCTCCAACCTCCCCCCTTCAAGATAGAAGGGTGGCCACTGGGGCGAACCTTCAGTGGTTATATATCCACATTTATATGCAGCTACTTCCAGGTAATTTTCTCAATCTTCTTTCGCTCACCAGCCCTTTCACTTTCTCTGCCTCCTCCCATCTATTTACAGATGCATAAATATCTGCCAAAAGCATATAATTTCCAATATTCTCAGGCTCGATCGCGAATAGCTTTCTTGCTACCATCTCTCCCAACTCCACATTGCCATGGACCCTGCAAGCTCCTAGTAGAGCACCCCAAACACCGGCGTCACAGATGCCCTGAGAGTTTATCACAATATCATATGCCTTCTCAAGCTGGCCAGCCCTTCCGAGGAGGTCAATTATGGTTGAGTAGTGCTCAATCAATGGCTCAATACCAAAAGTCTTCGTCATCAGACTGAAATGCATCAATCCTTCTTCCACCAATCCAGCGTGGCTACATGCACTAAGTACAGAAACGTAAGTTATATGGTTTGGTTTAAAACCATCTTTTAGCATCTCCTGGAACAGCTCTAGAGCTTCAAGACCCTTCCCATGGTCGCTGAGGGCTCTAATCATTGAGCTGTAGGATATCACATCCTTGTTCTTCATTCTTCTAAATTCGGTCTGTGCTTGATGAATATTCCCACATCTTGAATGCATGTTGATCAATGCACCGGATAGAAAGTTCGTCCTCCCTGAAATCACAAATCACGCAAATGAATTGACACGGATCATCAAAACAGTAAAGCAACATTGATATAGGCTCTGGCATCTATATAGTTGCACACTGCAAGATCGTAACCTCACAACCTTCATAGGTGTATTTGACTGATCCTCTCATGTCAGAGATTAACAAAGGCAGCTGCAATATCAGGTAGCCAGATAACTTCTGTGTATAACATTGCCAGAACAGATGTAGCATTCAGTTGCGGCCAAAAAAATGGCACACATAAAGTGCTAATAAAAGATGATACCCTAAATTTCATTTTCTTGCTGTTCCTATTCATGTTATGAGAAACCCATTTACCAAACTTACTTATTAGCATAGTTGTCATGTCCTCAAGGTTTACAAACTGCATCGAAAATTTCCTCACTTGAAACATGGAAACTACATGACAGATTTTTTTCAACCAATGCTATGAGATATGACAGCAAAACCAGAAAATCAAAACGATGGTCAATGCAGAAAAGTAACTCACCACAGCATGTTTCCTCCACGTGCACAGCCAGTTCATTTGCCATTTTTATGTCTGTAAGTTGTGTACAAGCAGAAATAGCCCCTACGACGGCCACATCATTGATTTTTACTCGCAATTTCCTCATCTCTCTATACATCTCCAAAGCTTCCATTGCATAGCCATTCTGTGCATAACAACTTAACATTGCTGCCCAACATGCTGCATCCTTCACTTGTGCCTCATCAAATACCCTCTTCGCTTCAGTCACATCACCAATCTTCCCATACCCTGCAATCATAGCAACCCAAGTAACACAGTTCTTGCCCGGCATCTTATCGTACAACTCCCTAGCTGCGTTCATGTCACCACAATTTGCATACCCTGCGACCATGGTCGTCCAACTCATGTCGTTTCGGGTCTCCAATGCGTCAAACAACTGCCGGGCATCCTCCATCATGCGCAACTTAGAATACCCACGTATCATTGCGGTCCATGTCACAACATCTTTCGCACCCATACCATCAAAGATACTCCTCGCATCAGATATGGCCCCAGACTTGGCATACATGTCCAGAACAGCAGTTTCCACAATCTTGTTCCCCAAGAAACCAAGATTTAGCACTCTCGAGTGGACCTGCTTGCCCTCGGACAGGGCCGGCGCACGAGCACAGGCGTTGAGCACCGACGAGAAGACAAACGCCGACGGGGACACGCCCGCGCGGTGCATCCGGGCGTACAAAGAGATGCAGCGGGTGAACTGGCCACCGGCGACGTGGGCACGGACAAGGGAAGCCCAGAGGAACTGTGTCCTGCTGTGGGGCATTCCGTCGAACAGGTGGCGTGCATAACGGAGGTTGTCGCCGGGGAACCGGAGGAGCTTGACGA
Organism: Eucalyptus cloeziana; assembly: GCA_014182715.1. Taxonomy (NCBI): domain Eukaryota; kingdom Viridiplantae; phylum Streptophyta; class Magnoliopsida; order Myrtales; family Myrtaceae; genus Eucalyptus; species Eucalyptus cloeziana. Next base: position 32,005,330 of record CM024643.1, read on the forward strand.
GCAAGAAGGGCAGCAGACGTTCGTCCTCGCGACGATGTGGGTTCGGTTCAGGCAGTGTTTTGAGAATGAGGGCGTGAGATTGCTTCAGTTGGTCGACGGTCTTGCTGATTCGGACGCAATGTTTGAGCAGAGCAATGGCCTGTTGGTCTTCCTGATGACGACTCATGCATGCATGGCAAACCGGCGGAGAGATAGGGTCAAGAAGATGATAGCTTCTTTCGGTTCGCTTACGTTTGAACTGCTTCCTTAATGCTTGTATTAATGTCGAAAAGGTTAATGAAAAAGGGGAGCAAAAAGTTAGGCGATCTCAATGGGGGAAAAAAGGAAATTGGAGTCGACGAAGCTTGATACACATAGTCAATTTGAGAGTTTTATACTGTTTTTCTCTCCCAGATTAGATTTTTTGGGCTTAATTTACCCTATAATTAATTATAAATTCTAGATATCAAGGTAAAATTAGATACCGAAAACATTCATACTACTTATATAACTCTACTTTTGAAAACAATTGAAAATATATTTAAGTATCACCTTTTCGAGACTACTTTACACCTTCACATCAATTATCATAATGTCTTTTCTCGAGAAAACGACATTTCCTTTTTTTTAAAAATCGACCAAATCCTAATTTCTCACACTTACCCAAATCACACAAAATCTAATAAAAAACCGGCCACCAAAATCCTAAGCAACATATTAAGATGAGTTTGCAAGGATAAATAATACGTGAATGGTTTACAAAAATAGACTTATTTAAATGGTCGGTTTCACCAAAATAAATTTGTCAGTCGAGAGTGGTGTGCATTTAAGACAAATATTGTAGTTCTTTCAATATTTGTAAGAGCACAACGGACCGGCCGAGGTTGTTGTGAAAGTTGCCATCAGCAGTGTAGTTCTTTTAACATCTCTTACCAGACCCCATAAAACAAGGGCGCTGCACTCATTCAAAGCAAACGACGCAATGGAGCATCCTTGTTGCTCTTTCTACTTGAAGTTGCTTTATTATCTTTCTGGGTTTCATGCCTGATCCCCTTGATCCCAGGCATACCTGTCAGCGCACAACATGATGCTTAGGTAGGGACAACTACACTGCTGATGGCAACTTTCACAACAACCTCGGCCGCCTCCTCTGCCGGCGTCTTTACGGCCAAGGACCCATCTCCTGATTCTGCAACACGACGGAAAGTGAAGATCCGGACAGTTTATGGTCTCTTCCTCTGCAGGTGAATTACATGCTGAAGGTGTTGGGGCCTGTGCTCTAGGTTCCCCATAAAAACGATACAATTCGTACCGTACGTTACAATTCGGCTGAAGAATTCTACAACACGATGGACTCTTCCTCTGCAGGTAAAGCATGCGAAATGTACCCGAAGTTTCAATTTTTGAGTAATACCTTTCAATTCTATCATTTATTATCTTTGGAATCATCTCACAGAGGCAATCACATGGTTCGATGTTTGACCGTAGTGTGGTCAACCGGATCGTCCCTAGCGACTTGATTGTGGCGGAAACTTTCGGGAATATGACAGACTTGGCGATGAATGTGACGGACTTGGCAGTCTCAAGTTCAGTGACCCTGCTTGAGCATGCTGAGCCTGTACAGTGCACCCCCGGCATATCAAAGTTAGCTTGTAAGAGTTGCTTGCTTTCTGCTATTGTACAATTATCAGTTAGGGAAGGGGAGATGCAAGAATTCTTCAGCCGAGTTGTAATGTACGGTACGAACTGTATCGGTTTTATGGGGAACCTAGAGGACAAGCCCCGGCACCTTCTGCATGTGATTTACCTACAGAAGAGGAGGCCATAAATTTTGTCGGGATCTTCACTTTCCGTTGTGTTTTAGAGAAACCGGAGATGGGTCCCCGGTCGTAAAGGCAGTCGAGGTTGTCGTGAAAATTGCCCTCAGCAGGGAAGTTGCCCCTACCTGATACGACCGTGCACCATGCGTAAAGATACGACCATCACTGACAGGAGTGCTTGCGATGAAGAAGGTCAGGCATGAAATCCAAAATATGTCATGGTGCGTTGAAGATCATAAAGAGTAATTTAAAGACGGCAAGGATGCTCCAACCAAACTCCAACGGCAGACTTTCTTCTGAACTTGCGTCATTTGCTTTGAACGAGGCGCCCTTGTTTTATAGGTCTTGTAAGAGGCGTTAGAGAAAGATATCGTATTTAGAAAGATACACACAATATTCTTGGAAGTCAATAATATTTGCGTAAATTTATTAATTATTACATGAGTAGCATTCTCATTTTGTATTTCCTTATATAATCATGCTTTGGAAGGTAATGCTATATTCTAGGTAATACATGCTGAAAAATAATAATGGAAAACAATTTTCTTCCATATTGATATGATAGATATGGCATGGAATATAGAGATTATTTTCTCCCATAGTGGAGAACAATTTTCTTCCTTGAGACCGGTACATTGCAGTCTTAAGAATATTTTAAAAATTACAAAATATGTCAATCGACTTGCAAATAGCTTTGCTGGATCTCATTTCGATAATTTTTTTTTTTTTTGAGATTACTCGTCTAATTTTGAGCCGAGCCTGAGCTATTTGAGCTCAATCTGTACGCGTAGTCTCGCTGATATCTTCGGGTTTTATGCCTAAAAAGTTCATCACTAATTAAAACTAAAAAAAAAAGAAAAGAAGACGAGGCACAACGGGTGCACTCAGTACACCGTAACACACGATAAATACGGTGACTAAAACTGACAAAATCCTTAAAAAAAAAGATTTTTTTTTTTTTTGTTCAGAAACCCAACCTTTTTTTTTTTTGGTCGAATAGAAATCCAACTTAATGAAAAGAAGAGAGTACCACCTGCCAAGCGGTTTCTTTTTTTAGGTTGAATTTGATATTTTTAATACAACTAGAAAGAGAATAATTAGATTGAATTCGGTTTAGATATGCCTTTGTCAATCAATTATTTGGCTTGTATGGTATTCTCGAAACACAACGTCACTGACTGCATTTGGGAACTGCTTTTCCAAGTATCTTTGGACACCTAAAGGCCTTTTGGCCAAGCATTAGGTGTTTGGGAAGAATTTTAGAAACCCCATTGAGCCAAAGCCAGCCTTCTTTAAGGTTGAAAGCCCAAGGCATGCCTTAGGCTTTCAACTTTGGCTTTGGCTTTGTTTCTGCTCTACTTTCTACTGTTCATCTTCTTCACGTTTGGATCGGTCGGGTTGCTGAGGGCGGGCGACGGACTAGCGAGAGGCCGGTGAGAGTCACGGCGACCGTCGCCGATGGGTCACATGACCTCCGGCGGATATCCAGGCCGTGCGACCCAGATTTGGGTCGCCGGAGGTCGCGCGACCTCACGGCGACCGTTTGGGTCACGTCGGCACCGGAGGTCGTGCGACCCGGATCTTCGCCGTGAGGTCGCGCAACCTCCGGCGGACCCAGATTTGGGTCGAGCGACCTTTGTGAAGGGCCGCCGGGGTCACCCGACCCCACGCGGCCCTCACCGGAGGTCACTCGACCTCAGGCGGCCCTCGCCAGTTGTCTCCGAGGGCTACCTGAGGCCGCCTACCTCGTCGGCCAACTTTTTATTTATTATTTATTTGTTTGTTAATCACCAAAATCATTTGTAAATTTATCTCTCCAAACACTATTTTACACAAAGGTATTTCATAATGTATTTTCAAACTACAATTTACCAAACACAATTTGCATTTTGAAAAACCCATTTAACTACATTTTTCCAAAGGTTTTTCCCAAAAGTCCAACCAAACGCACCCACCGTCTACCCAAACCAGTGCTCATCTAGTAGTTTAAATGCAGCAAGAGATTTGAGAATGAGAACCCAATAAAGCACCTAAAAATATATTATAACCGTCTCATTTCCACTAAAATTCAATTCATGGTTGATTTTCTGCATTTCCATAACTGAGTTTTGAGCTTGTTTTCTCGGATATTTTGCTAAAAAAACTAAAAGAAGGCTCTTTTTGTAACCTTCTTTCCCGAAAATCAGGGTCTTCCTAGACCTCCATAAATTTCCCCTGACGTGCGCGACAACGCCTCATACTAGCACAAGGATGTAGCATTTCTGCCTATGATTGAAAGGGTACATCACACTCCCAGCCCATGTTACAATCTTAATATCTGCAAACATCTTGTACCCATATATCTACAAGAAGCGGCACGGGAAGAACAAATTCATCTCATTATTCAAGCATACTTCCGAATGTTAGTTTATCTTCACCTTTTGACGATTATTTACATCTTTCGTAGATTATCCAACCTTGCCTGTAAGTCATCATCGATTCCGCTGTCACCAGTCGCTGCAGATTCAGCTTGTGCGACCTTGTTCGTTGCAGCCGGAGCAGCAACAGCACCTGAGGGTGCATTTAGAAGCTGAAATTTAAAGGGGAAAAAAAATTAGATTCCCTGAGAGCTGTGTTGGATTATAATAGTCATTGGTAAGTAATTTTCTTAATTACGTTAAGCTGGGGCGGAGAAGAGAAACAGGGCATTGGATTACCTCTGAGTTCATATCAATACCAATCTCATCAAGCACCTGATTAACTAGCTCTTCTGTCTCCTCCTCTTCTTCATCGCCTTCCATGGCATCATCTATAGCATCTCCCATGACCTCGCTCACCAACTCCATCTTTTCATTCTGCCTCTCAAATTCCTGCATTATCCTCTGCAACGATGGCAAGTTCATCTGTCTGTTCATCTGCCCCATTGCCTTGGTTACACCTTTCATGGCCTCACCCATTGCTTGAGTTGATTTCAGGGTCTGAAAGGATGTATCGAAAAATTTAGAACATCCTCAGAATGTGTGTGTGTGTGTGTGTGTGTGTGTGAGAGAGAGAGAGAGAGAGAGAGAGAGAGAGAGACCTGAATTCTTAAAGCCACACCCTGAAGTTGTGATTTCAGCTTGTAAAATTTCTCAATCTGATGTCGAGTTCGGATCAGGTCCTTAGCCATTACCCTCACAGCACCCTGAAAGGAGAGCAATAGTTTGGCTGATTCTTAATTTTGAATCAACAAAGGGGGTATTACATAGTCAATTAAACCATTTCTAATCACTAAACATAAACAACTTCCAAAGAGACATGACTAAGAAGATAGATTGTTATCTGAGCTGGCAAAGCTTCCTCTTGAGTGTGATGAATGTGAGATTAAACAGGACAATTACCTAGTAATGAGAGGATTGCTTAGAAGAAGAAAACAGGGACATAACCAGACATCTGGAGAGAAAGCTTTGAAAAATGAATAATTTTTAGTCGCTTTGAAGTAACACTTTCAAATAAGTGCAGTGTCAATTGCAAATGTGTTTAGCTACTTCCACTTAAGAGTAAGAAGTTCCCAATATACTTTGATCAACCACATAGATCTGCAGTCGCACCAATCCTTCAAGTCCACTTACTTTGTTTGATCAAAAAATATAAGTCAATAATGAAGATCCAACCTCAGGAAGATTGAGAAATGAAGTCGCCTTCCTAAGCACAGACCAAGAGTTACCTTCGCCATTTCTCATGAATCTGTATCGTTCTTTTATCTGCCTAAGTTCACCATCTTTTAAACTCCAAAAAGGGTGCCAAAGGGGAAAGCAAGAGAAAACCAAAGCACTTACAATCAAATCAAATCATAGCAACTGCTTTTTCGACTGTTCTCTACCAGCTAAGGACCACCTTACCATTTCCTTTGCATAATTCATTTAGGAAATAGGCAACCTGCAGCTGTATACCAAATTGATATTGTGCCAAACCCTTAAACTTCACCTAGCCAATTCTGCCTCTGTTTAAGTGTCTCCCAAACATGCGTTTTCAAGTTTTGCTCAGTGTCAAGCCTCATTTAAATAAATTGCCTTTTTATGTGATTTTGTTTACAGGACTCACTCCACGTGGCTCGCTTACTAAGCAAAAACTATGACATCTCCATATAAGTGTTGGGTGATGAGAAGAGACAGAGAATGCTTACTTGGACGATCTAGGTTGTCCAATATATCTTTGTTGACGCTCATTTCAAAAAACCAAATCGGACATTAACATGAACAGTTAATGGCTATCTCATGGTGTTAGTGTCCAATTTGGCATTATCCTTATGTAATTTTTAAAGTTGAGGCCCTTATTTGAACCCACCCACCACCCCCCCCAAAAAAAAAAAAAAAAAGGCATGAGTATTCAACTGTAAAACGGACAAGAGCTCAGGTACTTGCGGCATCATTACCACAAAGAAGAACTAAAACTTACATAAAACCAATGAAAAATAACTTCATACCATCTGTCCTTGTTTGGCATTTTTCTTTATCTCACTGATCAACTTCTTTTCTTGAGTTTGAAGACCTTGCCTTTCCCTTTCTATTTCTCTAATGGACTTGTCTAGCATCCGCTTATTTTCCCGCAGAAGTTCTGCACCGAAACATACACATGTTTTCTTAGATTTTAAGAGCAATAAGAGTGATCTTAGCACCTGCAAATTGGATGTATGAGATTAACGCCTGCAGAGAATCCAAGCAGACCGGGTAGTTCACATAAATCACAATGGCCAAGTTTATACAGCGGCAAAAACTGTAGCTTTATACAAATAGTGCGAATTGCTATTTCAGGCCAAGTGGCTCCATAATGCCATTTAGCTCAAAGCTAAGTTTACTACTAGGTCCAAAGTTTTTTCATATTATATGGGATAAGCTTTTGCAAGAAAAATGCCATATATGGACATGTACAGATTAAATGTTTATCTTGGCCCCTAACCTTGATTTCTCAGTCTGCCATTGCTTTTGCACAACATTAACGCAATAGATCAACCAGGAAGATGATGAAACCATTCTTTCCACTTACATCTTTGTTGAGAGAATCCACGCGACTATATTTATTAAGGATGCTAAGATTCATGAGATAAAAGTCCATGCCAGAGCCTATCATACTCTCTTACATTCCACACACCCTCAAATGCTAAAATATGTGCTTGTGAATGTCGAAGTAGCGTGTGGCTTCACATGGATCCGATCCACGACAGCTAAGCAACTTCCACATCACCTGATTCATACTGTCAAAGCTAAACCAAGTGGCCACTCCAGATTGTTTAACTCAGCAGACGTACGCATGGTTACGAAGAAGAACAGAGGACTCGCTCCTATCGATTACATCTTTGCCCATATCTTACAGCATGCATTTTCAAATTCATCCGTCATCAAGAGCCATCCGTAAAGAGAACCAAGCATCTCAACGACGCAATGTAACCCGAAGCCAACTAGAGAGACACTCGACATGATCAAAAAAGCAACCAAAGCCGAAATTTCAGAATCCGACAGGACTCAACGACAATTCCGCCAAAAACACAGTCCGATTTCAAATTGCTCATCAAACCCTCATCCGAGCTCGACACAAGAAAAAGGCACGTCCTCAACAGATTCCTCCCCCTGCAGTGACTTCTACACGGAATCGATCACGTTCAGCTCAAACTCAGCTCACAATCAGTAACGAGCGCATAAAATCTACACTCGCAGCGCAGCTTTCCATGACGACGACGACAACTGCCAAGAAAAGAGCAGAAAAAGAAAAACTGCGCAACCTGCAGGAGTCTTCCTTTGGCCGAAGAGGAAACTCATCGTGCTGCCGGAAATCGCAAAGATCCCTTGCAGTTTACAGGCACGAAGCTTTCCTCGTGATCGATCGCTTCGATGCTTCGGTCCTCGCGGTGTCGATCGCCTCGCGGTGACGATTTCTCGCAGAAGAACGTTCCTCGGTGGTGTCCTTCTCGCCGACGGGTCGCTGACGAAGAAAGCTAAGATCGAGCCGGGCTTCTGCCGACGGCCCAAATATCTGAAGCCCAAATCATTATTGGGCCTGTAGTGAGGCTTCGTGGGAGGCCCGTGAAAATTAGAATAGGGGGGATCAATTGGGGAACTGATCATGGGCCTAATGACGGCCATTTCGTGACGAGAAAATGTTCGGTGGCATCAAAGCGCCGCCTCAGCGGCTAACGTGTCGCGCATTTACCTAGTTATGTTCACTCACGGCACTGTCCTCAACCGGGGGAACTAAGTCACAGACAGTGCCGTAAGGCGTGCCAACTCAGCTATGGCCATTTAACCCACCCTCACTCACTCCAGGGCGCAGGAGACTACTATATCTGCCTATTCGGTAGTAGCCAGAACCGAAGTTCTAACGTGATGTCTACCTTCATCACCATGAGGTCTCCTAATTTCCTGTCTATCTTTTTCTTCCTGATAGATAGGGAATAGGAGGACAACGCGGGATCTCTCACCCCAGGGCAATTCTCCCACCTGTTTCCTCCGTGAGTCTTTTAAGGACCTGCTCAGGTCTAGACTCATGGATTAACACGCGGCAAACTACTATGATTAAATAAAATAATATGAATATATGACCTTGCAAGCCGTAAATGCACAGCAGCTTTTTGAAAAAAATAAATGAATCTATAATAAGTGGATCTGGCTAGATAAATACGGACCACGCCATCCACTGACGGGAGGCTTTAATACCATTGAACATTTTTCTGTGAAGGGAGAGTTTCCTTGGGCCAGCATTTGAATTCTTCTTTCGAGAAGCTCTTTTGCATCATGTATGGCTTGTCGGCTCAGGTTTTCATACTGTCTTGAGTGAATTCGACTAGATAAATGGGGGCCACGTCACGCCATGTCTGACGTGGAGCTTTGATGCCACCTGGATATTTTTTTGCATTTGCGACGGACGTTCAACGACAACAAACGGGCTCGGATCGAGAGGATCGAGTTGGGCTTGATGAGCTCACGTGGCCCATGATCGAGATTGGACGCATTAAGAGAACGATGGGACTTACAATGTGTCCATTTCTGACGACGACGTTTCACGAACGGTCGGACAGGTCGGGGCTAAGTTGGGAATGGACTGGGCTTTCGCATAAACTGGATCCATCACAAGAGTTCATCATTTCTAATATCGAAAAGTTTATTAAAGTTTTGGCTCATATTCTTGGAAAAAAAAAAAAAAAAACTATAACAATCCATTTGTTTTGAGGAAAACAATTTTCAGGAAAACATTTTTCGGATTTTTTGACATTCGATTTATGAAAAATGAACTGATCAAGGAAAGCATTTTCCATCGATGGAAAAACATTTTCTAAAATAGAAGAAAATGTCTTTTGCTTTTTAAGTAGGGAAAAACATTTTCTTCACTTACTTTCGCTTATCTTACGCTCATGCTAGCCCTCACTCTTTCTTTTATTAAAAAATTCAAAATTCAAAATTCAAATTTAAATTCTTTTTCTTTTTCCTTTCTTTCTTTCTTGGCCAGTTGCCGGCCGGCGATCGACTACAAGCAAGCCTTGAGCTTGCCGGCCTTGGGTGAGCTTGAGGCTCACCAACCTCTAGTAAGGTCGAGTTGGCCACTTGCCAAATCAACAAGCGTAAGCCTCACCAAAGGCTTGAGCTTGCCAATGTCGATTTCGAGCCTTACCAAATCGATGAGCCTTTTTTAGGCTAGCGATCGGCAGAAGAAGAAGAAGCAAAAGGAAAAATAAAAATAAAAATAAAAATGATTAAAAACAGTGCACGGAGAAGAATCAAATGAAATTTTCCGCATCGAACGATATAAAATATTTTCTAGTTCATTTTCAAGTGTTAGCCAAATACCAAAAATATAATTATTTTCTTGAAAAAACTTTTTTTAGAAATGCCATATTTTTCGCAAAAACGAATGAAGCCTAAACCTTGGTAGGCAATTTTCCTGAAAAAGGAAATTTAAAGTGACCCTTCTCTGAAGGAAAATCAGTATTGTTTTAGATGTAAAAATGTTTGGTCATCTCACATATCTGAAACTCAGAAAGAGATTATCAACATTCGTGATTTTAAGCATGCACCCTTGAGATCAACCATATTAAACGAGAGACGTCGATAATGAGATCGATCCCAATATTCTCGACGGGGTGCAATAGTGATGATCACAACTCGCTGGACTACAGATTTAAGATGATCTTGATTCATACTTCATTGGCTTAATCAGTTATGATAAAAGAAGTTCTTGGGGGGAAAAACCAGGTGGACTTTATGGAGTGAAATAATGCATGTCATTCAATACCAAAACCCCTTTTCCTTATCAAATGTCACATTCATTTTCATTAGTCGGGGCCAATATCTTTGGTGTCAAATGGTAAGAGGAAATGAACCTGTAAATGTAAAGGCAATGGTCAAAGAAGGTAACATAAGATTCAAGAGAGACCATCAACGTGGGAGCCCGCAAAAAGGACGCATGCCTAACTCCTTGTATCACCCGGACCCTAGCACAGTCCATTTCAGTTCCCAGTTCCATTTCTGCAACACATTATGTCGATTCTCGAACGTGTTTCTATGCCAAAAGACATGTACACGCGATCGCGATTGGGCTGAGGTCAACGCGAGCGGTTGTGGATCGACCGAGCTACGCAGCTGCTTCCAAACTTTCCTCTCGTCGGCACCTAACGAGGAAGGCGACTCGCGTGCCTTAAGACTCCCCCATCAAATCCGCAAGGACGAGTCGGTCGATCCATGGCTTCCGCTCTTCTTCTTGAAGATGACAGTTCTTGTCAATCGTTCTCGCCGTGCTTCGTTTTCCAAATTTTCAAGCCTGTCTCTATTCAATTTCCCACCAGTTAGGTCAATCCACGATCCATCATCAACACGCGCAGGGACGTGACCGTTGTAGACTGTTGTGTTCTGATTTGATGGTCATTAAATTCCCTCACTATTTGAACCATACGAATCGATGTGGTGACCCGCAAGTGATGGATTCGTTTACTTCGTACGTTAGGTCATAGAACAAAATGTAATGACATTTATCGACTCTACCTACTTAGAATTCTTGCCTACTGAACATAGGGCATGTTTGTTTAGGCTTAAGCGAAAGTAAAGAGCAGGATTTTGCCTTCTATGCCCTTTCCATTATATAGACCGGCCCCATCGTAGTCATTCATAACGTGAAATAACACAACTTGGGTCGTATGCGATCAATGGCTATCATTATCTCCATCATTCTTTCAAGCTTCTTCCACAAGCTAGGTTTTACTTTAACATGGTCAAGGTTCTAATTAACTTCGAACTCGACCACGGTCACTCGCGATCACAATGAGGCTTTTCGCGGTCGGAAACGACACGGTTTTTCCGATGCGTGACTGTAGTCGAGGTGAGCAAGTTGGCCAAAAGCAACGTAGAATAACAAGTCACTTTCATCTCTCTCTTTCTCTCGCTCTCTTTGCGATCCAGGTCTATCTAATCCACCAACCTTTCACCGATCGAGAAAACCCTAGAATTATGGCGCTCAATACTATACGTCCGTGTGCAGTCCCTTTCTCCATAATTCAATTTGGTCAGTGAAAGCCAATGCTCGACCGATCCCCACTATTCCAAGGCGAAACCCTAGCTATTCCTTTGCGTCCAAGCATCTCTCTTTATCTCTTATCTTAAAAGGGTTTTGACATTTCATTAATTTCGTAAACCGAACGAGATAATTCGTCCGACAAAGACGAGATCTCATGCGCACCAAGCCACCATTGGAGATTCGATGTGGGTGATTCGAACTTGTAGGGAGAATTATAAAAAAAGTCATAAACTTATTGCAATTGTGTCAATTCAGTCATAAACTCTTTTTTTTGTCAATTTAGTTCTAAACCTTTTATAATTGTGTCAGTTTAGTCCATCCAGCCGACATTGGCCAATCGGCGCTGACGTGGATGCCGATCGTCCAACGAAAGTGACATGGCAATTTTTTTTTAATTTCTTTTAATTTTTTTTCGAATTTTTAAATATTTTTTGAATTTTTCTTTCTTTTTTTCCACCTTCTCCTTTCTTTGGCTGGCGAGGTTAGCCTCGCCGTCACTAGGCGAGGCCTTGCCAGATCTAGCGTGGGTCAACCTCACCTGTGGTTGGCGAGGCTCCTCTCCAGATCTGGCAATAGAGGCCTCGTCAGCCACCGACGAGGCTCCTTGCCCAAGGACAGCGAGGTTCACCTTCGCCAGTGACCGGCGAGGTTGACCTCGTCGGCCAGCCAGAGGAAGGAGACGGTGGAAAAAAAAAGAATTAAACAATTCAAAAATATATTTAAAAATTCGAAAATATATTTAAAAAATTAAAAAATTGCCATGTTAGCTTTTCCGGACGGCTTGGTGTCCACGTTAGCACCGGCCGGCCAGTTTTGGCCGGATGGACTAAACTAGCACATTTATAAAAGATTTAGGACTAAATTGACTTAAAAAAAGTTTATGATTGAATTAGCACAATTGTTATAGGTTTATGACTTTTTTGGTAATTCTCCCCGAACTCGTACCTGAAGCAAGGATTGACCCCGGCCCGCACGGCTGAAGGAGCGGCCAAACATCATGCCAATTTCCCGTTCACACAATGTAGCAAAGCTTGAGTCACGAGAAAAGTCAAACTCTCGACTAGTCAAAGCACGTACTGCACGAGATCTCCACCTAAGCAAGCAAGTTGCCACCATTTTGAAAAAGCAGGATCGGGGGCGTTTCCTGTGCAGGTACGAACTTTCAAAATTATTGGGCAGCCGGACATCCACTATTCAGATGATTCTCTCTTTTTTTCCTTTCAATCATTTTAACGACTTCGTAGAAAAAATGACGTGCCGCTTTGGAGACACGCGCAAAACATAGTTTCACACACAAGAAGTTCGATGCAAGGGCCGAGCAGTATATGCGCGTGTCCGAAATTTCCTCTTTCTCCTCGATGGTCGTTGATACAGCGACCAACCGAGCGTTCGCACCGCACTAATTCCACCAAATCGAGAGTCAATCGTGCATGTTGATCAAGAAATGTGAGTTCCACACACCAGGGACCTATACCACTTAAAAATACGCATATGTCGAGATCTGAGGAAAGGAAAAATGACTATGGCCTTTGAAACTCTTGATTAACATTAGGGAGCTAAAAACGGAAAGGGAAAATGACTATGGCCTAACGTAGAGTAGACTCGAGGAGCATAGGGCAAAAAAGCCGAGCCAAGCGGAGCCAAGCCCGCCATGGAAGATTCGAAATTTTTCCAAAACCCTAGAACCCTAGGTCACTCAACTGCATGCCCCCCCATGACAATAAAGCGGGACGCTTTAGGAGATCACGATCGTCGTTCCGCCTTAGAATTTTGTCCCCAAGAATCTTTTTCCCCAAGCGGAAAACGAAACCCGGTTCAATTCCGTGCATCGAAGCAAAAGCAAAAGCGAGGACCAGATCGTTCCCAACATCCCCATCAGACGACGATCCACTCTCTCTCTCTCTCTCTCTCTCTCTCTCTCTCCCCCCTTCTCCTTTATCTTTTTCATGGGGATACGAAGTTTCAGACCAATTGTCGTTGTCCTCCCTTCTCCAATTCCTCCTCTTCCCAAGATATAATATAGAGAAAACGAAAAAAACTATAGATGAGCAATCGGACATCGGGATAAAAAGAGCAGGAGATGGGAAAAGAAAAGGCTGCTGCCACGGTTTTAACTTGGCGTCGCTGCGATCTCCTTGGGATCGCCGAAAAAACACAAGGAATTATTCTCTTCCCCCTTCCCCACTTTCTCTTTTTTCACACACACCCAATCGGCATAATAATACGAGAACTGCCCCTACCCCTCTCCTCCTCTTTCTTTTGCTTTCTTTACCTAAAGCTGCCCTTGTCCTTCCCCCACTTTTTGCTTGCTCCTCTACGTCCTCTCCCCGCCCGCCTCGATTCCGAGATCGGCCTATGCCGAAAAGAGGATCGGCCATTAGAGCTTCGAGGGGCTCTCTGTCGATCGTTGCAACAGGAGGGAAAAAGGAAGGGGGAGGCACACGTGGGAGGAGGTGACAGGCGTCGGGGGATGAGTGGGGGGATGGTCTTTGGCTAGGCGGTATGGGAAAGTAAATGAAGAGAAAATGAGAAGGGAATTCATCAGGAACGAATGAAAATGAAGAGATGAGAATCTTTCCTGATCTCCTCTGGGGATAAACCTGAGATTATTCACTCCTCAGATCATAATAACATGAACCGGGGATAGATTTTTAGTATAATACAAGCATCTGTATGTCGTATTTTCGCAAATGCCGGATACATAATAAGATTTATTATCCCTTTTCTGTAGGTTTTTAACCGACACAACCTCTGTGAAGTTATAATTTCAAATCGTTCTTTACAAAGGATTTCCCGGACAAAGATCACCTGTCATGCTCCTTATCTTCATTGGAGTCCTGACAGATCTCGACCCACGATATGATGTATCTTCATCAGGGGATGGTTCTTGCTAGGCGGTATGGGAAAGTAAATGAAGAGAAAAAAAGAGAAGAGAATACATCAAGAGCAAAGAAAAATGGAGAGATGAGAATGCTCCCTGATCTCTTCAAGGATAACCTAAGATATTCACGATTCATTTCAAAATAACATGAAACCAGGATAGACTTTTAGTATAATATATGCATCTGTATGTCATATTTTCGCAATTGCTCGATACATAATAAGTTTTATTAGCCCTTTATGTAGGTTTTTAACCTACACAACCTCTTGTGAAGCTATAATTTCAACTCGTTCTTTACACGCTATTTCCCGGACAAAGACCGCCTGTCATGCTCCGTATCTTCATCGGAGTCTCGACTGATCTCGACCGATGATACAGTGTAATAATCTTTCTAGTTTCACACCTATCGTAGATTAATGATTCGGATTTACGAGCTGAGGATCTGATCCCGTTGCTGTACCTCGTTTCTTTTCTTGCTGGTTCTGGTTTGAAAAGATGCAAATAGCCTCCGCCGCAATAAAGCATGCGGGAAGGAGCTCGTGTGTCAAGCGGACAGAGCTGCGAACGCTGCCCGGATCGGGCGCGCAAAAAGATTAATTATTTTTGGGACGACTTTTAAAAGTATGGTCAGTTGTAAGTAAGAGCAGCGGAAGTTGCGGGGATGCATGGAGGATCACACGTGTGCATGCGCGACAGGCATGGGACATGCAGGCCACTCCATCACGTGCGGCTTCAAAAAGGAGGCGTGGTCCTTGGGAAAAGCTGCGGTACCGATCGGAGCACCCGAGCCTGCTTCATCTTGGCCGCTAAATGTCGTCGGTCTCCATAGGAGACCTCGTGATCCGATGATTGAGATGGAACGGGTTCACGTACACTGAATGCATGCGAGACATTTTCTCCCCTCCCCGATCCGATTCTATGCGCAACGCTCTCTCTTCTTGTCTCATATGCCATGCTTTAGGAGATGGAACATTGACGTTTGGATCAAAGTGTTGGTGCATTATGACAGATCGATCGTAATTCTCGTCAATCGATTCTTTTCATATGTTATCTCTATATAACATAATCGCCACACAAAACACTTTCATTCATCGATGAGCCGATCATATCCTGTTAGAAGAATTACCTCATACTAGATAAATCCTTTTGTCATTCACATGATTACCACTTAATGCACAAAATCACCGTACGATATTGCGATTTCATGGGATTTTCAAGCACTCTTAACGTAACTTTTGCTCGATATTTGTGGATGTGAACTGAATCAAATATTTGAAGGGAAAATTAGCATACAAGAGCCAAAGCGCCTTCAATTTTTCAAATATGGACTTGAAGTGAACATTGTTTCGAATAAGAGCCAAAGTGCTTTCATTTTCTCAAATAAAAACTTAAAATGACTTTTGTTTCAAATAAGAACTTAAAGTGATTACGTTAGTTTTAAAAAGTAACTTGACCTTCAAAGATATTTTTGTCATTTACTTTACTTTTTTTTTTTTTTTTTTTCTTTTTACTATTTTTGTTTTAAAAGACAAACTTAAGAAAAAAAAAAAAAAGGCTAAAACTAAAGAAAAGAAGAAAAACACAGGCGGGGGAGGATTGACCCCAGCCCTCCGCCGGAGTTTTTTTTTTTTTTTTTTAGTTTTAGATTTTTATGGAAAAAAATGGAAGAAAATAAGAAAATACAAAATGATGTTAATGTCATTGATCCGCTAGTGAGGTTAGGTCTTTCTTTGAAACTGACATGATCACTTCATGCCCTCATTTAAAATAAGATTCACTTTGGGCCCATTTTTTTAGAAAACGAGATCACTTTAGATTTTTATTTAAAACAATATTTACTTTAGATCATTATTTCGAGAAATTGAGGTTACTTCATGCCTTTATTTGAAATTTTTCCTACTTGAACACCAGTCCAAAAATTAATTCTGGCAGAGCTGTATATGTGTATGCATGTGAACGTACGCATGTACTTGTCAAAGACATCCTGGATGAACACACACGTTATCGAGAACAACTAGATCTCACGTACCCTTGTCGTCCAAAAGCAATACAAAATCAAAATGAAATCTTAGCAAATTATTGCATTTCTCACGTCAGCGAAATACACATGACAGATACAACTATCCTGTTCCTTAGAATAATAAACAAATGAAGATGTTACGAAAATAATCTCGTCAGCTATCCTGCCCTCGTTCCTCTTTGTTGCTTCCTGAAGATAATTGAGCAGGCCAACGAAGCAATGTTAACGATATGTATCGTCATCTCATAACTAAAGCACGAAATATGAGGCTGCGATCCATTCTCCCCAAAGCAACCCGACGACCCCCCGTGCACCCCGCCATGCGGACATCCATTAAGGGGGTCGAGCCAAGGATCGAGCCATGAGTGGTCGGGCGACGGGACCTCGGTCCGAGACAAGGCCGGACCTACGGGCGAACGAGACGTCCACGTATTGCGCGCAACGAGATCGCATTGATGAGTTTGATTTTCTATGGTAATGTGCTCGTGCGCTTTCGTGCCAGTGACTCGTGCATGGTTGGTGACTGACACCATTGCATGGTACTACAAAGCTCCTGGCCACCACCCCCCGCGCCCCACAAGTGCGATGGTGCGTCGTGCGACAGCAACCGTTCATACGTACTTGAATTAGTGGAACGTCCTCGTGTGGCGCAGTCGGCATTATGAAACCGGTCAATCATGCATTGAATGTCCTTTCTTTCTGCACAACATACGGGTATCTAAGTGTTCGGGTCGGGTCGAGCCGGGCCAGGCAGTCGAGACGATGTAATTAACTCGGACGCACGCTCTAATTCCCAACCAAATCGAACGCTTGACTACTCAATCAAACATTCGAGTTGCGTTCAGAAGTTTAGAGTAAGCTTGTGCTTGATAATGTCACGGCGCAGCGTTAGAATTTGACGACCCTTGTCTACTGCATCGTCGCTCCCGCGTCATAATATCTATTGCCGATGGTGACCGTTGTCAATCACATTTCACTGAGTATTAAGTGCGATTCCGTGTTTGATTTGGCTAGACGGAAGCTTTATCTTGCGCAACGATTAAGACTTCATTAAGGGAATTTCTGACGTGACGCTTCCAACGTTAATGCCAATTATCACTAATCCGATGGGATATAATCAGATAACGTCCGTGTCGTGTCGTTGGAGGTGATGGGACTGCCAAGTAAGGATGTTCGGTAAGACATTTGGGTAATTATGAAAAGGGTTTCTCCGCTCCTGGAAAAGGTGATCTTACGCATACCGACCCATTACTCTCGCAATAGCCAAGTCAACTTTCCCATTCATACTGACCCCAATTTCGAAATAGGACTTCACAATTAAAAAAGCAAAAAAAAAAAAAAAAAAAAAAAAAGCAAGTAGGGGCCTATAAACTAGATTTCCCTTTCGAATTTCGCTTAATTCCCTTTTTCTTATAGTAGTGATTCGGTCGTTACGCAGGTGGACCAGCATAAACCATATAAAAATGAGCAATGTCGGGTATATTACGATCGATCTATCAAACGGTAAGACAAATTGCAAATTACAAAATAGGCATTTCCACGAGTTTGTCGCCATCTATCGCTATCGCCTAAGATACATATCATTATTCACTTAAGCGACGCACATATTTACACACCATCTTTTCGAAGCCGATCATGGCGGATGGCGCGTTCGCATGATCGCCCATGCTTCGTTTCCCGGTACCTTCCATCCCTACACATAAAAACCAAGGCAAGACCAGGCCCCCCCACAACCTAAATTTTTTTCCTTTCCAAATGCTTAGGCCAATCGAGCCTATCGATGCACCTTTTGACCACGGGGATATGTAGACTCGTAGCCTTTTCCTTTTTCCATACATGCTCGAGCTAAGCCAATGCCATGATGATGGCCAATATAACTATATTTAAGCAGAGAGATCGCACTGTTGTGATCTCGTGGTCCTTCCGAAGCCGATCCCCCCCCCGCCCTCTTGCCAACACTTTGCAGACTCCATCTTTTGATTAGACAAAGAAGATAATTTAAACTGAAAGTTGGGTCGGCACGTTGATCCATCCGCTTTTCAATTCCATTCTTTTCGTCGAGAATCTTTGGAGGGGGGAGGCAACTGTTCGTGTCGAGATGCTAAGTCATAAAGTGCGAGAGGGGGTCGGTCTAGTTAGGGTTCGCCCCCAAAGGAGGCCATCGCATGGAAAAAGCCTGCCTACACGCCACAAAAGCATCCATCTCTAATACTAATTTTAAGACGCCCTATGTTCCATTTTCCTCCTGCTAAAAAAGAGCATCGAAGCGACGGATAGCTTGTGGATTCATTGATGGTCCCGAAGTCTCTATTCATGTTGACGTTTGATGGGTCGTCAATCAGTTCCGCGAATCACGCTCCGAACTGATATAAATGTTAATCGATCATGAGAAAAGTTTCGGGAAAATTACCTATTAATTTTAAATTTATTGTACGAATGTTCATTCAATCCTAAACTTTTCAATTTCACCAAGTGAATAATAAGCTTTGATGCGAAACTCTAATATAGTCTCTTTTGGCCCGCTTTCTCCAACGAATCGTCGGTTGTCTTACGTGGCATATCCTTACATAAGTGATTCCTGGCGAAAACCCTAACTTTTAACTTAACTATAGGTTCGTGACCGATTGGATGATTTCCCCAAGAAATTCCACACCGACAGTTCGAGAGCGATGCATGTACTTTATATATTAGCGATGCATGGACCACTAACCCTAGCTTTCGCTTACCTATTGTGGTGCATGTACGCGCTCGCACGCTGGTTTGGTGTGAAGATGACAAGCATGCATGCTCGTCAAGATGACATGCAAGTTGAATCACTTTCTAAAGATTGCAAATCTAATGGCCGTGTTTGGTGTTAATTGGGGGGCAGTTAGAAAGGCAATTATATGTGGGGAGGGGACAAAAGGGTTTTCATTACGTGAGATTTTACATTGGCAAAACATGTTGTCGTTTTAGTTACGAAGCCACCACAAAATCGAGGACGTCAAGCTTAAAAAGGATATCTAATCTTAGATTTTCTGTCCGCAGCTTTTGAGACCGTGCATTGTGTTCCTTTTGATGCCCTTCGCCATCTTTCCCCCTTAATGACAAGAGATTGCGAACATTGATTTCACTAATTTATATAACTTAAGAAGTAACGGGATGAGCTGTAAGTTAGCTTTCGACAAGTGTTGGACCAAAACTTATTGCATGACTTTATAGATTGGTATCTCGAGTCTTTCGATATTTCTAACACTATTCGATTGTGATTGCGATAGTGATTGCAATGTCAAATGCCAAGGGTCAAAATTCTATCGCATTGGGAGGAGACCACCACTCTCCAACAATCGAGTAAACTTATCTAAATGTGGAATTGAAATGAAAAGCTTCATGAAATGTAAGGAAAATCGTTATTGGAGAGCCGATATCAATTTGAGCTGTGTTTTTCAGATGATTGATCGTAGTTGATCTTGTGATCAATTGTGGAATTATCCTACAAAGTAACCCAAATTACATTTTTCATGCAATTGGATGAGAGAGAGAGAGAGAGAGAGAGAGAGAGAGAGTTTTTCACTTTTGTTGTATTGTCATGAATGATGAGAGAGTGGAAGATCTGCCTCCTTTACCACCATCTTCACCTTTACTTCATCCCTTTCATTTTCTTTTCTTTTTAAAATTTCTTTACCCTTTTCCCCATTTTCGCGTGTGAACGCGATTCTAGAACTGGAAAAGACAAAGCAGAAAAAAAAAAAAAAAAAAAAAAAAACAAAAAAGACATTCTCCTCAAGAATTAACCCCAAAAAAAAGAAAAAAAAAACTCCTTTTTCTTTCCTCCATGGCAAAACACTCACCAAAAACTCTACTCAATATCCTCCTCCACTTCTTCACTCCCAAAACATATTATCTCTCTTTAAAACATCAAAAAACAAAAATTATATCACGAATTTCTCCCTCAATTTCACCATACAAATAGAAATAATTACCCGTCATTGATTACCAAGAGTAAATTGAGGTAATTAACCAACCAATGCATGTCTCATTGATACCATTGATATACCGGATAATAATTCAAAGCATATTTTACCCAAGAGCACACTGCAAAAAATAAAATTAAAAAAAAAAAAGACCCGCAAAGAGAACAATCTTATTGCCCTTGCTTAACGTAAACCCCCACACCATTAATTTATATATAATTTTTTTTTGTCCCTCCTTTTTTTTTTGGGTTTTTTTTCTCTGGTTTTTTTTTTTTTTTTTTTTGCATGAATTACAGAACTAAACCACTGGCAATGGCTCGATTAGTGTCTAGATTAGTGGTTTCGTACACCGGCAATTCCTCTCTATACCTCATGTCATCGCACCCGATCGACGCCAGATTGTCCAATTCGAACAAATCCGAACTCGCGCAGCTCGCCGCGTCGTCGTCGTCGCCGCCGCCGCCTTCGTCGCCGTCCATGTCGGCTTCTCTCGCTTCGAAGCTCTCTTTCTTCTTCTGGTAGCTCCGCAGCATCTCCCTCGCCGCCTCCGCGATCCTCCGCTTCTCCTCGCTGGAGCCGGACTTGCTGAATTCCGCCTTCTTCGCCGGCGAGATCTCCGCCGCCACCACCTTCAGGTCCCTGCTCTGCCGGCCGGGCTCGTCCACGATGACGCTGATCACGGGGTAGAACCTCACCGACCGCTGCTTCGGGCCGCCGCCGGTGACGATGCCCGGCTTGCTTCGCGACGACGGGGTGTTGCTCAGGCACGAACGCGAGAACGAGGAAGCCGAGGAGCACGCCGACTGGTCTCCGTCGACGGAGCTCGCGGCGATCTTCGCCTTCTTAGGGCTCCCGACGGTGAAGATCGAGTTGAGGAAGCTGGCGAGGCGGGCGCCCGGGGAGTTCGGCTGCTTGAGCTTGCCGTTGGCCTTCTTGAGGTCGCCGTAGAACTTCAGCGCCTTGGACTTCGTCTTCACGAAGCCGAGCCCTTCGTGCTTGTTATTACCGCTCGACCTCTGAGATTGCGCGGCGTGGTGGCTCTTCCTCGGGTCGAGGTGGCCGCGGTCGAAGGCGGAGGCCGTGCGGTCGGAGAGGCTGGTGCGAATCGGCGCCGGCTTCGCCTTCGGCCTCCTCACGGAGTAACACGAAGCGGAGTTCCGCGATCTGGACTCCGACTCGGACGACGAGAACCCTCCTCCCGATCTGGAGCTGGAGTCGGAGGAGCTGGAGCTGGAATTCGTCAGGAGCACCGAGCGGTTCCAGTCGCCGACCATCGAGCCGCGGTGAGCCGCCGCCGCCGCCGCTCCTCCTCCTCTCTCGTCGCTGGCTTCCTTCTTCTTCTTCTTCTTCTCCTCTGCCTCCGCCTCCGCCGCCATCCACTTCTCGATCAGGTAGTCCCGCCGAAAGTCGCCGCCGCCGCCGCCTTGCTTGATCCTGGCGGCGGCGGCAGCGGCGTCGGTGTAGAAGACCATGGGGTCTTGGGGAGGGGAGTCGCCGTCGATGGAGCGGTAGATGGCGTCGAGGAGGGTGGAGGAGAAGGAGGGGTGGTCCCGTCTGTCGCGGTGGCGGGTGCGGTGTGATTTATCACTGGGATCCATGGCTCATATAGGAGCGAAGAAGGGAAGCGAAGTGAAGCAGGAGTGAACTGGGTCTACAGAGAGAGAGAGAGAGAGAGAGAGAGGGGAAGGTGGGATTTTGGAATTCAATGATTTGGGCTATCTTTAATTGTCTGCTGCGGGAGTGTCAAAAGGCTGCTTGAGAGAGAAAAGCAAAGGGTGATTGATCATGGAGGAGAGAGAGAGGAAGTGAAGTGATGCAGAGAGTCTCTCTCTGTCTCTCTGTGGAAATACTTTTCTTTTCTCTCTCTAAGAGGAGAGAGGGCTCTATGGGAATGCGAGTACGAAACACAAAGCAAAAGTTTCAGAGACGCCAGTCGCTGTGCGGCATGTTCGAGGTAGTGAGAGAGAGAGAGAGAAAGAGAGAGAGAGGGAAGTAATGAGAGCTTCAAGCCACGCCCATGGCGACAGCGAGCGAGGAGATTTCCGAGTCTCTCTCTTCGTCGGGTTTTTATAATAGGGAGGAGGAGGAGGAGAGAGAGAAGACGAGACAGCTCCAGCAAGCACGTCCGAGCTGGCAGAGATGCCAGGTTGGCATTCCGTGACGTGGCATTCTCGCTATTTTCGTTATAAGTAAATATATGTCTGGTTTGGTTTGGTCCTTTGTTCTCTTGCTTGGCAACCTTGCCTTCTTTGGATCTTGCCAACCACCGCTCTCGAGGCACTAATTAAGTGTACTTAATAAAAATATGCTTAATTTTCAAAACATTGAACGTGTATGTCATAAAAAATAATAAATATATGGAAAATTATAATATTAAGTGGCTTAACAAGTATTTCATAAGCACTTTTTAACGAAAGTATTCTTTTAATTTAGATGGATAATATATGGAGGTAATTGCATTATGTCGTAGAAGATTTTGATTTCGATGAGTTAAATTGTTTTTTGACTTTGGTAAATAGAAACTTTTTACTTCATAAGTCTATTATACGGGGAGCTAATGATACAATATCATCTCTTTTTCCTCCAAAAGAAAAGGAAAGGGTATGCAATTCTGCTCACCAAAATGTACTCCCGTAGACAGAAGATCTTCAATTAAATGAGCCCACAGCACGATGTTCATACAAGTGATCCAAACATGCAACGTATGTTTCGGGCGACTTTTGATTCGCGATTTTACGGTTCGGCCTTTGGGATAATGTGTAGGCAATACACTTCATTCAAAAAGAGATTTATCCAAGGTCTCTATGCTTCTGACATTAGGCGGTACTGATGTCGGTCTAATTAAAGATTATCGTCCCTTTTTTTACTGTTGAAATGTAGGGGAAATGCTAGACCATACATTCGAAAAGCTAAACACTTTCCCTAAAGCTAACCCTAGATAGTAAGGGATACATTCTTTCTCTCTAATTTTTTATTTGCAAATGCGAAAAAATATCTCATAACTTGGGATCAATTGTGTGAACAGTCTCTCTCCTTTTGAATTTGTGCTTAGAGGAGGAGGAGGAGAGGGGGGGGTCAAATGATGCGGTGCTTTGAGGTTTTGCTTCTTTCGATGTAGAATTGAGAAATTCTAAGTGCCCATTTTTATTAAATTGGACTCACATCTTTACTTCGATTGTACCCTAAAAATATTTTATTGGACAACATGTGGTTGTTGACTGTTTTTGCTCGGCCTTGTTGAATGGATCGCACGTACCTCGGCCAGATTCACATGCCTAGGATGCCAAAGCGACACTGGCCTGGTATCCAAAAAGCATGTGGCTTTTACGCTCATCTTTGGATCCATGGAAGTACAAGGAAGATGAGGACAGCCTCTGGTTCTCTCGACCGTGTTGTGAGAATACGAGAGAAAGATCGAAATCGCATCATGCTAGTAGGAGAGAGAGGGTGCGGCGCGGCGACCCTTTTTGGATGCTATCATAAGAGCCCCGTACCCGTTATGGAACACCGGTTTCGATCATAGGTATCCACAACGCTTGCGACCTGAAAGTTCGAGGTTGACGACGTTCTCGACATAGCTCTACCGAGATGCAGTGGGTGGAAAATCTATCCAATTTCGCATGAGCCGTCGAGAGGTTCATTTATAATGTGAATCGAACTCTTGATTTTAGGAAGATGGGCGACCTCTTTACTGCTAGACCGATTGTACCGATAGTTAGGGGTGAGCATGACTCTAGGATAAAATCTAGAACTTGAGAATAAAACAGGTGGGAACCTTTCCGATTCCAGGTGCAAGGTAGGTTATAGGTTTCAAAAATTGGAAAGCCTATTTCAATAAGTAGATTTTTTTAAGTTTTAGGTTAGTGGAACTTGGAATTTGGAATCTAAAATCTAGAAGAAGTTTTTGTATTTTTCTTAGTTTATGTCTTCTCGTAATCTTATGATATTTCATGGCATTTAACAATGAATATATAATCTAAAACCACTAATTCAAGCTTCCATTTTGTGACTGAGACTTTTACTCTGTTGATATTTCCTATTTTTTTTGTATGTCTAAATATAAGTTATGGTTAGTAATTTCAAATTATAGTAACAAGTGGTGGTCATTAAATGTAATAATTTACTATAATCGTTTAATTAAGAATACAGATTGAACATGGATAGGCCCTAAAACGGACCTTAAAAACCAATGATAGTGTAGGTTTTAGGCTCCAAAATATGTATGGTAGGTTTCGGATCTCAAAAAAGGAGGAACCTATTCTAACGGATGGATTACAAGTTTCGGGTGGAATTTGTACAGAATTTGAAATCTCTCATCCTTATCGACGGTGCATTATGCTAAGCCGAGTCACCACTAATCGTGCTAGTCGCTCTCTATTTTCTTGATTAAGCCCTAGCAAACTCTGCAAATTCGTGAGCTTGGGAGATAATTTGTCTCTCTCAAAACGGGCAAATTTCTTCAAACCGCACACGTCATTTTCCCACGAGCGTCTTCATCAGGAGCGGGCTTTATCTCGACGCAACAATCTTTACGACGCCCTCTTTCTTTATTCTCGCCATTCTTTCCTTAAATCTCGAACACGATCGAGAGGAAAATTCATAGCCAAAGGAGACCATCGTTATAGATAGAGAAAGAGATCATGAAGCGCAATCATTGCACTCGTGGCTCCCAAAGCTTTTCTAGAGAGGGAGAGAGAGAGAAGGATTGGAGCCAAAGAATAAGGACGAGTGACGTGAGATTTGATTAGAGTCCTGAGAAAGGATTAGGACAAGGGAATGTCGGTAATGCAAAGAAGAGGAGGGTGACGATAAAGTGCGATTAATCAAGAAGCGAAGCCAAGAAAATCCTTAACAGCTTAGAAAAAAAAAACCTAACGTCAAGAAAAAAGCAAAGCAACGTGCGGGTCGTTTTATAATGCTCTCTCTTTATCTCCCCTTTTCCTCTCTCTCTCTCTCTCTCTCTCTCTCTCTCTGTCACGCTCATATCTTATCTCTCTCTCTCTCTCTCTCTCTCTCTCTCCTGTTCCTATACTTCTTCCCTTCAAGCTCACGAAAGAACCTCGAATTATATAATGCTTTTCGCGAGCACGGAACGCCCAGCAGCATCGGTTGCCGTCCATGGAGGACATGCAAAGTGTCCACGCGAGATCGAAACGTGCTTGTAGTAATCTTTTGGGTTCACTGTGGAACTTGCTTTTGCGACCGCATGTGCACCTTGGTCTAGCTTTGAACTTTGTACCTCGTCGATTGCCGCAGATTCGCACGAAAAATGGTTGCTTCAGTCATGCCGATCAAAACGGTGATGTTCTAGGAGGGGCAGGTAGCCGAGACATGAAGTGTTTTCAGCTTCGTTTAGGCTCTAATTTCGTGCTTTTGCTTTCGGGGACAGGGATGCTCGTACGTGTTTTGATCTTTTTGAATTGCGATGCCTGGTTAATTCATGTGATTCAGGGCTATGTGTGGCGTTTCTTGCGCTAATCTCGTGCAAGATTCTCCCTCTCTCTTTCTCTCTATCTATGAGCTTTCATGGGTAAACGAATATTTGACGTTTTGGGATTCCATTCCGATCAAGAAGTGACCAATCTAGGGACCCAGAATCCTAGTAGATGAGCATTAAGTGACAAGGCCTCAAACCATCTTCTCGCCCTCTCCAAAAAAGTGAAAATTCTCTCTCTCTCTCTCTCTTCCCATTTCCACATTGATCGTCGACATCAGTCCCACCAATGAACGATGTCTTAATGTCGCGCACGCACCCGTGAGAATGCAATCTCTCCAATAGCCCACCACAGCTTCTGACATTGGACAACAGACGCACACACTTACGTTCATATTGGAAGACATCGTACCATCGCAATCGCATCCATTGCTTCTTTCCATCCACACCAATATTCCCACGCATGGATCATGATGCCATATCATGAGTTTCGATGGACAGCATGCCATGTAAGATGCCTAGCGATGACCAGACCACCGCTTTGGTTCCGGCAAAAATTGGTCGGAGAGACTATACTGGAATCTTACACGAAGCCTCGGGACTGAGTTGGCAAAATTGAAAAGACTAAAATTGAATTAGCATTCGCATAATAAGTTTAGAATTGATTAGATTGGCTGATTCTATTCTGTTTTTCCTTCGTGTGAAGCTTATGGTCAATTTACATCTGCTGGGGAATTTAATAGAGAAAACAAAAGGAAAGAGAGAGTGACGTGTAAAGAAGGGGGTGTTATTATTTTTGGCACTTAGGGTATGAATGATATGGTGTCCTTTTGCATCAATTTGAGCTTCCATGGATGATTTTCAAAGCCATGCTCGAAAAGCATTTGAATTTTCTGTCTAAGCTTACCCCCCCATTATATGTCCATCCACGTGCATAGGGGTAGACCAAGGACAAATCGACATCATTAGCATTTTCGTACTTCGTTTCCCCCGTAAAAATAAGGAAGGTTCCGCTATTTTTCTTGGATACGTGTTTTGGCACATGAAAAAGAATTATTCTCTTTAGAAACAAAGAACAGCCAAGCCACTATTTATCGAATTATAAATGAGAAAGTTCTAATTGTTCCATATATCACTCTATCTCATTTGGAGTGAGAAAGAGGAAAATATACCAAAAAGTCATTTGGATTGTCGCTTTTAGATTTGGAAATAGGCTCTTGTTCACATTGAAAATCCATTTTCAAGATGCTGTCGACCCCCTTTTTCTGCATTTCTTTTTTCATCCTCAAATGAAAATGAATCCGCAAAATTTGAAAAAGAAGAATGTACCCTCTTTCGACATTTTCTTTATCTCGAGAGATGGTAGTATATGTTGACCGTCATATATCGTGTCATGAACAATTTAGCCATGATCCGAATTTTCTCCTTATTGGTATACAGTTCCTAGGAATACTATTTGCTTACTCCGTAAGGTGCTCTTGTTAGTATCTCGATTGATTTTCAATCATCGGTACTAGTAAACAAGGTATGCATCGATCAATAGTTGAGATACATCAAACAATGCTCGGTAAATTACATTCCTTTTGCATTTTGATTAGGGATCAATTAAAAAAGAGACTATCTTGGACTCATGCCTTAGATCTCTATGGCCCATTTCATGATTGATATTCAAGTATTTTCCATCATTCATTGGTAGGGGTGGAGACTTACCAATGGACCGCTAACAACCCTAAAGATCTTTAGATCTTCTATTGCCCTATACATTGGTCATCATAAATTGGCCCTCTGGGCTTTGTGTTAATCATTCCTATCCCTTTGACTTTTGGAGGAAAATAGAAAAAAAAATACTCGAAAAAGTTATTTTGGAGGAAAAAAAGAAAAGAGAGGAAATTTGCCATTTTTAAATGAGCCATAATTGCTGCTGATGGAATAAGTATTGGTACTTTTTAGAAAAATGGGGTTTTGGACATCCATCCCAAGTTGGAAAGCCATGCCATCATTTTGTTTGTCATGCATGCTTGGTCTTGTTCTTTAGGATTGCAATTTTTTTTACTTTCCTTTTGCCTAGATTTTCTATGTTCATTGCATACTCCCTTGAGAAACATCCCAATCAACTAGGTCATAATAAATGCTTGCTGGTGAAGTGAAGAATGCGCTAGTCTTTTTCGTTAAAGCGCTATCACATCGGACCATGCGCATGGTAAATACTAAATGTGAGGCTTTTGTTCCACCAATCTCTAAATTTCGCGTGCCAAAATGTTTAAATATTTCAAATATCAAATCATGACTTCATTTAAGGACTTAAGTTCTTTAAAACAGCAGACGGTGATTTCACAAAATCTTACACAATATCAAAGCAAGTCACCCTTTTTTTGTCTTTTCATTATCTATTTTCACACTTAGTCTTAGGACCAGCCTACGCTAATCTTTCCATTTTAGCATTATATCATCAAACTATATATATGATCAATGCGAGGTTTCTTGCACCAATCCTTAAATTCCGTATGCCATTACAATTTTATGTGTATTTGTTCGAATGAAAGAATTTTCTACGAGATAGTTTTCTAGACTTTCAAGTGTTAATCAACGGAAAAACCATTTATTATCAAAGAAAAATGGCAATGCTTAGAATTAGGAAACTGAATTCCCTAACTTGAAAAGGGGAAAATATTTTCCTAAATAACAATCTTCTGGAAAGTATTTTCTTCTTTACATAAAGGTTTTTTTTTTTTCCAAAACAAACACATTCTCAATGATAAAATCCCTAAAGTGACCTGCTTTGCTACAAGATATTTTCTATTCCCTCTATTTCGAAGGCCTCTAGGCATTGATTTTTTTTTTTTTTGGGTGCAAATTTTGTGGAGGAAAATGACCTTCACAATTAATATCATTGCTGAAATAAATGGTAGGAGATACACTATCGCTATCTTGGAAAAAAGAAGGATAAAAAAAAAAAAAAAAAGGAAGTAAATGGGCTAAAAGCCCATGATGTGGGAGGATTAGATGGCTTTCCTTCTATGTGGAGCCGGACCGCAACGAGTGGCCATGATGAACGTGGAAGCCATTGGGGAGGACCACCCTTGGCACGTGATGCATCCCCAGTTTCTCTCGTGCGTCACGTGCACTGAATTTTTTTGTTTTTTTTTAGCCTCAAGTTACTTAGGGACCAATTTTGTTGCAACAAATTGATTCCGACCTCGTGTCAAGTCGGGTCAAAGGCAGGTGATCAATGCTGGGACCTGGGGACCCCGGCGAGGATTTTCGGAGCAGGGAGCTTCCGATAGCGAGACGAGTAGATTTAGTTGGTGTGTGAAAAGAGGAGGTTTAAGATTGTATTCTACAACGTCATATGAAACGGCGTACTGATTGAAACTTTTTGCATTAAATTGGAAGGCTTCTTGAGTGTATTAGAGCATTTACGATTTATGTAAGGGATAACTATCAAAAAAAGTCATAATTCTATTGTATAACAGCCAATTTAATCATAATCTTTCAATAGTGACAATTCAATCTTAATTATTTTAACGATTTGTCAATTTAGTCATTCCGGTCAATTTTGACTAGAAATTGCTGACGTGACGGTCCAATAAATGCTGACTATCTTATGTAACATGATTAGCGCTAATGTGAACTGCAATTTTTTATTATGTTGTAGTTTTTTTTCCTCTCTTTTTTTCAATCCTAGGTTGACGACATTCACCTAATCTCAGCAAGGGTTCACACACTTACCCCCACCAGGTGAGGGTAGCCAACCAATGCTAATCGTACCACGTAGGACGGCCAACGCAAACTAAACTATCACATTATTGATTTTTGATAAAAATTGGCCGAATAACTAAATTAGCAAATAGCCAAAAGGTTTAGGATTAAATCGTCACAATATTTAAAACTAAATTGACACAATTGATAGGGTTTAAATTGGCCACCATGCTATAGACTTACGACTTTGTGAATAATTTTCTCTCTATGTTAATTATAAACCTCTATATATGAAACCAATTATCGCCACATAAAGTGGAGAGAGAGAGAGACAAATCCATAAGCTATCTTTGCACTGAGCCCCAAGGCTCGAGCCCACCTCTCATGCAGATCGATCCGTGAGCAGAATTCATGCACGCCACGCAATTGGGCGGAGCGAGTTCTCCGTCGCATGGTCCATGACCGTAGCAATCACACTTTCGTGTAACGTGTAACGAGCGATGTCGTCTGGAAATCCATCGCCGCAGCTCGCGAAATAATTGGAGTACGAATGTTTCTTTCCGGTACGCATGTTAGGAACCACGCGATAGCCAAGCCGCTATCGATGCGATTCTCTGAAAACCAGCCACATTATTGCAGTTATGCATGCATTATGCGTATTGGTTTTGCAGTAGAATCTCAGTCGGATTGGCTGCATGCGGAAGGCGGATGCTCACGTGGAAATCTTTCACTTCATCAGACATGCTTTCGGAGGGAGGAATCAGGAAAGGAAGAAGAGGTACCATCAAGAGAAAAGATCTCTGGCCCAACGTTGCTTCTGAAAAATGTCTGATCAACTTCTTTGGTACAAAGCCGAAACCCGGGCTCTCTCTCTCTCTCTCTATATATGATGGAATTCTAGTCGGCGGAAGATGACTTACCTGATTCCAATGCGCAAACAGCAAATAGCCCCGGATCGAACGTTGAATTGCGAATCAATCACGAACAACACTGCCTCACGTTGGTCTGGATGCAATCACAAGGAAAACACCCGATTTCCACGGCGTAAATGCAAACTGTTCTTGCAAATTGATGATGAAACGCATTCTTTCTTGATGATGGAAATAGAGAGAAAATTTGGTGCGAATGAATTGACAACCCCTCCCAACGGTTGTGTTCAGGAGATTTTATACGTCTCCCTTCATACCCCTCCATTGGTGACTTTCCATCGTAACGCATCAAGATGAAACGGTGCATTCCGTTCGCACCCCATCATGGACGTACTAGCTGAAAGAACTACATCTCCCACTCGGACATGATGGGCCTGATAACGCTCTATCAAGAATATAAGGCAAGGCATTCAACATTCATCAACTTTACAGAACAATTCATACTGGCAAGTAAGCCGTGCAACCAGTGAGTACACCTGCACTTGGGAGCTCAAATTATGCATCTATTAGGGATGACATAATGGCTACAACCCGAAAAGAAAAATAAACAATCGATGTCTCACAGTGCCCTAGACATATTTTGTTACATTAATTCAAGTATACCTATCCCTTAAAGGCTATACTTGATTATCCTAAAAAACATCATGTATTTACAATTATATCCGCAACCACATAAGGCGATATAATTGGTCGATCAGTAAATACATGTGACAGATGTAAAACAACAATAGTCTTCCTTCGCACTCATGTCCCTCTTAATTTTAGAACAACTGCTTTCCTAGACACGTCCCATAGGCCATATCTATTCATGATCGCCCGTAACATGCTAAAGTAGTAACATTGATCTTTCATTTCGAGAACATAGTCAGAAGTAACATAGGGCACGAATTGAGGTAAATTATAAATTACCTCAAGGGCTCACACAATGAGTAAATAAGGATAATTTTACTCACCTTCCATTGTTGGTCGAATAATGCACATGTAGTATGAATTACATGCTATAGTGGCTTTCTCTTTCTATAAGACCGTATGTCATTTCTTAAATATATCAACTATACGAATTTTAGCCTAAACATAGTCACGTGCTTCTCACATACTCATGTTTAACTCGAGTGCTGTATTAGCTCGCTTTCTTTAGCGCCCAATTAAGTACTCGCATCCGGCATTTTACAGGCATACATGATTGTGGGACTATCATGTTCGGTCTTAAACAAATCACAGACCTTATCTTGACTCCAATCAAGGCGACATATTTTATGTACCAGACTTGTTCTTTAGCATTTATTTGTACATAACGTCTCATCTCAACGTGCTAACTATAGCACTTGAGGCGATTACTCGTGTGAGTAAGCCAATCATTACCTGCTGACATACTTTCCAATAATATATGCGTGCTTGTGCCAGTCTCATAATGGATTTGTACTTTTTGATAAAATATCAAGTCATTAATAAACAAACAAATACAATATATATGTCCATAAATACATAAAACAATGATCCTCTACAATAACACATATCACATTCTACACAAACCTAGTGACATCCTGTGGGTCAAGAATATGTCTCTAGGAATAGCCTTCGTAAATGGGTCAGCAACCATTCTATTGGTTGAAATGTATTGTAGAATCACTTCTTTCTGCGCTATAATATCTCTGATGAAGTTATTCTTTATGTCAATGTACTTCGTCCTTCCATGATACTTGGGATCTTTCACATAGGCAATGGCTGCTTGACTATCACAATAAACTGTCATCAGTCTTGGAATCTCAGTGACAGTGGCTAAATTTTCAAAGAAACGTTTTAGCCATACTGCTTCTTGCACTGCGGCAGAACACGCAATAAATTCAGCCTCCATAGTAGACAAGGCTGTGCATGTTTGTTTCTTGCTATTCCAAGAAATTGCACCTCCATTGAGCAAGAACGCATATCCAGAAGTCGATTTACGCTCATCCAGGTCTCCACCCCAATCAGCATCTGAATAACCTAATAGGCGTAAATCATTCCCTTAGTAACAAAGTCGATAGTCCATAATGCCCTTCAAGTATCTTAGGATCCTCTTCACTGCTTTCCAGTGTGCTTGACTAGGATTTGATTGAAATCGGCTCACCAATCCCACGGCATAACATATGTCGGGTCGAGTACACATCATAGCATACATCAAACTTTCGATCGCACTAGCGTAAGGAACAGTTTCCATTATTTTAATCTTTTCTGGAATCTTAGGACACATCTCAGTACTTAGGCCTTTACCTTGTATGACAGGGGCATCAATGAGATTATAGTGCTGCATATTGAAACGATCATGAATCTTTATAATATAAGATTCTTATGATAAAGTAAGGAGTTTTCTTGATCAATCTCTTTCGATCTTAACTCCTAATATATAAGCAGCTTCTCCCATGTCCTTCATTTCAAAATTGGAGGACAACCATTCTTTTATGGTGATTATCATAACCTTGTCATTTCTAGCCAACAGAATATCGTCCACATAAAGTGATAAAATCACAAATTTATCTTCAGACCGCTTGACATATACACAGTGATCTTCTTCGATCATCGTAAAACCAAAAGTTGTTATGGCTCGATGAAAACGAAGATACCACTGTCTAGATGATTGCTTAAGGCCATATATTGAGCGATGAAATTTACAAACTTTATGCTCTTGACCTTTAGCTATGAAACCTATTGGTTGTTTCATATAAATTTCCTCATCTAGTTCTCCATTGAGAAATACCGTCTTTACATCCATTTGATGTAATTCAAGGTACAAATGTGCAACGATGGCTAGAATAAGGCGTATTGAGGCAAACCTTACAACTGGTGAAAAAGTTTCCTCGTAGTCTATACCCTCTTGTTGAGTATAACCTTTCGCCACAAGACAAGCCTTATACTTTTCAATGGATCCATCCGCCCTTTGCTTAATCTTAAAGACCCATTTGTTTCCAATGGCCTTACGATTGGGTGGTAAATCAACCAAGTCCCAGACATGATTTGTCTTCATTGACTCCATCTCGTCTTCCAAAGCTTTTCTCCATTCTTCCTTATCGAGGATGAGAGAGCCTCTTGAACAGTCTTAGGCTCGGCATCATCTTTATGAGCAATCATAAATGCTTCCCCTTCAATCTCAAAACGACGACGAGGAATACTTTTACGATTACTTTTACGCAACTGAATTTCTCTTGAATTCAATTCGCCAGACGATGCTACACTCCCACTAGGTCTTTCATGTTGAGGTAAATCTTTGTTTCCCTCCATAACATTAGTGTGTGTATTATTATGATCTTCCATCTCATATAATTGGAAATCCTTATCAATCTCACCTCTACTAGGATAATCGTTATCCAAGAACGTGACATCTCGTGACTCCTTTTCGGTCACATTTCCATCAGCTTGTTCACCTATGAACACATACCATTTGGAGTGTTCAGAATATCTTATAAAGATACATTTCTTCCCTCTAAGGCCTAATTTGCCATATTTATGGGAAGATTCATGAACATAAGCTGCATATCCCCATGGACGTAGACTACTTAAGTCTGGTTTTCTTCCAATCCATAATTCATAAAGGGTGGAAGTGACCGATTTTGAGGGCACTCGGTTAAGTACATAGGCAACAGTCAATAATGCATCTCCCCAAAAGGAGATAGGTAAATTTGCTTGCGCCATCATAGACCTAACCATTTCCAATAGGGTTCTATTCCTTCTCTCAGCCACCCCATTTTGTTGTGAAGTATTAGGAATAGTCAATTGTCGTACAATTCCCTTTTCATCACAAAGAGCCTTGAATTGCTCCGATAGATACTCACGTCCGCGATCGGTTCTCAATGCCTTTATTGTTTTGTTCAACTGATTCTCTACCATCGTTATATATCGTCTAAAGCATTCTAATGCTTCAGACTTATGGGAGATCAGAAAGACATAACCGAAACGCGTGAAGTCATCTATGAAAATAATGAAATATGAGGCTCCATGCCTCGCCCTCACATTCAAAGGACCACAAATGTCAGAATGTATGAATTGCAATGGAAATTCAGCTCTAGTCCCTTTACCGAATGGTTTTCTAGTTGCTTTTCCCGCTAGACAATGTTCACATACGGGTAGATCAACATTAGTGAGTGACCCTAAAAGGCCTTCTCTAGCTAATCTTTGCATTCTTTGCAACCCAATGTGACCTAATCTAGCATGCCAAGTATTTGCATCAATTTCAACGTTATTAGAAGACGCAATTAAAGAAAAACAACCATCAACATTGACATTGTACTGATCATAGTCAATGTCTAACACCATAAAACCATTCAATACATGACCTGAACCATAATAAACTGTTCCATACAAAATATCAACACAATCACCATGGAAATTCAATACATAACCTAAGCTAAGAAGAACAACTACAGAGACCAAGTTTCGTCGAATATCTGGAGCATAAAGGACATCATGCAGGAATAGGTTTCGACCACCACGTAAGATTAATTTACATGTGCCGATACCCTTCACTTCAACTCTTGAGTTATTCTTAACATATAGCCATCTTCTTCCAGGCGGTATCCGACGATACTCCACAAATGCTTCTCGGTCTCTAGCTACATGGTCTGTTGCTCATGAGTCTACAGTCCACATTGGATGAGATTCAACAAGCATTACAGTACTAGAAACAAAAGCATTACTCAAAGTAATGGAGTAATAGGGTACCTTTTTCGGCTCAGTGCATTCATGAGCAAAATGACCCAGCTTGCCACAATTGTGGCACTCCATCTTGGCCTTGTTCTTCTTCCCACCACGCTTCTTGCGTCGGAAGGTCTTAGCCCTCTTGGGTCCCTGATCAGTCATCTTCCCTTTGTTGTTGAACTGAATATTCCTTTTGCGCTTGAAGCCCGAAACTTTGCGCGAACTCGTTTCAGCAACATAAGCATGGGTAGAGGATTTCGCAACCTCTAGGCACTCATCCTCTAATTCCAAATGACGTGCAATATCATCAAAAGTGACGATGTTCTCACTATGCGTCATATTGATCTTCATATGTTCCCAATTATCAGGAAAAGACCTTATAACAACCTGAACTTGCTGTTCATCAGTAAGGGAGTGACCTGCCGACTTCAGCTCACGGATCATGTTTGACATCTCCCGAAGATGTTGCCTCATTGTTACATTTGGGCGCTTTCGGAATGTGTCAAACTTGATAGTGAGTCTCCTCAGCTTAGTGGCAGATGTACCCCCAAACTTATCCTTCAAGGCAACCCACATAGCTTGAGCTTTATCATAACTTTCAAACTCACACATGAGATCATCTTACATACAGCTCAGCAACGTGATGCGAGCAATGCTATTCTTCTTTTTCCAAGCTTGATAAACTTCTAGATCTCTCTTGTGTTGAGCTGAAGTTCCATGCTCAGGTTCATCCATGGTGTGGTTGAGGGTTTCCAAAACCTCTTGCTCCTCAAGGATGTACTGAACCTTTCGGTACCAAATATCATAATTGTCACCGTTCAACTTCTCACCCTTATTGAGGTCAGCCACAATGGTCTTGGATGCCGATACCATAATCAATTGCTATAACATATTGACATAATAGACGCAGAATCAATACTAGCATATTTTTCAGAGTAACACACATATTTAATTTGCAGCAAAAACAAACTAAAATAATAATAATTCAACAAAAGACACAGAAACAAAAGTTCACTATGTTCTCAATCAACTTCTATGTACGATTGTTCAATTATCATTAATTAGTTTAATTTGCACAAATTTTGAGTTCTAGGTGAGGACTCCTTCGAATTCTACCAACCTACGAACTCCCACTAGGAAAAATAATTACATGACCTTATGTAATTTCTACATCTTTCCTTAACACAAAACCATAGCATGATAATAACCGACGTATAAACAACAATCATGCTTCAACTATAATTAAAAAAACAATTCAACATGTGATTGATTTCCTACCATTGTTCTAATTTTCTAGCAACTAGAAAATTGCAAGTATATTAAAACTATATACATGGTATTATCAAACCAAGTTCTACACAGCATATATGACATCATTTGCACACAAGCTAGCTACTGTATGTCTTAAACCACAAGGAAATACAAGCTACAAATGAATAAACTATGCATTAAACCCCAAAAAATATGCGTACATAGGGTTCCCTACACATTTTCATACATTTATAAAATTCAAAAATGAAAAATAATTATACCACAGTGTAGAGGACATCCATACGAACCCAACGCCACCGACCACGCTCCAATCGGAGCCCGCACGTGCCCCCACGCGCCGCCTGAGTGCGCAGCGCGTGTGGCGCACGCGCCAGCCGAGCCAAACGGCTCTGGCCATCCGACTGTCCGACCGTTGACCGGATCGGGTCAATGGTCAACAGGTCGGGTCAACAGTCCACAGGTCGAGTCAAGTCAATAGGTCGGTTCGGGTCGGTTCGCCGGCCGGCCAACTACCGCCGGCGGTAATGTCATCCCAATGGTTACTGACCGTTGGATGACGTCACGGTGACGTCATCACGCGCCGGTTCGTCGACCAGTGCGTGACGCGCACCCGCCGGTTCACGTACCAGCGCGTGTAGCGCACGCGCCCAGGCTAAGCCAACGC
Organism: Eucalyptus cloeziana; assembly: GCA_014182715.1. Classification (NCBI taxonomy): domain Eukaryota; kingdom Viridiplantae; phylum Streptophyta; class Magnoliopsida; order Myrtales; family Myrtaceae; genus Eucalyptus; species Eucalyptus cloeziana. Next base: position 32,042,165 of record CM024643.1, read on the forward strand.
TTCAGGCGTGTGGCGCCCACGCGCAGCGGCTTCTGGCCGCGCGTGTGGGCGCGTGCGGCGTCGTACGGCGGCGCTCGACCCACCGTTGGACTCGTCTCGACGAGATCTTTCACCTTGTATATTCAAAAATTAATTTTAGCCCAAAAATTATATCAAAAAAATGCCAAAACCGTACGGGTGTACGCGATGCCGAGTTCATTCTTCACTCCAGTTGAAATTTCAAGTTTTTTAGATGGCAATTCCGACCATTAGACATCCAAACAATGTAGAATTGATACTCGATTCTCAATATCAAAAGTTAAACAAGAAAATTCAATGAAAAACAAGGCAGAAATCACGACCGGGCTCTGATACCAATGATGGAATTCTAGTCGGCGGAAGACGACTTACCTGATTCCAATGCGCAAATAGCAAATAGCCCCGGATCGAACGTTGAATTGCGAATCAATCACGAACAACACTGCCTCATGTTGGTCTGGATGCAATCACAAGGAAAACACCCGATTTCCACGATGTAAATGCAAACCGTTCTTGCAAATTGATGATGGAACGCCTTCTTTCTTGATGATGGAAATAGAGAGAAAATTTGGTGCGAATGAATTGACAACCCCTCCCAACGGTTGTGTTCAGGAGATTTTATATATCTCCCTTCGTACCCCTCCATTGGTGACTTTCCATCGTAACGCATCAAGATGAAACGGTGCGTTCCATTCGCACCCCATCATGGACGTACCAGCTGAAAGAACTACAATATATAAATGCGTGGACTAGAGCATGCACAAGTGAGGCTATACCCACGAGTATGTGTACAATGTGTTCGAAGTTGAGAACAATTTGAAAAAATCTATTTATGATCATCTTTGTAATGTTGGGATAGGTAAACAGCGTGAAAGAATGTTAGCACTTCGTAAGAAGTAAGGAAATATGCGAAGTCGTTCCCTTTTCGATTTGGACCAAATACATGCACAAAGTGGTGTACACGTTCCTACTTCTTGAACCAAGCTCCTGTTTATGCAAAGGAGCACGAAAATGATGGAGGAGCTGAAATCGATGCTATCCCGTGCAATAACGTGACATATACTTCAGGTAGGTACAATCTTCTTTCAATTAGGGTTTGTTTTGCTTAAAGAAAAAATTATTTTCGAAACATTAGTTTCTGACTTTTGGATATTCGGATGACGGAAGATTAATTGATTTATGAAACACGTTTTCCATGAAATGAAAACAACAAACTTAAATTGAAAAACATTCCTCGTTATCATTTTCCCTAAATCACTAAACAAATGAAAAATAATCAATTTTCATGCATGAAACACATTGTCTTTTATCGTAAGAAACTATTCATGCGCCCCTGAGTCGGAAATCAAAGGTAGAAGGTTCAGATTCCTTGAAGCATAGGGGGACAAAAGAAAGAGAGAAGTGAATATCGCATGTCATTTACAGTTCGAGAATGAGGCCAGAAGTGAAATCATCATCATCATCATCGTGAATGAAGTTTATTTTAGTATATTTGATATCAGTAATCAAATCAACATTCCCAATAATCTTCTTCAATCCCCAAAACCTCTCGCCTATCTCCCGGATGTCGAACCTCAAAACATCTATACTCGAAAACACAGAAAGGAAGACCAAAAACATACATATCCAGAAGGCGCGGACATATATAACAAACAAACTAGATAGGAGGAAAAAGTTGAATATGGTGAAAGCTATACTGATGAGTATATATTCCGGGAAGCTAGACTTATAAACAGACTCTAGAAGGCAAATCGATTTCCCAGTAGCACGCATCCGGTACTCCTGTGAACTCACAAGTACTGTTCTTGTATCCTTGCTCGGTTCTGTTCCCACCATAATCTAGCATGCGCCTCTCCAAACAATTCCCGACTGCATCAGAGATAGAGAAATGAGTTGAGATCCATTTGATCAATTTCGCCAATGCAGTTGCAGTTACATTCATCTAACATGAGTTGCCCTGGATCCACAAATACTGCCTAGTCTATTTGAAAAGAAGCACCATGTAGTGTAAAGAAACGTTGATAATTAAAGTAAATGCAACGGATTGATTATTCAGAAAACCTCACACAATGACAGAGTAAACGAAAGAAACTAAGCAACACGGTATCATCTACCAGCGGTTACCCTTCCTTTCATAAATAAATAAATTACCTGAAACGAACTCGTCTAAGCTCTTTGGTGCCGCCTGGCAAAGCTCTGATAGTAATATAAACTCCTGGCTCATCCTGTTCAACCCATTCAGTCTCCATATCACTGGCATTGCTGACAGAAAGCTCCCCAGAGTGATCTGCCTCTCTAGATGAAATAGAACCGTCCACAGATGATGTCTCTGCTTTTACCCCACTGATGGTGGAGAGCTTAGGAGTTGAAGCAAGAGCAGCCGAGTCGTAGCAATGACGAGATTGCATTGGCCGGTGATGATCAAGTGAATCTGAGGACGAGTAGCCCATCCCCATTGAGTGGTGATGATTACGTGGATGGCATTCTTTACTCAGTTGTGGAGTCACAGGGCTTTCCTTTGCAGATTCATTCCTGGAGCCCTGGAAAAGGTAAACAAATAGAGTCAATATTCCATTTCTTCTTTTCTCACGAATGAGGGGTCCAGTTGCTTTTTCTTCTTCTTTTTTTGAGAAGTCCTACATACAGCGTGCCAAACTCACCTCATCTTGGGGCCTTGGAGGTGTTGGAAGTGGCACTGCATCACGGTTGAAATGTTGAACATTATATAGTTCCATGACTTTGTCACAGTTCTCAGCCCACCATCTCTGAGCTTGCCACTTGTTAAACATTTCACGGCTGATCAATTCAAAACAAAGGTAATTAGCAGCTGCAGAATTATAGGAATGACAGAATTCTGGAGGTATCAACCTCATCCCGAAACAGCTAGCTACATATCCTAGGAGAAATCATGGCATAAAGATCAAATCATGAGTAGAAATTGTGGGACAACCAACTGCGGGAAATTATGGGAGAACCAACTGCGGCATCTTGGTTCACCATATTGATGATGAAATTAATGGCTAGATTTTCCCTTTCGACATTTTAGACAATTTCCCTATTTCATGCGGAAAACTATACTTCTTCTTAGATAAATGGATGAAAAAAGCCAGCATTGAATACAACAGAATATCTTTTGAGCAAGAAAAAAAAAACATAAGCGAAAAGTCTGTAGCTCCCACCACAAATATTAGAGTGCTAGAGGAAGTAACAGAGTTGATACCAAGCATACTATTGTGTGCATAATCTACATGATGCATCTCAAGTGCTCGAGGCTCCATGATCTCAAACCTTGATATGAATAGGCAGCAAAATGCAGGATTACACACCGGGATGGATCTAGCATAAAAACTTGGGGGGAGGGCCAAAATATATGATACAAGGACAGTTTATGGACATGGGAAATATATACTGACAAACACATATGTAGATGATATGCAGTCAGTTTTAGAAACATGGCAATAGATCAGAATTGGTTTTCAAAAACATGTCCGCCCAAAATATGTTTAAATTGAAAAAAAAGTGCAGACTGAATCACAATTATGATAAATAGATAAGCCCGTTAAAAAAGTAGATAATAATATGATTCTCTTTATTTTCTCCCAGTATTGGATAAGATGTCTCGAATGATTATAATTAAAGAGTATAGTCATGAGAGGTTGTTAACTTTTTCTGGTATACAAGAGAAAAATGGCATAAGATTGAAGATCATATTTGAAATTAGGTAAATTAATGGAACCTTAAGTGGCTACAACAGAGCGTATATTTACACATCTGTAAACAGTTCTATAGCAGCATAACGTGCATCTCTTAAATTTTCAGAACTGGACATAAATACTATAAAAAATAATCTGTATGCTAAGATACCTTATAAGCAGTAATATGTGTACTAAGTAAGGTAATAGTTATCTCCAAATTTTTCAGAGTTTATATTATCCTCCACAATCTCTATGAAGTTGTGCATTCTCAATGCAAATCCAAATACAAAATATAATTATATTTTCTTCCTATGTTGAATCAAGGCTCATTAGTACACTTGTATTTAATTGGGGGGCAAGTTCAACGACTGATAATGAAATATTGCATTGTCAATATCGATTTATAAAAAGCCAGGTGCGGGCAAGTGCCCTCGTTGCCCCCATGTTGAATCTGTCCATGATTACACATGTACCAAATGGATTATGGGACACTAGGATCAAAAGAAAAAATATGTCATTACCCAGTTTCCAAGTCAGAAACTTTATATATGACAAACAGCTCCAAATAATATGTGAACTTGTGTAATTAGCATTTAGTGAAGCGACCTCAATGTAGAAGTTGTTCACCAGTTGCGAAGCATAAAACCAGTGTCAATCAAGTAAGCGAGACATTATTGACACAAGACACTGCTTTACAGAGTGGCATCAACAAAATATTCTGGAGCCCAGATGAAAACAGGAAAAACTCAGTTTTAAAGAGGATTACTGGTGAATGACAATTTAGCCACCACCCACCCAAAATAAAAAGAACACGACGAAGCAAAAGTTAAGTCATGTGCTCCCTAAAAGGAAGAATTTAATGCCTCAAGAATTTCAACTACCTATACAGTATGTGCTCTCAACATCATTCAGAATTGATCGCCATCCCCTTACTCATTCCCCCATCACCAATCCCACCTCCTAAAAGAGAGAAGGAAATAGCTCATTGAATTTTGGTGGGGAGATACTGTGGTGAATCGTGAAATATGCTCCTAACATCCATATCTTTGCCCATGCAGTTTTCCATCTAATTCACAGGTATTTCCACACTATCAAACCTAAAGAATAAGGTGAATTGGGATATTAGAATAGTCAGAGGAAGACTACCAACACAGTGGCATCCAATCATTGCGTTGACAGCGAGATTTTTACTTTAGATCCTACCGTTTGTCTAAAGATGTCACGTGTGGATTGCAGCTATGATATGGACGCATAATTAGGATAACTGGATAGTATCCACATAATCAGGAAGCAACTCACGAACGGCTCCTGCTCTATAAAAGACAAGGGAAGTAGCTCATGACTCTCTACCCGATTTGATAAAACTCTCAGAAGCAAGTGGGTCAAGTAAAACATGGAAAGACCTTCAATTTTGAATAGGAAAACAGAACAGCTCCACTGGAAGGGTTTCCATATCTCCACAAGTCCCAGGTAGAACTGACAGATAGACCTTGGTAACACGTCCAAACAACATGAAACTTCCTGTCAAACTAAAAGCAAAGAATATCCAACTAAAAGGAGGCCCCTACAAAAATTATGCACGCCCAATCATGTCCAACAGAGAGAAATTGAGCTCACATCTACCAAACTTCAACAACAAACAATAGCAAAGTACCTGAATCGAATCCGCTTGAGTTCATTCCCTCCCTCAGGTAATGAAACGAAAGTGATGAGGACACCGGGCTCCACTTGTGCGACCCACTCCTTAGGCTCATCTTCCTCCATAAACACCACCGACTCAGTACGCCCGCTCACGGACGCAGGGGTGGTCTCGCCACTCGAAAGCCCCTTGAGCCTCGACTCCATTTCTTTACCCCACAACCGAGGGGTTGAGTTCGAGCTGCCTGCCCTGCGGTATTGACCGTGGAGCCTCGCCGAATCGGAGGCGGTTTCGGAGTCGGCGTAGTTCTGATTGTGGCTCTGGTTCGATCCCGAACATGGCTTGCAATTCTTGTATGCTCCCGAAGCCTTCAGAGCCATGTCCTTAATCTGAAAACACAAAATTTCGACTCCATTCACCGGATCTATCCTCTAATTCAACCGGAAACAGGAAAGCCACGGCTCCAGATCTCGTTAATTCAGCCATATAATTCGTTCCCGTCATTTCAATTGCCCAAGCGATACAACAGTAGATTAAATTTTCTAAAATTTTCAACTTTTCCCTCCCCACTTCATTGACATTCTTTTCCGAGAGCCGGGCTTTTTTCCAATCCCCCCAAGTCCTGAATTTTTCTCATTCAGGAGTCCAAGAATTCCGCTCCTGGAGATTGACAGAGACCTCCCGCGCACCTCCGCATACTCAAATCCCCCCGGGGGCATTTCCGCAGCAATCAGCAAACACGACGGAAAAGAAAAGGACAGGGAGGACGACGTGGTCGTTTACCTGGGCGGTGAGAGCCTTAATGGCCTGCTTGGTGCTGGGCGTGCCGACGGCATCGGAGGCGTCGTCGTCCTGCTGGGGGAGGGAATGAGATCCGCGGCCGTTGAGCTGCGGCTGCTTCGAACAGGCTATGCAAGTCAACATCTTTCGATTCGTTCCGGAATTGCCGCCGACTACAACCACCGAAGAACAACAAAAAAAGAAAAGAAATGGAGCACGAGATCAGTACCTCCAGAGACGCCACAACAAAGCAGAAGAAAGAGCGGAAAATCGGAAGCAGACATCAGTATTCAGGGCTTACATGCAGGGATTAAACAAAGGCCGGGGATCGTACGGATCGGTCGCCTTCCCTTTTCAACGCGCAGGCAGGCACGGAGAGAGACAGAGAAGAAGGTAGGGAATGGAGATTGAAGGCGGCACGAGTGAGCGAGGGAGGGAGAGTATTGTATTGAGTATAGTACGAGTTGCTATATATGCGGCGAGAGATAGAGAGAGAGAGAGAGAGAGAGAGAGGGAGAGGGGGAGAGACAGGGAGAAGTGACCGTTAACGGCGGAGGAGAAGGGATTCACGAGGGGCTGTCCATCATTAAATGCCGCGATCTCCACAACACCAGCCCCCCCCCTGCGTCTCTCCCCCTGTTCGCGCACGCTCCCAGAGGAGTGATGTAGAGAGAGAAAGTCACACTCTCTCTCTCTCTCTAGAACCAGCGGTGCTGCCTCCTCAGTAGCGCCATTTGCAGAGAGAGAGAGGGAGGGATGAACGAGCAAACAAACTCGCGCTCGCCCGTACGGATAGAGAGAGAGAGAGAGAGAGAGAGAGAGAGAGTTGCTTTGAGATTTGAGCAGAGGGGAAGAGAGAGAGAGAGAGAGAGAGAGAGAGCATGCATATAGAATAAGAGAAGGGGAGAGAGTGCAAGTTGATGTTGCGCGAGAGCCCTGGTGGCTTATTAAATACTGCCCTCTTCCCTCTCTCTCTCTCTAGTGAATTCATTATCGCTCCACTGTTCAAATCGCCACATTCGAAGGAAATGCAATAATAATAATAATAATAATAATAATATATACATTATAATATAATATAATATAATATAATATGTGATGAAGCTTGATGCCTATGTTGAGACTCTCTGCATAGCACCCTGGCCCTAGCAAACAACGAAAGAGCAGAGAATGCCCGGAACGAGGGAAAGGAGTCCTCTGAATGGTTGGGTAAAACTTGTGCCTACCCAAATAAAGCTCGTGGCCCTATTTCGCTGCAAGGACATTGTACTGTTACACATCGTCGTATACGGCATTATGAAATCCCAACTTCAATTCTCACGTTCTTTTTTAGCACCTTATAGATTTCCCGATCTATGTCAATACTATTACCCTAGAGTTCATGCTCGGCGTACTCTAGTCATGTCTCAGTAACTTGTCGATCATAGTTTTTGTTAATCCGATCCTGTAATTATTTTACAAAGGGGAAAATATATTTTTGGGTTTTTGACACTTTTTGGCGTTTTAAGTATAATTTGAAAATTATACACGTTTTAAGGCTATGAGGAGTTGGGCTATCGGCAGCATTAGTGATAATCATGCGGTCAAGCATCGTGCGGGCAAGATGAGTCCGCGAATGATGAGCTCGCAACAGTAGGGGAGAAAAAACCGCATCGAATCGGCCGTGGCTCCGGAGATCCGACGGCCCAGGATTCCCCCGCGTGACCGAGGACGCACGAATCGGTGGTGGGGGTGATGATCCGGCGGGGCCCGCGGCCACCAATGCATGCCCGTCCGATCCCCCCACCCATGTCGTCCCTCCCGTGGCCGTGATTGATTTAATTTTTAAAACGCGATCGAGTGGCAGCGGGCCCCGCTTTTGTCCCCTAACAAAGGGTCACCCAAAAAAAAATTAAAATTAAAATTAAAATTAAATGAATGAGAAAGCGAGAAGAACTGAGCTCATGAGCTCACTCGCCAGTCGCTATTTCCTCTCTTCTTAGGACAAAAGTGGATCCTGAAAACCAGGAAGACCGAGGTTTGTCAAGTAGCAGCAAGCCGGGATGTCCGAGAGCACCTCTTTTGCAATTCTCTCCTTTTTTTATTATTTATGATTTGACCCCAGATCACCACTTTGAATTGAGAAGACGCCTTTTTTTTGGCTCGCCCGACTAGACCCCAGCTCTACTTTAGCACGACCTCTCGTGTGATTGATGAATTAGCAAACGGAATAGAATCCATCGCGACCGGAATCCTTAACGACATGGCCCGTCTGATATGAGACTTTTTGGCATGTGTGCGTAACTTTGTCCTTACATAGCTTTTCTAACAAGGGTATGATGTTGTAACTCCGATCGTGCCGCGCCTTCTTTTTTTTCTTTTGGACATTGCACTCGACTTATATAGAGTGCACGAATGGGTCTTATATATGTACTCTTAACTCCATGATTTACGGAAGTTATCTTTATATATTGCCCTGATCACTTGCTTTAGACTTTAAGTGAGTGAGGATGGATGATAATTACACGGAACAATTGCTCGACCAAAGATTAAACATAGCTAGGTGGAGCAAAAGCATTAAAATGATTACCACCTAGAGCATGTGCCCTTCTTGTAGTACCAAGATAGGCTCAAATAAGTTGTTGCTATATTTAACCAAAAATTAATGGTGACTAGAGAGCAATTGAAATCGAATTTACACTTGTACAAACAAGGACCTCAGATCTCAATGTCCAAAACCCTAGACTCCAGCCCAAATTTGGATCATCCATTATTTTTGTGCTACCCCTAAAGCTAGAGCTACCATGCATTATGAGCGTCGAAAGCATGATGTTTAGTGGTGTTAGTGATCGATCCGAAGTGCTGCCCATGTGGGCTAATTGATGATCGAGAATGTGCCCTATAGAAAGCTAGTATTAGATGGCATGTACGGTGGGACGGGGGCTCAATTGACAACTTTAGGCAAAGAAAAGGACTTCAAAAGCAAAAGAATTGATAAAGCCAGGGAGTTTTAAAAAAATTGAAACAAAAGAAAAGAGATATGTTTGCATCGGAGTTGGGGATTTCAAGTTTTGTGCATCAAAAGGATGGGGGGCCCAAAAGGAGTTGCACTTAGCCCCTCCAACTTTTGGTCATATTATTTAAATGATAAGAACTTTCACTGAAGTTTAGATAATTATTGAAAAAGGTGGATGATATTAATTAGCCAAAAAATTTTAAGGAGTTTTTTAAATATTTCTTTTTAAGTTTTTTCTTATCTTGCAATTTTCCTTGTCTCAACGAGACATGAAATTTGACAAACAGGAGGCTAAATGGGCAAAATGAGCCAAACATATTCTAATTCTATTCTAATTCTGAAACCTTAAACTCATAGGTAAAGAGAGACAATATGTATATAAAGAGCATATGAACTTCGTAGATTTTGGCTCCCTCTTAGCGATCTCTCCAAGTGAAAGTATCGGACTTTTGTTGTTACTCCAGACAGAAAAACCACATTATTTATTAGATTCCTTTATTGAGATATTCACCAAATATGCGTTGGGAGTGTATCCATCATTAGGATACCAAGAAAATAAAGAATAAAAGCGAGAAAAAGGAAATCGAGAGACAAGATTTTTATCCCGATTCACCCTTAAACTTGGGTTATGTCTAGCAAAGGATTCGACTATAATTAATACATCTCACCACTCTATTTGATTATTTTTAATTACAAGCGAAAGAGATTATATAGACAATACAGTAGATATTCATGAACTATTGTCTAAATTATCAAATAAAATATGAGCTCAAACTATAAAAACTATCATAGAGACCATCATAAGGCATTGCCCCTACGATCCCACTAGAGCATCCCCTAGATCCCTGCTAATCATTGGGAATAGGAACCACGTGTCTTTCTATTAATGGAGAATATGAATCACATCTCGATAATAAATGAACGATTCAGGATGTTCTGACGCAACTCAATTGATTTCGAAATAGATAAATCGGTCATGTCGCCGTTCTAATTCTTCCATGGCGAATCTAATGTCACTTTCGCATGGGGGAAGAAATCGAATTTCACGTACTTTAGGCGTCCCATCCACGAAAAGCGACCTTCGATCGACCTTCTCTTTTGTTTGGGAGGGAGGATCGTTTAATTTTGTCTCCTTTCGCTTTGTTTTTCCACCTCATTGGCTTTCCGTTGCTCTTCTCTCCCTCGTCTTTTTGTTTTTTATGTTTTTGACCCCCCCCTCTCCTCTCCTCTTTTCTCTTTGTCTGCTGTGGGGTGGGAAATCTTTCTTTGGAGTGATCAAGACATTGCGCTAGGCATTCTTTTGTTGGGCTTCGATTTTTGGTACATAAAGCGAGAAAAGCCTTAAAGACCAAAGTTCAATGATCGATCCATTATGCCCAAAAAAAAAAAAAATTTAAAAAATCGAAAGCTCTCACGACAAGATAAAGAGCCTTGTCTACTGTTTTGGAAAGAATGCCAGCTAGGGATGAAGCTTCCTATTCGATTGTTCTATGAGTTAACCAATTCAAAACGTAGATGCTACACTTGAGATCTCTCTTTAGTTGTATGTATTTGGTCAATCTAATCTCTTTTGGTCGATGGTCAATCGAGGATTCGAGGCTAAGGAAGCCAGACGAGGGAAACCTTTTTTTACTCAGGGGGACTTGGGCTGCCACCAGCCCCCTCTAGGTATGCCGATGCTTCGAGTCGCATGTCATTACTCCCTATGCACACTTTAGTAGGCTAGGGCAAGTTTATATTCGAGAACTAGGAAATTATAGAAAAGCTCGAATACATGCAATCATTGTTGAGTGATCTTAGACCTCTTTCATTCTATAAGCTAACTCAAATGGTGAGACTTTCCCTTAAACTTATAAACTAACCATCAACCCATTCTACAAAACGATGTGAGATAAATCCCAACAATCACTTCAATCTACCTTCCACCACTTCGACATATTTTGAATGGAGCGAGAGAGCAAGGCCACATCCACATGGTATGCTCGTCCAAATTGCATGAATCCAATGCCTACCATGCTGGGGGAAACACCGTAGGTGCAGCAGTGCATGCCGACGCCTTCAAAACCAAAACGATTGTGCCCGATGATATTTCGTACCATGAACTCAAACTCGAAAAAAAAAAAATACAACTCGGCAAGCAAGCGTGTCTCCACAAAAGAGGAAAAGCTGAGGTGACCCACTTGGGACGTGAAAGCACATCCATAAATCAGAGAGAACACACTCAAAGCCAAAGTTGCAATCCAACGAAGCCTAGATAGGGGGCACTTTACGGCAACTTTCTGGCTCGGGGCATAAACTATTGCAAAGCTTTTGTAGCGTTTAGGGTTTGCCTAAGCAAAGCATTATCGGGGTCTGTAGCTAAAGTTGGATTTTGCATAAAGGGAGGGGAACGGGGACTACGCTTGTTGGTGGGGGAAAACTTGGGTGGGTTATGGGGACGATGATGCATTGCTTGGGAGGAGAGGAGTGCCCAAAAGTTGGCCCAACGTGCGTTGTGTTGGTACGAAGCAATGCAAAGAAGCAGGCGAGTTTTTCACTTTTTTTTTTTTTTTTTTTTTTTGCTTTTTGAGGACCTCAGGTACTTAACCGCTAAGTAGAGTATATATTCCGGGTTTGTCGATGCCAAACTTGGGTTTTACAGAACGAAAAGTGCCATGATAGCCGTTGATTAGAGGAGGGTTTTTTGAATTTTATATTGTTTGATGTTTTATGAATTATGTATTGATGGAAGAAGAGAGCCGGAAATTTCTAGAATGTGGTGATTTTCAGCTTTCACTGAGTTGTCAGAGTCATCCTTATTTTTTTAATTTATTTGGGATTGATGAATTTGGGAGTTAAAAAAGGCAAAATCAGAGAGATTAGGATTGCTACAGACTAGGACGTCCCCACCCTTTCGACAAACACGAGCATAGTTGGAATGATTTAAGCACTTTTTCACTGGGGTGTCAATGGATTGGGTTTTCAAGAAACCATTGTTATTTTAAAAATTGGAGTTAATAACACAAAAAACGCAAGAGAAAATTTTCTGAAAAGTCCTAAATCTATTATACGGCGATCAATTCAATCTTATACCTTTCAGTTTTGCCAGGCTAATTTAAAAAAAAAAAAAAAAAAAAAAACATCAACTTTAGGTCGAGGGACAAATCCGACCCAAACTTCTTCTTTTTGTCTCGTAAAAAAGCACCAACTTTAAGTTGAGTGACAAATCAGATCCAAACTTCTTCTTTTTGTTATCGTAAAAAAGCATCAATTTTAAGTTGAGTGACAAATCAAACCCGAACTTTTTTTTTGTTTCATAAAAAAGTACCAACTTTAGGTTGAGTGACAAATCTGGCATAAACTTTTTTTTGTCACATAAAAAAATATCAACTTTGAGTCGAGTGACAATTTTAGCTCCAATTTTTTTTTGTCTAGAAAAAAACCACCAACTTTCACTTAATCCTAAATCTGGCCCCCCTTAAATTAGATCCATTGATTATCCTTAGCAATAAATCCATGTGCACTTGTTGGTTAGATTTAAAACACTATTCATTATCTTCTTCTTTGAGTCACAGCTTGGAAAATAGCAGTGAAACTGTTCATCATCTCCTACACTTCACTAGTAAGTCAAAAAATTTATTTGGCCAGACTTTGTCATGTTGTTGTAATATGAAGTTGTAGACCACCACTCATTGAGAGACACAATGGACGAGATCCATCAAGCTCACGGCTAGAACCTTTTTTTCTTGAAACAAGGTTAACTTCAAAATAGAGAGTTAATGGGAGGGGCAGATTTGAGATAAAGGTGAAAGTTTTTAATCTTTTATGAGACGAAAAAGAAAATTGGGGTTAGAATTGTTTGTCGACCTAAAGTTGATGCTTTTCTACAAGATTTAAAAAAAAAAAAAAAAAATTGGCTAGATTTGTCCATTGACCTAAAGTTCGTGCTTTTTTACAAGACAAGAAAAAGTTTAGATTAGATTTGTCCATCAATCTCAAGTTGATGCTTTTTTTTTTGAATTAATCTCAATTTTGTCATTTTAGTCCTAAACTTTAGACAACTTGCCAATTTAATTCTAAATATTTCGATTATGTCAATTTAATATTAAACCTTTAAATGATTGGCCAAACTAATCCTAAACCTTTTAACAAATTGACAATTTAGTCTTTACGGCTAATTTTGACCGGATGTCACTGACATGGTGGCCTAATTAGCACTAGCCATCTTACATGGTGCAACTGGTACTAACATTGACAATTTCCTTAATTTTTAAAAAAAAAAAACATGTTTTTATCTTAATTTATATTGATTTTTCTTTTTTTTTTTCCCTTTTTTTTACACAAAGTGGGCAAGGTCGCTTACTACTGGCCAAGAGCCAAGACCTCCATCGACTACCTAGGAAGGGCCGGTGGTGATGACCCCCGTTGGGCCTTAATCAAGAGATTTGGCGAGGCAAGGGCATCATGCCCTCACCCAAGCGCTCACAGCCACAGCGAGGGCTAAGGTTTGGTGAACCCTTGCTAGAGACAAAGGTTGCCAGCTCTTGACCAATGACCTACGGCCTCATTGGCCCTATGTAAAAAGAGGAAAAAAATTAAGAATTAATTTTTTTTTTAAATTAAAAAATTATCCATGTTAGCATCCAGTGCTAATTGAATCGTCACATCAGCAATATTCAATCAAATTAACTGAAAGGACTAAATTGGTAATTCGTTAAAAGGTTTAAGATTACTTTTACAAATTGTTAAAATGTTTAGGACTAATTGGTGTAATCGAAATGTTTAGGATTGAATTAGTAAGTTATCAAAAGGTTTAAAATTAAATTGACAAAATTAAAATGTTTAAAATTGAATTAGCCGCGGTATAATAAATTCATGACTTTTAAATGATTTTCTCAAAAACCCAAACTATGTCTAGTGGAGCACAAATATTCCGAAAATTTTTGTGTGTCACTAAAAGTCCTAAACTTGTCTATTGTGATATGAATACTCCAAACTTTTTTGTGGTCTTATAAAAAACCTCAAACTTACATTGGTGCGATAAACATACCTTGAATGGAATAAAAAATGAGAGTATATGTTACACGTGTATAAGTTTTGATTTTTTTGCAATACAAAAAAAGTTTGAGCATTTGTGTCACATAGCGAGCAAGTTTAGAGTTTTTCCACACAAAAAAAAGATTGGACTATTTATGTCATAGTGTGTAGAGTTTGGGGTTTTTTTGTGGTATTTGCCCTCTAAAAATTATGTATTTGGACTAAACTTATTTTATGTGTCACGGAAGAAGAGAGTTGAAGTCTATAGAATAGAGGGATTTTTCGGCATTTACTAAGTTATCAAAGTCATCCTTATGTTTAATTTATTTGGGATGATGTATATAGGAGTGAACGACGCAAGTCAAAGTGATTAGGATTGCTGAAGAATAGTAAGTCCTCTTCTTTTTTATAAGGTGGGTATAATTTGAATGATTTTGCCACTTTCACCTTGGACTTGATCAATGGGCGGGCCGGATCGTACCGACATAAAAGTCTCGTTTGGACCCGATTATGATTACGAGGCATTAATTTTCTTCCTAAAACGACCCAATTTCTATCTGCCTAAATGTGCTCTGTGCCTAGACGGGTTTTGCTGGCCTCCATAGTTATGACTTGGCCTATTGCATGTCACAAAGATTGAGCATGAATCGGCCCATCGAGAAAAGCTATGAACTTATAGGGAAAATGATGCAAATGGTTTATAAATTTCGATTCGATATGCAATGTCGCCCTTGAACTTTTAATTTATTTAATGCGATCCATAACCTTTGGTCCAATGTATAATATTATCCTTGAACTTTTCATTTATGCATTGCAGTCATTGAATTTTGCTCTAATATTCAATGTGATCCACAAAGTTTTTAAACATTTTCATATAATTTATGAACTACATTCAACATTTATCCATAATTTAAGAATCACATTAAATAAATTTAAAGTGTAGGATGATATTACTTATTCAACTAAAGTTTAAGGACCACATTGTATAAATTAAAAGTTAAAAAATAACAATGCACAATGAATTAAAGTTCATGGGCCATTCATGGTATTAACTCAAAGTTATACGTGTTGAATTGATGATGAGCTTAATCCATTTTGAGCCTTAGGTTCTAGACCCTCGAGCAGAATGGGCTAAGTCCGAATTCAATTCTCTTGTTGGGCCTTTTTGGGGAGTTTCAAAGTCGATTAGGTTGATCTCTTGCAGGGATGAGCATATCTCCAGGGCCTTTTTACTTCATTTTGCATACTAAAAAAGAAGAGTCATCTTTGTTTTTCACTGATACAATTGAATTACTCTTTTTTTCTCGAGAAAGCATACAAAAAATGCGTCCTGCCCTGCCCTCCCTACTAGTTCAAGTTCATCGCATCGAGTGACGGTCGAAAGGGCTAGTAGAGCTATGTATTGTACTTAGTAAATCTCATGCAATTACATTCTTCTCAATTCGCCTCTCTCGAATTAGGGTTTTTGCTATATCTTTTAACTCGCCACCCATTATAAAATTCCACTCCCCTCATTGATCGCATTCATATCTAGCCTTCTCTCTTAGTTACGAGCGTTTCTAGATCTCAGTTAATTTAAAATATCGCAAGTAAAGAATATGAATATTGTCATTAGACCTTTCTGTTTTTGTCTTGTTAATCTACCCTCCCCCATGACCCCACCCCCAATTCCTTTACCAATATGGCCGCATACTTGCTAGCAACGCCACTAGATCTCGACAGTAGAGATTCTAACATAAAATACATTTTTGAGGAGGACCCAAATGTCAAATTTCTCCCCCTTGCCAAAAAAAAAAATTGTATAAAGTTATAAACTCTATTCTATATGTATTCTTCAAAGACTAATTATGGTTTCGGTACTTAACCTCAGACCTCTCCTTTAGTGTCCATAGTCACTGTCACGAAACTTCCATTTGCCAACAAGCAATACGATGTGAAGAGGACGACATCTCGGTCCTGCACGACAACATAGCTCAACCCGGCTCCTACGGATGCCACACCACATACATCCATTCGATTTTCCTTGCAAATCAACGCGAGGCTCACTTAGACTATCCCCAGTCCCCACCACATCTCAGGGCGCATCTGATTTGGGCTCACGCGTAGAAAACGAGTTGGATTCATCCCCCACCTGTCCTAACTTGGCACTCGAGCTTTCAACCTTCAACCGAAACTCACTGCACCAGTCCCTCGTACAATCCTCCATGACGATTTGGTCACGCGAAACGACGTCAATTTCCGTAGTCAACGCGTGCTCCGACCACGCATAATTCCTCATACTACACTTTCCAGAACAATTACAAACTTTGAAAAACCGTGTCGCTTTTTAATTAATCAAGCGTTCCTTTCTGCCAGTAAGAATACGAGAAGTGCTGAATAGAAAAACCTTTTCCGGGCCAAAAATAGAAATTTAAAAAAAAAAAGGGCCAATAAAATCTCGACCTGACAACGAATTTATTAAAAAAAATAATAATAGCAATGATTTCCTTCCCATGCAGGCCCGCCCATCCTCTGCTCAGCCACTCCCGGAATCTCATCCTCCATCACGCTTCGTTCAACGACCGGTCGTCTCTTCCATTCTCTGTAGCTTCCCCGAATTATTTTCTCGGCCTGGAAAGTTCCGCCTCCCGCCCCGTCGTTTTTTTTCTCTCTGGTGAGAGAAAATTCTCGGCGCCGGGAAAATTTAAAGGAAAATCGTTTTCGGCTTTGCGCGGTTCCCGCGATTCGTGTTCGACCCCTGTTCTGCGTTCCTACAGTTTCCCGTTCCCCTGTTTAACGTAAAAAGAAAAAGTGGGTGGCGATGCTCTGGGTCAAGCTCTGATCTTTCTTCCGTTACGTCTCCCTTCTGCAGTTGAAATGGCGTGGCGAGGGATTCGGGGTGGTGCCCTCTGATTTGGGGAGGGAGATAAGGTGTTTTGGCGAATTGGGTCGGAGAGATTTTGCTTAGAAAGAAGCGGGGTGGAGGGTCGGTGGAAAATTCAAGAAGATGCCTTTGAATCAGAGGAAGAAAGGTGCGGAGGCTGATAAGGCCGCCAGCTCCGACGAGAAGATCGTTCAGGACACGAGCGAGGACGAGGATAGGAAGAAGAAGGAATCGCCGCCGGGGAAGAAGAAGAAGGAGCGCGGCGGGGAGAAGGGCAAGTGGTCGTGCTTGGACAGCTGCTGCTGGTTCGTGGGTTGCGTCTGCACGGTCTGGTGGCTGCTGCTGTTCCTGTACAAGGCGATGCCGTCGTCGTTCCCGCAGTACGTGACCGAGGCGATCACGGGGCCGCTCCCGGACCCGCCGGGCGTGAAGCTGAAGAAGGAAGGGTTGACGGCGAAGCACCCGGTGGTGTTCGTGCCGGGGATCGTGACGGGCGGGCTCGAGCTGTGGGAAGGGCACGAGTGCGCGGAGGGGCTGTTTAGGAAACGTTTGTGGGGCGGCACATTTGGGGAAGTGTACAAAAGGTATGGCTCTTTTGATCGAGAATTTCCATTGGGTTTGAGCTGTTTTGATTAGCCGTGTTTTGGTTGTGTATGAAAGTGGAAAAGTTGATATGTTTGGTTGATTCCGAGGATTGACTATGGCCTTGACAGGTACGTTGTCGAATGAGAGAGTTGGGATGTTGTTGTCGTGGCCTGCGTGCGTAATCAGTTGGGTGTTTACTAGTGCAGTTGTTGACTGTTTTCCTTTCTCAGGATGGGAAGTGGAGTAGAGATTTGGCAAGTACTTGATTAATATATTGAAATACTCATCAGGTTGATGATTCGTATATTTTCTTTCTAATTTAATTAGTCTTCAGATTATTAAATGTCAAAGCCCTGACCTTTTAGGAAATGCTGATGAGTACTAGTTTGTGAGCTTTAGGACAGTATCTAACTAAACTCTGCCTTTATTTAACTTAGCTGGGGGAGAGGTGTCTGATACATTGAAGATAATGTCAAAATACTGTGAGATCTTTTGCGGCTTGTCTCCTCATCATGATCATTTAATTTTCTCCTCATTCAACTTTAAGCCACTCCCTTTCCTTTGAGGGCAAGGGTAGGCAGATCATACTGGCGGCAATGTATGCACCCTTTTTAAGCTTAAGCTCTTTGCTAAATGCGAGCTCTGTGGACCAGAGCAAGGCCTGTTTTCCCCTGTTTTTTAGCATAATGCTGTAAATTTAGAATTCCCACTGAACCTGCTTCTCCAACAATGGGTACTAACTACTAAGGGTCCTGCTTCTGTTATGGTTGTGTCCATGTAGTCGGTCTGACCAGTTGACCTTTTACGTTTGGACATATGTACAAATGCATTGCTGCTTAGATGAAGTGCAAATTCTTTTATGAAAGAATGACTTCCTCTGTTCTTGCTAGATTACACGAATTTCTCCAATAGCCCAAGTTCAACTGATTAAAAAGATCGAAACATTTTATGCCACAGCATGTAAAAATATGACTGTGAAGGACTTGTGCAGGTCTTGATGTGAAGCCTTCAATGTCTCTATTTTGACAATGATGCATTGCTGGATTTCTTCATTCAATCTTGCACTGCTATTTATGATCTATTTTAGGTTCTAGGGTGCTAAAAGGATTGCTCTCATGATTTGGTCAATATCTAGGCCTCTATGCTGGGTAGAGCACATGTCATTGGACAATGAAACTGGATTGGATCCTCCTGGTATAAGACTCCGTCCAGTGACTGGACTTGTTGCTGCTGACTACTTCATGCCTGGCTACTTTGTCTGGGCCGTTCTGATTGCTAACTTAGCTCGGATAGGATATGAAGAGAAGACTATGTATATGGCTGCTTATGATTGGAGACTCTCGTTCCAAAACACGGAGGTATGCGCTTCAATCTGAACTGTTTGTTAAACAGCACTATTTGCAATTGGTGTGTTGAAAAGTCGATTGTTATACACCTGTCATTCTCAATAGAAATTCATTCAACCTTCTCGCTAACATTTGACTGATCAGGTGAGGGATCAAACACTGAGCCGGATAAAAAGTCACATAGAAATGATGGTGGCCACCAATGGAGGTAAAAAAGCTGTTGTAATCCCTCATTCAATGGGTGTTTTGTACTTTCTGCACTTCATGAAATGGGTTGAGGCACCAGCTCCAATGGGTGGAGGCGGAGGACCTGATTGGTGTTCTAAGCATATAAAAGCAATCATGAATATTGGTGGACCATTTCTGGGAGTTCCAAAGGCTGTATCTGGGCTTTTCTCTGCTGAAGCAAAGGATATTGCAGTTGCCAGGTTAGTTTTACTTTGTTTATTGAATGAAGAGCCAGTATCTGCCGCTAAAATTTGACACGGGTTTGGAAGATGAAGGCAAACTATTGTACACGGGGACGCATATTTTTGCCTGCATCATCCTTGATTACACTAATGAACAAACCAAGTAGAAAAATGCATGATGTCTTACCAACGAAGCCCATTTGTGTCGACAATACTCTATGCTGGGTGGAATGTTTTGTCAACTTATATATCTAAATACATTTGAAAGTGCTATAATTTTGAATTTTTTCTGTAAAATCTGGTCCATGCCTGACAAAGATGGAATACATTTCGCTTCCACATGTATAATGCGATCCTTGTTACTCTCCTAATATAAGAGGGAACCATTCCCATGCGGATGAGATGATTGTCTTGTTGTTTATCTTTGAATGCAGGGCAATTGCACCAGGTTTCCTGGGTAATGATATATTTCGCGTCCAAACTCTGCAGCGTGTAATGAAAATGAGCCGCACGTGGGACTCAACCATGTCAATGATCCCAAAGGGTGGGGAGACAATTTGGGGTGGTCTTGATTGGTCACCTGAGGAAGGATATCTTCCTAGCAAGAGAAGGCAAATAATGAATGACTCACAGGTTTCAAGTGAAAGTGGCACCAACAGTTCCAGTTCTCGAGCAAGAGTTAATTATGGAAGGATCATATCATTTGGTAAAGATGCAGCAGAGTCTCCGAGTTCTGAGATCGAGATGATTGACTTTAGGGTGAATATTCCTTCTCGATGTCCTTTTCTGATGCCCTGATTATGCTCTTATCGTCCTGTCAAATTATTTCCTATTTGTTTTCAAATATCATTCTTATGATGCTTGATTTTGAAACTGGAAGATAAAAAATTTATAAAATGACTCTAAACTCTAAACCCCCTTCTGTTTCAATTCCTGGTGACAATGGGTTCTAGGTTTTGCAATCTTGATTATCAGATAAGGTAGCTAAGTGGAAGAGAACTGAGAATTTCTTGTTGGTCATTGGTTCTCTTTTATAATTTCACGTTCAAGCATTTTGCCCTTCAGTAATTGTATATTCTTGCCAAGCATGTATTTGCCTCTCGCTCATGCTTTCCTGGTAGTAAAATGATTCAATCTTTTCATATGCCACATGAGACTTCTAGTAGAAAATTAACTTAGGCTATATTGAGTAGATGACTAGCTGCTTCAGTTAGGTAATTTGTATTGTTTCTCTGTCGGTTTCTTTTTTTTTCCTACATTTTTTTTAGAGTGTGGAGCTCATGATTTTGGACTTCTACATTCCTGGATGCAATTATTTACGGAGGTGGGAAACCTCGCGTGTATGTTTAGTGCACATACATCTTTATGGAAGCCTACCAAGACTTTGACACTGTTTATTGACAATGCGTGGTAGCCAATGCCAAATTATCTACAATGTTTTGCCCTAACAGTTTGATAATCTAGTTTGGGTCAAGTAATATCACTATTTAGCAAATGTTCTTATCCAACTTGTTTTTTTTCCTGTGAAAATGATTCGTACATATTGTATCATGTATGTTGAAATCGGTTTTACTTATGTTGCTGGTTACTATTACTATTCAGGATGCTGTTAAAGGCCAGAATCTTGCCAATACAACCTGCCGTGATGTGTGGACTGAGTACCATGACATGGGAATTGAGGGGGTCAGAGCTGTAGCTGAACATAGAGTGTACACTGCCGAAACAGTATTAGATCTACTTCAATTTGTTGCTCCAAAGATGATGGCACGTGGTAGTGCTCATTTTTCATATGGAATTGCTGATGATTTGGATGACCCAAAGTACGAGCACTACAAATATTGGTCAAACCCTTTGGAAACGAAGTGAGAATCTTTGGACTACAACAATAGTTTTTAAGTGGGATGTTGTGCTCTTCTTTCAACTTATATCTGGAAATTTTTGCTTTTACAGCACTTGATTTGCTACTAATCCTTCACATCTTGCGTACTTAAAATCTCTCTCTTTCTCTACAGATTACCAAGTGCCTCGGATATTGAAATCTTCTCCATGTATGGAGTTGGCATACCGACTGAAAGAGCTTACATTTACAAGATGTCTCCCTCTGCCGAGTGTTTCATTCCCTTTCAGATTGATACTTCATTCCAAGGTGAAGATGAAGATAGCTGTCTGAAGGATGGCGTGTACACTGCTGAGGGGGATGAAACTGTGCCAGTGTTAAGTGCAGGTTTCATGTGTGCTAAAGGTTGGCGTGGTAAGACCAGATTCAATCCCTCGGGAATTCGCACTTATATTAGGGAGTATGATCATGCTCCTCCAGCAAATTTATTAGAGGGTCGGGGAACTCAAAGTGGTTCGCATGTAGATGTAATGGGAAATTTTGCATTAATAGAGGACATTATAAGGGTAGCTGCTGGAGCTACTGGAGAAGATTTGGGAGGTGATCAAGTCTACTCTGACATTTTTAAGTGGTCCGAGAAGATCAATTTAGCGCTATGATTTTATGTGGTATGTATGTTTCCTTCATTGGCAAGTTGGAAATTTCTAGCACTTGGCATTTTTTGACAGTATCTGCATCTTGGTATACCAAATTGTTACTTGTCCACGAAGTTCGTTTGGGACAAACCTTTTCTCTTCATTACTACTGGAATGTAGACTTACAGAGTGTGAATCGTCCCTGTACAAGCAATGAAATGAGTAAACTGATTTACATATCTACTGTTGTATGCTTAGGTAGGTTTCTGGAGATCGTCTGCTTGGGGAAAGGTACAGGTACTTAGTTATCTGCAGGAAATCATCCAAGTTAGTGTGACAGATGTTTAATGGACAAGATAAAATGATTAGACTCCATTCTAAGTCAGAAACTTTCTGTCAAGTACATTTGGAGACGTGACATCTTAGAGCCAATACATCAACAAAAGTCTTAACAATTGTTCCTATGCTATATTGCGTCGTTTCTACTGAAACAACGATGGCTTTTTCCTCCCTTTTGAGCAGCGTTTTTTCACTTAAAATGTGACAGATGAGAGGGACTTTCATATGGATGAAGATTTAAAAATCTGTTCTTTCTTTTTTCTTGTTATTGAGGTCATTGAGAAGGTTGTCTCAAATGTTTGTTTTCAATGCATGTTTTGGTCACTTGCTTTTGTTCCAGCCACTTCATCAATGGGTGCTAAGCCAATCTGATTTTATTTGCAGAAGCATCAACTGAAGCATCTCTTTTGCCATCTCGAGAAATGAAGACTTTCCGAATGCTATGACTGCAGTCAAAATGGAAACCGCCTTGCTTCTACAGATGCCCTTCAACATGCATATCATGAGTAGCTGACGCCTCCCTCTTTGTGTAGTATCTGTATACTATTTCACGGCAAGCGGACCAATATCTTATTCAAGGTTGCAGGCAGTAATTATTTTCGCAACCTAATTTAGCAGTGTACAACTCGACAGACATGATATATCATCGATTCATAAAGTCTTGCTTCTTCCCTTTGTATTCTGCCTTTGTAACATCATCATAGGAACTTTCGAAGCACCTTAATTTGGCGCATTCAATAGCATGAAGTGGTTTCTCAGAATGGCCATGTGAAGTCTGTTCAAGGGTAGAGATTCATATCACAGGTTGCTTGGTCAGTTGCTCAGTCTCCTCAAAATCCAATCATGCATGCAATGTGTGGCAAAAGAAACAGGACAGCTTATATCACATGGACAACGAGGTTGAATGTACACCCATCATTTCAATATGGAAAGAATTTAGTACTGTTGTTTTTCCAATTCGAACTCACATCTTGTCAAGATTTTCCATGCATAGACAATAACCCTTTTCTATAAATATAGAAATATTTCCCATCCCCCATTCTTTTTCTCGACCCTCGGCACGTGCAAAAAGCGTGACACCATCCCGCTCGAGTTATGTCCGGATCAGTTTTCGCACGTCATCAAGTATTTATTTACCTACTTATATCACGGGATGCGCCAAACTCGGCTCTAAATCTCGGATTCCTGTATGTACTACGGCAAGTAAGACCGAAACAAGCAAATCATTCAAATTGCGACCCCAAAAACCTATAAACTTTTTAAGGTAGTCTATCCTAGTAAAATCGGATAAATCATAAACTCCAAATGAAAATCGAAATTGGGAAAGATTCAAAACCGGGCCTTTAAATATGCCTTTTGACTTCCACAATTCTGTCTTCTCTTGTCTGTCTACGACGCAGAGCGAGAGAATAGAGAGAAAGAGAGAGAGGTTCGACGATGGAGGGAGCGCAGTACAATCCGCGCACTGTGGAGGAAGTCTTCAAGGACTTCAAGGGCCGCCGCGCCGCCTTGATCAAGGCCCTCACCACCGGTCCGTCCGCCTCTCTTCTTTTCTTTCTTTTCTGTCGTTTCTGTGGGTAATTCGTACGCTGAATTCTGCGTTGAACGCTTCATGCTGTACGCGGCTTGTGCATGAAACTCTGACCAGCGGAGAAGGGCCGCCTTTTCGATTCCGACGATTCTTTTCTTCCGTTGTGGTTGTTGGCTGTCTGCTTGTGCAGTTCAGGCATTGCTCCTCTGCGACTGTTGATGTTGTATGGCGTTCTCTGCGGGGAATTTGTAGCCGTGAATGACGTTTTCGTGCGTGTGATATTGGGGGCTTGGAGGGTGTTTGTTTGTTTGTTTGTTTTTTCTCCATGTTGTGTCTTGTATACATGGTCGGTTACTGGACTGCAAGTTATTTTGATTTTGCGAATTCTTCGCGAATAGATTGATGGGTAGTCTTGCGAGCGTTGGCAGGCTTTGAATTTTTGGTTTTTATTTCGGGTGTGGAGGAGAAGATGGATCAACTCTATGTGAGGTCGACATGGTTTTTTGGAAGGAGGGAGGCAGAGAGAGAGAGATGTCGATCAGCGGCAATGTGATCTTTGTCCTGGTTTTTGCAAAGGTGGAAGTGTCGTGTTCGTTGGGTAGATAATTATCCAGTTGGGGAGTAGGCAGGGATGTTAATTTTGGAGTTTTGAGTCCTTGGTAATTTTATGTGAGCAAGCTGGAAGGAGCATGTAGCCTTGCTTTCTCCTGGAAAGATATCATGAGAATCAAGTGCTTTTGTTAGTTTCTCATGGATAGTTTTTGCTGGCCTGGTATTGTAAAGCTATTCGTGAATGTTCTCTTCTGCTTTCTCCCTAAAAGGGTGCTTGCTCTACTGTTGCAGATGTCGAGGAATTTTATCAGCAATGTGATCCAGGTTAGTTTTACTTCAGCCTTGCCATAGCATTGCTGTGAATTGTTGGTTGTAATTTCTGCAAGATTTTGGACTACCTGATCATCACTGTTTCTTCTGGGGTGCACAACCATTGAGCATTCTTTGCAGCTGGCCTTTGTTTCGCCCTTTACCATATATGTAAAATGGATTAAATTTTTTTCCATTCATTTCAAAACTTCCATAGTCCCAATTGTTTTTTGGACGACAGGTATGTTGTTTATACATGTAAGCTTTGGTTTCTTTATTAATGGGTCATCTGTTTACTTTCATAAATGGAGCAAGTTTTTCTTTATGTCTCTTGGTCACTTTAAACTGTTGCTTGCTAACTCGGAGTATTAGTACATAGCAGATAGGAGTCAAGATTTGCTGGGATCCAATCTGGTGATGATGATTATCCCAATTATCTAGTGGATCAATTGAATTCATTGACCATGTACAAATTGGTCAAATTAGGAGATACTCTCGACTTTCTCAGTGGTTCTTTCAGTTTTATTTGACATTTATTTCCACTCTTAATCTTTCTGCTGTCTCTATGTCTGGCTATGATAAACTTGCCTATTGTTATCCCACAGGAAAAGAGAACCTTTGCTTGTATGGCTTTCCAAGTGAACAATGGGAAGTGAATTTACCTGCTGAAGAAGTGCCCCCAGAGCTCCCAGAGCCGGTCCTAGGTATCAACTTTGCAAGAGATGGCATGCAAGAAAAGGACTGGATCTCTTTAGTGGCTGTCCACAGTGATTCTTGGCTGATTGCAGTTGCCTTCTATTTCGGTGCTAGATTTGGATTTGATAAGGCTGATAGGTAAGATCTTACTCTTACATTCCAATCTTCTTTAACAAGGTCAACTTGCTCATGCTTGATTTTTTGCAAAGTGAGAACAATTTCTAATAAGATGTTTACTATTCACACTGCAGCAGAAGAGATATGAGGGTGATTCTAGCTCTAGTCTGATAGATTTACTCCTCCTCCATGAAGGAAATTCTTATATAGCTGTTTCCAAACTGCTAGGATGGACTTCCTAATCAAACTAAATTAGGCTGTGAATAACATTAATTAGCATAAATGTCTCTGCTGTGCTAGCAATCTATCCATGTAGCTTTAAGCACCCTATGGTTTATCTTTATGGTGCAGGAAGCGGCTCTCCAATATGATACATGACCTTCCAACAATCTTTGAAGTGGTGACTGGTACTGCAAAGAAAGAAAGGGCAAGGTCGTCGGGAGCCAATCACAGCGGTAGCAAATCCAAGTCTACTTACAAAGGGGTATAAATAACTTCGCTTGAGTTTCTGAAGAGTTGGTAGATGTATGCAGCTATATTTACATGGTTTGATGATATTGAGAAGAGTTGACCACTGTTGTCGTCTCTTCAAATGCTCCAACTTTATTAACATCTGATAAGCAATTGCAATCAGAGGAAGGTAGTTACTTTAATTTCTGATAATCTATAGGCAATCTAGAGAATTCACGCTGAAAGGTAGGTTAAGACTTGACTGTGACTTTTACAGTATTTAGTCGGAATAAAGCCATCCATCGGTAATCCTCCTCAAATATTTCATCTGGTAATGTGATTCATTACGATACTGCATAACCCTTTCATGGTTTAGTTTGCAATGCATGTGTTATATCTATGATGCACGGCATGCACTTATGTGCACGTGTGTTTGGCGGATGGAGTTTACTCATGCCTGATACGTATAACTATCCATACTCAGTCTACTTTTCTAACTGATTCTTTGATAGTCTTCTCCCTTTTGCCCATGATTTTGATCGAGTTTTTGTTGCCATCATCCCACAGCGAGCAGCTGACTCCTCTCGGGGAAAGTACACAAGAGAACTACCAGTGAAGGAAGAAGATGAGGAGCTGGATGAGGAAGATGAGGAGGAGAATGGGGAGACCCTCTGCGGAGCATGTGGGGAGAACAGTGCTGCGGATGATTTCTGGATCTGCTGCGACCTGTGCCTGAGGTGGTTCCATGGCTCGTGTGTGAAGATAACTCCAGCCAGGGCCGAGCATATTAAACAATACAAGTGCCCATCCTGCAACAACAAGAGAGCTCGGACTGGAAATTAGTCCACCGCCCAGGCGATGCAGCGCCGTCCCTTGCTCTGCAATCTCGCCTGCCCTGCTGCTGCATTCTCGTCTGTCTTTTACTAGCACCACATTGAACTTTTATTTAGGATATTTAAATTAGACGTTGGGAGCTATTTTTATTTAATTCACATGTGACATTTTCATTTAGACTTTTGGTTATACACATGTAGATGCTGTGAGGCAAGATGCTTCACGACGTTTGCGCTCCTTTTCCCATTTGCTTGCCGGTAGTTCTTGGCTTAAGCCGATGTCGGGATCGTCCGTCAATTTATTTCGAATTAGTTTTTCCTTACAATAAACAGCCATTTGTCCCGATGAATCATGTGCATCGTCTACATATCCTTCTCTATGGCCTGTGTCTCACCCCACACCTGGGAGAGAACTAGAATGATGCGTGCTGACGCACCCTCCGGATTCCTTAATAATGGGGTTTGTGATATGAAATCTATCCCATGCGATCTCCACTAGACTCGCTGAAGGTTCTCTTGGTACCTGTAATCATTAGATATTAAGATCTTTTCCTGAATCGGTCAAGATTTAGCGAGTAGAGTGAATGCCAGGGGAATGAAAAGTTAGGTTGGTGTAGGGACATGTGAAACGATTCCTCGATTAGCCATATCCATTCCCCCCATTCTGACTGTCCTACTTGCCCGCCTCTACCCACCATAATTAAAGCCATCCAGGTTAAAAAATTGTAAATTACAGTAAAGCACAAGTAAGAACCATTTTAAAAAGAGTTCTGTCTCTGCTTGTTTTTTGAAAAGTAAATAATTCGAAAAAAAAAAAATTAAAATCATCGCACGTATTACTAAAAATATTTTCATTATCGACAACGCTCAAATATATGAAAAACATTTTTCATTCAGACATTTTTGTAATTTATATAAGCGATGGTTTACAACGTAATCTTTCTCCCTCCTCGCAGGTGCTGTCCATCATTTTATCTATAGTTGAAATAAATACGAACCCCCTTCCATCAAAAGGTAGTTCAACCCCGTCACATAACGAGTCTCATGGCTAAGCATTAAAAGCAGGACCAACGGCAAGGCCTAGTTGGAGAGATTCCTGAAGGTCATCCAAGGTACCAGATGCTATTCCGACTTGGGGGGAATCTTGAAAAGTCTACAAGGCTCACTGACAACAAAAAGTAACCAAACTCAAACAAGGGACAACCTAAAATGCATTCCAAGAACAGAGCAATACAACTGGCATATGACCAAATATGGAACATTGACAAGCTGTTTGAGCAAGTTAATTCATATATCGTGCAGAGTGAATATAACATATGTGATGGATAAACCTACCGATATAGCTTGTACATTGATAGGAACTCAGGGCAGGCAGGCAAAGAGGCAAGGACGTAGAGAAAGGAAAGAAAACAGCAAGAGAAATTAACAGAGTTTTAACAGAGGAAGAGAGCGAAACCCCCTTTTAACGTTCCCCTTTTATTGTTTGTCACCTCAAACCGTCTTGATTCTTCGCCGAGAGCCGTTTCAGAAACTCGTAGGTAGTGATCATCGTGGTTGCCGACATCGACATGGAAGCCCATCTCGGCCCCAGACCTCTGTAACAAGCCATCCAACCGCCTTCCTTAACCAGGTTCCTAATGGTCTGTCCGACGGTCGGTCCCCGCCTCCCGTTCTCCTCCCCGTCTAAAACTTGCAGCCTCGTCTTGATCGTATCCAGGGGCGTCGTGATTAGAGCCGACACCCCACCTGCCATGGCTGCGCTGACTCCCTGAACCGCCATCACCATTTTCGAATCCGGCTTAATTGCATTGCTGCCGTTCTCATTGCTCCCACCATCCTTCTTGTAATAGTAGCAGCCAATTCCGCCCCACACAACACGTTGTGCGACAGAGTATGATGCCCACCACACTGCATTCGACGGCGCATACGTCAAGATCGATATTCCGAAACCTCTATACAAGCCCCTTAAACCATCAGTTTTGATTATCTTCCTGAAAGCATCGATACCATTGAGATATTTACAAGCCGACGCATTGGAGGAAACACCCGAGTTAGAAGGGCCATGACAAGCACCCTGCACCATGAGCCGTTGGCTCACGACATCAACCGGAGTCCAAACAAGCTGCGCAGCCATCGCAGCACTTAACCCTGCCATGGCATTAGCGATAGCCGCCGCAGTGGGCTCCGAGAACCCTAGCTGTACAGTGGCCGATCCGACATTACTCTTGGTGACCTCCAGGGCTCCCATGTAGAGAGCACGGGCGGGAATCGTACCCATCAGGGAAGTCCCGAACCCCCTGTACAGAGCCCTAAAACCCTCGTGCCTGACGATCGTGAACGCCGTCCTCACGCAAGGGACTTCGGATTGAGCCACCTGCTGCCGCGTCTTCAGCAGCACGATCGGGTAGAGCGTTGCCGAGACACCCGAGAAGAGCGCCGCGCCGAGGACGAAGAACTTGGACTTGTCGAGCATCTGCCAATCGATTTCGGCAGGAATGTGGATCTCCTTCTCGGATTCCTCCTCGGCCGCGCTCAAATTCATCTTATCCACTTTCGAAATTTCGTCCAAAAATCCGTAACAACACTAACGTTCGTCTTACCTAACCTAACCCTCCTACGTCACCGTCAGGCTAACAACGCTAAAACTGTACAAATCCCTTGAGAGCTAAAAAAAAGAAACAAAGAAAGAGAACACACAACGACACCAGCCGAACCGAACGCCTTTCCGGCAACAAAACCGCCGCCGCCGCCGCCCGCGGCCACGAATCGGAGGAGGGCTGGGGGGAGTGTTTTTTCCGCTTGTGGAACCAGGTCTTGGATCGGGCTCGGACCACAGAGAAAGGATCGAACATCTCCAGGTCTCAACAGCCGCCGCGAGTGAACCGAAAGGAGGAGGAGGAGGAGGCCAGCACATCTGGCCGGAGAACCGCCATCATCGCCGGCACCACCGCCGACCTCCGGCGAGAGGCGAGACGCGAGACCCCGGAAGTTCGGGAGTCGATCGAGCCTCGATCGGAGCAGGAAGCCTCACGATATGCACACCAAAAACACGCGCGACGGAGAGAGCGGATCGACGGTCGACGTACGGATCGCCGATCGAGAGAGATCTCGCGAGTCTTTTCTTCTTTCTTTTTTTTTTTTTTTTTTTTGGAGGGGCTTCTTCGTTTGGTCAGTTCTGTTATGGTTGCATTGCAGCAGATGAAGATGCTCGAGAAGAGGGAGAGGGAGTGGGGTGACCGGCTGGGGAGGTCGCTCTTTCGGATAGGGTCGTGGGGAGAGAGGCGGGGAGGCACGGACACGTGTCGGTTGCCGGTACGGGGGGGTGGCGCGGGGTTCGTTAGGGTTACGAAGGGTGGTACCTTTTTATCAGGCCTCCTTTTTATTTTTTTGTTTTTTTTGGCGGGGGAAGTCTACAGAGAGAGAGTGACGTGTTATCTATATCCATTGATTGGGGGTCCGAAGGGGGAATATCCGGTGCGGGCGGGCGCATCGTGAGGTCGTACGGATTTTGCTGATCTGTAATCTGATCTGATCATGTCATCAAACGATGACCGAGTTTTAGGAATTGGTGCAGGCGTTTCCATGGGGTTCTTGTTCTACCATGGTTTGCTTTGTCCATTTCATAAGCTTGATCTAATCTGATCTAATCTAATCTAATCATCCGGCCATGACCAATTTTTATCTGAACGCGTTTGGAAATCATTTTATTCTCGAAAATAATTTATAATTATAAATAGATCGTTTTTATTCTGTTTCCAAAAGCAATATCTAAGTATTTGAAAACATATGGTAATTGTTTAAAATTTTTATCTTAGGAATAGAATTGTGTTTGGTATCGTTCTCAAAATTTCTAATCCAAAATATTTTCTTTTAATTTTTTTTCTTCTTTTCTTTTCTTTCTCTTCTTCTTCAACCTCAAGCTTTGCTAGTCGCCGATCTTCAGATGATCGGCAACTGGCCGACGACCTCACCAGAGGGTCGCCGACCCTCGATGAAGCAGCACCTCGTTGGCCGAGCCTCACCCAGCCAAGGCTTGGCCCAGCCTCACCTGGCCAAGCGAGACTTGTGGTTGGAGGAAGCCCAAGTGAGGCTCACAATGGTTGGACATGCCTCTAGCAAAGCTCATTGGATCTCGCCCGACCAGTCTTTGATGGACGGTGACAATGAAAGAAAAAGAAGAAGGAAGAAGAACAAGAAGAGGAGAAAAGAAAAGGAATTTGGGTTGCTTGATTTTGGAATTGTTTCCAAAGCCAAAGAAATAATATTTTTCTTACTCCTTAATTCTCTTCCAAATCTATTCCCGAAAATAAATTTATTTCTAGGAACAAAAAATTTACCAAATAATTTTTTATTCCAAATTTATTCCGAAAACAAAATAATAAAAATTGTTACTATTTGGCAAGTTTCTAAACAAGAGGTTGTATTAGAGCGGGGTTAGTTCTCGAGAGACGCGGTTATGCAAAATACTCAAAATTTACCATGAGATCCATGATTGATTCCTCCGGACTATCGAGAAGGAGAAAAGCCACCAAGCGCTTGCTGTTCAGGAAATCCCTGACACGGCGCTTTAAGCTCTCCTGTAAGAAAAATTCAGGAGCTTATTAAGCAACCATTGGAGAAGCTCCGGAAGATAACGTCAGGCTTCGCTTTCGGTTCATCGACATGGTACTTACTTTCTCATGGAAGCGCCCGTCAGCGATGATCAGCACTAGCTGCTGCAAGGGGTTCTGTCCAGAAGGAAGACGGGCCTTGGCGACAGCAACGTCCAGCATCTTGTTTAAATGCTTCAACAGGTCAACAACTGGTTCGTCCACAATCGTGTTCTCTTGCTTGAACGTCAAACTGGAGACCATCTGCTCAAGGTAGAAGGATGGCAAATGGCGGTCAATGCAATGTGAAATAAGAGAGTGAGAACCGAAGCTTGTGCAGCACACGGTTATGGAATGTGCCTGTATGCACTAAAATAAAGGTTTCTTTCTCTTTCAGACAAATAATAAGCAAAGAAGTTCCATCTAGCAAAACCAACCTTCATTCCAGCCTCCCCTGTGACAGGCGGATCAAAATCATGCAGCAATCTTATGTTTCCCTTTTTTCCAAAACTCGCAACAGCCAGATTACCCATTTCGAGTTGGGACAGAGCGCGGCACACTGTAACCAAAGCTTCCACGGCTACATCTCCACAACCACTCTCTGACATGCTACGAGAATCATCAATAGCTATCACGACTTGG
This sequence comes from Eucalyptus cloeziana, assembly GCA_014182715.1. Taxonomy (NCBI): domain Eukaryota; kingdom Viridiplantae; phylum Streptophyta; class Magnoliopsida; order Myrtales; family Myrtaceae; genus Eucalyptus; species Eucalyptus cloeziana. Next base: position 32,074,042 of record CM024643.1, read on the forward strand.
TAATCACGTTTGTCCGGTCGCGTCCTCCTCAGCCATATTTTGTCCTTTCGGTAATGACTCGCTATGTATGGAATAACCTGATTTACAATCACGCAAATGGAATAAGAGGAAAGATTGCAAATCTGATTACTTTAGTTTGCAACTAACTAGTCACAGATAGAATTTACCTTCTTCATGTTTATCCTTTTGCCAGTTTTATAGTCTCCTTGGAGCTTACTAGCTAAAGTGGGTTCCATCACTAGACGCAGTTGTTCAGCCAACTCCTGAGACAGTCTCGTAGTACGCAATTCATATCTCCTCCAAAGAGAGGCAGCATTTTTCTCTTGCATCGCTGGAAATATCTTGGGAATCCAGGCCATTTTGCGGATTGTCAACACCAATAGACATTTCACTGAGCTGAAGAATGTCATCGCTCGTAGGTACTTTGTTGATACAAACCAAGCTCTCAGACAAATTCCCAGGATTACTTTCACGAGGATCCTGGCCATGAGGAGATCCTTCATCAGGCAACTTGTCCATGCCAGAGACCAATGAGGGCTCCTCAGATTTTTTCCTCCTGACTGAAGTAACATCATGTCTAGGCTCTTCCGAACTCAGCATCTCAGTTTCCATCTCAGCAACTTCATCAGTACGGTCTACCGCTGAATTCTTTTCATTGACCATGTCGCCATCAATTTGGTGCTCAATCTGTTCAGCGGTTGCAGGTCCCAAAGCTTGCGCTGTCCCCTTCTCACCCTCAGAAACAAAAGCATACTCATCTGCATTTCCATCCTCCATCTCATCCTGTGCCTCCTTTTTGTCTTCTTGAATATCAACAGGAATTTTGGCTCTCTTTCCAACCTTCAAGTGCATCCCCTATGCTGCGATACGGATTTGGCTGTGGTCTTTGAAGAGGTGATGGTTCATCCAAAGGTAGCTGGTGTTTCGGTTGATCATCGCTCAATCTACCACCATCTGATGAATCAGCAACCACAATTTCAGGTTCAATACCAGAAGGTGAGTTTCTGCCAGGAGCTACTTCATTTTGAGTATTGCTGCTATTGGACCAGTTCATTTCTGGCCTTTCATTCACTGAATCAGATGCTCCTAAGTCATGCCTCAGTTGTACTCCTGAATCTGCTGAATCTGCCATAGGTATGTAATCATCATCATTCCTGGAGCTTTCTTTACCTGGAAAGTCTTTCTCTGCTGTTAAATCCATTGCTTGAGTATCTTCAGAGTCAGCATCTCCATCCTTTCAAGAAGTTTCAGTTGCTTGCTCAATTTCTGCCTCCTCCAGACTTTCATACACAGCATTGGTTTTCTCTTGCTGATATTCGTTCTCCACTGGTTCATCTTGCTCTTCTTCACCTGCTTCTTCCATAGCATCAATATCCTTTACTTCATCATCAATCTGCATGCCCTCTTCAGAAGTTTGATTCAACTTATTGACCTCCAATCCAGAAGAATCCTTATCCGCTTTTTCGTCATCCATATTTGTGTCCATATCCTCCACATCAGCAGCATCATTTGTTTCATCAGCATTATTACTGTGATCTTCATCCGGCACCATTGCACCTTCTTCCTTTGCTCTGAGTTCCCTTCAGTTCTCATCTCTATCTCTGACTGAAGGTCCAGATTCATACTTCTCATTACCCTTTTCTGGGCTGTTATCATCATCCTTGTTCCAAAGTCTCTCATCAACAACCTCACTGTCATCCCCATTTTTTCCCATTGCAGATTCAAGTTCCTCACCATCGCTGCTATCATTTTCGTCCTCCGTGGAATCCTGACTCAAGCTAAACGTATCAGCTGCAAAATCCTGCTCCATTTCAATCCCTTTCTCATCCTTGTTTGGGACTTCTGTGGAGGCATTTTGTTCTTCTCCTGGCTGTGAGAATAAAAACAAAAAGGTAATAAATAATACAAATTGATACAAGGCGTGAAAGGAGGGTGGTCAAGGGCTGTATCTTTTACCTTTTCAGAATCTCCAAGAAGCTGATCCTCATCAATTATTTGATCACTCACATCATTGATTCCTTCCCCCTCACCCATACCCGTTCCTCTATTATTCTGAGATGTGGCATGGCCACTCTCATCCACCTGATCTTTGGGAGATGTGCCAAATCCTCTTGAGTATAACAGAGCTAGATCTTTAGCAAGTGTATAAGTCATCAAAGAAATCTGTAAGCAAGTCAGATAGGTTACCTTCGGAATAGATGGAAAGACTACTCTATATAGTAGCAGTTATCATCAAGTGGAACCATACATCTGCAACTAAACAAAACTTACTGTTCTGTTCACAATCAAAAGATCTCTCAGAAGAGCATTCCCGAAATCCAAAAGTACGTTCAACATTGTGCGCAATTTGTTAAAATACAACCCAATTTGCAAAGACAAATTCAGAAGACGAGAAATTAATTAATTTTTCCTGTAAATTCAGAAGACGAGAATGGGTTATGATCTCCTCAAGTAATTTTTTACACAGGAAATACAGTGTCCACATACCGCCAGACAAATTGCTCTAAAAGTCTCGTCACATAATGGCCCTATGTTTAAATCTGTTGCATAAGCTTCGAACAGAGTTTTCCATGAGGTGATATTCTGCTGTGATTCTTTAGAAAGATCATAACCATCACAGACCGAGGTAAGTTTGTGCAACACGAGCATAACATGTTCATATGCCACTTTTAAGGCCCCACGAAATTCCGCTTCGAGCTCAGAGTAGAGTGAAGATGTTGACTCCATTCTCACTCCTAAGGCGAATCTGAACTGTTCCTGCATCTGTTTCCCCTGATGATAAAAAAAAAAAGTACATTGCCATTGTAAAAATTCTGCAGTCCTACTAGAAATAGTTCAAAATTTATTACCAAATCCATGGAGGACGGTATCCATGTCAATCTATAAATTAGTGACAGAAGTGGTCAAACTCAAATGAATATATAAAAAAAAAAAGCACCACAGTGTATACACCCTTTCCTTTAGAATCCAAAGAAGGCAAGCGGATTAACATAGAGAAGGCTCTTTAACATTTGCTTATCTCAAAGTTCCGCAAATAGAAAACAAGCCGATCCAGGGCTCTTAAAAACAAGTTCTACACAATTCAAGCTTATCTGAATATCAGTCTGATGCATCTTGAAATCATTAGCATATCACAGTTTACCCCAACTTTTATGCTGTAGATGAATAGTCGATCACTTCACATATTCCATTGAAAAATCAATCATGGTGCAGACCACCAACATATTATGAAGACAACAATCATTTCATTCATCCACATTTTCATCACAATACGTCACGAATTATCCCATTTGTCATTGGAGTTACTTATTTTAAATTCATCTCTGTAGTTTACTTCAAAATTTGGTACTTAAATATACATTACACATCACGAGTCAACTCCAATCATAGGCCATACATATATTACAATCAAGCCAACTGGCTTAATTTCCAACACTTTATTATAGTCAGTCAGGATGCGGTCCTGCTATTTTGACAGGTCTGGATGATGACAAAACCAAAGCTCTGATACAAGTGGCATTTCCTTCTCCATTATCTCAAAGTTACATTCATCCTTATATCTTACAAAGTCAGGCATAGAATATGCTCGAAATATTAATATAGAGTAAATATGCTTAAGCAAGGAAAGAAATAAAAACTTATAATATATATATATATATATATATATATATATATATATATATTTCTTACCTTACCAAAAAAAAATTAGAAAAATTAAAAATAAAATAAAAACTTATATATTATTAAGAAGTCTAGAAAAGAAGAAATACCTGCTTGAGTATGTAATCCAAATAACCAAGCAATATGAACCTGACAGAGCTTCCATCATGACTTTGATTGCGAAATGAAATGAGATGCTCCTCAAACTCCTTTAGCACCTAAAAATTCTGGAATACCAGCCTTTCCTCATCTGTTGGAATTACAAGAGCATCCAAGGATCTACTGACTATGTTTATGGCTCCATCACGACTGAGAAGATTATAATCCAATGCTTCCTGTAATTAAGTTCACGTGAATCTCCAGACTAGAATAGCTACAGTTCTAAAATAAAAGTATTGAGCACATTGAAAGAAAAAAGAGCACCTTTGATTTGTGGATGACCGGAATGAACCTCTAAAGAAAGGTTTGAATTTCATTTGCAGCTGCACAAACACTTTGACAGTTATTCAGATGAGTGTTCTGCACCTCTTTTAGCAACAGCAAACCATCATGTAACATGGCCCACAAGCTGTCAAATAGTTGCTGCACATACAAAAGAGATACATTAGACCTCATTTCTAATGTGTCAGCATCGAGCAACGATATAGATTGAAAGACACAGCCAACCTTTTGTCGCCACAAGCATTCCAATGTGGCATGCTGATTCCTAGCAATGGTGCACTCCAGAGATGAATTGGAATTTACATGTTCAAGAGTAGATACACATCTATGCAAGCACTTCAAATGATGAGCTAAATCATATATCGCATCCCGCTGCTCTTCCTGAATGATTATTAGATGGGACACAAAAGAGAACGATCGAGTGACCTACAAAAGGTGAACGGATGTATTATAAGAGAGGTAGTTTGACTTGTAGAAGATGCCTTAACAATAAACAGGACCAAATTGACAGCAAGGATAAGCTATGCAAACTATCAAGGTCTGCCAAATAGTTAACCATTGCACTCATGGGTAGCTGTGGTCATGAGATAATTGGTTTACCTTTTTATCTTTCTTATAGGGTATATAACTTAATATGATATTTGTGAAGATGAGCAAAAGAAATTTCATTAGGTGGTCACAAAACCGATCACAGCATGTTTTAACTGGACTATTTTGTAGTTATTCCAATGAAGGTGGTGCCCGGCACAGGTGAGGTGTAGTCTTCCATTTCGTGTCTTTACCTACCTTATCAAGAGTGAAATCTTTGTGGAATTTCCATCGAATATGCTGTAGAAGCCGCATTGATGCAATGCTCTTGAAGTAGTATTCGTTGGCTATTTTCCATTCACTTTCCAACGTGTCAATTGGAATGCCTTGAGAAATAACAGGAGAAGAAACATCCACAACCTTTGATGACAGTCTACAACATGTTGACAGCAGATGACCCTGTTTATCATATGACAATCTATCAACAATCGAAACTAAAAGAATAGGAAAGAGGGAAAAGAAAAAAAAAAGAACATGGACTTTCGGTCATTAGAACCTCCATCAATGTTGACATGTGCCTTGATAAGCCTGAGCTTTCTAAATACTTTAGGAGATCAGCCATAGCCCTTCTCTTTTGTATATTTTTAGTCACATCTTTCCACAGATTGCCACAATCCAATACAGCCCTAGACACATCTTCAAGAGCTTACCAAAGTTCCTTCCATTCTTCCTCATATAAAACCGTCCAAGTAGCTGAACACTTCCTGATATTGTTAGCCTCTGCACAAGTTACGAAGCCTCAAATCCCAGATATGTCACAACAACAGAATTGAAGATCTCCTACATTATGAACAAAAAGTAACCTTCAGAATGCTTAAAGAGTGACAACAGCTTGACAGATTCAGGAGTCATCCCAGTGTTCAAATTCTCTGAAACATCACATACTTTCATCCTCCAATTTGTGTACCAGACAAATCTACATGAGAAATTAACGAATCAGTATTCATATAGGGTTGTTGAGCTTATGAAGCACTTGGGATTGCAGACACAAACCACCTGAGAAGAGAAAGCTAATATAGCAAGTTTAGCCAACATGGTGAATGATAAGTATGCTCATGTAACGCAGACTGCCTCTGCCAAACATAGAATACTACATGGAACTGGTTCTTTCAGATTAAATTTTTCTTCAGGTAAAAGTGGTAAAAAATAGTCTAACCGGTCTTTGTTGTCAACAGATGTCAAATCAAAAGCAGCGTTCAACATCCTTTTGTTGTCATCTGGAAAAACATGTAAAAATTTTGGAGAACGAAGAGACTGAGCATCTATTCCACTTTGTGCTGTTTTTTGGTTCAGAATGGATTTCACAAATTGCTGCAATACATCCTGGAACATACATAAAATGAAAATTTTAGGTGTTAGTCAGTTAATCAATATGTTTTTGGCTTGGAACATATATAAAATGGAAATCCAGAGGTTAGTGATTTAATCACAATGGTTTTGGAAAGTCCTTGCATCCAAGATATCGACAGATAAAATTTTACTCTTATCATGCTTCCCCCCAATGACAGACTAAATCTAGGTAACGTGGTATAAAAAGAAAAACTACCCAAATACTTGAATTTGGATGTTTGAGATGCTCTAAGAAAAAAATAAATGATTCATGTAAGATTTTGTGAGACCTCTGCCAACTGTTCTAAAAGCTTAAGCTGTTAGATGAAAACGTGGTTTATTATTTAAATATTCTAACACTCCCCTTCATGCTTAGTCTGATATTTTGCCTAGTACTAAGCGTGGAAATTTAATTGGGGAGGCAAATAGGGGCTTGGAAGATTCGAACTCAGGACCTCCTAGCTCTAATACTATGTAAGATTTTGTAAGACCACTACCAACTGTTCTAAAAGCTTAAGCCGTTAGATGAAGGCATGGTTTATTATTTAAATATTCTAACAATTCAAAATGAAATCCATTTGAAAAACTGCCAGAGAAGCACTGTGAAACACAGTCCACGTACACTGTACTTTTGCACAAGCTTCCTGAACCTGTGCCTCATCCTTTTTGAAGTCTCAACCGACAAGCAGCTCTCAACACGCTCTTCCCACTTATAAAGTTTCATAAGTTCTTTAATTTCCATCTCAATACTTCTTCTACTAGCCTCCATATACTCCAGTATTCTGCAAATCTTATCAGCATAAGCAACTAGCAAACCTCCAAAAATAAAGATCATGCAGTGGAATACAAGCAAGCATCTGAGAACTCACGTTGCAGAAATTGCATGTTAAGTCCAAATAAATTGTAGAGAACTTTCAGATTTTCCTTGTGACGAGAACTGCAAACCAATAGAAAAGAAACTACATTATGTGCCAAAACAATAGGAGATAAATTACACCAGCATAATTGCATATGCCAACAAGATTAAAGATGGCCTTTGGACTAGGGAGATATGGTAAGATGTAAAGGAAGTAGAAGATACAAATAAAGCATTTATTTTATGTAAAAAAACAAACAGTGAAGTACAGGGTATATTCAGCACTATACCATGCATTACACATGAAACCTTGCATATATTCCAAGTTGGAGGCCTGTGTTGATTTGACCATGAAAAGCAAGAATCAACTGGATGCGTCTTCTAAATTCACCTACATTTTATGTCTGAATGAAGTCCTCCAAACTGCATTTTCTAATTCTGTTAGATGCAACCACCCAAGAAACACTAAATTTCTCTAATATACATCCAGGTAATTTGTTTTTTTTGGTTCCTTTGTATTGTAGACTCATTGTATGCTGAAACATCAGCAGAATGACTATAAATAACCGTATAAAACGGGAACCAGAGCTGCAAAAAAAAAAAAAATGGACAAACAATAAGGAATATGACTCTTGAGAGAGAAAAAAGATGGTTTGAATTAGTAGCGGGCCAAAAGATTCATTCTGTTGGAAAATAGCTGCAATGTGGATGCATAGCTTTTCCTAATTTAGTAGGAGAACATGAATGAAAGACCTGCCTCATTAGTATTTTGTAAGCAAGTTGCCCAAAGTTTCATCTAGCAACAAAAAGATTAACAGTTTAATTTCTTTTTGCACTACAATACTTTACCAAGAGAAACAATACGACTATACTGAGGCCACTGCTAAGATCATTTTACTAGTTTAAAGTTACAGGATAACCTAAGATAAATAAATTCTCCATTTTCTAAAGAAGAAACTTAAATGCGCAGAGAACTGCAGAACCACAATGACTAGCTACTTACCCTTGTAGATTAGATAAAAAAAAAAAAAAAAAGAAAGAAACGTATTCACAACCTAGCTTGCTATCAAACATCATTCTAAATTTGTAAGCCCCACACAAATAGTTGTTTTGGAATATCTTTCTCACTGAAAGCATAGCTTACCTTGGCTGCATTCATCTCATACTGATTCTGCACCTCATCTAGCAATACTGGCCAACACTCAAATTCCTTCTTTTGCCATGAGGACACCAAACCAACAATAGGCTCCAGTTGATCTAAGAAAACATTTAAGAAGAGGAACCAGAAAATTATATATAAGCAGAATATCAGCCTTTTTAAAAAGGCAGAAGAATACTAATTTATATATTGCCAAAGGACATACCAGATAGAGACAATCTAGGCATACTATCGTGTAACACATGAGCCCGGTTGAGCAAGAACTGCAATCCTGAAAGAGCCTTTAAATGGAGGAAAAAAATTATTTGTCTTATCCAGAAGGGAAAATACAAAGAAAAGATCGAACCTGAGTGCTATGTCTTGACATAATTATGAATTAACTGGAATAACCTTATCTAGTGAATGCACAGAACAAAATTATCAATGTACTAGCAACCAACAAAAAGTTTAGTCCTTGCAATCTTGTTTTCTGCATCATTTGACCTTCCTATACAGAATGAACTGTGTTCTCATTACCTTAGCCAGGGGAGTATCCACAGGAAGTGCCAACAGCATTCTAATCATATCCAAAATTTTCTGAAGTCCGGGATGATCTTCCCACTCGCTCATAAGAGCAAGAATGACTTTTTCCAATGGGAAAAGGAGCTTGACCATCTTATACATATCATGCGCATTTGAATCCTGCATGATGCAACCGGCATGTAAGTCGTAACCCATATAGTCATGCTTTTCAACCATAGTCCAGATTGCAGAGGCAGCAAAAATAGCAAAACCTTATAAAAATTATATCCACGGCCAGAGAGAGTGGATGAAATATGACTCAAAGAAAGATTAAGCATGTGCTCCAGCATAAGACTTGTGTCCAAACTAGCAAGATTGGGACTTCCTAAATCTGAAACAAGAACAGGTAAACTTTATTTTCCAGTGTAAAAAAGGAACCAATTATCAGTACTGACTGAAAAAAAATTGCTACCTTTGATCATTCCTGCTCCCAATCTGTACGATTCCATGAAGTTTCTCAAAATGTTTTCATCAGACATTCTGAAACTTCCAGGCTGAGAAAAAGAAAGAATCAATTCATATATGGTATGAAAGAATGTCTAATCATTAAAGAAATTGATCTGCTAAAATTTAAGACCAAAACTGAAGTCCAGAGCAAGCACATGAAAAAAGGCAAGTTGCATTAGGGAAATGTGTTCAGACAATCACATAGAGTTTCATAAATTAAAAATCTAATGGTTAAATCAAATAACCTGTAAACCCAAGCACGCTGACACATGACTACATGAATACCAAGACATAAAAAAAGTGGTTTATCTCCCTAACCTTGTGCTACATCCATACATCAGAAGAAACTATTTCTGCCTGAAGCTATATAGGATTTTTTCTGGCTGCAGGGCTAGAAGTTCCTTAAGACCTATGCAGCATCTAATTCTTTATTGATATCAACACAGAAATTAGAATCTTTTTGGAAGATCCTTCTTATCCCTGGAAGTCACTGCATTATTCTCTAGTTATGATTACTCCATCGACTTGCCCCAAACAATCTAAATTTCATCACAGCAAATAAATGCCTTCTGTTCTGTCAAGAACAAGTACTGCAAAGTGCAAAGTGTAAAGCAAGGCTACTTCCACCACAACATGATCTTCTCAGTAAATTCCAGAAGATTGACTATTTCATAGCAAGGCAATAAGGCCAGCAAAGGGCAGTAAACAAGCAAAATTATCTCAGTGTAGAAGGATATTTATCTTAGCCTCAAATACAATAGAACCTGTAATGTCAAAGGAAAATTAACTCACCCCAACAACAAGATCGGTCGACCCAAATAACTGATTGTGGATTTGAACCATGTCATTCAAAACAGGTTCTTGAATATGCATCATCCACACTTTCCACCTCATTGGCCTGCACATGAAAACAACAAACACTAATGTAAGTGCTCTGATAAAACAAGAATGACAAGCAAACATGGAGGCATTACCCTTTCAGTGCTTTCTTCTTCCACAGCCAACTCTTGCCACTCTAGAAAGCTTTTGCTTGCAAATGACTGTCTAAGACTAGATATGTTTATTTCAACAACAGTGTCGATGTCAAATGCTCGAGGTTTAAATTTGAATTGCTGAGAAGAAGATTCTTCTTTTATTTTTGCTTGAACTTTCATGACCATCCAAAGGTTGGCAAATGTTGCAAAGATTTTCTCCATTATCTGAATCAGAAAAACATTGGATGAAGTCTAACCATCAAGCACATGCATGAAGATAAATAAATAGGACTTGTGCTCCTCCCAGACAATCAATCAGCAAAACATATACCATGAATGATGAGTCACTCAGAAGTCGTGAATTAGCCACATAATGAGCAATCCGAACAAGAATGTTGTGATGAACAGAGGCTTTAAGTTGCTGGGTGGATACACCCTACAAGGTAAATCCATATGAGTCAGGAGCTCATTACAGACAATTTAACACTAAAAACAATTATAATACTTCACATACCATTTCATCAGCATCAGTGACACATGCAACAGAAACCAACTTCTCGAGCAGTGTTACATCTGCTGATGAAAAAATTGATGGAAAAGCTAGTTCATATGATGAGACGTCAAGCAGCCCACTGACGAGTTTAACATCAACAGATTTGTATAATCCACATCCAGGGAATCTCATAAACATGTGAAGAGTTTCCTGTGAAGAAACACCAGATGAGTTCTACCGCGTGTATATACAATAGCACCATCAAGACTATACATGAATTTTTACATACCAAAACTCGCTCCATATTGTCCTCCAGTAGTTTCTTCAGAAAACTTTCCTTTAAGATTGTTGACAAAACCAAAGATAAGCCCAATTTCATCTTGTAGACTGCAACTTGAACTGGCTGAACTATATCAAGATACTCAATGTACTCATGTGACATTCAATCAATAAAGGAGATAGAAGTTTTCTGAAAAATCAGAGAAACAGGATGCAACCTTTAGAAAGCAAAAGTAGACAGTAAACCAATCGAAAAGACACTCAAGTGAAACCTGCCAGTCACAGGCTTGCTGGATAATCTGAACTGGATCTGTCCCTTCAATATTGCTCATCAAGAGCATCAATGATTTGACTAGAACAGAAAAATCAATTAATTCGCCTCTTAACTTTCTGAATTTCCTAGGATCTGAGCGAAACACAACTCGACTGGAGATGGACGTGGAGGGATTTTTAGCAAAAGAATAAGAATACGAATTTGAAAGTAGGATATGCTACATAAAAGTAAAAGATTATGTTAGATGAATAGTGGTGTTATAGGATATCGATTAATAAAGTTGAAATTTTGTCTCTCCTTCTTGAACTATTTGACGGGGGCAATTTGGTCATTTAGAATTTATAATAGGATTGAAATGTTAGATGATTTTGATTTTGCAATTCTCATTATTATTAAGAAGATAACAAAAGAACAGATGAAGTTACAAAGTTCCATAACTAAAGATATTAATTTTTTAAATAATTTGAATTTCATATTCATTCAAACGAAACATATAATAAATTAATTGAGCACCCACATTTGTAAAAGAGGAAGATAGATATATACGTACGTGTATATATCATAAATAGTTGGAGTCTCGAGATCAACACGGGGAGCATTTCAGCACATGATACAAATGTGAAATTTCCAAGTTTTTACGTAATTTTCTTATAATGCTACTTTTATAAGAATTATATACAATATCGTATCTTCAATTTGCATAAGATTGAGTGCAATTTGAGTGCCTGTGGCTTCTAGTTCATGGCAAAGAAAAAATTCTATATTACTTGAATTAGTTGCATCAAACTATCCGCTCTTATTTAATTTGTCTTACATGGTAATCTATGTATATACATATATATTGATTATAGCAATCATGACGCATGTTCAAATTAAAATATGCTGTGATTATATATTTGCATGAGCACATATACAGAATTATGGGAAAATTCAAGAGATTTGGGGTGATTTTTTTTTTTTGAAAAATAAATGACAAAGAAAATATTTTCTTTAAGATAGTTGTGCGCATATCTTACAAAGATAAACAAATAGAAAAAGATTTCATCGTCCACAGAAAATGTTAAAGTATAAATTGTTATGAATAATGAGAATAATTTTTAATCAACTAAGTGTTTCAAACAATACAAACAATCATTCGTAAAAAAGTATTTTTCAAATTATTAATTTATGCGAAATCAACCAAGCCTTCCAATGTTTTTTTTGAATAATCTATAGATTGCTTAATTATTTTGCGATGAATTATTAATGTGTATACAAAGATTTTGCGGGTTGATTGACTAAATAAAAAAATGTAGATATGACACTAAACTCCTAAGTATAAAAAGAGAATGTAGATTATATACCCCGCTTCTGAATCAAGCTTGAACAATCTAACCAAAGTGTTGGGGGCCATTCTTTTCAACATTTTCCTTCTCCCTCCATCTAAGTTAAACAAAGATGATTTAGTGGCAAGAAGATCCATCTCAGGTCATCCCTAATTCGAGATCATTAGTCAACAAAGCCGCAATCGAGAAGCTTTACATAAGGGATTGAAGTGAACAGTGGGAATGAAGCTAAACATTACTACTTATGGTACAAGTATCAAAATAGATTGCTATGCTGCACAATTTACAAAAGAATATATATTTGACCATCTTCAAGATATCAAGAACTAGACGTATGGTACATTCTGGCACGAACCAGCAGTGACCCAAATAACGCCACCGCTGCCGCCTTCTAACTAAAAAGAAGACAGCCTATGACCTGGGCGGCCGACACCAACCCAAAACTTTTTAAAAATTAAAAGAATGAATGTACACAAAAGATCTATTAACACCGGCCGTATTTACAGTGGAAGAGCAGCCTTGTGAAAGGAACTACAATCATTCTGCACGTTGTAGCAAGAATGTAAAGCCTGAATTCGCACGAATTAGAGGCGGAGGTTCAATTTCGGGCACCTCGATCTGTTCAATTGACTTTGAAATTTCTTCCACCGTGAACGGGATGCTGCACAAGAAATGGGCATCTTAATTATCACAAAGAATGAGACACGAAATTAAGGATTAGTTTTGCAAAGCATATGTGCCAGTTGGAAGCTGTCTTGGTACCTTGAATCATCATCCAATAGGAAAGAACTGCTAACGGCATTGTTGGAATCCTCTGTCATCATAACTCTCATAGTTGAAATGACCTGCCAGAGTGGATTCAAAAGTGACAAATCAGTCTTGCGACTAGATAAAAAACAAAATAGTAATGCGGGACACTTGAAATCAGTAAACTATGACCCGTAAAAGCAAGCCTACACAAATCAGCTAGTTCCCATAATAAAGCGTATGGCCAACTAATGACAACTACAGCAACAACCTTTCTGGATTAAACCCAAAAACCAATAAGGTCATCTGAGAATTCCTGCAGTTTTTGGCTTAAACTTAGAACCCTGAAGAAAAAGACAAACTAGATATACAATCTGTCTTGAGCACAAAACTTACATCTGTTGATACACTATGGGTGCCATATTTGTCATCCCAGTACATTGTACTGATCCTGTATAATTGCTGAATGCTAAGAACCTGAAAAAATTGCCAGCTGAAGTGTCATCAAAGAGAGAGAGACAGAGAGAGAGAGAGAGATTGGATGTGGTTGTCAGGTAGAAGTACTCACAGGGCAAAGATCATTGGTTATCTCTTTCAAGCTCTTCTTTGGTTTTTGATGTATGACCTAATTCCACAGAAAATTAAATTTTTAAACCAACTCAGTTGATTGATAGAAAATTGAACCTCTAAATGAGGAGGTGATAGTAAAGGAGATGAACCAACCAGGAAGCCGACTGCTTGTCTGATATGCTTTAATTCATCCAAAGCTGATCCCACAAACTGAATGTACAGAAGATGTAAATCACAGGATTCTCAGAAAACTAAAAAAAGGAATGCTTAATTCTTGAATATTCACCTCCTCAGTTGCATCATGGCACCACTGCTCTAACTCAGCAAGCCCTGTCTTTACATACTCCCCATTGCTAAAGGAGCAACATTCACGCCTCAAGAGAAGACTGCAAATATGGTTTTCAACTGTCACTACACGAAGTCTAAGTTTTTCAATTATTAGAGAGAACAGGTCAGGATTGAGCATTAAGTTGACCTACCTGTTAAATAATTGGACATTAATAAATGAAAATATCTGAGTGAAAATCTTGCGGACAATTAATGGTGGAACCTGCACGTACAAAAAATTCAATCAGGTCATGCCATAAAGACAGCATCTCAAGACATCCAAGTTGGAGACTCCACCCACATAATTGGCTCTCATTGTCTTCAAGCAATTGTTTAGGCTGTTCACTATACTTTTCCAATGAGCAATTAAAGCTTGAAGAGCGGCAGCATTGGCCTGAGAACGCCCCTTCACCATGCTAGCACGTGATGTTCTAGGTGCCTACACTTGCAAAAAGCACTTCTTTAGTAGAAGTGGAAAGCCATGACCAAAAATAAATAAATAAATAGTAGAAGTGGAAAACTATGTTAAAAGAATCATAGACTATAGCGTAGACCGTACTGCTCATGACTCACTGAAACACGGTTAAGTCGACTCTATATGCATTTGGACTTTTTTGTCGCCATAAGTTGACAGTATTTGCTAGACACAGTTCAGGTTATGCATCAACAGTTAGTAAGCCGAATTTTGATCTGTTTAAACAAAAGATCTGATCCAGAACAACACTTCACATCTTATTTATACTGCTCCATTGATAAGAGAAACAAATTATGAGCTATTCCTTGGACTACCAAGTTCCATTAGAGCATCTTATGATGTAAGAGCCAGAAATTCTCATACAGAAAGGATAATCATTCAATAACCAGGCTCCCTTAGTCAAACACAAGTTAATAAACTAGTATGCTCAAAGAAACACTAAAATGGGATTTTGCAAGTGATAGAAAATTATTTATCTCAGGAGACTCCACAAGGGGTATAGCCAATCTCATAGTAGCTTGTTGTGACAAAGGAAGAATCAGGGATGACCTGAATACATTGTCCCAGCAAGGGGGAGATCTCTTTCTTCAGATTATCTCTAATCAGTCCATATATCTTCTCCAGAAAAGCTGTAAGTTGTTGCTTGAAAAGCAAAGCTGGATACTTGGCTTCAACTTGTCGCAAGTTGTCAGGGCCACCAAGCATCCGACCATTAAGAAATGAGAACCCAACACTTTGTGGAGAAGCTCGTAGACCCTGAGTGCTAGTAGGTGTTAGAATTTCCAACCATAAGCTTAACCATGATGTGGAGGGATAATTCAGGTATATAAAGCAAAGACAAAGCTATGTGCGATACCCTTTTCAAGGCTAGAAGCTATGGTGATACATTAACATTAGTTATTCAAGACTAAAGAACTTTTCTCTTATTGAAGAGACAACGAAGGAAATCTAAAGGAAAACATTTGAAGCCCTTGTGTAAAGCTAAGCAACAGGAGAGAAATTCGTGTACTTACTTGAGACACTCTTCCAAATATAGAAGCTGATGTCCTTCGCCGCTGTGGAGTCAAGCTTGCTGCTCCACTGGCCTTTAGTGTACGCTGTAAGAGTAGCAGCAACGTTGACGCATTGGACAACCAATAAGCCAATACATCGTTGTTGTCCTGCACCTTAAGTAAGAAATTGGATGGGATAAGTCAATGGCATGCGGTATCAACACAAACACCTCACTCACTCGTATAGTTTGTTTCATTATACTAACACTGAATCAGAATCAACACACACTCATCCTAAAGCAATTTGGAAAATGTTCTCCTTGGAGGCACACCTCAATTGCTGCGCCAATTGTTTGAATGATACGGTCAAAAATAGCAGTTCTCTCAACTTCAAATGATCTCCAGTGAAGAAGGCATTTGAATATGAGACAAGCAGCAACAGGCCTGCCCCCAGAGAACCCTAGATCTTCAGAGATGCACTTTATAAGGATATCTTGATTCTCCTGCAGCATGGAAGAATATATAATGAAAGACATTATTAATGCAAATGACTACTTGAGAATATATTATGAGTTTAGCTTAATCATGCTGATCAAATTGAAGAACATGCTTCATACATCCCCAAGAGAAACACAAACAAACCTGCTGCTTCTCATTGAGAGATTTCTGTGGCCTTTCCTCTGTCTCAGGTTCCTGGGAAGGAGGGAGAGCAAGTACTGAATCTTGTGCCTACAAAAAGATATGACCAAATAATTTCAGTCTTGATATGCAGATATAGCACTTATGTCAACCAAAAACTCAACCTTACCGGAGCTTTTCGAATTTCTCCATTTAGAGCAGTATTGTTTTCTGGATTTCTCTGCAAATGGACAAAAAAATGGTGCAGGTTGATTTTCCTATTTAAGTTAGCATAATGTAAGTATTTAAATTTGGGCTCCTTTCATACCTGAATGATTGTTGTCTTTGGTCTCACAGACGCAGCTTTGCCAGATGGTGATATGACAAGTGCCTGTTGGCGCAGTACCTGATTTTCTGATTCCAAATTAGAGACCTTCTCTTCAAGCCTGTAAAGCAGGAACTAAACATGGTCAAAACTTCAGATTTTGTCGTACATTTACCCCACAAATAGACACTTACATCTGACAGTCTCTAAGTAAAACCCTATCACGAGACCTCTTTAACACATGAGATGTGTCATCAAGAGATGTCATACTAGGTTCAACGGCAGAATCTATTTTCTGCTGAAACACTTCATGAATATATACCTCACCTGATACCTAAAACTTCCACTGAGAAGTCATAAAAACGTCTAATAACGGCCCATTCATGCTCAAGTTGTCTCATCATATGGTCTTTGAAAAACTAAGGACGTACTTAGCCTTTTAAATGTGACAATAGCAGAACACGTTTCAGCAATCAGGTGTTAAGTGAAGTAGAAGGCAAAAGGCAAAGTTGCACCTCTGACCATCATAATTACGTGCTTCGACAATCAAAATATAAAAATTAAATTTTCAGAAAAAATGGATGACTAAATTTGACAAGGTGCTTGTTCTTGACTCACACTGCTCGAAATTGTACAAAAGACACGGTAAAAAAGGGATGGAAACTGACAAAAGAACACTACATTTAAATCTACTAAGGTGTTACAAAATTGTCAAATTTCTGCATCTTTTTCACAAACCTCTGCACTAAAATATGTTGTTCATCCGCCTTCTTCTCTGAATCCTCAAGCTTCTTAATCAAGTCACTGTTTTTGGCCTCAGCAAGAGCAGTAGCTTTTTTTGCGTTCTCTGCTGTTTGTGTCTCCTTTATCCACAATGCCTAACCAACAAGGAAAAGTATAAGCTTACTTATTAGATAAAAATAAACTAGACAAGGGAAAAAAAACAAGAGTCACTAAATAATTAGAAGCTGGGATATGAGATCAAGCATGATGATCAGTAATTCAATTAAATATTGATCCTTATCTCTGCCAGAACTTTTTTCTAATCTGAAATGTGCATAATTGTACTTGCAGAAAGGAATAATTTTTGCAGAAGATTGATAGAAGAGTCATTGAGTGCCAAGGGGACACCACTGCCATCAACCATAATTTTCCAAAAAGATATCAATCCTCAGCAAGCCAGCAATCTACCTTGAACTTTTCAATCTCAGCTGTTAATGAATTGATCTTTTCTGTATCTTGAACAATGACGGGGTTTCCTTCACAACTGGAGTTGCTTCTTCTATAGCCTTCCTGGCTGCTTCTCGCTCTTTAATGACCATAGAGTTGGCTTCTTCCACCTTTGATTGCAAAGCATTTATTGTGTCCTGCCGCTTGGCAATTTCTTGGGCTTTTGCCTCCTCAAGATCAATCTGCACAAAAGCACAAACTCATATTGAAAGCTTGTTTAATAGCATCAACCCTACCGCATGTTAATAAAAAAAAATCCAACAGTTTGTTGAAGAAAATTATTAATATGTCACCCTTAAGCGCTTTTCAAGTTGTAGACGCCATGTAAGCTCCTCCACACGCTTTTCTAGCTTGTCCTTTGCTTCTTGAAGGGCGCCAGTTTCTCGTGCAGCCTAAACAACATTTTCGAGGAAATATCACAATTCAACCTAAGTAATCATTGGAGATTCAGAATAAACAACTATTGTAAGTAAAAATTAATATTGTTGACTAGACCAACCATTTTGAGCTTTCTGAGTTCTCTTCTTGCAACTCTGCCTCTCCATCCACATTGAGAAACAATTGCAGCTTTCTGGAGACTCTTATAATAATAATATGCTCGGTGACACCGCCAGTGAGCCTGCAGACACCAGTACTAAGACATTTTATTTTTGTACATTCGCAAATTTTTCAACAATTGAATAATCAATGTTCTATGTGCCATTGGAAACAGCAGACGACAAATTTACTACGATAGTGAACCACAGGCAAATTCTACTCGACATGATAATACCTGGATGATGACAGAAGCTTTGGTCTGTTTTCTAAATCTGAACTCATTCCTGGCAATCATTCCCCTATATCCTGTCTGCAATACAACAGCACATGACCTTAGTTTCGAGTGAGATTTTCTTGCAATGAAGGCCCTGAAGTTCTTCTGGATCTTCAGTGCTCCAGCTTCTCGTCTTAACTGTTCATAAAGTTCACGAGCCATTCTGCCTGCAAAGGTAAAAAAAAATGCAATTCAGATTGGGCAAATGGACTATTAAGAAGGGATTGAGTGATATGAAGAGTCAAAACAGAGGGGGGACAGATACACTTGAAGTTACCAAAATCAGAGAATATATTTAAAACCCAATTTGCTTATTGATCATGAATTTGCTTGAATAATTCGCAAACTCATCTCCAGACAGCTTAAACCTTTGAGACAAATGGTCACCCAATGAAGTATTAAAGCACAGAACAAGAGTTTGAATCTTGACACTCTAGATGATGTTTATTTATTTTTTTGATTATTGTGTTTGTGCTCTCATTAGTTCATCTGTTGTGGTCACACCCATTATCCTGTATATCACATGTAAGGCTCAGCTTACGCAGGAAGAGTCTATGCATATGTTTGCTTTACATTATTAGTTTGTTACAACTTAACTTTTGCAACAAATGGTCGCCTAATATTAATCCAAAAAGAATACATCTGTAAATTATTAAATATCAAGCAACTCACTTCCCTCACCATTAGAACAGGCAGCCCTGATATTTCCAAGCTTATTCGAGATCTTATGATGATTTCACAAATGTAAAGGACAGTGAAATCTAGACCGCCACCAAAAAAAAAAAAAAAAAAAAAAAGAACAGAAATAATGAATATAGCCCGGAAGTTTGATTTGAGGCAATAATAAGTAAAGCACCTCGGCAATACGACTGTATTGTGACAGAAGCCTCGCGTAATGCAATAAACTGCTTTCGCATCATATAAGTTCGCATTCGCAGCTGAATGGTTCTGGCTGCATTTCCAAGCACCTCAGACCTCCTAGCATCTAACTCTGCCATTTGACCTGCTCTGAGAAAAACTTTGGTCTTCCCAATCTGTCAAGACACACCACAGGTAAGGAACTTAATAGAAGAAAATTTTCAAACTCAGAAACCAATAATCAAGTTGGATATTAAAGAACTTCCAGAAGATATATGGATATTAAGCAAGAAATGATGATTAACGTAACATGTCTTTGATACCAAGAATCTTTCAAATGAAGTTACTCATAGTTTCCCGTAATTATAAAGTAAGAGATTAACCAATTTGGTAAAGCCCCAACCTATTGTTTTGATAATTAAACTTGAGAATGGTCACAAATGGACAGGATTAAAAATAGGGATAAAAAGGATCGAGCATTTGGTACATTGATCAACTTGTTACAATTGAACTAAGCATAAGACAAAGTGAGTGGGGGAGGTCAAGCAATGAGTTCCATGGTTTGGACATCTCACTTTGAAGGAGCAAGGTCACGCTAAAGTCACTCCCAAAGTAAGCCAAGCAATATACTACTAATTCAAATAGCAGATGGTTCATATGTAACCTCACCAAATAATTAAGCATTTAAATAGACGAATAAGAGAAAAAAGGACGCCATGGGTTAACCTAAAAAGAAGCTAAGTACCAGAGTATTGCCCATATTATTCTCTCGACAACTACCAAAACAAGTCTGTAACATCATCCAAACTAAAAGAGAAAATAAAACTAGCCAAAGCATCAGATCATATGAAGATGCCAAAAGTAATAAAGTAGGATAAAAAGGGAACGCCCAATTACCTGGTAACCTTTTAATCCCTTCTTATCAAGAATCATTTGACAAGCAACTTTATCATCGTAGCTGAAGGACAATATAACCACACAATAGCTCGTTACAAATGTTTTGACATGCAATAAATACTCAATAAAGATCTCCAACTTAATGGAAAGCATTTATGTGATTATACATCGATTTTGTACTTACTTCCCTTCTAAAACTTCTGGAGACAGAACACTGAAGCGATCAAGAAAGTCATAAAAGGTACGCCGGGTAGGATATCCAGCACAGCTTATCCTAATTGCTTCAAGGACGCCCTATTACAGATCGACAATATTGTTGGTGTTATTGAAAATAAAAGTCCAGAGAGGACATACAAAGTGAAGTTCAAGCGATGCATTGTATACTCACACCACAACGTAACTGTTGGATGATATTGACGTTTTCAAATATAGCAGGTTTCAGAACATTATTTGGCTTCACGCATCTGATGTAGTGAGGTTCAGTCGAACTCAGCGTCTCCATTAGAGACTGAAGTTGCAGCTGCCATTTCAAGAATGCACACAAGTCAACTCATTCCCCAACCTAAACCTTTAAAGTTGTGCAATCTTCAGCTTAAAGAGTTACTCATCCTATGTCTATGGGTGTCGCGTAAATCTATTCACAGAATTCAAACAAAAAGAATTAAATCACCACTACTCTAGCAATAAAATTTAAGGGGAAAAAAATGGAGAGGTGACAATATAGGAAATGAAGCTTGGAGAAATCAGTCAGTCTCTACATGGCTGTACTAATTCTCAAGAATTTTTACTAAATTTTGAAATGAAGTCTCATGAATCAAATGACATCAACCTTCTCAAACCTGCTAGGCAATCCAACAATATGGTTTCAATTGCTAGTTTTAAGCTGCAGAGGAACTGATTCCCACAATAAAGAACGCTTGAGCTACCATTCAATCTCTCACATGAAAAGTATAAAGATATCAGCAAGACCTTCACTCTGGTTACAATACCTCGAGATAAACAAATTCACAGGAACTTGAACACATATGCTAATTCAAGACTTCACCATGATGGACCAGAAAAGAAGTTAAAGCATAATTATCATTTTCAGAACAAAAAAACAAGTCATAAATGTAAAACCATCAAAACAGTACTTTGCAAAAGCTACAAAATTTGTCAAGTGGAGTTACTGGACCAGAGCTACGTGTTGGAACAATAAGCACCATTTCAACATCCAAAGAAGAAGGGAAATGGAATATTAAGTACAGTTTTTTTCATACCATATTTACACTCAACAGAAAAGGTAAATATAGATTTAGTGAAAAGGTACAAGGGGCTATGACTCCATAAAAAAATTACAGAGAAGGAGTGTTCCTGCTGAAATATCATTAACCCAAAAACTCAAAACCTGCAACCACTGTTATTTACATAAAAAACAAAAATCAAGACCCTAGCACCTCAAAATCCCTTGATGTGACCCTTCAAATTAGCCAAAAAGTGGCTTGAGGAATAAGAAACATACTATTTCCATTTTTGTCTTTGTTATTAACAAAAATAAATGTTTCTGTTTTTATTCTTTTTTTTAATGAAAACACCTTGTTCAAGAAAGATTCACTTCAAGTCACAGCCTTTGAGGGAAATTTCCACATGTATGCAACAGACCTAGAAGGGTGCGATCTTAAGTAATATATCATTTCATAATCATGTCTGAACTCCAGGAATTGAGATTGATAATGGTCCCATTTAAACTGCTAAAATTGGATTCCAGGAGTAATGACCATGCAAACATATCCAAGTTCTAAAGGGAATTATTAACTGCAGATAGAGATTCCTAAATTTCGTGTTAAATAGCAAAAGCAACCTCATAAGCCCTTTTTTTTTTCCTTTTTTGCCAAAACATCATAAAAATTCAAACACTAAAGTTCATCTATCAAATATACAAAGTAGTCATTTATGATGCAATAATTAAGCTTGATAATGATCCCAACTGAAATACTAAAATGAATGAGCTATGCTAATCCAAAGATATTCAAGTTTTCAGGGCATATATTAAGAGCAGATAATGATTGCTGAACTTCACAATAAAGTATAACAATCTCATAAACATCTAAAGAAGAAAACTTATTTAATCAACTAGTATGGAATAGCCATACATGATTCAATATTAAACCTTGACACCTATGAGAGAAGCTTGTGATCACTAGCCATGGGGTATGCATATAATATCAGTACCATACGTGGATGTTCGTTAATCTCTAGTACAGTTTCCATTATAAACACAAGCTAAAAAAATGCATGCCAGTACCTTGAAGCGGGATCCAATGGAAGAAAACTTAGAAGATTTGGACAATTCTTCAGGAAGTGGGGGGAATAAACCTGCTGCAAATGGGCATTTTGAGGCAGTCAGCAATGCCTGATGTTCTGCCACCACATAATCTTTATTTTTGTCCAGAAATAGATCAGCCTGGTAGGCAACCTTTTAAAACCAGAAAGGTTAAAAATTAATTTGGATTCTAACCCTTGAAACCAGAAAGATTACAAATCAATTCAGATTCCGATAATTTAGCACATTGAACTAAACTCTGACACTTACCTCCCCTGCATAGTGTAATATAGTAAAATCAGTACGAGAGAGCTTTGGTTTGATAAAACGTTTGTTGCTTTTAAAAGTCTGGTACAACTTCTGGGCAAATGTTTCATGGGTAGATCTGGGAAACATACTGCATGAAACCACAAAAGAACAATCAATTCAAGATGAGACACCTAAAGGAGAGAAATCTTAGGACATCATAGTTTGGCAATAAAAAATATAAATCAAAGTTGCATACCAGGCCTCATCAAGAAGAGCAATAATCCCTCCAGGTTTCTGGAGAGGATCCAGTGATTTTAGTAATAGCTCAACACAAAAAAGAAAGCAAAGGCAGTTGAATGTAAAGCACAAGATTTTCAATGGTGTCAAATTTGACATACCTTTTCGATTAAATCCAATACATCTTGATTATCAACAAACTCGATATAGCTCCAATCTATCTCTTCTTTACTATACTCTTCCTGCTCCATTTTGAAGACGTGCTGCACATTGGTTAAACATAACACAAAACTAAATGAGAATGAACTCTATAAAACTTGCAAGATAAACAAACAGAATTATCAAATTAACCTGATTAAAATGTTGTTGCAGCTTCTCATTGGTGAAGTTTATACAAAACTGCTCAAAACTGTCAATTAAAAATGCAAATTAGCATATAACCCACACAACATGCTCAACATCTCTTGTTTTAATTGACTTGGTTGCTATCTGCAGTGGCCAGGGCAAAGCAAACTAATGGCAACGCAGAGGCATGCTAACCGGGGAGTTCACGAATGAACATGCAGAGGTCAATCAAATTTGTCAGATATTAAGGGAGGAAAAACACAAACCTTCTTGAGGATCAAGCTCTTATGCAAAATGGTAATGCTATATATGCTTCAAGTATACCTCTCTTGTATCTTGACATATTGATCTATGCCCAAAATATCAAAAGGCCGATAAAAAGGATCTTAAGTTCGTGCAAATTGCACAAGTGGCTGTTGCCAATCCATCTACATGCTCTACGTGGAAATGCAAACACCACGATTATGCTACAACAATATTAATTGTTCCTTTGTGAACCAAAAGAATGACCTCTTCTGAAAGCCTATTGAAAATTTCAACCTAATAAGTCGAATAATGTCCATTATATTTACCATCTGTACAGAGAACCTCATGAAAATTCATTTCAGTAACTCCCTATAAAGGCTTCTGACATAAACTACGATGTCTTGCTCAGCTTAAACTTACTGTCATCATTATTACGTTCTTTTTCCATGAAGTACCATATGCACAAACCATCTAACAAAGCTTTAGCTCACACTCAAATCAAAAAAGTATGCTCCTCTCTTGCAAGCACCGTGGAGGAATAGGACATAAAACAGTTTTGGTCAGAGGACTAACCTGTTGGATTTAAAACTTTCAAAACCATAGATATCAAGAACTCCAATCAGGGATTTTGATGTTGGATCCTGCCCGATTGAAAGATTAATTTTTTCAACAATCCTGTAAAATTATGACTTCTTAGAGTGCAATAAGTAGAAAAGGGAGTACCAATTAGGATAGACCAGTCAGATAAAGAAAAAGAATAACATGATGCAAGTTCATTACCAATCAAACAAGCGGGAGTATAGTGTCTTGGCTAATGCATCTCTGCTACCAATTGCATTAACAGGATCAAGAGTTCTCGTGATTACTTCTTCAGGAGTCACCATTACACGTTTGATCAGAGCATCTTCCAAGCTTTGGGCATCACATCTATTATGCCATAAATTAACATGAAGATAAAGCCCCTTTAGATAGAGTCATTGGAAGTGATACAGAAGTTATATCACCAGAACACATTCACAGTTTCCAGTGGAGTAGTAGTAAACACCTAAGAAGTTCTGCTGTGGTATTAAGATGAGATCTTGACTTCTCATCCTTTATCACTGAAGAATCAATCTCCTTTCCCTTAGCAAAATCAATGTTTCCAAGATGAAGGATTGCCGCCACAACCCTGAAAATTGCCTCCTGAACAACTTTTGCTCATTTAGAATCTATTGAAGGATCGTCAATCCCATGAATGGCCTGGAGAAAAAATTGCTGACCTGTTCCTCCTCATTGATTCCAACTATATCCATAGCCCTCCTTGTTGCGAGATATTCATGAGCATCATTTACACCTTCTAACTCGTAGCAACTGGATTGATTCAAGTAGTGAAAAGATTTAGGGCTTCCTAGCTTATACCTTGCAATATCCTGAAAAAAGTAGCAGAATTTGAAAATGCCACATATCGTTCACATAAACAGCTTGATATGAAATTTTCAACAGAATCCATTGAGAGAATACCTCCTCTGGAGCAGCACAAAGATGGTAAAAGCAATGATAGTTTCTCTCGGGGTTGGAAATCTGACAAACGCGTGACCTTTCAAGCAGATAAGTTCTAATGGCAGCCCCCGAAATCCGCCCATTTTTGTCAAATTGAATCTCCACAAATTTACCAAATCGACTACATTATGGATCATGAAAAGTATATGAGAACAGATCCTATCTTGTTGAAGTAAACCCACACTATTTCAAAAAACAATGTATATCTAGATAGCAACATTGGGATGCACCTTGAGTTGTTGTTCCTCAATGTCTTTGCATTGCCAAATGCTTCAAGAACAGGGTTCGACTGCAATGTTCAGTTGTGACTTAAGTTTAATAATTGTCATGTTCATAATTCAAATGCACGTGGTGATTGAATAGACAAGTTCGGAACCTAAAACACATTCTCAAATAAGAAATGGCAAGTCGAGCTACCTCCAGAACTTGCTGTTCCACTGTTCTTCCTTCAACTCCTGATCGACCCCCCAAGTATGCAAGATATCTCATGAGCATCTTTGTCGTCTCTGTTTTACCAGCCCCACTTTCTCCACTGACCAGAATCGAATTGCTCTTTCCTTCATTGATCATAGCCCTATATTCTTGTGTCTCAGCACATCAGTGAGAAGACAAGAGGGAAAAGAAAAGTTGCACCAGCGCAACTAGGAACCAAATTCACCTGTATGCAGCATCACCAACTGCAAACACATGAGGACTCAATTCCCCAAAGTCCGCTCCCTTATATTGTTCCATCATGTGGGTGTCATATAGGTGAGGCAATCTTTGAAATGGATTAACAGCAATGAGTATGTTTCCTGTGTAGGTCTGGAAGCAACAGCAAATTTATTTACTGAAACCAGTAATGCAAGAAAACTCCAAGGCTAAAAGATAATCCTGTGAGGGACTGCCAGTAGCTCACATAAATCTCATTGAGTTGATATCTCGTAGCTAGGTTCTGCAGCACTCCAGGTTCATGCAAGTAAGAAAGCTTTGTCATGTCATCCACACCTCCAGGTGGAGCCTCAGCATCTTTTGGGTATACTTTCGACACATCTGTCGTGACCTACAGGTGCGATCCACTTGTCATTATACCAAAAAATATCAATAATCAAGACTACTGTTATAGATCAGCATAAAACAAGACTGCAGAAAAGCTAAACATCATGCTGAGCGATATTTAGACCCCATAGAGTGCTTCAGTTGCCGAGACTCTCTGAAAAGACTTCACTCTGCTTATAAGAACATTTCGAAGATAGATATTTTGACAAAATAAAACGACTGTGCAATAGTATTCCAAAATCTGCTTGAAGCCTGATTGCTCAGTTTAACCGTAGTCATTCTAAAATTAAAAGTTTAATGGTCAGTTAAAGCCTTTTGAACGTATTAAGCTCTCTCGATCTCAATTGTACTAATTAATAGGTTATCGTTTACTTTGATGCAAGAAAGCTTCTCTGGTAGTTTTTTCTTTTCCTTTGTTCAATTGTGAAATGGCAGTAGCTGAACTGGCAGAGACTTGTCAAACAGAAATTTAACAAGTATCAGGACTCTCAATTGGATTAACACCAGATGTTTACAGTTCTGAGTATGACATGCATTTGATGATGGTGCACTTACCGTCTTTCTATTTATCGTCTTGACACGGACCTCATGACCATTAATTGAAGTTACTTCTCCATCAATCCATGCAAGAACAGGATCTTCAACCCAGACATGAGAACCCACAATTATTTGCACTGGCTGAGCCTGCAGGAACGAAGTTACCATAAAGATATAAGATATCAAGTTACTTTAAAGTAAAAATTTTGAAAATGACATGAACACCAACAAATAAATTACGAGGTGAGGAGTAATGAAAAGCATTGCAGATCAGATTTTACATACTTTATAACCATTCAATTTCAGCGACTCTAATATTTACTTTGCAATGCTTGTGTTCAATGACACCATTTTTCCATCATTCATGTCATGCCATTTTCTTTTATAGTTGCCTTGTGGGTGGTGGGGGTTGGTGTGGTGTTGGGGTGGTGGAGAGGGGATCCAAAACATAATTGGCTTGGCATTTGAGCACTACAAGTGTTCGAGTAAGGTAATAGATTGGTTAATGGCGCCTTAAGTCAATTCAAACTTCACTTCCATACATGCATGAACGTATCAGTACCATGTACGATGTGCAAAGCCAAACAACACCATCACATTGCATTTCTCAGGCTGCATATTCTTTCTTTCCTATCTCTCTCATCACCAATGCTAACTTTCAGCATTGGAGGATTAATCGCACGAACATCTCCCAACACAATTTCTATATTTACCCGTCATTGTCCAATTCAACCCACTGCTCAGCAATTAAAAAAAAAAAAGTCTCAAAAGATTCTAATACAGCCCCCAGCAAACCAAAATCCACGTTCCGTGGTGCTACCACAAAGAAAGAAATGGAGCCTTTCAGTCAAGCAAACTCGCAAGTCCATCACCAAGCAAGTCAAAGACCATATGTAACCGAAAGCAATGAGTCAATTGTAAGTCCGCGGAATTCAATTACCATCAGTCGACAAGCACGCCGCGATCCTCAGCTCATCAAACGGCGCCAGACCTCAGCCTCGGTCTCCGCAGATCAGCGAGCTGATTCACAATAGCTACGCCTTCAAAATTTTCTTATCTCCTCCACCAAAGCCAACAAACCCCCGGACGCGACTTCTTATCTCTCCAGCCCCCTCCCAAAGCTTCTACAACCGGATTCCGCCGCGCTCCTCCGCGCGCCGCCTCGATTCGCCGCCGCCGTAACCCACCACGCCTGTTTCTCTCTCTAGCACGTGCGCCAACGGGCCTTTCTCTCTCTAGACCTCGTGGAGGCTTGCAAGACTCTCTCTCTCTCTCTCTCTCTCCCTCGAAAGTTTTGAAGCTTTTCGGTCGTGTGGTGAGAGGGAGGAGGAGGTTGTGGTGTCCCACACAACAACAACGACACAGGAGCTTTCTCTCTCTTCGTCTCCGTCTCGAGCTTTCTCTCTCTAGCTCTCTCTCTCCAGCTCGCCGGTGGAATTCAAAAAGACAAGCCATTGAAGCATCATTATTGACTAATTAAGCTACTCCTATGCTGCTCGCCAAATCAACCGGCTTTTCAAAATGGCGCCTCGAAATGGGCTTTATTACGCCATTGCCACGCCACCGTCTCGATTTCTTTTTCTCTTGCGAAATGAGATCATTTGAATTTGACCCCATAAAAAAATATTTTAGATCATTTAAAAAGCTTTCAACTATATTTATGCGGGTTATCGACAAAAAGATAAAAAACCGGATTTATGCTGAATAAAGTGAAGACTATGGGTGATCGGTTCTCAATCTAATCCAATTTCAAGATGGAATTAAGAATCGAAACCTGACGATCCAATCTAATGTAATCGCCATTATTTTTTCATGTTCCATCTGGATATTTTATCGCCAAAATCATAAACAAATTCAGAGTTCAAGACAAATCATATTTTTCCATTCAAATCTCTTATCGTCCAACTACGGACTCTTATTTTCTTCGAAATAATAAACTAAACCCATTTTTTTAAATAATAATAATAAATTATATATAGTCAATTTGGTTTGGTCCAATTCTCCCTCGAAATCGGGAACCACGAAATAATAAACTAAACCCATTTTTTAAATAATAATAATAAATTATATATAGTCAATTTGGTTTGGTCCAATTCTCCCTCGAAATCGGGAACCAAACTATACTCCCAAAAATCAAATCTAATCAGCCAGTTTGGTCCAATTCAGGCAATCCGTTTTGCACACACCTAGAGAAGACGAGATCATTTTGATACTTTTTATGGTGACAAAAGAAATTAAGGAAAGGAAATATCAAAAAACAAAATTAAAAAAGGAAAGGAAAAAAAAAAAGAGGGACGAATCCGCAAACTAACGATGAGGGTATTATCGTAATTGGGAGTTCCCGTTATTACAACTTCATCGTCCCTTCCACGACAAGCACCCCCGCCCATCTCCGTCGGGGAACTATTTTATTTGAATTTTTTTATTGACGAAAAATGCCATTTAAAATAATAATAATAAGGAATCCGTGCGATTTCGACGGGATCGATGCCCGAACATCAATCTCGCTGAAGTGACCAAATTAACCTCGTCAAAAAAAGAAAAGCTTCGTAAGTAAAGCAGGCGGATCATCCAAAAACGCTTCGTCGTAAAGGGCGGTCCCCGTCGTTTCGGTGTTTTCCGCCTTGGGCTTTCCATGAAGAGTCAAGTCAACGTGGGTCCGAAAACTTTTAAGGGCCTTTTTTTGTTGGTTGTGCATGGGAATTGGTTGACTTTTGAGGGACTGTTTGGTTTGACCCAGCATTATAGCTTCCGCTCGAAAATATTACACGTGGTTTGTTACTCTTTTTAGGTGACATCAAATACCAATGTTCAATCACCTTTTGTACATTTTGTTTCGATATATATGAAATTAAGATCTCGTGCGTTCGAACGAAAAGTATGTCCAAGCATTTTTATAACACGTGTATTTCAAATCTATGCATAAATCAGGGATTGCCCCAATTACAGCTCCAAATCTACATAATCACCGCAAACAATTTCATATGCTTTTTTAGTACAATTATTGGGAAAGCTTTTGAACTTCGCAAAGTAATGAACTCTTCGGCATCATCAAACTCGCGCTGCATTTATGAAATTGGGAGGTTTTGCTAGAATACAGTTCAATGGAACTTGCTGCATGCAATTCAACTTCATCGGGCTCACATTCGCAGGTTCATGTCCTTTCTCTCCTAATTCATACAAAGAGTCTTAAAATTTTCCACATTTTCTTGAAAACCGACAACGAATTCGATCCTTGGAGTTATGCTAATCTGAAGTGAAAGTTAGTAGGCCCATGGTCGGTCCTGTTAATGGGGCCAGTACTGATCTCACGTAAGCTCCTCTTGCGGGCTTCATAGTAAATGCGGAAAACTTGTCGGCGCAAAAGCCCGGTGCAATCTTCATTTAATTCAAGCCCATAAGTGGTTGCTAAAGGGGGGGTCGCCAATGACCTTTACCGGTAAAAATGGAAAACTCTAGAGTTCGATTTATTTCCTGGAAAATAAATTATATTAAAAATATTTTTCTAAAAATAATTGCTCGTATTATCTGAAATAATTAGTCGATGGAAAACATTTTCGTGGATATTGACGATACCGATGATATTTTTTGTTCATTCATTTTTTTATAAGCAACACAAGAGATTTTTATTAGATAATGTTTTTTAAGTCATCTATTTTCACCAAAAAAAAAAAAAAAACTCACCATCTCAGTGTGATTTAGTAGACCTAA
The DNA here is from genome assembly GCA_014182715.1 of Eucalyptus cloeziana. Taxonomy (NCBI): domain Eukaryota; kingdom Viridiplantae; phylum Streptophyta; class Magnoliopsida; order Myrtales; family Myrtaceae; genus Eucalyptus; species Eucalyptus cloeziana. The sequence goes on from CM024643.1 coordinate 32,104,482, forward strand.
TAATTTGGGCAAGTGGCCTTAGACTCGTTTTCGCTCGACCTCACCTCATACTTAAGCTCTACTCATTTCACGGAAAATAAGAGACTTAGAAAATGTTTTTCCAAAATATAATTGCTCGATATAATAAATCGATGAAAAATTATTTTGCTACTGATAATAATTTAATACTCTATATCTAAAATATTTTTGTGAATGATTAAAATATTTTCACCCATCATTTGTGAAAGTGATATTAGTGATCATTTGAAAAAATGTTTTTTAAATTAGGAAAAAACCATAAAAACCCTAAATTTTACCAAAAATGACAAATTTATTTCAAATTTTGCCAACCGTAACGCATTTACCCCAAAATCTATGATCAATGGCATTTTCGTCTTATTTTTTCCTTTTTCGGTAGAGGGAAGAAAGAAGAAGAAAAAAGGAAAAAAGAAAAAATTAAAAAGCAAATGACAAAAATGTCTTATAATTTTAGGTAAATGTGTCACGCTAGTACAAATTTAGGGTTTTGTTATGTTACGTATAAAAGTTTTGGGTATTACAATTGACAAAATTTAGGGTTTTTTGTCACAAAAAAAGTTTGGAGTAAATTCTTCACTCTAGGTAAAATTTTGAGTTTTTAGTAGTTTTTTCCCTTTAAAATATCTATTTTTCTCAAAATAAATTCATCCATTACTTTCGACCTAAAAGCCAAATTGGCTTTGGATTGATTTGAGCAAATGGAGTGGACTAGGGGTGAGCATGGTTTGGGTGGGCAATTCCCACCTTTGAAGTGGGAACCGTCCACTAAGAACCGATTTCGAAAAATTGGAATTGGACCCACCCATGGGTTCCATGAATCCATCCGGGAATCAAACTATCGGTCCAGTCCAGTTCCCTAGTGAGTCTATGGAATCGGCCTTCAATCCTTACAAAGTTTGTTTGGTCTTTTCTTATGGTTGAATTGTGATACATTGATTTTTAATTAAGGATTGAAAATTATAGGGCAAAACAAATAGATAATACTCGTTAGCTAAAAACTTAATTTTTTCAAAGGTCATAGTATGGTCTCTTGAGGTTTCCTAACACCAAAAACATGTAGAGAATTAAACTTTATGTGAAAAGTCCTTACCTCCACGTGAGTTAAAACATTAATCGCTTGATCCATCTGTTTTCAACATCAACTTAATTTAATTATGGGAATGACAAAGGAGAGGCCTAATTATACTCTTAAAACAATCTATTGACTCTTATGGATACCTTAGTATGTTCTCTTCTTCCTCTACATTTATTTATGGAAAATGATAAGCTAACGGAACTGTCATTATTGGAAAAGTAACGGTGCAGTCTACACAAAGTATTTTGTCAAGGACACCTAATAACTTGCTTGTTTGGTCTAGTGGGACATAAACAAAGATCCTGCTTGGTGAAAAAGATATTGGGTACTAGAGGCTCCACATCTGACTTTTCTTGTTACGATGCAGTCTGCACCACGTATTTTGTCAAGGACGCTTGATGACTTGCTTGTCTGATCTAGTGGGATATCAACAAAAATCCTACTCGGTGAAAAAGATATTGGGTACTAGAGGCTCCACATTTAACTTTTTTTGTTACGATGCAGTCTGCACTACGTTTTTTGTCAAGGACACCTAATGACTTGCTTGTCCGATGTAGTGGGATATCAACAAAGAACTTGCTTGGTGAAAAAGATATTGGGTACTAGAGGCTCCACATTTAACTTTTCTTGTTACTCCGCACTGCATTGCGTTGCTACTCTCTCTCTACCCCCCAACCATGGAAATGGAAAAAATAAATGAATGAATAATAGAAAACATGAAACATAAATCTTGAGTCAATCGAAACTTCATAGTGCCAAATGAAACTATTTTTAGTGACCAAGAAGACATATCTTCCCTCACCTTTTTGATTTCACGACAACGAGCTAAGAAAAAAAAAGAAAGCACATCTTCATTTGTTTCTTGATCTCCTAACTCTAACTTGTATTCTAATAGACTTGTATGATTTTATGTACAGAGAGAAGGAAAGATCATAAGTATTTTTTTTACATCTTGATTTTACTCTAAATCTATTATTGGAACAAAAAATTTATAAATGGAGAAAAAACCGGTCCACGATGTGATGTGACGTCATACTTCAACCTCACTCTCACTCAGCTCCAAGCTCTCAAGCTCCGAAGCTCGATCATCGCCTTCTCTGCTCAGCTCGAAGCACACAGTCTTCCGCCGAGAGCTCTCGCCGAAGCATTTCTCCGAGCTCCGACATGGAGGAGAGGAGGCCGAGCATCGATCAGTTCAAGGGCCGAACCAGGCTGCCGACGTTCGCCGCCCTGAGGCGCTACGACCTCCACCTGAAGCTCGACCTCGTCGCCATCGCCATCGCCGAGGCGTCGAAGTTCCTCATCCTGAACGCGCTCGAACTCGCCATCGGCGAAGCACTCGGCCGATTATGTTGGTGATCGTTGCTCGACATCGGTTTTCCGATCGTTGATTTTTTTCAGGATTTCTTATTTTGGGATTTGTGCTTGTTTTTCCTTTGCTACGAGCAGAAGGAGGTTCGTCCTCGACTCGTTCCTCGTGATTTAATTTTTAATATTGTTTGTTTTGCTTCGACACAAGGACGTACGGAGATAGATAGAATCCTCCATGCTTCGTGATGATGTTTCTGAATTTCTCCTGGGAAATAGTAAAATATTTCCTTCGATGCGAAATTTTTATTCCCTTCTATTTTCAGCTTCGATCTTCATTAGTTTTCCGACGATGAGGGTATTATCAAAAAAAAAAAAAAAGAGCGACGAATCCACAAACTAACGACAAGGGTATTATCGTAATTGGGTGTTCCCGTTATTACAATTTACGACTTCATAGTCCCTTTCACGACAAGCACGCACCCCCGCCCATTTCCGCTGGGGAATTATTTTATTTGAATTTTTTTATTGACGAAAAATGCCATTTTTAGAAAAAAAATCGACAGAACCGATTGCCCAAACATCAATCTCGCCGAAGTGACCAAATTAGCCTCGTCAAAAAACCTTCGTAAAGCAGGCGGATCATCCAAAAACGCTGTGTCGTAAAGGGCGATCCCCGTCGTTTCGGTGCTTTTCGCCTTGGGCTTTCCGTGGCGGGTCAAGTCAACATGGGTCCTAATCCTAAACTTTTAAGTGCCCTTTTAGTTGGCTTTGCATGGGAATTGGTTGACTTTTAAGGGCCTATTTGGTTTGACTTGTCATTATAGTTTCCTCTCGAAAATATTGCACGTGGTTTGTTACTCTTTTGGGTGACATCGGATGTCAATGTTCGGTCACTTTTGTACATTTTGGTTTGATAAATATAAAAATAAGATCTCGAACATTCGAATGAAAAGTGTGTCCAAACATTAGAATAATCGACCTGTGTATTTCAAACCGGTGATTACCCAATTAGGACTCTGGATCTACATAATCACCACATGCGATTTTATGCGCTTTTCTAGTACGATTCTAGGGAAAGCTTTTGAACTTTGTAAAATAATGAACTCTTCAGCAGCATCGAACTCGCGCTGCATTTATGAAATGGGGAGGTTTTGCTAGAATTCAGTTCGGTCGGGCTGGAGCTTGCTGCATGCAATTCGATTTTGTCGGCTCACATTGACAGGTTCGTGTCCTTTCTCTCCCGGTTCGTACCAAGAGTAGTAACATTTTCCACGTGTTCCTGAAAATGACGACGAATTCGATCCTTGTAGATATGCTAATCTGAAGTGAAAGTTAGTAGGCCCATGGTCGGTCCAGTTAATGGGGCCAGTACTCATCTGACGTGAGCTCCTCTTCTGGGCTTCGTAGTAACTGCGAAAAACTCTTCGATGCAAAAGCCCGGCCCAATATTCACCTAACCTGAGCCCATAAGTGGTTGCTAAAAGTAGGGTCGCAAATGACCGTTCCTAGTAAATATGGAGATCTCTAGAGTTTGATTTATTTCACCGAAAATAAATTATATTGAAAATAATTGCTCATATTACCTGAAATAATTAGTCGATGGAAAATATATTTGTGGAAAAATGACAATATTTTTCCCTTCATTTATTTTTTATAAGCAATGCAACCTATTTTTATTAGAAAATGTTTTTTAAGTCATTCGTTTTCACCGAAACAAACACATCACCTCAATGTGATCTAATAGACCCGATCATATGGGCAAGTGGCCTTAGATTATTTTGCGCTCAACCTCACCCTATACTTAAACTCCACTCATTTCACGGAAAATGTTTTTCCAAAAATAATCGCTCAATATAATTAATCTATGAAAAATTAATTTGTTATCGATAATAGTTTAATAGTTTATATCTAAAAAAAAATTGTGAATAATGAAAATATTTTCACCTATTCATCTCTAAAGAGATATTGGTGATCATTTTATGAAAAAATGTTTTTTAAATTATTACTTTTCCACAAAATAAATACATGAATTATTTCAACCTAAAAGCCAAATTGGCTTTGGATTGATTTGAGCGGATGGAGCAGAATGGGGGTAAGCATGGTCTGGGTGGACAATTCCCATTTTGAAATCAAGAACCATCCACTAAAAACCGGTTTCAAAAAATTTGAATTGGGACCATGGATCCATTCGAAAATCGAACTACCACTCCAATCCGGTTCCTAGTAGGTCCATGGAATCGGTCTCCAATCCCTACAAAACTTATTTGGTCTTTTCTTATGGTTAAATTATGACATTAATTTTGATTGAGGATTGAAAATTATGGAGCGGAACAAATAGACAATAATCATTAGCTAAAAACTCAATTTATTCGAAGGTAATAGTGTGGTCTCCTTAAGGTTTCTTGACATCATAAACATGTGAAGAATTAGACTTCATTAAAAGTCATAACCTCCACATAAGTTAAAACATTAATCGCTTTATCCATCTATTTTCAACGTCAACCTAATTTAATCATAGGAATGGCTAAGGATAGACTTAATTACACTCTTAAAACAAGTTATTGACTCTTATAGAGATCTCCAATCGGTTCTCTTCTTCCTCTACATTTATTTATGGAAAATGATAAGTTGACGACACCGCCACTATTGGAAAAGCAACAATGCAGTTGGCATCGCGTTTTTTGTTAAGGACGCCGATGATTTGCTTGTCTGGTCTAGTAGGATATCAACAAAGATCCCGCTTGGTGAAAAAGATATTGGTTACTTAAGGCTTCGCATCTAACATTTCTTGTTACTCTGTACTGCACTACGCTTGCTGCACTCTTTCTCTCTCTCCATGGAAATGAAAAAAAATAAATTAATATAAAATAAGTAAGTAATTGAGATAGAATCTCTTGGGTGAGTGGTTAATTTCGCGCTTAAAATCGGGAATTGGATCGATACTTATTAATTTTTTTTTTTGTCAATCTTACGCTAATCCTACTATAACACGCACTCGTACTTTTATCCCGCCTTTTTACAGGGCGTGGGAGTCGAAATCCACTCCTAAAATGAAATTATCTCCACCCCAACCCCTTAAAAGGTGAGGATTTGAACCTTCAACCTCCCCATTCCAAGATGGAAGGGTGGCTTACTGGGGCGAACCCCCAGCCTGGTGGTAATACTTAGGGTGCGTTTGGTAACATTTCGTTTAAAAATTGTTCTAGGGAATGTAAATAAAAAAAAAAAAAAGTGTTTCGTTCTAAACAATTTTTGAACAAAAAAAAGGGTTTGGTAAACTTGTTCCTAATAAAAAATGAACAAAAAACAAGTTTGGTAAATTTGTCCTTTTTTTTTTTTTAATTTTTTTTAATATTTTTATTTTTATTTTCTTTATTTTTTTCTTTTTTCTTTATTTTTTTCTACTTTTGGCCGGTTGCGGCCTCGGCCATGGCCGACGAGGGCCGGCGACGCTCCGGCGAGGTCGCCAACCCTCGACGGCCGCCGACCCTCGACGGCCGGTCGCCGGCCATGGCCGAGGCCGGCGACCTAAAAGAAAAAAAAGAAAAAGAAGAAGAAAAGAGAAGAAAAAGAGAGAAGTGTTTCGATTTTTTGTTAGGAAACAAGAAACAATTTTTTTTTTTTTGCTTCATTGCTGTCTTGATATGTTTCTTAACAAAAACAATTTTAACAAAAACGCACTAAACGCATTTTCATTTTTTTGCTCCTAAAAAAAAAAACAGAAAGTTATTCAAAAACAAAAAAAAAAAATGAAAAAAAACAGACCCTTATTAGTTTTATTAAATTGGAATTGGGGATCGGACCGGACCGGAACTGTCGGTTGCAGTTCCGATTTAGTTCGATTCAGACAATTCTCACGCTTCCTTGACACTGCTCTAGAGCGGACCGTCGGGACCCCATGGAAAATTTACGACTATCGATGGAGACCGACGAGGATAAGTCTTAGTTATACACATCGTCATTGGTCCGATCCGAACGGTGTTTTGACTAATCGTTCCGCGCCAAAATAAAAAAAGAAGGGAGAAAAAACCGGTCCACGACGTGACGTGACGTCATCACTTCAACCTCACTCTCGCTCAGCTCCGAAGCTCCGAAGCTCGATCGTCGCCTTCCCTGCTCAGCTCGGAGCGCCGTCCAGTCTTCCGCCGAGAGCTCTCGCCGGAGCGCTTCTCCGAGCTCCGGCATGGAGGAGAAGAGGCCGAGCATCGATCAGTTCAAGGGCCGAACCAGGCTGCCGACGTTCGCCGCCCCGAGGCGCTACGACCTCCACCTGAAGCTCGACCTCGTCGCGTGCCGCTTCTCCGGCGTCGTCCGCGTCGCCGTCGCCGTCGCCGAGGCGACGAAGTTCCTCGTCCTGAACGCGCTGGAGCTCGCCATCGGCGACGTCTGCTTCGCCTCCTCGGCCGATCATGTCCGTGATCGTTGCTCGACATGGGTTTTCCGATCGTTGATTTTTTCAGGATTTCTTATTTTGGGATTTGTGCTTGTCTTTCCTTTGCTACGAGCAGAGGGAGGTTCGTCCCTGCGACGTCGTGCTGGACGACGAGGATGAGATTCTGGTTCTGGCTTTTGACGAAGCGCTGGGCTGCGGCGAAGGAGTGTTGACCGTTGAGTTCTCCGGGATGCTCAATGCTCAGTTGAAGGGCTTATACAAATGGTTCTTCTCTTGCTCGACTCGTTTCTCGTAATTTAACTTTTATCTTGTTTTGTGTGCTTCGACGCGAGGACGTACCGAGATAGAAAGAAACCATGCTTGATGATGATGATGTATCTGATTGATTTTCTCCTGGGAAATAGTTAGACTGAAAAAGTAAAATCTTTCCTTCGATGCGAAATTTTTTGTTCCCTTCTATTTTCGGCTTTGATCTTCATTAGTTTTTCCAACAGTTGTGTCCAATTTTACAGTGCTTATATGGATGGAGGAGAAAAGAAGTATATGGCTGCTACCCAGTTTGAAGCTGTAGATGCCAGGAGGTGTTTCCCCTGCTGGGATGAACCTGCTCTTAAAGTATGTCTGCATCACATGACAATTAACTTTTCTCCCATAAAGCATGATCCTGGACTGTATGAATTTGAAGATCACTGTAAAATTAATCGGCACCATTCGACTGTGACAGAACTCTCAGGAACTTCCCTATATGATAGTCACCTGTGGCACGAATCATCGAATTATTATTTTAATGACGTGGATTGTCGCTTCTTTTTTCCATGTACAGTATGGAAATTGAAAAGCATGTGTTTGCTTACCATCCTTTTCAATGGTAACTTGTATAAACTTTCTCGAGAGCGAGATGTCATAACCTATGCATTTTGAACAGGCTACCTTCCAGATAACGTTGGATGTGCCCCTAGAGTTGACTGCACTGTCCAATATGCCAATTCTCCAGGAAAAGCTCAATGGTGATATTAAGACCGTATATTTCAAAGAATCCCCCATGATGTCTACTTATCTGGTGGCTGTTGTAGTTGGTTTATTTGATTATCTTGAAGAAACCACAGCGGATGGTATGCATAAGTTCCAAAAGCTCCTCTTCCATCTCATTTGCTGATAATAATATTTTCATTTGCTGATGGCACTTCGGTGTTCTCATGCAGGGATTAGGGTTCGTGTATATTGTCCTCCCGGTAAGAGTGACAACGGAAAATTTGCGTTGCATGTTGCTGTGAAGGCTCTTGAGCTCTATACTAGGTGAGCATCTAGTTGAACTCTTTTCTTGACATCAGAACAGATAGTACACCTCTGCACTCCTCTTTGAGAATTGAACCAAGTCATAGGGATTGCCTGATATAAAGCATATGTAATAAAAAATTGAGCAGCATGGCTTTCCTTTCCCTCCTTTCAAACAATTTAAAGAAACTCCAGTGATAATTCCCCCCTCATCCTGGGGCCATTCGGTAAGAAATTGTAAATGAGTTTGCATCTGGACATAAGTCCGGTATTTGCTACATAATTGATTGAAGAATGGATTGTTTCTTTCATCTCTTCAACTATTCCTTGCTCGTTCCCTAAAGAAATCAAGTAGCTCTTTTCTGGTGGTAATGCTAATCAGATGACCATCTTCCATGGGTGCTACTTAGGTACTTCTTGGTGCCTTATCCCCTCCCTAAGCTAGATATGGTCGCAGTCCCGGAATTTTCTGGTGGGGCAATGGAGAACTATGGTTTGATCATATACCGGGAAAACGAGATGCTTCATGACGAGTTGCAATCCACAGCTGCTAAGAAGCAACGTGTAAGGAATTTTCTTCCCCTGACCTGATTTCTGTTGATTACTCTGTATTGTATCCCGCTTGTAAACGATATAACATATAGAAGTGATGGGCACCTCTTTCTCTATACCTGAAATTATGTTATCATCTCCTCTTTTTAGTCTGAAAATTTGGGTAAACATGAATAATAAATCCATTAACTGTTGGATCAGATCACAGTTGTTGCGATGCATGAAGTTGCTCATCAGTGGTTTGGCAATCTGGTTACAATGGAATGGTGGACTCATCTATGGTTGAATGAAGGTTTTGCTACATGGGTAATCTTCACTAAAATCCATTCTACTGGATGAACACTAGAGAACAAAAACTTAATCTGATTTTTATTATTTCTCTTTGATCTTTTTCAGGTGAGCTATATGGCAACTGACAATTTGTTTCCTGAGTGGAAAGTCTGGACTCAATTTCTCCAACAAACTGCTAGTGGATTGCATATGGACTCATTGGAAAAATCACATCCAATTGAGGTATGAGTTCACTCTCTTTAAAGCATGGTATCAGTCAATTAATTCATGTCGTTGATACTGTGTGGGCTGTTTTTTAGGTAGAGATAATCCATGCTCGAGCAATTCTTGAGATATTTGATGCTGTAAGCTATGAGAAAGGATCAGCTGTCATCCAGATGTTGCAAAGCTACCTTGGGGATGCGATATTTCAGGTGATAAATATCTAGATTCTGAATCATAAAACCTGATTCTCTGTAATATATTGTAATTTAAATGTATCATCAGCACTTCTCTGAAAGCTTTGTGGTTGGTTAGGCTACAAAGGATCAAGAAAAAACTCTGCCTGTTTAATAGAGTACCCTGGCATGTCTTTGTGGTTTCTCTTGCTCCCTTCCACTTTTTCTTTTTCATTTTTTCTTTTTGGTCTATATGTTACAGGTATAATAGTTCTTCCTTTGTGTCCCAGTGAACTTTTTCACGGGGTTATTTGCACTTCTTTTGAGATATATTAGTCTTATATACTTTATATTGTTATAGCACTTGATTTCCTGTAACCCTTTTTTTTGGTCGAAAATTTCCTGTAATCTAAACCTGGCTATTTTCAGTGCCTGAGATCTAATTCAATCAATCTTTTGAGACCTTGGACTACTGCTATCCCACTACTGTAAATAAGAGATTTATATTGAAACATTTAGTACATATCATGGATGATGAATGGTTGGAGTCAAGAGTCATACTTTTCATTATGCGATTCAGAGCAAGTTTCAGTAGATTGCTATACTAGAGGGAGATATTTAGCAGTATTGACTGATTCTTTCTGCGTCTCAAAAACAGAAATCACTGAGTTCATACATGAAAAGATATGCGTGGAAAAATACAAAGACTGAAGACTTATGGACTGTTCTGACAGAGGAATCTGGTGTTGAAGTGACTAATCTGATGGACACTTGGACCAAGCAAAAAGGATACCCACTCATATCTGTGAACCTAAATGGCCATATATTGAAGTTTGAACAGGTGTTATTGTAATGTTTATACATGCTTTGCCTGTCATTCATAGTAGAAGCTTTTAAATTTTAGGTGCTTGTATCCAGTGAATTCTGAAATTTTTCTCATCACTGCAGTCACAATTCATACTATCTGGCTTGGCTGGTGAGGGGCTATGGATTGTTCCCATAACCTTGTGCCTGGGTTCATATGAGAGACAGAAGAAGTTCCTTTTGAAAACACGATGTGGAGAAATTGACATATCTGACCTTTTCAATTCTTTTAGTAACAGTTTAGGCTTATCAGAGGAGAATGATCTGGAAAAATTCAAAGAGCACTTTTGGATCAAGATTAATATTTATCAGAGTGGTTTTTATAGGGTCAAATATGATGACAAGCTCGCAGCTCAGCTTATCAAAGCAATAGAAAGCAATTACCTCTCTGCAACAGATAAATTTGGTGGGTGCATCCTGCCAAGTTTGATGAGATTGCACGCTAGTTTAAACTTATTGTGTAGTTGTGAATTTATGTGTCAAGACTATCAATAGGGCACAGGAAGTTTTAGAGCAAGGATGAAATTCCCTGGCCAAGTCTTGAGAATGGAATGCATAGAAACTATTGACATACTTTTCTCTAGGAAAAAAAGTTCATAGAGAACTATCTTCACTTTTAACAAGACTTCAGTATATCTTCTATTCTATTATGGCCATAGGGCGTCTTGTTAATTATCTTACATAGAACAAGTGCAACTTCATTCTCTAGCACTTTAGGTATTATACTGCAGTATAACCAATGAGCTTCTCTATCAGTCATTTCCTTATTGTGAACATCAGCAAGTGTCAAAAATCTAATTACTGTATTTAATAACTTATTTTTAGGGATTATGGATGATACTCATGCCCTTTGCCAAGCTGGCAAACAGTCACTGTCTTCTCTGCTCACCTTGATGGGTGTATACAGAAAAGAAACAGACTATACTGTGGTATCAAATTTAATAGATGTAAGTAGTTCTGCAACAATGCAGCCCTTCACCTTATATGCCATCTATCTTAGAAAGTTGATCACCAGTAAATTGTGCTACAGGTCTGCTACAATATCGTGAAAATATACTACGATGCTTTTCCAGATTCGGTGGATAACTTAAGACAACATTTTATCAATATCCTCCTACCCTCTGCTGAGTAAGATGACGTAGTTTCTATTTAATTCACAGCGATGAATTGATTTGATAGCTGTATGAAAACTAATTCTCTTGCAAAAATTTAAGAGAATGGTTGTAGTTCCTTGCTTATGTGTTTTAAATAGAGTGAAAACAAGCTTCCTCGCTTTTCATTTTTTTTTCTTTTGGAATGTGATTGTGCAATACATGCATGGAACATTTGTGTTTTGGTACCTTTTACTTTTTCGTTGCAAAAAATGTGAACATTGACATGATGCTTAGCTTTTCTTGCGAAATTAAACTTGTGTTGCTAATAGCTATAAATCAAACTTTTCTGTTCTTCCTCACAGGAGATTAGGCTGGGAATCAGTATCTGGAGAGCCTCATTTAAATGTGCTCTTGAGGGGTGAAATCTTTATGGCTTTGGCTTCATTTGGTGATGAGAAAACTCATGAAGATGCAACCAAACGATTTGAGTCGTTGTTAAAGGATAAAAACACTCCTCTTCTTTCAGCTGATACAAAAAGGGTAAGAACACCAGCGGACATAGGGGGCTGGTCACGGCCCCTTTGTCAGTAGGGTTAGCCATTTTCTTCAATACTAAGTACTAATCAATATTAAAAGAGAATGTGCTCTTATTTTTTTCTTTTTCAAACATATGTCTCACCATCCAGACCTATAATTATTGGTTTACCTTTGACAAGGACAAATACTTAGGGACTCCTCTACAGCTTCTCAATGAGTTTTTAAATTCTCCACAGGCTGCTTATATTGCTGTGATGAGGAAAACTACTGTGGTGAGCAGGAATTATTTCGAGTCCTTGTTGAGCATTTACAGAGAAGCAGATACAGTGCAAGAAAAAGAAAGAATTTTGCGTAAGTTTTCAAGGCTAATGAATTGTCTTAGATGCAATTTCTTTCTTTGTTTTTATATTATTTTTTTTGTTCACACCGTATATGAATTTTAAGTGCTCGTGTGTGGAACTCATGCAGGTCATCTGGCAGCTTCTCCAGACCCAGAAATAGTGAGGGAGGTTCTGAACTTTTTAGTGTCAGATGAGGTATTGCATATTTGCCAGCTATTGTACTGATCGTGACAGTAAAAGTTAAATGAAAGTCAACTTCAATTTTTCTTGAGATTTACTGAGGCTATCTGAGTATCTTTCTAGGTTCGAGATCAAGACATCATTTATGGATTTAGGGGAATAAGCTTAGAAGCACGGGAAGCAGCATGGAAATGGCTGAAGGTACGGAGTTCTATTTCCGACCCTAATGCTTCGAGCATACTGTTGAAAAAATTTTATATTCAATTTGATGGCCAGTTGATATTCTGTCGAATGATGGATTAGAGTGAAATTAAGGAAGCAACTGTCAAGTCCTAAATTTTGTTGCCAATCATATGTTCTGTAGAGCTAAGTAGGGCCAGGTTTGACAAAGCTTATGTGCCTGGCCCGAAAGGATTTCATTAGTTGTAACTTGTCTGTAAGATCGACTATATGACAGCAGCCAAATCAGGGAACGTAATCTTGAGATAGATGCGGAGCAACGCCAGGTTAATATTTTGATTATCTGCATTATCAGGACAGTTGATGCATTTGCTAATGAATGCAGGATAATTGGGACTTCATTTTGAACAAATACGGTACTGGTGTGCTGTTCACCGACTTTATAACCAACATTGTTGCTCCGGTAAGCAACTGAATCCATAGGACTGTTGTACTTCACAGAAAAATGCTCTCTACAAGTGCGTATAAGGTTGCAATCCCTTGATAATATTGTTCCGCTCGTCTGCATGCCAAATTGACCCACCTTTCATAAAGAACAGTATGAATTTAATAATTTCCTGGCATTTTTTAGCTCGAGTGGATATTCCATTGGAGAAATGAGTAATAGCATGCTCTAGGAAGCTGCTCACTGCTGGATGATGTTGATCCAAGCAAACTTTTGAGTTCTTACAAATTGTGTTGTCCGTGACTATATTTCAGTTTTCAAGCAACGAGAAGGCTGATGAAGTGGAAGCATTTTTCACAAACCGGACAACTCCCGCATTTGCCATGAACTTGAAGCAAAGCATCGAACAAATCCGAATCAAAGCAAGGTGGGTTCAGAACATAAAGCAGGAAGAATCCCTTCCGGAGCTTGTCAAACAACTAGCAAGCAAGGGATGATCCATCCCAGATTACAGGACCCCAATGAGGTTCGAATTCATGAGAAACTATGAAAAATATGAATAATCCGGTAGGGTCAAGCTGCTGGCCTGCCTGCACTTGCTTTTCTTTATAGTGCCGTAGCCCCTCTTATCAGGACAAGGATCCAAAAAAGGGTCCAACTGGTCTATTCAACCGTGCTGCCCCAATGACGATGCTCGAAAAGGCTCACAAACATTTGTATGTAGCGACGAAGTGCAGACATGCACGTACATTTCGCTTTGTAATTATTAATTATGACGGAAAATGTATATTGACGCACACCTATTTCAAATTCTGTTTATCACAACCATGATCAAGACACTCATGATCGTCATCCATTAGGAACGGAATTGGGGTCACTGCCTCATTTCTTGAAAATGCAATATTAACCGAGGAGAACATATTCACTTATTTTCCTGGTGTATGGACCTCGACGATCAGGAAATGAACTCGCTGAAGATATATTTTCCTTCTCCCTTTCTTCCTTCTTACATACATTACTTCATGCAGTACCTCCTGCATCACTTTATCAGCCCTGCTAAGCCAAAATGGAGCCGCATGTTTGAAATTTTCTATAACAGCACCACCCTCGTCAATAAAGCAAAAACTTTACAATGCTAATGAGTAATAATACTATTTAATCCTAACTTTAGAACCGCGTGGCTAAAGTTCAGAAATTTTTCTTGCATATGTATGACTCTGAATATACCACACTTGAGAATTAATATTGGTGAGGTTGGATTCTCTCAACCACGAGCACAAAGAACAATGATCTTGAGCTCATCCTCATGAGAGAGAAATTTAAATTGCTTCCAGATGCAAGAACTATTCAATTATATAGAGTACATCCTTTACAACGCACATGCTTCTAATTCTTCCCAATTCGCCCACCCCCAAAGAAAGGGGCCATACATATTGCGGAACTCCTACTATGCACAATTCTACCAAGAGATGGGACTTGTGACCCTCTCCATGTTGCTCAGACTTCTGCCATAGTAACCCAAGATGCAGCCCATTATGAACAATGACATCCACTAGAAACTGGAGAACAACAAGGTGATGCAAAGTTTTGAACTCTGGGGCTACAATAATATTACAGCAAGAGCAATTGTCACAGCAACCGTACATATCAGTGCCTGCAAAAAATAACTAAGATAAGGAGAGGAAAAGCAGCAAAAGGAAAAAAATTTCAACTTGCAGATGGAGGCTAGCCCTTCAACTTTATGTAAATTTCTTTCCAAAAAGTGTCGTTGCAAGGAAAAGGATTGAGACATAATATACCTGATGCTATGGTTATGAAAGAATGAACAATCATAGGTTGAGCAGCATTGATCCTAACATATATATATATATACTGAGAAAAAACCATAATTTTTCACAAAGATGCCTCCTGCTCTTGCAGTATCTCTCTCTAATTTTTCTCAAACCATAACTCCATTAAACTTACAAGGAGCGTCAGAGGATTTACTATTGACACTGCAATGAACACAGGATGTTATCTCTCCACTTACAGCTATTGCCGAAGCAGCGAGTCCTGCCCGCTCTCTTGGATCTCTTTGATAGTAGTTGCAGAAGTACAGTAGTGTTGCAAAGTACCACATTACAGGAAAAATAAATCCACCTAGGAAACTGCAAAAATGGAGAGGCATGAGTGAGAGAGAGAGAGAGAGAGAGAGAGAGAGAGAGAGAGGGAGAGAGGGAGAGAGAGGGAGAGGGAGAGGGAGAGGGAGAGGGAGAGGGAGAGGGAGGGAGGGAGAGGGGGGAAGGAGAGAAGATGGGAGGTAAAGGCAATGCGTACCAAAACCATCCAATTCCCCAGCCAAAATAAGGAAGAGGTTTATCATACATTCCCAACTGGTGATCTTCCACGTCCTTAGCGAGGGCATAGTGGCCTTTTGGCTTGCCTCCTCCATTAGCTAAAAGCTCTACACTCAAAGAAGAATCCCAGAAACTAATCAAAAGAAGAATTCCAGAAACTGATCAAAATTCATCTTGCCACAGGTCGAAATCATGACAATCTTATGTATATTCTCATGTTAGTGAAGAATGTCCGGTAGTTGGTTAGATGAAAGCAATTTTCCAGTATGTTTTCATGTTAGTGAAGAATGTCCGGTACTTGCTAAGATGATAGCTATTTCCCAGCCAGTATGCCTGAGGTTCACCATAGACACTAAGAGATGACAATGACAGTAGACAAATGCCACAGAGAAGTCACTAATCTGTATGAACATATTAGGTTAAGCGGTCTTCACAACAATTCTTCCTCCTCCCGTCTCTCTCCTCTCCTCTTCCACCATTATCTTTCTTTTCTCTGACTCTTTATTTCTTTCTCTGGATGTGTGATTGTAATGAGACCTGTCTGCGACTCACGTCAACCTCATGCTCATATATTTCTACCAGTGAAAAACAGAGCAAATGAGCTAAAACCCGACAAAAGTACAAGTGGATAAAGGGAGTACTTTTGTCCATGATTTGACAGATCTGTATAGGAACAAGTAGATATCAAGTCTCCTAGGGGCCAACGTTTTCACCTCCAAGCACCTGCAACATAGGAGAGAAACTCTATGCTCGTTACCACATCCTGCAGAAGGAGAAAAATAACACCATACAACAACTACCAGTGAAGTCTATACGAGCTCCAAGTTTCCGAGATTAAATATCAAACTACATCCAACAGAAAAAGAAGAGAGAGAGAGAGAGAGAGAGAGACTAAGTAACATGACAATTTCATGCAAGTCAATATGGTTCTATAAAGAACTCTAAAAGTACAAAGCAGATCGCCCCGACATATCCGAGACATCTTCTCCTAATTAAGTAAGGCGTCCATACATTATGTAGCTAGTGAACTTCATCCTTTATTCTGACCAAAAAACAAACTTTATCCTTTAACAAATCATCTTAAAAGACACAGTGCAATATGGGAAATTGTAATAGATGCGTCCTGCATCGATGAGACGGGAGCGGAATCATGTGCAGCCCAATGCTCGTTTATGCATTTTCCTAGATCCACCATCCTCTATTCCAGAAACCCCGACGAAGCCAGCGCGATTGCAGAGCATCGTCAAATTCTCATGATTTTTTACGCTTTTGCACAGATAGACAACAACCCAGAATCCACAGTTGAGCTCCAATCTCGGCATAACAACAATAATCCGACCAAATCAAGAGGAACTCCGGTACAACGAAGACCCGG
Organism: Eucalyptus cloeziana; assembly: GCA_014182715.1. NCBI lineage: Eukaryota > Viridiplantae > Streptophyta > Magnoliopsida > Myrtales > Myrtaceae > Eucalyptus > Eucalyptus cloeziana. The sequence continues at coordinate 32,121,126 of CM024643.1, forward strand.
CATCGATTTCGACCAGCGTCAAACACCAGAAACGAGCAGAACCTCTCGAACATTCAACCGGAACACCAATCCGACGGGCACACCGCAAACGAGTACCCGCAAGATTGAAAATTCCGGCAAAAAAAAACACAACCCATCAAGCAACGAATTCCCCAAACGTCGCACGGGATCAAACCGAACTCGAACGGCACCTACCCATCACGGAATCCGAAACCAAGCTCTCACCTTCCGAGGAGAGACGAGAGGACATGCGGAGAAGAGCGAAAAGCTCAGCCCTTTCTTGCCTTTGCAAGTACGTAAGGATGGCCCTTCCCTCGTCGTCACCACCAATCAACGCTGCAATAATGGGATTTGGTGGAAAGCGTTGAAAGATGAGAACTTTATCTCTCCCCCCGTCTCACTCTCATTCTCTCTCTAGAGGCGAGAAGAGGAGGTCTAGGCTATCCTCAGGGGAGGGAAGGAGACAGGAGAGAGGTTGAGTTCCGGAAGTTAATCCATACATCCATGGCAGCAAATCAAATTTGAGGAGCTAATCCTGCCGCGTCCCTTTAGCTTCTCAGGCCCGGAAAAAGGGGACAACGACACCAAACGGTCGGTCTCTTAACCTTTATTTCCGACGCAAAAAAAAAAAAAACCTTTATTAACATTATTAACATTGGCCCACTATATAATTTGGCCCATATACTTTTAATTCGTTTAATATGGACTCTAAATTTTAGCATGATATATAATATTATCTTTAATTTTTCAAATTTGTTCATTTAATAGTTCATGAATTTTTTTTATGTATTCAATTTTGTCATTTTATTAATGGAAGTTCATGCATAACATTAAATATTTTTATATAGTTCGAGGACTAGATTGAACGTAAACCAAAATTTTAAGGATAACGTTTGAATAAATTAAAAGTTCGGGGACGATATTACACATTGTAATAAAGTTCATAAACCACAACAGATAAATTAAAAGTTTATGGAATGCATTGCACGTTTGATCCAAGTTTAGGAATTATTTGTGTTGTTGTCCGCCAAAAAATTACTTCTTAAATTGTATTCTATTTCACAGGAGTCAATAGCAATTACAAACCCTTAGTTGTGGTTATTGTACGATATAACAAATTTTTAAATGCATTATAATACCGAGAAGAAATGATAAAAATCTTATAAATTAGTTAATGGGGAGAGTCACGTGAAACACTAGGACATTAACTAATTGTTTTTTGGGGGTTGGTAACTAATTTTTTTTTTTTCGGTTCTATTTTACGCCTATTCTAACGCTCACGACTTCGCCCGCTTCCTTATGCGGGCGTGAAAAACCCACTTCTGAAATTAATTCATCCTCATCCAACTCCTCAGAAGGTGGGGATTCGACCCCCCACCTCTCCCTTCCACGTTAGATTTGGTAACTAATTGTTAAATTGAAACATTTGAAGCATTTATTTTTTGTGTAACAAAACTCATAGCATTTAATTAGGCAAGCACGAACCCAGATTGGAAGATTAACGAGTGAACAGTGCAAGAGTACTCCCTGTGTTGCTCTTAGAGGCGATTTTAAATTTGGGATTTATTTTTTAGGCAAATCTTAAATATGAGTTTGCTTTCATATATTCATGTAGATGAAGTGACGTTTGATATATCTATCTTGTGACACACAATTCTATTGGTTTGTGATCTAAATAGTAAAATCACAAATCAAGTGATGTAATTGGTAATCTTCAAAAGGTGTTAAGTACCAATAAATATTAGAATAAGTCAAGATACAATGTTGATTATTGACTTTTTTTAGCATGTCGGTAGACATGATTGTTTGGAAGAATCTTATGGGAAACAACAAAACGTCATCGTCGACTTTTGTGATAGATGAATTTATTATAGAAATATCATATATTTAGATAACGAAGTCTGAATCACGATTGGCTCCGTGCTAGATGATAAGTCGAGAGACTCTCTTTTAAATCCTATTGGAATATGCCTATTATGGCGATCAATCTACGCCACCTATTTATGGGCATGATAATTCTTGTTAAACAAGCGAAAGTAAAGTTAAAAATGTCAACAATGAAGTGAAAGAAAAAAATAAAAATCTCCATTTAAGTACGTAAATTGAAATGCTCCCCACATATAAAAGGCAATTGTATATTTAGGAAGCGAGTTAGGTGCAAATTTTGATTCTTCAATTAAGGTACAAAATAGAGCTTGTCGTTATAGACTTATGATAATCAAGCCAATTCGAGAAATTATTTGTCACTCTATTTAAGAGGGTAAAAATTCGTGGGAAAATCAAATATCACAATTGAGTAGATTTGAGCACCTCCAATTTTTAACCAAGATTTATAGCTAATCTAAGAATATTACAAAGTTGATATAAAAACTTTCAGATATACTTTTTAGGAATATGTGCATTACAAATTCCAAAACTTGTCGCAAAAATATAATTGAGTTATAAAACTTTCAAAAAATATAATTAAGTCATAAAATTTATAAATTTGATACAATCAAATCATTCGGTTAACACCATCGGTTTATTCACTGGAAAATGCCAAAATGACATTTTAAAATTTATCTATTTATCCCAAGTGACATTTTTTATTATTTTTAAAAATCTTACTTAAATAACAGTAAAAAACTTCACAAAGAAAAAGCTAAAATAATTTTAAAAATTTGAAAACCAAGAGAAAAAAAAAGGGCAGGGGACTTGGCTGGGCAACTTTAGCGATAAGTTATAGGATTTATAGTGTACATATCCATATTTTTTAAAATTAATGTCTGTAAATAAGATATATATATATATATATATATATATATTTATCTTTAACCGAGGACCTCAATGAGAAAAGTTGAACTAGAAAGGGAAATGGTGGCCCATATAAAGAGAAAAAAACCGCCAGAATTAAATAATAATAATAAAAAAAAAGGAGCAACGCCTCGAGCGAGCGGGAGCTTCGAAAGCACAAAAAGGCCGTCGTCTTCGTAATCTCACGAACCCAGATAGAGAGAGAGAGAGAGAGAGAGAGACTGCAAACTGCGCGTCCCGCGTCGCCGATCGCCGGAGAATCGCCGCCGGCGAGATATGGGGAACCAGAAGCTGAAGTGGACGAAGGAGGAGGAGGGGGCGCTCCTCGCCGGAATCGCCAAGCACGGCGCCGGCAAGTGGAAGAACATCCTCAAGGACCCCGAATTCGCCCCTTCCCTCGTCAATCGCTCCAACATCGACCTCAAGGTCGCTCTCCCTTCTCCTTTTTTCTTTTTTTTTGGTGAACTTTTCGGTGCTCGGACGTGTGCATTTCCTGGGTTTTTCTGTCCGGTGCTGATCCTCGGCAAGGCGCTAGCTTTTTCGACTTTTGCGCTCGAGGTTTAAATGCGCGCTTCGGCGACAGAGACTCATGTTCCTCGTCGCAGTGCAATGCGGGTGATTTTCGGCGTTTCTAGTGCAAGGAGTTTCGCCGTCTGCTGAAAATTGAAATTCGAATGGTGATCTTCGCTTCCGTGGAAAGTACTTGGCATCGCTCTCCGGCTGGTTTTTGGAAATTTATCCGGGGCGGAACTAGGGGAAAGGGGATGAGTGTCTTATATTTGAGCAAGAAAAGTTCCTTGATGGGTTTCAGGTTGAATTCAAAGTTTGTGATGGTGTCGTCGAATCTGATGCAGCTGTGGTGTCGATTGTAGTTTTGGCAGCTTTAATTGAAGTTTGAAGGAGAGAATTGACTGTTGTGTCGATGAAACAGAATTGTAACTCTTCGAAAATACCTAACACAATTTGGTCAATGGAAAAACTGGGTTACGACATTTTTTTCATTTTTCATTGCTTCTCGAAATTCTGAAACACGCCGCGCATTGCGCGGGTCAATTTGAGAATCGATCATTATGTTAAGAATGAGCCTTGTCCGATGCGCTCGTATTGTCGAACAAAACTATATGTCGCTGTGAGCAAATATATGATTGTCCTGTTGAAGACTCATTTCATTTTTGTATTGTCAATAAGAACTTGATTTTACTCATCTTACCTTTAGATAAGTTGGGGATATCTGTTGCCATATCAGCTTACTCTGGAGCTGTTGTAGACAACACCCAATGTGTTGATATATTACTCTAATTATGAATTTATGCATAGCTGGATCAAATCAGCTCTGTCTGAGCTGAAATGAAGTGTGGTACCTTGTTTTCAATTTTCCTTTGTACAGAGATAACGGCATCCTATAATGAAGTGCGATACCTTGTTTTTCATTTTCTTTTGTACAGACATAATAGCATCCCATAATGAAGTGTGATACCTTGTTATTCATTTTCTTTTGTACAAAGATAGTAGCATCCCATAATTTCAATTTTCTTTTCTTTTCTTTCTTTTTTGTGAAAACTCATGATGATTACACCCTTTAATCTTCCATATCCAGGACAAGTGGCGTAACTTGAGTGTCGGTACTTCTGGACAAGGTTCTAGAGATAAACAAAGGCTGTCAAAAGTGAAAAGTCTGATGGCCGTTCCTCAGTCCAGTACCGTGCCTCTAGATCCACAAGCTCATGCTGCATCTACTGATGTTGCATTGGTCAATTCTTCAAATAGCTTTCAAGATGGCAAAAATTATTCACTGTGGGTATCTGTGCTCCTTTTCCTTTTCAGTAACGGCAATCTTTTTTACTTCTATCCTTTGTTATCCTTTCTGTTTATACTCCCTTCCCTCTGGCATCTACTCGGGATTTTGTAAACTTGCACATTGGACCATTGCAGGAAGAAAAAAGAAAGAAGCTTATGCAGGAATCTCTTAAGTGGGCATTCGTTATTGGTTGAGCATTTGCTAGATGAAAATTTGCTTCACTTCTACTTGGTTTTTGTATAGGCTTTTGTTCTTTGTATGGTGTAAGACAATTATCACACGGAACTCATTCGGCCATCAGTCCGTACCATGTCCCCGACCACACAGTGCATGACACAACAATACAATAGTGTCACACTCTTGAGTCGCAGAGTGTACTTCTGTTCTGGGCACTTTGTGGAAGGTAGAAGGACATTCTTTGCGTTGTATGCTCTGATATCAACTCTGTATTGTTGCTGGATTGCTGTTTTTGATTCTTCTATTTAGAATACTTTGCATTCTTACAAGCTTCAAGTTGAGCCCTTTCTTGTCAATTGGAAGTAACAAATTACTTTGCTTCATCTTTCAGGCTTTTCAAGTTTTCATTGATGAATTTTTTGGATATATAGGGACAACACGCTAATCTTTGATGCACTTTCATCCACGAAAGGTCCCAATGGATCCGACATTGGTGCTATTGTTAGCTTCATTGAGGTGAGTTGAGATCTTTTGTGACAGCATTGTTGTACTTGTATTAATTTGTCATTGGGAATGTTTGGAATATTTTTTGGTGGTTTTTTTATGCACGTTGTAGAAGCTGCGACAAATATCTTTAGTGAAGTTATGTTGATAGGCACATGTGGCTTGCGTGATGTGCGTTACATGTGATCTACATGCTGCACTTTATCTATATATACTTTGGGTGTGTGTGTGGCTTTTACTGAATGACGAGAGAAGTAGTTATAAGACCGCAAATGCCTCACCACCGTGGATATGCTTTCTTAAGTTGAAGGTGGGATCTTTTGTGTATTTAGGTTTGTCCTAAAGGGATTAAAATAATCTCAAAAGCAACATGTAATGCTAACATTTGCTCTAGCCTTCCATAGGTGATTAATACTCAAATTGTTTTATCAGGAGGAAAGAGATGATGTCAGTTCTTTAGTCGACTCTTGTGTCTGCTTCGATGGTAGTTCTTACTTTCAGGAGGTGGTATAACATTAGTTTACTTGCCAAAAATGCAGCAAAGGCAAGAGGTGCCACCAAATTTTAAAAGATTACTGAGTTCAAAATTGAGAAGGCTTGTTTCTCAAGGCAAACTCGAAAAGGTGAATTTTCTATTTTCACATTAATGTGAGTTTTATCGAACGGCATGTTATATGAATTGTCGACCTTGACAAGGCTTGGAAATACTGCAAGGGTTGTCTTTGGTATGGATCTTGCACCCCCCCACCCCCTCTTTCTCCTTGGCTGATATTACCGAATTTTTTGTATGCTTTTACAGAAATGTAACATCATCCGATTTCCCTCACTGTTATTGCAGGTGGAGAAATGTTATAAGATCAGTCGACAAGCTCCTCTAGGAACAAAAACATCTGTCCCAGAGCAGAAGGTAGTTCAGTCCCTGCCATCACAGCAGTTGGCATTGTCAAGTCATGAGACAATGAAAGAGGTGGCAATGGCTGCTGCCTACAACGTTGTTGAAGCAGAGAACAAATCGTTTTTGGCTGCTGAGGCTGTTAAGGAGTCTGAACGAGTCTCAAAAATGGCAGATGACGCGGTTATGACGCTACAGCTAGTACAAGAGATCTATGAACAATGTAAGTTCAATCCTCTTACTCTCTAATTGCCCTTGCAGTGCTGAGCTCTGAAAAAATTTCCGGTGGGGTTTTGCTTTGCAGGTTTGCAAGGTGAATTTGTTCTCATGACATAATGCATTCAGTGTAACTCCAAAGGATTATACTTGCTGTAATTATCTGACTTGCCTCGCATGTAAATTTTCCATGTAACATAGGATTTTCCTGCCTCGAGCGCTCTTATTTGGTTGAATATCTGTTAGATCATATATGTTTGCTGCTTACGAGTAAATAATTCTTTATTTGTTCTGCTTCAGAAGATTAGTCCTTTCTTGAGATTTTCCTTTGACCTTCAAGGTTTGTGCTAATTACAGCTATTCGTCAATTATTACGAACGACCCTAAGGAAGCTATTTTTTCCACCTGGGGCTAAAGAGAGAATTTAGAATGATAATAGGCTTTTTGGTTTGCAAACTGCAATTGCGGTCCACTTGACTTGAGAATAACTCCATCAAGATGCCTTTAATATGCTATCACAATTTTATGGAGCTTCATCTTCTTTTGTTAGTCTTTTCTCAATGAAGGACTCGATGTGGTCGAGTTTGATCTTTTTTAGACCTTTACATCTTTATAATTCAGGGTAGGAAAAAACTATCGGATGACAGATTTGACGTGGGCTTTCGCTAGTCATGTAAGCATGTCAAATTTTTGTGATGCAGATTGTGGGTTGTCATTCTTTTTGAGCCGATAAATGCCGAATTTTGATTGTGACGGAAAGAATCCAATCTACCACTCCCCTACCCAGATAGCCATGCACAGAAATTCGATCATGGATGACCAGTTTAAGCCCTGTCCTTGTTCTACTGCAAAAAGGGCACTCGAGATGGATGTCAATCGATTGATCTTTGTCTGTCACCCTTCTTTGGATGATGTATATCCCTAATTTATATTCCAGGAGCCTAAAGGTTATTGGTGGCTTCTGTGCAGATGCCAATCAGGCAAAATAACATATATATATTTAAATGGATGGCATCGAGCTAGTTTCTCCGGTATGATCTATTATTGTAGCCGCTTCCTTGCTTAATTCTTAAGTTATGCTTGTGCTGGGCTACTGGTCAAATCATAATCCTCCTTTTTCGTTCTGCTTCCTCCCTACCACTTGACCTCCAATAGTGTCCAAGCTTATCTTTTGCTTTTGCCGACGCCTTTCGAATCGTCTACAGGCTATGTTGAAAAGTAGGATCGTGTTTCTTTTCCTGGGGCTAATATTCAGTTATACAAGAGAAAAAAAGAGGATGAATTGACCCCAAAAAATTAATTAATTAATTTTATTATTATTTTTTAAATGAATTATGTATCTATCAACGATCTTTCAAAGCAAGTCCAAGCAGACAGTATCTAAAGTCTGGACATTTGCTTCCATGAACATTTGATATGACAAATGAAGATTTTCCTGAAATTCGAAAGTCTGACTGTTGGGATCGGTCGGATCCCGAAAAACCGGATTCGGCACCTAAACCGAACCCCTAAATCATATACGGAAGATAAGCGGGGACACGTATCACCGATCAAAGACACCACTTCAATCGAGGCGTACGCCTGTCACTGGCCATTAGACACCGATGTCGTATTGAAGAAGAGATTTCGGTTAGTTCGATCCGATGTCGAAGATTCGCCGTGAAGTGGAGATGGCGTCGCTTCTTGGAGAGAGAGAACTTTTGGAAGAGAAGAGAACGTACGTTAATTATTTCAAAGGTGTCTTCCATTCTCTCTCATCCCTTTATATAGCCTTCCCCTTCCACGGCCTTATTCCCGTGGGCCGGGCTTTTGGGCCATCGTGGCGCTGGCCAGCTTAGCCCCGTTATTAAATCCATCATCTCCCACTGCACATGGTGGGTCGCAACATAACATGGGCGGATAGGCCCAACTTAGGCCCATCAACTGAAAAAAATCCTCTTTCCTCTTTCAACATTCATACCGGTGAATAATCCGTCGGTAAAGATTGAGAGCTCGTTGCTATACATCCGTTAGGAATATATAGCGAACTCATATTGAGCATCATTTTCCGAGTAAATTTAGTATACGACTCTAGATCGATCGATCGCATTTATCTCTTTAATCTCATTTGAACAATGATATATTTATATTGTATTCACAATTATGATTATCCCAAAGACATCGTAATTGGTCGAATTCGTGAATACAAAACCAATGTGATACTACAAATCCGATCTTCCTTTTCCTTCAAACTCTCAATTTCAGTTTAACTTGCTTTTCTAGAAATGTCCCATTAGATCGAATCATCTCATGACCATTGGCAACATTCTAAGATAGCAAAACACTAAATAGAAATCTTGAGAATAAGTAAGAGTCATGAGGGCACTAAAAAATTGAGGAACTCTATTCCTCAAGAGTCTCACACGTCATAAAGTTGAGATCAAACTTTTGTCACTCTTATAGGTCGTCTCATGCATACGTAGTATGAAATACGTATTACGGTATTAACTCCTTTCCCATGGAGCGTATGTCTACACCATCAATACCGTACAGATGATAGTTCGGACATACCCAATGTCTAACTTGAGTTCACGTATTTACTCATTCACAAAATTCATGTAACTCACATCCTGCATCTTAGATGATAAAGTAAAAATGTGTGTTATTTTACTTTGGACATCGTAAGTACTATGTCCTCATCTTAACACTCAGTTAAGGCGACATACGTATTTTAAGCTTGAGCTCGATTATCACCTAGATAATAAGCTTAAAAAAAATCGTCTCATCTCTATTTATCACATAGTAAATAGAGGCGATTACCGTGTGAGAGGGCTAATCTCTTATCCGTCCGATACTTTCTTAATATAATATAATGCACTAAGCATTAAGATGCATAAAGATCATACAAAAATTCATAGGCATTAATAATGAAACAATACTAGTTCATATATGTGAACAACTCAGGAAATTACAATTCAGACATCGACTCTACGCAATCTTAGAGATTTTACATGACCACAAATCACATCTCTAGGTATTGGCTTTGTCATAGGATCTGGCTACCATTCAATGCGTAGATATGTACTGCAAGTTCACATTCTTTCGTGCAACCATATCTTTTGACAAAGTTATACTTGGTATCTATATGTTTGGTCTTGCCATGATATTTTGGATCTTTGGTGTACGCTATAATTGCTTGGCTATCTCAATTAACTAATAATGGATTTGCAGCTTTCGATAACACCTAAATGATCCAAAAAATCTCTTAAGCCAAACTACTTCTTATATTATCAGCATAATGCCACGAACTCATCTTCCATCGTGGACAAGGCTATACACGTTTGTTTCTTACTGCTCCAACATATGGTGCCGGTATTCATTAAGAAACAAATCTAGAGGTAGATCTCCTTTCGTCTAAACCTCCTCCCTAATCAATTTTAGAATAGCCTTTGAGTTGCAGATCATTTCCTTGATAACTCATCGTATAATCATTCCCTTTAGATACCTCGGTATTCTCTTAACGGCTTTCCAATGTGCTTGGACTCGGATTGAATTGGTATCTACTCACCATTCCAACTGCAAAACATATGTCGGGTCTTGTACACATCATAGCGTACATTAAGCTCCCAATCCGCACTAGCATAAGGAACATGTTTCATTTGTTCCTTTTCTTGTGGAGTCCTCGGACACGTCTATGGCTCAATCCTTCACCTTTCGCAATAGGAGTGTCTATGGGTTTACTATCTTGCATACGAAATCGTTCAAGAACTTTATTTATATATGTTTCTTGCGAAAGAGACAACGATCTCTCGAACGATCTCTTGAAATCTTAACTCCAAGAATGTATGCAGCCTCACCCCATATCCTTCATCTCAAAGTTGGAAGACAACCAACTCTTGACAGTATGAACAAACTCCATATTGCTTCCGGCACCTTGTATATCATCAACATATAATGATATGATCACAAATTGATCCTTGGATCTTTTGATATATACACAATGATCCTCATCAATCATTGTAAAATCATATGCCATTATGGCATTATGAAAACGTATATACCATTGTCTTGATGATCGCTTAAGGCCGTATATCGACCTCAAAAGTCGACACACCTTTTCTTCTTGGCCTTTTACCATGAAACCAGTTGGTTGTTCCATGTATATTTCTTCCTCTAATTCTCCATTGAGGAAAGCAGTCTTTACATCCATCTGATGTAATTCAAGATCTAAACTAGATACTATTGCCAGAATTATGCGAATCGAGGTAAATCTAACTACAGGAGAAAACGTATCTTCATAATCAATCCCTTCCCGTTGATTATACCGCTACAAGGCGAGCCTTATGCCTTTCTATCGAGCCATCAGCCTTTCGCTTTACTTTGAGAACCTATTTGTTCCCAATAGCTCTGCGTCCTTTTGGAAGATCAACCAGTTCCCAAACTTGGTTTGATTTCATTGACTCATTTCCTCTTCCATTGCATGAATCCATTTTTCCTTACTAGGCAATTTAGAGCCTCATTAATATTTCTAGGCTCATCCTCATCTTGTGGAGCAACCATAAAAGTTTCCCCTTCAATGTCAAAACGTCGACAGGGAATACTTTGGCGACTTGTTCGCCGTATGGGAGTTTGTACACTTTGCACATCATTCCCCATTATGCTCCCACTTTGGGATTAGATAATGATGTCGTCTCATCATGTGGTTTGGAGTCAATTCATCACTTCTCATATTACTCCCACTTGACTATAATGCCCAAAATCATCGCTGGTTGGATCAAATTATTTTTTTACTAAATAAACGTTATAGCTAATTATACTTGGTCTAAAAAATAAACATAATGAGCAATTCTAATTTACATATTTTTCGCAATCCAACAATCGTGTTAACGACCCACTTTAAATAAAGAATTTACTTCATGTCAGTCCAGAACGAGGTTTTTTTTTTTTTTTTGGATTATTAATTGAGTAAAAGACATTATTTCCGATAACTTTTGTTATCACATCTCTCTTTAGAGTCGTGTCTAGCATACTAAGGCACCATTTGTTTTGTGAAAAATTAACTGTTCAAAAAAATATTTCTTAAAAATTAAATAATCAGTCAAAGAAAAATGTTTTCATCATCAATAACAATTTATATTTAAATAATTTTAATTTACAAATGTTAGACATATCTTTTTTTTTTTTTTTTTTTTGGATTCATCCATTTTTTATCTAAGCGTGTCTAGATACAAATTTGTTTTTCTTAAAAATGGATAATACTTTTTTTATTCGAATCATTTATCTTTCACGAAATAAACGGAGTCATGATAATGAATAATAAGAAAAAAACATACATTTACAAGAGCAAAATTAAGTGGAGAAAGCGAAAATAATTGGAGGGAAAAAAACAAAAAAAAGGGAAGCGAGGACGGAGGATGAGTGGTAATAATGGGAGAAGGGGAAGGGCAAATCCGGAAGAAAGGGGGGAGGAGCAAAGAGCAATGTACAAAAAAGACCTAAGGGCACGCACGCACGCACGCACTTTCGGTGGTTCTCTTCTCGCCTCCTCCCTTCTTCTGCAACAACATCATCAGCAACGACAACAGCAAAGCATCATTCCCTTCCTCCTCCTCCTCCTCCTTCCTCTCTTCTCCAATCTTCAAACTCCGCGGCTCAGATCCGAGGAGTTTGATTCCAAAAACCCCCCCTTTCTCTCTCTTCATCTCCAGCAGCATCATCCCTCAGGTTCCTTCCCTCTCTCTCTCTCTCTCTAGAGCCGTCGAAGCTCGCCGCCGGGGCGTCGTCGTCGGTTTTTGGGTCGGCGATTTGCGAGATTTTTTTTTTTTTGGGGGTTTGGAGGGGCGTTGGTTGATTCCGTGGCCGGCTTCGGGGGAGGCGCGGCCGGTGGGAGATTGATTTCGGGGGATTCGGATCTCGGAGGCTGTCTCGACGTGTCCCCAGATCGAAATTTTTTGATCTGGGTTATTGCTCCTTTTTCTGACCTGGGGTTTCGTGCCCGTGTGGACGCCGCCTTTTCTGATTTCGGGAGAAAAGTTGGGGGGGAGAATTTGAGCTGTTTTAGCATTGGGAATTCTTCCGAGGCTAGTTTCCCGGACGCTTGTGGATTGCTAGGAGATGGGGATTTGGGAGCTGGTAGGTCGAAAAAAGTTTTTGGTGGTTGCAGACTGGGGGTGTCTCTATGCGGCGGCGGCGGCGAGTCTTTCCTAGAAGCTGGATTGTGGATGCCACCTTTTTGATTTGGGGAGCGAATTTGGGGGAATTTTAACGTGTCTTAGCACTGGGAATCCGTCCGAGGCTAGTTTCCCGGACGTTTGTGGATTACTAGATGTGGGGATTTGGGAAAGGGGTGGGAGGTGTTTGGAAGCTGGTAGGTCGGTTTTTGGTGGTTGGAGACTGGGGGTGCCTTGATGCGGCGAGAGTCTTTCTTAGGAGCTGGATTGCTGCGTGTCATTGGGGTCTTTTGTTTTATATGGTTGATTAGGACTAGGAAGACTTGACTTCTTGTTGCTATCTTATTCTGTTTTTCATACTAAACTTAGGCCTCAGCGAGGCGGAAGTGTTCCTTGAATGATTTTTTTTTTTTTTGTTTTTCTGTGCAGTCATGGCAGGCTTGACACCAGAAGGATCTCAGTTTGATCCCCGTCAGTTTGATTCCAAGATTAATGAGCTGTAAGTTTTCCTCCTGTTCCGTGTCATGCTCCTTTTTGATTGAATGATTCTGAGTTAAAGTGATTTGGTTCTTGCTCGAATTGATTGTTTGCCATGGTGCGAATATTGTTTGCAGGACAACTGAAGGGCAAGAATTTTTTACTTCTTATGATGAGGTTTACGATAGCTTTGACTCGATGGGTCTGCAGGAAAACCTCCTCAGGGGCATCTATGCTTATGGTATGTCTAGAGAGGAGCTCCCACTTACAGATTTAGTTGCTACTCTTGAATTTTCCATTAGCTTGCTTAATCGCTCTTTTTGTCGAACAAGTACCTACATTACTTGGTGGTGCGATCATTGAGAACTTTCTGCTAAATTCTGACTGTCTGAGATGTAAAGTTCTGAAAATGTAGTTATTGAATTCTGATTTGTTACTTGACCAGCGTTCATATGTTTCTGTGGTTGTTATATTCAAGTCGATCATACGCTGATTATTCCTCCTGTTATCTTCTTATCAAGGTTTTGAGAAGCCTTCTGCCATTCAACAAAGGGGAATTGTGCCATTTTGTAAGGGTCTTGATGTGATTCAACAGGCTCAATCTGGAACTGGAAAAACTGCAACTTTCTGTTCCGGAATCTTGCAACAACTTGACTATGATGTTGTTCAATGCCAGGCTCTAGTTTTGGCCCCAACTAGGGAATTGGCTCAGCAAATTGAGAAGGTCATGCGAGCATTGGGTGACTATTTGGGTGTGAAGGTTCATGCTTGTGTGGGTGGAACCAGTGTTAGGGAGGATCAGCGTATTCTTCAAAGTGGCGTGCATGTTGTTGTGGGCACCCCTGGCCGTGTTTTCGACATGCTGCGGAGACAGTCACTTCGGCCTGATTATATCAAGATGTTCGTGTTAGATGAAGCCGATGAAATGCTTTCACGAGGATTCAAAGATCAGGTTTGCAGTGGTCTAAGATCTTTGTTCTTTTCTAGTTTTCTTGTTTAGAACGCTTATAAGAAGCTTGATCTAGATAAATGACTTCTACTAATACATTTGTTGAGGTCCTATCATCTGTGGTTAACATGAATATGAATATGGTTAATCAACATTTGTAAAAAGAAAATTGTGAGCAATAACTAATACACCCTGCCAAGCGAAATGGCGGGCAAAAGCAACCGTCATGGATGTGGACTAGTAGATCAGCAATTGCTATTGTGTATATGATGATATAATGGGCTGAACGAATTGCTGTTAATGATGGAGTTGTTTGACAAGTCCTGGCCCCTTTTGTGTGCACCGTCGAAATATGTACTCTATGACGGGTGGTCACAGGGTTACGAGAATTGGATTTGTGCCACCATATGTGCACTTATGCATGTATATCTTCTCCCTTTGTACAATTTTGTTTTGACCTACCTGCACATTTTAGGATTATCAAGGGATACCTTTTTTGGTTCTTGTGTGGTTTGGCTCATTAAAGTATAGCACTGCACTGTGGTTTACATCATCAAGTTGATTTTACCTGTGACTCACTTCTACTGTTCTCTTTTTTCAGATCTACGACATTTTCCAGCTGCTGCCATCAAAGATTCAGGTTGGTGTATTTTCAGCTACGATGCCACCAGAGGCCCTCGAGATCACTAGGAAATTCATGAACAAGCCTGTTAGAATTTTGGTGAAGCGTGAAGAGCTCACCCTCGAGGGTATCAAGCAGTTTCATGTCAATGTCGAGAAGGAAGAATGGAAGCTGGAAACATTGTGCGATCTCTATGAAACCCTGGCCATCACCCAGAGTGTCATTTTTGTCAATACCAGGCGCAAAGTCGACTGGCTGACTGACAAAATGCGAAGCCGAGACCACACTGTCTCTGCTACTCATGGTGACATGGACCAGAATACTCGTGATATAATCATGCGGGAGTTCAGGTCTGGGTCTTCTCGGGTTCTCATCACCACCGATCTCTTGGCTCGTGGAATTGATGTGCAGCAAGTCTCACTTGTTATTAATTATGATCTGCCAACCCAACCGGAGAATTACCTACATCGTATAGGACGAGGTGGACGTTTTGGAAGAAAGGGTGTTGCCATAAACTTTGTGACAAGGGAGGATGAGAGGATGCTGTTCGATATACAAAAGTTCTACAATGTGGTCGTTGAGGAGCTACCATCGAATGTGGCTGATCTCCTTTGAAGAGGTTTTTTGGTGTCTCTGGCGAGGGAATTTTTTCCATCTCTTAAGCAGTTTTTGTTGCTCTTTTGTTTCAGTAACTTAAGGTACTTGGCTAAGTCCATATGACCATTTAATTGTATGGGAGCCTCAATTGCAACATACCTGCGGCACGTGTTGCAGAGAGGTTTGGTTTTGTGCGGTCTTTTTCGTAATGTTGTTGAAAGTCATGTAGTAGGTTGGACCACTTGCTTCTGTTTTGATCCGCCCCTTTCTATATATTTCATATTGCTCGTCACCTTTACTCTCTTCGTTTCGTTCCAGCTCTTTCTTTGGTGTTCTGGCCTTGATTTCGCTTCTCTTGCTAGAGTGAACCCTTTGTTAGACTCGACAATTGAAACTAGCTTGAATGGTCAAAGCTATAGGAGCAAAAAAATTCGATAGTCTCTCTAGTCCGTGCTTCCACACATCAGTCATTCGCATTATGCCGAAAGGACAATGATGGGGGGAGTTCAATGCAGTCCTTGCCATTTGCTGTTTGCCAAGTGCATTAACACGATCCAGGAAAGTAAGTTAAATGAGATTAAGTCCAGGGTCGTCAGAAAATACGCGAGGTTCGTTGATTGTTTTTGAGTCGAGGC
Source organism: Eucalyptus cloeziana (assembly GCA_014182715.1). Lineage (NCBI taxonomy): Eukaryota > Viridiplantae > Streptophyta > Magnoliopsida > Myrtales > Myrtaceae > Eucalyptus > Eucalyptus cloeziana. Next base: position 32,136,935 of record CM024643.1, read on the forward strand.
TGCCGAGTGCCGTTGCTATTGCACCCAGTGCAATTACTTTCCTCCCTAATGACTCAAGTGTTTACTAGTTAAACAACTGCTAGGTCCTCGCTGGCGCAATTTTTATTAGTTAGGAGAAAGCTTTTCTTGACGTGATTGTACAGTGCACACGTCTTTGCCATGCGTGCCCTCTTTCTTTGACGTATCATACCCACTGCTTAAGCCATCAAATGCACAGTATTGATTGAATTAACCTCCATATAATCGCCCATGAACACAAACCCTGAAACCACACGCTGAGCTCTCTCTTGTTCGCCATGGATATGAGTACCTGTTGTCTTCAGTCGCCTCGATTTAGGAGCTGCAGATTGGTGCTAAAAATGTCGTATTTGAGCACACTACAATTTCAATTATGTGCAATCCATAACATCCCAGAACAAAGAACAACAGTCATAATTTTTCGTGAGACATTTCACTTACTAATAGTTTACCTATAGTCAGCAAGTGTAAATCCGGTTTTCACCAGCGAATGACCTTATGATCAGTCAAACCGAATAAATGTAAACAAAACCGACCATCTGGATGGATTCTTTTGCAGAAGATGGCACTCTACCCACTTATTCTGCGGTTGGATGCAAAAGCTCCCAGTAAAACCACAGTCTGAGAAATGCATCTTGCTTCAAGCAGTATATACAGGCTTCGAAAAACTCCAGGCAATGATGACGAGGTAACCGCATAGAATATACAGAGGGCATGGACAGAGAAATGGGGAGTCGCTAATACCGCAATTTCTCATCATTGTTAAAGTGCAAGCTCTCAATACCCTTAAGAGTGGACTCAAGAGTCTTCGTGTTTGAGGCACTTTTACTACCAGAAGGACGATTCTGCTCTGATGATCCAATAGGTGAACTTCTCTGGCCACCTGGAAACTTTGGGAGTGCTCCAGGGTTCATATCTGTTGTACGCAGGGTGGAAAGATCGGATTCCTTCCCGGGAATAACCGCTTCACGACTGCTAGAGGCAGCCGCTCTCCTAGATGATCCACTTGACCACAAAAAGTTAGAACTGGATGGCTGCATAGATTCAAGTGACCATCTATTAATCACATGTTTAACATTAAAATCCATAAAAATATCAAGCTTAATAGAAATCAGATAAGAAGGTTTAACAACGTAAATTTGCATTATTGTAACATTTGCAGGGCAAAAAAAAGAAACCAAAACAAGTGCTTTATAACAAGAATCATAACTCTCGGACAGCCTCAGCATTGTGTACAAGGGATGCGAAAAATAATTCAGTAATATTTTACACTGCTTGGCAAGAAATTCTCTCTTTGAAGAAAAAGCACAGATAATACTGATGGTAGCTTAAAAAGCAACTATATATATGTTTAATAGAAGCAAAATCATGAACATAAGTATATCAAAGTCACAGTGATCATATACAGAATCCACCACTCTAGAACATTTAAAATGTCTTGACAGCTAATGCATACAAGCAAGGATTATCGTTAATTGAAACACTATACTACACTGCGCAATGTGTCAGGTAAACAGGAAAATCTATAGCTTCACATGAAAACAATCTGCACCAAGCATAAGCCTCTGGAAATCAATCCAATTAGCTGCATCACCTTTTCCAACCAAATGAAAATCATGATGTGCATCATACAAGAAGTTCCAAGTCCATGACAAACACGACCAAAGTTGCAGTCTAGTAAATTGAACCAAAATTGTAAAAATACAGACTTTGAAAGTTAGCATATGCATGACAACAGGACCACGTTCCATGTAAACTTAGTTTGGTCGCCGAAACATCTGTTTGAAAACATTGTCTTACAACAATTTAGTCTCTTCAGATATCCTCATGTGTCACAATCGACTGCATCATGATCACTGAATCCAGCTGTAGGGTGTCACCAACAGACATATTCCATATGGAAGACACTTAAAAACATGAGTGCTCTCCACTCAAAATATTCTGGCGAGTCATGATATGGAGTTGTACCGCATCCCATTTTCACAAGTATATATCATTCTTTGATATGAGGGCGTGTAAGCGAAATAACAAAAGAATGCACAGAAGAAGTTACAAACCATGGCATCTCTAGAGATAGCGTGCTCATTTGCAGCTGGATTCTTTTGTTTAGATAAAATTCCAGATGTCACTATTGGTCCGGAATGCATCCTGCGAGAAGGCTCTGCTGAAGACCAACCAACAGGTCTATTATCTTCACCACCTGCAGCAAAGTACACAAGCTGACAAGCAGCAATCCCAAATATGGCGCATAATTGGCACACTGCACCTGCCAGCAGGTGTTGTCAGTGGGCATGGAGAACTACCTAATTGCTTTTCGGCATTGGCAGCAGGGGAAGTTCCGCCGAAACTTGGTCCAGCACCAGAACCCTGCATAAAAATGTCACAATGGTGTAAATAACCCCAGCATACTGCCTATTAATACCCCAATAAAACAAAGAAAAGTTGCTTACAAGAGGACGAGGAGGAGCAGTAGCAATCTGTGATTGTTGATATTTCAAAATGGTCCAGTCGAAAACATAATCAAACTGAAAACCTAAAGCACAAACAGCACTAGACACAAATCACCCAATGATACAGGAAATATTAAATTGTCCCTATTATTTGTTGAACTACATTCAGTACAATTTAACAAATTGACAAGACTATCAGAAGCAGAAGAAGTTCAAACCTTCACGGATGAAAAGGTCTCGGAAAAGTCTCTTCAAATAAGTATAATCTGGTTTGTCATCGAACCTCAATGACCGACAATAATGGAAGTACGATGCAAATTCTGATGGATAGCCCCGGCATAAGGCCTACAGATGAGCAAATTATCCCCATCAACTCACTGTAGAAATGATACTTCCCTCGTTCTCTGACATTTTTACGAGGGGAGGTTTACCTCAAGACATAACTCTAGATTTCTTTGTAAGCAGTAATTTTACCTCAATCGAAGTTGAAACTTTCTTTTCACTGATTTTCTCATACTTCTGCTTCTTCGTTCCTGCTTTAAGTCCCTGCCAGGGAAGGCTGCAAAATGGATAGGGCCATTGCTAAGGAATAATCAAAGAATATGAACAATGAGCAGAGCTATAGGCAGCGATGAGTCCCACCTTCCTCTCAGAAAGTACATTAATACATATCCAAGTGATTCTAAATCATCCCTGCGGCTTTGTTCTTCGCACCACGTGAAGATACCCAGGATAAAAAGCAGTCAGTACATGCCAAACTAACAAGCATGAGATAGCAGCACAAATGAGTATGCACTAGGCCTACCGATGCCCAGGTGAGTATTCATGCTCGCATATCTTGCAGTTCCCGTCAAATTTTTGTTTTCCCTACAAACCATTTATCACACATTAGAAGTGGCACTAGCATCAGGTAATTGAGTACAAATATTAATAACTTGGAGTTATGTAAGGCCTTTAAAGTAAGAAAAGCAAGAAGTTCAGGTCACACATCAAACTATAATTCGCATCTCCAGAGTTGTTTCACATATGCAGGTCCATATAGGTACCACTAAGTGAAAGTTGGCATCGATATAGGCCTCACAATGGGCCCTAAAATTGTTTCTCTTTTGTTCCCCTCCAGGGGATCTAGCAAAGGGGAGAGCCAGGCACTTAATATGAGACATAATCATACAAAATAGATAAGCAATAGGGAGACCCATAAAGCCTCACCAAGCATACATAAGAACCGATTGTAAATGCAAATGCACCTCACCGTCCACGCAGAAAAAGAAAAGAAGAATCAAACTAAACCTTTTTCTAATCTTCAAACAAGGCAACATATATTTTCCAGGACATTCTCTGACTATGCTGCCATAAAAGCCATGCCCATGACTTAAAACAGAATCTGAGTGCAAATGCTTTCTTCCCCTTACTAAAATGTGTGTCTAAATACATGAGATGAGGCTCCTGCACATTTGGGCCTGCATGGGAAGTCAAGTAGGCAATTTCACCCCTTCACTAAAGAGGTAGTATTCACCCTGGAGCCTGGGATCTATAGGCCAGTATCACCCTCTAAGTGACCATGGATAGAATAAATAAGATCACACATATGAATTACCAAGCATGGTCTTTTTACAGGACAAGCAATCTAACACAATATAACATGACAGCAATTTCAGGTCCATATTGTTTAGAACAATATCGTCACTTGTACAAGTATAAAAAAAAAAATAATAGATGAAACACTAGATCCTTAAACTGAACTTTTGGAAATTAAATGAAGCCAACCTGTAGGGAATATGTTGATGGGTTGATGTGTCTCTATACTTCTTTGCTAAACCGAAATCGATTATGTAGACCTGCATGCCAGTCATCCATGAGTAACCCAGAAAACACAAATTATCATTACAAACAAAGAGCACCAATGGCAACCTGATTTGCACGCCTCCCCAAACCCATAAGGAAATTGTCTGGCTTTATATCTCGATGAAGAAATGATTTCGAGTGAACAAATTCAATCCGATTGATCTGAAATGAATAGAGATAACAAAGACACGCGAGAGGATTAATAAAGCACAATAATCACTTCCGCACACTACAGAGAAAAAAACTCCACTTACCATCTGATCTGCAAGCATGAGAACAGTCTTGAGAGACAGTTTTCTACTGCAAAAGTTAAACAGATCTTCCAGACTGGGCCCCAGTAAGTCCATCACGAGGACGTTGTAATCTCCTTCGGGACCAAACCATCTCACATTTGGAATGCCAGCTGCCACAATCAGACATCAGCAGTTAGGCAATAACCCAGGAGCACACATCACAGAATTAGCATAACCCAGGATGCAGGAGACATCTTACTTCCTCCTTGAAGAATTTTATACAACTTCGCTTCGTATAACAATTGAGGATGCTTAGTCTTGACAGGTTCCTGAAAAAAAGAAAAAAAGCGCCAACAAGATGCAAATCGTCAGAAGAAACGCAGAAAGAAAACAACTTCAGCAACACACGCTCGCAACAGTTCACACATCAAGGAATACCGAACACGAAATTGCTCAGCTGGCTTCTTCGAAAAAGGAAAGGTGAACAGCCACAAACAGTATTCAATTATCCATCATATGGAAAACACTTTAACTTAGGTTAGAACCACCATAGTGCCCATGTCGACTATCAACTCCTATCGCGAACAAAGTCCTCGACAGCCGGAGAGAACAACATCAGTTTCACTACACGAGCCAAACACGCGCAGCAAAAAAAGAAAAAAAAAAACAAACAAACAAATTGCGACCATTCCCAAGTTAACTTGCACAGCTCAAATTTCAAAAGAGTACCATCAAACGACTCAAAGCGAGCAACCGCAAAATCACACCAATTGAAGCAAAATTCACACAATTCGACACAGCGAAAAAGGCAACGCTAGGATGAAGGAACACTCACGAGCTTGATCGCAACTTCCTCGTTCGTCTGCACATTGGTCCCTGCCAAGTCAACGAAATCCCCGAGTCACTAAAACGCCGTCACCGCAAAGAAAGACAACAAGAGATCGAAACGGAGCAAATCCATAGGAACGCGGAAAACCGCAGCAGCTCGAAGGAGAATCCTCCCCAAAAAAAAAAAAAAAAAAAAAAAAAAAAAAAAATTTCAAAGAGGAGGAGGAAGGAGGAGGAAAGGACCGAGGTAAATCTCGCCGAACGATCCGCTGCCGATCTTGCGGCCGAGCCGGAACTTGTTGCCGACGCGGGGCTCCATGGAGGCGGCGGCGATCGGCGGCCGGGAAACCCTAACGCTGCGTGCGGGAGAGGCGACCGCTGAATGAAATTCTATCTCTCCATCAAAGGCGCCAGGGAAGGAACAAAGGCGCTAGAGAGAGAAAGTGGGTGTGGCTGTCTCTCTCTCTCTCTCTCTCTCCCTCTCTCTCTCTCTCTCCTTTTTTAACTTTTTTTCTTTTTTTTTCTAAAAACGTTGCCATTCATTCTTATCGCTTTCAAACCCCCCTTTTTTTTTTTTAAATATATAAATTATGAAAAGTTATATTTTCAGTTTTTGAAATTTTCTTCATAATTTTCTAGAATTTAATTGTTCTTGTAGAATTTAATTGGTCCTACCAATTCAATTTTAAACTTTCTAATTTTTTCAATGTACTTAGACTAAAAAACAACTTTGTTCGTATAGTTCTAAATTTTTGTTGGAAATTCCAGTGTAGTTATCAACATGGTGAGTTCTGAGTAGAGATGCTCACACGCATGGGACGGTCGGCGGGACGGTTGGCAAGAGGATGACTGGACACCACGTAAGTGATTTTCGACGGCAATCGAGAGAGATAACATTAGAATTTCATGAAAGACCGAGAGTTACATTAATAAATTCGAAAAAGTTGAAGACTGAATTGACATACGTACAATTTAATTTTAAGATCGAATAATTTGCATTTCGAGACCTGACTCCTAGAAAGCAAAAATCAACTCGACATTCAATTGAATATGCTTTGGCAAGAGGGTAGATTCGACGTCTCTTTCGAATGCGAAATCGAGTCGAATCGTCCAACATTGTTCTAGAAATTATGCAGCAGCAGATTCAAAAAATGTGCCTGCCTATACAATATGATATCTAATGATTTTTCCTATCGCTCGTGTTTCCTCATCGAACCGGTATCTTGATGCAGATGATTCGGTCGAGCCGAACCGGAGGATGAACCGTCCGAGGATGCCGGTTGCTGGTTGCTGCCTGCTTGATCTATTGTCTTCCCTCTCGTCGTGATCTGGCGGATGCTGCTGCATTATCCGTCATGAGGATCGACTGCTTCTTGTGCAGCTTCCCTCTCAAATGCCTGATCTTCGCCTCGACACGGGCGGTGAAGCCGATCTTGGTATCCTGCCTCGCCTTCGACCGCTCCCGGGTCCACATGTGCTTGTCCTCGACGTCCTTCTTGGAGTACTTGATCTCCTGGATGATGTGGTGGTCCATCGGGAAGAAGCAGCGCTCGATCGATATGTGGACGAAGTAGAACAGGTTGCACGTGACCGTGACCACGAGGATGATCCACCAGTAGCTCACCGACGGGCCTAGGACTTCGACGAGGATTTGGTAGACGTTGCCCGTGTACACCGGGGAAAGCATGCCGTAGATGAAGAGGGACAAGTACCAGAAGGCGACGCTCCCCCATATGAAGATGTGCTGGAACCAAGTGAAGTGGCTCATCGAGAGCGCGATCTGGCAGTTCACCACCCAGACTATGCAGGTGAACATAGTGGTCCCCACGATCGCCATGTCGGCAGTCTGCCCTCCTCTGCGGAACGCTTGCTCGGCGAAGAGGAGGACGTTGAACGAGAAGATGATTACCGAAGCAATCAGGCCGTTGAACATCATTCCGAGTATCTTGTACCAGTTGAAGAACAGATTTCTAGGCCCTTGCTGATACAGAGCCGGAAACTGGAAGCGGAGCAATATCCGCATTAGCAAAGAGGGTGAACAACAAAGGGAGGCAAAGAAAAGAGATCTGCACAGAGTCATGGATAACAGCACTAGGAATTTCCATCATGCTTTTTGATGGACGAACCTGTAAGCAGATTTCAGAGGAGACGTCTTGCTCAAACACGCCGAGCGAGATGACAGGAATTGATGTGACAAAGACATTGAAGAGTATCATGTACCAATCGTCATATACGGATTGCCCTGAGAAGCCCGTGACAGCCTCGAAGTAGAAGAAAGTCAAGCCGAATGCTATGTTTTTGTAGAAGAAATAGCATATCTGGACAGATGACAGTTCCAGTTAAAAGATGAAATTAGGAACAGGTGGAACTAACAGCTTCATGCGCCATTGTGCGTGTGTGGTGACTTTCCTTTTGGGTACATGCACGGTATATTCAGTGGAAGACGAGAGAATGGGCGCGAAAAAGCTCGAGTACCATATTAGCGATCCTCTTGTAGCACCAGTGCCCATGGACCACTAAAAGTCTTTCCAGGAACCGAAACTGGGCGATAGCAAAATCGCTAGCCATGACTGCCTGCAACATTTTTTAGGCCGTAAGTTCAACATAACATCCACAAGGACAGTACCTGCCGAGTGATGTAAGAACTCTAACTGAGACTGAAGAAGACAAATCGATGCGAACCCTCTATATCTTGAAGATGGCGACACGACAGGACAAATTGTGAAGGGGAAACACTGAGGATAAGCATCTCTCTCCCACGAATCGAGAAAACAGATTTAGGAATCGAAAAAGTATAATGCAAAAATAGTCACTAACCTGCATACCTTCGACCCCACTAATCCCTACTCCAATATCGGCTTCCTGAATCATTCCAACATCATTGGCACCATCACCAATTGCTAAAGTCGTTTTTCCAGTTCCTTCTTTCACCAACCTTGTCACCTGCCACCAATATTTGAACACTTGAAGTACAGACGAAAACTACTTCGCACGTGATAATCACATCTACCTTATTCTTGAAAATAGAAGAACATGAACAGAAAATTCCAATCATTGGAAGCATAGAGGAAACGTACCAGCGCTTTCTGTTTCGGAGAGACACGACAGCATATGACTGACGCGCAATCAACTGCTAATCTGAGGAACTGATGCTTCATGTCATCTTCTAAAGCATAAGTGAGACTTTTACCATCGATAATCAATGCAAATGCAGCGTGCGGATCCTTTTCAAGCTTGATCATTTGGGAGGCGTTGGTCATTTGCATCAAAATGTCTTCCTTCACGGCCTGATGGGTGACAAAAAGCAACGAAGTCTACCCTCGAATGAAAATCATTTTACTGCAATCAATTTCTCTGACTCTTTCTCAAAGCATAAATACCTTTTTCACATCTGGGTTCACGTCGGAGTTTATTGCCGATATGCAAATCTGCTTCATCCCCTGCCTCAGCAGACTGCAAGCAAATCTGCATTCCAAAAGAAGTTAAAAACGACCATTCATAATCTTCTGGATGCATAGTTTTCAAATGAAGAATGAAATTAACCACGTAAAAGCTCTGAAAAGGAGTAAACTAAGGGGAGAAGTCCTCTTAATCTTCCACTTACCCGATGTTGATTGCAGTCTCCATCTTATCTCCAGTAAGAACCCAGATCTTAAGGCCTGCTTGGGCAAGCTTATCGATGCACTGAGGTACCTATAAAAATATTTAGAAGGGAAGAGTTGAGTTTTGCTGAACTACACCGATCTATTATACTTGTAAATTTGGAGAGGACTCTTCTTCTATACCCCTTTCTGTAGTTTGTCCTCTACAGCTGTAGCACCTACAAGAATCAATTCCCTCTCCATCACATCAGATACTTTCTCAAGCATCGCCTCTCGGTCGACCCCGATCGAAGTCTTTGCTTTGACAAACTCATTGTTCCAAGCTGTATATTCAGCCTCGTCAAGTGGTTTATAAGCAAGCGCTAGTGTACGCAACCCAGCCTCTCCATACTCATTCAAGTGTCTCGTAGTACTTTCCTCGTACGTTCTTCCATTCTTAGCTAAACGTTCAAAAATGATGCTGCAGAGTTAAGGGTAGGAAGATTAGGGATCAAACGAATGAAATTAATCATAAGCAGAACTAGGTAGCGCAAAATGATCTTGAGAAGAAAACAATGTAAAGACACAAAATAATAGTTAGTCTCAATGCCAAAATTATCCTCTATTTTGAGAAGAAAATGGTGTATCTATCTATGGCTGTGGAGCATCGATCCTCTCTGGTTGAAAAATGTGAAAATGATATTGCCACTGATTAACCAGGTTATATTCCCACATATGCATCAGAAGAAGTGTATCACAATGAGCCTCACCTGTCAGCGCCTTTGCACATTAGCATAATCTGCCCATTTTCGTCCCGCACAATCACCGACATTCGCTTTCTTTTACTAGTGAAGTCCAAGAGATTAAGAATCTTATATTCCCTGAAAATATTCCAGCGGTTGATAAGCGAATGCTCCATCAATGCAGCAGAACTTGGACAAAACCGAGTTGCTAGATATTTCAGTAGAATTTTTACCTTTCAACTGGATTTCCCGGGGAAGGATATCTCTCACGGACAAATACGCTTGATTGAGTTCTTCTGACAAACTCAAACCCGAATTCTCTTGCTGCAACAAGAAGTGCTATTTCATCTGGGGACTCAGCTTCATAGGTAATATCGCCAGTCTCTTCATTTACCTCAGGAATCGCTGCGTGACAAACTGCTAATATTCGTAAAAACAGTAAGATCATATCTGCATTGGACTCCCTCATCCAGTTCCCCCCCATAAGGCGACTATCCTCAAAGCTAAAGCCCTTGATGCTCGGTTTCAGACCCTGTTCATCCGCCAAAGTAACTACTCTCTCCAATCCGATTTCTGATGCCCCGAGTTGACTTGAAGCAACTGATTCTTGCTCCGCAGTATCGATGGCCATCTGCTTGGCAGCGGCAATCTCAACCTCACTGGCTCGCACGCCAAAGGCTGTACCAGCAATGGAACACTTGAGGAAATCCATCTGATTGCAGGTCAATGTTCCCGTCTTATCGGACAGAATCGTATCAACCTGGCCCAATTCCTCATTCAGATTGGACGTCCTCGCTTGAGCAGGAGTTCCGCTCTCCTCATCGTACATGTTGATGTCTTGGTTTATGAATATAGCTTGTAAAAACTTCACCACCTCAATCGACACGTACAGAGAGATGGGTATTAAGTAGCCATACAGCATGAGAGCAGTGATGAAGTGGCAGAACCCTGATGCGGCCGCTTCATTGGGGTTATAACAAGATTGAGGACTCTGGGGTTCTAAATACCACCAATCCGGCATTAGATACTTTGTCTGTATAAAGAAACCCATCGAACTAATAATGGAGACTGCAAGGAGAGTAGCGAGCAGAAGATAAATGATGCGGTCCATCTTCTTCTCAACGCTGCTTCGCTTAGAAGGGGACTTGGTCGAGTTTTGCATGACCTTGCTGTCCTGACCAGCAAAAATTACCACACCATAAATGTAAGCCGTATTCCTCAGCTTCGAGTCCCTAAGAAGGATCTGGCTCGGATCCAAGGGATGGATTTGCCTGTCGTACTCCAAATTACCCACGAAAGTGTAAAGACTAGGATTTGGGTCTTCACATCTGATCACTCCAGCAAAATCTTTGAAACTCTCATCACTATCTAATGGTAAGGTGACCTCCAGCGATCTCTTCACCTTCAAGTTCGTCTCGCCATCTAAATTCATGGTTTCTACATAGCAAAGGCCATCCTCATAATTGGACGACAGCAGAAGCAAGTCCGCGGGGAAAAATTTATCCTTCTCCACTTTCACAACATCGCCCACCCGAATCTTTCGCCACTGCTTACGACCAAAGACGCCACCTCCTTTATGAACACTAACCTTGCGGGTATTAACCTTTAAGTCCTGAATAAACCTCCGCCAATCTTCTACGGCCTCCTTCGCCATACTAACCCCAAGAACGAATGCCAGTGGCGCAATCATGCTCAATGGTGAGAACGGAGAGAACTCAAAGAGAGAGCAGATTGCAGCAACAAGGAAGTATATGTTGGCAACGCGGCGGAATTGCTCAAAAAATGCTTTTGGCAGGAATGTGATGACATTGTACCTGGTTGTGGATATATAATTCGAGGAGTATTTGAGAGGCTTCTTCTTGTGCATATGCGATGCATTGCAATGCACACGTCTTGAGTATCCAGGGCCTTCGATAGGGTGCGGTTCATCTCCCTCAACAGTGCTAGGGCGAAGGCATGCAAACGTGTAGAGGTGGCTCCGGCGGATCCTCGCCCTTATCCGACCGCGCGCCATCCTTGGCTACCTCACCTCATTCACACTGCTGTCCAACATGTCTTAACCAAAGCTATCTACACCGATATGAATTACTCATGTTGCCTCCCAGTGTAACGTCCCACTCAGTAACTAAAAGAAAAGATGTGATGAACAACCTTTGACAGTGTTCTGAAATTCTTCCCTCATGCAGAATCCCAGAACCAGTTCCTTCTTCTTTGGCCTAACGACAAAGTGTGATAATTTCGTTAGCGTTGACACGATGGGCATTAAATCGACTGAGTCATTACCTATGAAATTTGACATATCACATACGGAATCGCCAACAACGCTAAAACTTGATCCTTTCATGTTCGAAAAAGAAATTGGATTTCATATTCTTGCATAGCCAAGATTGATTCTTTTCTCTTTTTACCCCTTTCATATGAACAATTGGGTTTGGAAAATCCTAGGAAAACTGATTTAACATAGCCAATTACGTACAAGTTTTTGACAGTCTCTTGCCTTAGAAGATAGATTAAAATTTTCGTGTCGAGGGCCGAAATCACAAACATTGTCCCGAATTCACCACAGTTCTTCTCCAAAAATACATACACACGCAATATAAACATTCTGATATTCAAGAAAACCCGGATAGATATCAGAACGGGAAGAATGCAGCTAAACCTGACCTGCAATTGGCGAGACAAGTGCAAACTTTTCATCCAAAAAACAATTCAAACATATTCCGGATGCCTAGAATAACGAAGAACGCGTTAACAAAAAGCTACAAATGGGAGAAAAATCACCTGAAATCAGGAAGCCGATCCCAGTTAAAACAAACCCACTTGAGAAATCATATAATTTGAGGGGAGCAACGACAGGAAAAACTCAGTTCATTGCAGATCAATTGCAGGAGAGAGAAGATCAAGGGACAAAGAGTTGGAGATAGAGAGAGGGAGAGAGATGGTTTTAAAACGAAAGAACGACAGATGGCTAATCTAAACCATCGACTCCCTATATTTATGTTCTCATCAGCCATCACTCACTCTGTTTCCTAATATGTCAATATTTTCTTTTCTATTGTCCTGTATTTGTTTCCTGAAAAGCCAATATTTGCAATCTTTGCATACCAAATATGACCTGGCGAACGGCATGAAGAATTATAGCCAGCCAGCCAGCCAGCCAGCCAGGTTGAGAAGAGAGGCACCAGTGTTTTTTAACCTCGCCATGCATGATGATACAGAGCTCTCATTTTTTCATGCGGAGAAGACTTTGGTTTACCAATGGACCGAATATCTTATCACTTATGAGCTTGATATGAATAGCAACGGCAAAGCATGTGATTCGATTCGATGCAAAGTGAAGAACCTTATGAGAACTTGACATGCCAACTTCGATGGGGTTACAAGGCCCACGGGTTATGAACTTCTTTTCCTAGAAATGTTTAGGCCATCTATCCTCTTGAGAAAAGGTTCCCCTGTTTTGTTACTTATAGCCCAATGTTTTTATCATCCAACATCCAACACTATATAGCTACACTCATGTGGAGTGATTTAGATTTAAAATGTCACATCATCTTATGATCATGTGTATGAACTTGCTTGTTATTGAATAAAGCAAAATTCATGTGAACTACTGATAGAATCTTTCGCAGATGGAAAATTATAAATTTGATGCATTGAAGTGTTTTTCATTTTCAAGTAAGGTCTCATTACTGTGAGATCAACCAAATATGAGGAGAAATTGTTGTGAAAAATTATTATGCCCCATTAACAATGATTAATTTAGTAACGGCTTGAGAAAAAAAAAAACAAAGTATATCGCTCGGGTATGCAAGAAATCAAATTATATATAAATTTGGTGATTTCACCAATCGAGTCGTAAGTATCTGACATATCCCTGCCCAACGATTTTTCATAAAGTGGCGATGAAAGGTCTAATATGTACAAATCTTCCCCTTTCACAATCAATTAGATCCATTAATTCGTACAATTATTTACTTAGTTGCAAACATTTTTTAAACACTTCCCAAAGACAAAAAAACAAAGTCTATGGCTCCTACCATAAAGGTGTATGGCAAATCAAATCATAATAAATTTTTGGCTATTTCACCAATCTAAGTCACAGATATATAACATATATATACCTATGAAAGGTTTAATTTGTACAAATCTTCTCAATCTGATCTGCTAGTTGTAGAACTATTTACTCAATTGCAGACATTTCCGAAAAACCACTGATACGAGGATTAATACCTAATTTCAGGTTAGAACCCCAACCAGGACCGCCACTTTCTAAAGACAAACAGATCGGATTTTTGCCTAAGTAGTAGATAATTCACTTAATCTAGCCTGGCTGCATTTTCATATTCCCCTTTGTGGACTTTAGAGAAAGCACAAACGCAGGGCAAGACGTCGACAGGAATAGCAACTGAGACTTACGACTTGACAAATGAATCATTCCCCTTTTTCCTTTTTTTTTTCTTTTGACAAGTTTTCGTATCTAATGGAGGTTGGCGTGGCTTCAACGGAGACGGTGAAGAAAGGACATGATTCTCGCATAATTTCCAACTTGACAGTGGCTCGATCTAGGTGATTTGAATCTCTTCAAGTGATGGGGACACCATCTGGTCCATATCTGCCTCACTTTAGCAGGAATATTCAAGTGAGAAGCCCCATCACTTCGGCTTTGTACTTGACTGGACCAGGAGTTTTGACCCGGCTGCTCTCTTTCATTTCGAAACCTTACTGAACCCTGCCATCATACCAGCCGACAGCAATATATCAAATTCCTACGAATGATGACATACCATAATCAATTAGAATGATCATTCATTCAGGATGCAGCTCAGGAATTTACAAGTGAATACAAGAATAATAAACTTAGGAGTTGTGTTAGCCGGTCAACAGACATCTGATTTTGGGCCATCCAGAATTGAATAAAAAGCACCGTGTGACAACAAGAAATCACAAATCAATATGTATGGTATGCTAAATCAATCGAGTGCATTGACTACCCTGAAAAAGGTTTGATGATTTTAGTCCAACGCTGACTGCAGAGAAGTTTTTCATGTACATGAGAATTTAGACATGGTTATCTATATTTAGGCCAGATTCTGTGGATCAGGGGTCAACTTCGTTCTGACCAAGGGAATGTGTAGTGTCCCATTCAAAGATTAGCACAGGCTTTTCTTTGAAAGAAATAGGATTTCCATGAAGCACACGTAAGGCAGGCACAGGGATCGCAGCATGCTGAACCATATCATGTACTTGCTAATCTTTTCACAGCATTCAAGATGACCACGAAGCAGCATCACCATCCTTGCCCAAATGATGTTTTCATGACGTAGCCCCCGTTTCCATCGAGAAGACAAGCATACGTTAGTCTACGTGATGACTTCTATTCAGTCTAAAAGTAAATATAGCTTTATCTGGCACGACCACTTATAGCACGAAGAAGCCAAAACACATATGCGCTCTCCATCAACCGAGCAAATCTTCAAGAATTTGAAAAAGAAGCTGAAGTAAGTTGTCCCGAGCATTAGAGTGACCTAACTCAGTAACTCATCTTCCTCCAGACAGAAACTCAACTCGACCAATTTCCACAGTTTTAGGACTAGCCCCCTAACCGCCAATGCAATTCCAACCTGGGAGCAGCCAGTCATCCACGCTCAATCATCACAGCCATATTGTGGCTGTTCGCAGCAGCGTCGGGTTAAAAGATCGATCCATAAAGTAAAAGAATAAGTAGTCATTTTGTCACAGATGCCTGCAGCAACCACTACATGACCAACTTGTGAAACAAGCAAGCCAACCAAAAGTATGGGTTACAAAGAGTAATATGTAGCGTGGTAAATAAAAAGAGATTATTTGCAAGGAGCCATAGATAATGCCATTCACCTTCCATGATTTATCAAATTCAAATTTAAAAATATCCAAGCTACCGAGGATTCCACGTAAATGAAAGGATCAAAATACAAGCAATACTTTCTAGTCGATCTATATGATACTTCGCAGCTAAAAGCAAACACCAATCAACTTGAATGTTCGATCGCTCTCTTTCTTTCAAAATATCCACAAGCAGCAGATACCTAGCAGATATGTAGATGATACTCGACCTACAGGCAACAGATGCTTGGAAGAGTACTCTTGCTGAGTCACATCATTTGTGACTATCCGAATCCTTCTTTGGATGGATCGCCCCAATTATGGCCTCTATCTCTTCTTTCGCGCGCTCAAATACACTCGGCCCCTTGACTTCATCAACTGGTGTGTTCTCGTCAATGTCGTCGCTTGTCCCATGAGTTTCCTTGTGGTGGTGCGGTGATCTGTTGGCATGGACCACCGCCTCGACCTCCTCTTCAGCTCTTTCCAATATGTTTGGAGCCTTGACATCTTTCCCTTTCATATTAAAGAGGCAAAAACAATGGCAACATGTGAAGAACTAATATATCACATACAAATTTCTCTGGACTTCTCACATTTGTAGGGAGGGTAATGCTATTAACCTGAATCTAGAATTTCCCAAAATCCACTGGAAGGATGAATTCTCTTACACGAGTATATTAACTTTCCCTTTTTCCATTCATTTCCAAGTAGAGTATCTCTACAGCTAAGAAATGACCAAAACCCACGAAAAAAAAGCGATCTTTCTTTTCTTCTCCAGCTCAAAATTGCAAATTTGAAGAGTTCATAGAAGCAAGCACCCGTGATTGCATCGAGGCGAACCAAAAGGACATGAATTCCAACATAAAAACGCAACGTTCACTGCAAATTCGAAGGAACGAACTCTTCCGCGAGCAAACAACAGAGAATCAAGAAACTGCAGCCCATAATCGACGCATCAACGAAGATATTTAACTAATTTTCAAGATTAAAGCAGATGCGACATGACCCAGATGGAGTAAAAACCTGGTGAAGAGTCACTGTGATCTGGTTTTGCTGATTCCGCCATTGGAGCTCTGCGAGAGAAAAAGGACCAAACAAGCTGAACCCGAACCTTGCCGTCGCTTCTTTAGGAGGAAGATGGATTTTAGTGGGCCTTGGGCCTCTTAACGGGCCCGATTGTCGGCCCAATTTCTGAAAGCGTTAGGCGAAGAATTGGCATGATTGCTTTGGAAGACGACGACCCGCATGGTGGAGCAGCTTCCATTGACCGAAAAATTTACGGAGGTCGATGTATGTTCTTGATGATAAACAGGGATACGGAACAGAACAGTATTAGACAGTAGGACGCGGGCTCTTGCGGGACCGTGACAAAACCGCACACACGGGTGCTACGCATCATTAATGCGATACGAATTTGATTTGACCTGATAAGATCGATAGTATTTTCAACATTCATTTCTACTATCAATTTGATTCGACTCGGTCAAAGTTATAGTGTTTTATTATCAATATTGACACGAATCCCTAGCCGAAACTACAGTTGGGTCAGTTGGGTCAGTTTTCTCTTGTTTATCACAGAAATTCTTGGCTCTCCGAAGACTAAACATGAGGATGTACTAGAGGCCATCACTGTCGCCGCCCTTTCCATTAAATTGCTTCAGAGCTTCTTCTCACCCCACGAGTCATGGAAACGCCACCGCCACCGCCCCCGCCTTCCCACCATTCTTAATGGACGAGGCCGGTCCCATCACCAACTTCTTCTTTTTCTCCCTCCGAGATTTTCTGCATCGTTGAACGCGACTCCACGGAGGTCAAAAAGGAAAAGGAGTTTTGACTCTCGGCGGGGTGCTGCAGAAGTTTGTTTGCTGCAGGACCAAACCCTCGAGCGTTCCTTACGGAAGCGGGACGCAGTGGGTACGTGCAACTTTCGTCCTCAAACCGTGTGGAAACAATCGCAAGACACCACGCGAAAGAGGGGGAAAGAAATGGTCCTCCACTAGGGCCTCGACTTAGAAAGTTTCTAACATGTTGTCTGGTCTTTCCCCACCTTACCTGCTTGAGCTGAGCCGCCAGTCAGGAGCTGGATAGAATTATGGCGACAGCGAGAGCGACCGTCTCGTGTTCGGTTCCAATACGCATACGAAGTACATATCATTATCGTTGATGCTAGACATCTTTATGCAGCGTCTGGACGTGGGGAGATCAAAGATGGAGCGTAACCCTGAATGGATAAGAGGAATCTCTTTCGAAATGCCTTCTTCGGCGGTGTCGCCATTACGTTACGCGGTTGACTCATTGCTGTCGATGTTTCCATCCGTATGGGGAACAACGATAGCTCCGGCCTAGTGAGGGGTTGCTCTTTAGACTTTGTCGATGATGCAGTCACAATCCCAGCAGTTCTTTTGTCTGAACTTTTTGTTGGAGATCGATGCTTTATCACCAGTTGGATAACGAAGAGGGGATAGGAGGTGTGTTTGTGTTTTCAGTCCATATCAAGTCTCTATTAATCGCCGCAAATTGACCAGTACCTGAAGATTCATGGAACAATGTGTGAACCCTACGAGCCAATTAAGTATGAATCTTTGACTTCATGCAAATGGCCATAATCCGTAGTAATTTGCACGCAGTTGACGAGATTTGTACAAGCGAAAGCCATACACCGTGCTAGAAGTGCTTTAATGTCATAACCAATCGTGCCCACCTCACGGGTTGAGATATCTACCGTAATATTTGTAGTTTCACACTTGTCAAGATTCGATCAAATCAATTGAGAGTCTAGTCTTCAACGTAGTGGGCAAATAGGCAGCCAAAAAAAAAAAACACCCACAAAATTTCACCAAGGTAACTGGAATGCTCTCACTTTTCGAACTACTTAGAAAAAACTACAAATTTTTATCTTAGGGACAAAATCCTTACTATTAAAGTTTTCCATCCATGCAAGCAAATGTTAAACATTATGACATGGCTAATGGCACTAAAGTGAAGAAAAGGCATGTCTGAAAGATACCGGCACTTGTTAAGGGTGAGCATGATTTTAAAATATAACCAGGAACCTGAGAACTGATCAATTTTTAAGTTTCAAGGTATGCGGAGTAGGCTCCATGTTCTAAATTTTGGAAAACTTGTTCCTCCAAGTAGTTCCATTTTTCACTGAAACTTAGAACAAGTTTTTATATTTTTCTTATTCAATATTTTAGTGCAATTCTACGGCATTTCATGACGTCCAAATATGAGTGTATAGTCTGAAACCACCTGTCTAAACTATCACTACCAAAAAGATCCATGACTATTTGTTAAAATTTAATAATTTTCATGTATCTAAATATAAGTTGCAATTAATAGATTGTAGCAAATAGTGGTTATTAGAGGTAATGATTCAATACAATCATTCAATTAAAAATACAAGTAAAACTCGGATTGCCTCTAGAACTAACCCTAAACCCTGTAACAAAGTAAGTTCTAGATTCCTAGACATGCAAGGTAAATTTTAAATTTTAAAAATTAGGAAGCCTGTTCTAACGGGTAGGTTCCGAGTGAAACTTGAAACCATTTTTCCTAAGTACTCGTTGGCAAAAGTTGCTAGCATAGTTTCCTTGAACCGTCAGTCATTTTTATTTTTATTTTTTAAATTGGGACTAATATACTTCTACTACGTTTCGGAAGATCATTGCAGTTCTTCTCTTCACTAATTGTATATCTCCAACACATCTCCACTAACCACGTCATTTGCCACAGGAATTCGCTTGGACAAAAAATTTAATAGCGGATACTTCTATCGCTCGGATACAAGTTCGCGAGTTATTAGTGAATGTCTGAAAAATCATGGTATTTTGGTCTTACAGGCAAAAGTTGGCTGATCGAGTTGGGTTGGGTATTCGTATGGAGAAACCCTTCATTATTTTTTTTTTATTTTTTTTATTTTTGGATACTCAGGAACCGTTGTACAGCTGGCAGCTGGCGACGTAAACCTGGAGTGGTGCTAACGTAGGACCCACCACTACCACGCCGCACTTAAATCCACTAATGAATGCGCAGTATGCGAACCTGAAGGTTCGAACTCTCGCTCTACCGTGAAGAGAGTCTGAGCATATACTAACGCAGCCACCGAATGGGGTGATGAGAAACCCCTTATTATTGTCTATGGTTAAAAACAAACCCTTTATTTTTCCATTATATTTGTAAATGAAAATAAAGAAACAATGTAAAAAGAAAACTCACAACTCTATGATTTGGTTTAGGTAAAGTCGATTTTTTGGACAACCATGACTCGATCAAACTAAATTCCAAAGCATCCTTTCTTGCCACCCCAACCGAAGTTTCTCGCGTACCTAAACCGAAGCAAATTCACATTAATCTCTTTTCCTATTCACTTCTATTTTCTTGGAAATTTCAAAAGACAAGATTGGAGGAGTTTATTTTCCAACTTAGTGGTCTTTCGGGCTACCTTTCTCTCAAGAACTTACCCTGAACTTGCCCTAAAACCCTAATGACGTGATTTACTAAATCGTTATATATATGACATACGCACTAAATATTTCTAATGTGTATGAGCTACAATTCAAACCTCATCGATGCTTTACATTCTTGTCCCCTTCCCCAGCTAAAATCAGACCATAAAACGAAGTCATTGCGCGTGGTCTAGAAGTTGCATGGGATGATGCTGTCGTGGACGAAGTATATAGACCTCTCCCTAGATTTCGTTCATTGAAATTTTATTACAAGATTGTCATCAAACGATGAGGTAAACGAGGCCCGCACGGAAGATGATTGACCTGTTCAAGCACCCAATCGAACGGTACTAATTATAGAAGCGGATAAATTCTGGATGAAAAAGATAGCGTGCGTAGCGTCGTTCGTTTTTCGTGATGTATATAAGGTTACATAAGTTCAATTTTCATAAATAAGAAAAGGGAACTTTGTATACGTGGAATATGCCGCCACGAAAGGAAATGAAAATTGGAAAAAAGAATGGATGAGAGGGAAGACTACATGGAGAAGAGAAAATTCTGGATGTTGACCGGCGCCTTTGACAAAATCTAACCAAACCTTTGACCGAACGGATTGGCGGAGATCATGTTTTACGATGAGGAATACTTGTGGAAAAAACTAAAACTTTGAAGGCTTCTTTAAAGGCCATTTTGGTTAGGAATTATTATATAAGCAAAATTCTATATAAAAAAATCTCTTATTTTATGTTTTCCATCCTCCGAATTTGTAGTTTCGAAGAAGTATGGGTTTCGAAATTAGAAAATGCAAAGCGCAATTAGATGAAAATGGGGATTTTTTTTTTTTAGTAATTTATCGCTTTTTATTAAGACATTCTCCCTTACTAATCTATGAGTAATTCTAGCATACACCGTCGGTGGGAAAATACATTTTCGTAAACAGTCTTACTCGGCATTGATTCGATTGTTAGTGAGAGATTGGCGGTACAATCTCTCTTTACACTACTAATATATGCTCTAATTTTTGTTAATCCAATGGGTCAATCTTTTTACCTGTCTTTCTCTTCAGTAGACGTTCCACTTCTAGAATTTTCAACATTTGTATTTTCGTAGCTCACAATTTTAGTATATTCCTATGCTCTTACTAAAATCGAATGAATAGCTAATAAAAGGGGTAAATCCCGTAAACACACTTACTTTTAAGGGATAACTTCCACATGTTGATTACTCTATCGATAATCAACTTCCACCGTCGGTGGATTATAATACCAAGAGTTGATCTCGCCATTTCATAATCGAATTCTCAAATCTTAAAAAAGAGAGACCTGATTACGCAAGCGCGTAGCCCGGGCTTGAACAAAGGTGTACTACAAGAAGTGAAGAGCACAACCCAATCCCTACGAACCCTTTTTCATTGCTTGTACATTCATAAATATGCTCCTACTAAATCGAATGACTAGCTAATAAAAGGGATAAACCCCATAAGCACGATTACTTTGAGCGGATTTAGCTTCCACGTGTTGGTTACTCAATCAACTTCCACGGTCAGTAGATTATAATAACGAGAGTTGCTCTCGCCATTTTAAAATCGAATTCTCAAATCTTCAAAAAGAGAGACTTGATTATGCAAGCGCGTAGCATGGACTTGAACAAAGGTAAACTATAAGAAGCAAAGAGCACAACCCAATCCCTACGAGCCCTTTTTTGTTGCTTGTGCATTCCTAAGTATGCTTCTACTAAATCGAATGAATAGCAATAAAAGGGATAAACCCCGTTAACACGATTATTTTTAACAGATTTAGCTTCCACGCGTTGATCACTCTATCGATATATCACTTCCACTGTCGGTGGATTATAATATGAGAGTCGCTCTCCCCATTCTATAATTGAATTCTCGTACCTTCAAAAAGAGAGGCTTGATTAGGCATGCGCATAGCGCGGACTCGAACACCGACGAACTATAAGAAGAGAAGAACACAACCCATTACCTACTCACCCTTTTTTTGTTGCTTGACCAATTCTTGCCCAAGAAACTATGAAAGTACTAGAATTACTTGAAATTTCATGTTCAAAACCACGAGTGTGCTGGATTGGCATGACTAATTTTCCTTGAACATCATGGGTTTGACAAGTGATTTGGGTGTTGCATGGTGTGAAGTATCTATAAAAAAAAGGAGATTTGAAAAGTACGTTGTAACCATCCATAAGTTATTTCCTACTTGTGTCACAACTGGCAGTGTTTTTTCCTCATTGCGTTCCATTTTCTACAGCAAACCTTCTGGCAATGAGCAATGGTATGACCAATTAAACCAAGAGCGGGACAAATGCCGTCTATCAAATTTAATCAAACGTCATCTACATGTAGATGGGTCGAAAGGTCCGTTAAAAACCATCTTGTGGTAAACCAATCATACGAGACGCATCGGTCAATCAAATCTAAGACTTCAAAATTGAAGTTGGTCCTTGGTCAACCCCGAATATTCTTAAACATTTGAGGTATACGTAAATTTTTTCTTTCACGTCTTAAGAAAATCTTTAAAAATCAAAACTTTCTCACTTGGGCCCTCCAATCCAAATAAGGGGCAAGTGACTTACAAGGTCAAGTCTCTTACTGTCGAAAAAATTACAAATAATGCGATGTACCGTAAGATACAGGATGTCACTAGCAATAGATACAAGAAAAATTTCATTCTACTTTTGCAAAAAAAAAAATTTACAGAGTAGTTTCACTGCAATAAAGCCAACGACTCCGGTACTTGAAGTAAATGGCCTTTACCCGCACGGTACGAGGTCATCTCCCAAGTGGTAAGTCCCTGTCTAAATGCTGTCTTCTGCACGATCATTGTGGGCTCCACGTTCCTGTGGCTGGCTGCTTGTATAAAAGGGAACCTGGTCGGTTCGGTAGAATTCAAACACATAGGAACACTGATGTTATGTTTGGTTGAAAGGCGCTTAGCTTTTTGCCCTTTGAGCCTAGTTGAGGTAAGACTCTCTCTCTCTCTCTCTCTCTCTCTCTCTCTCTCTCTCTCTCCCTCTCCCTGGGGACATGGTGTCATTCACTTTCTGGCTATTTTCAGATTTTGTTCATTGTACCTGAGGGTGATTTTTGTAATCCTGTTGCTTCTTGGACTGCTGAGTCATGCAGAAATTATCTTCTTGGCTTTTCAGCTTCTATTCATAGAAGGAATGTTGTGCTTTTAATCGTCTCATTCGAGTAATTCTGAGATTCCAAGAACTGCAAAAGTTCAAAGTCTTCTTCTTGCTGCATAAGTTTGATGATAATAGTGATGATAATAGTGGGACATTACAAGACAGAATATTATTCAAATGAAGAGCTAGTTCAAATGAGGATGTCTGCACTCCTTCCAGTAGATAAGAACTGAGATTGTTATTACTGATTCAGATTGAATTCCAGATCAAAATGTTCTCTTCAATCATGTCAAGGTCGTGACTCTGAATTTTTCATCAGATGGCAGTATGGCACTCTGCATCTTTCGTTTATAACAAAATCTCGAATCACTGATCATACTGTTTGATATTTGGAAATGCAGACAGGTAATAGAAGTAACCTCCTACTGCTTACTACGCGAAATACAAAAAGATGGCGTGGAGAAAGATTAGCTACAAAAGGGTCTTGGATGGAGCGACCAGGTTGGATGATTCCAAGGAGAAGCGCCCTAAGAGGCGTAAGTCTGAGAATTTAGAAGCAAAATACTCCCATGATGAGCACAAGTTCATCGGCTCGTGTTATTCCGACAAGACAATATCTGAGTCTGAGGATTCGATTTCTCCAACACCCTCCAATGAGCTCAATGTGGCTGCCATCACGCTTCAGAAAGTTTACAAGAGTTACCGAACAAGACGGACCCTTGCAGATGGCGCAATTGTTGTTGAGGAGCTCTGGTAAGGTCTAGTTGATCCCTACTTGCAGTTATGTTCCAAGAGTTTAAACTGTTGTTCTTTTCTGGGTTGTGATGGATTTTGTCATCATGCAAATGTCTCTACTGATGTGTTGCAGGTGGAAATGGTTGGACTTTGTAGAGCTTCGACAAAGCTCCATCTCTTACTACGACACTGAAAAGCCGGAAACTGCTGTCTCAAGGTGGGCAAGGGCAAGGACAAGAGCTGCAAAGGTATTTTTCTTCTTGTTCTTTCCCTTTTGCACGCCATTTGAATTCATTCTTATCATTTAATATGTACTTTTCACTGCTGACCTTTCCCATCTATATATGCTGCCCTTCTTGACCTTATTAGCTGAAATCCCCAATTCCTTTCTCATTCTCATCCTCTCCTTCATGTCGAGAAAATTTTTTGATCGCTTTTGTTTCTTTACTTGGGTCAATCTTCTCAACAACTGCAGAAAAAAATGCAATTTTTTTCTTCTTTTTGTTGTCCGAGGTGTTCGTGTATGATTCAGATTGGGATTTGCAGGTAGGGAAGGGTCTTTCCAAGGATGAGAAAGCTCAGAAACTAGCCTTAAGACATTGGCTTGAAGCTGTAAGCACCTGTTCTTAATGTCATAGGGACAATCATGTTCTTTCTATTTTTGCGGGCTTTTTCTGACTACGCATATTAACAGAAGTACCACCGCATCGACAATTACTGTCCTGGCATATTAACCTTTGTTTTTGCAACTAGCATGAGGACAGTATGATGAGATGACCTGAGTGGAACTAGTTCTTTTGAGAGAAGAATTTTTCCAAGATGAGAACGGAGAACTATGTTAATCAATACAAACAGCTTTTTTGACTAATTTCCCTGCTTCCTATACCATTGTCTCCCACTGATGTCATCAACCACCAATGAAAACTTCTTAAACCCTCTGAATTTGATTTCAAAGGTCTTTGAATGTCTCTTGTGGGCTGATCTGACATCAATCAAGTAAGGCAACGGATTAATTAACCGTTGAACTTTTCTCATCTTCTGCAGATTGACCCATTGCATCGTTACGGACACAATCTGCAGTTCTACTACAATGTCTGGTTTGCAAGTCAGAGCTCACAACCTTTCTTTTACTGGTAAATCCTTGATAAACAACAAACCTATGGCATGGCATACCAGGATCTGCTTCTAACTTCGCATCTGCAAAATTGAAGGTTGGACATCGGAGATGGAAAAGAAGTGAATCTCGAAAAGTGCCCAAGGAACGCTCTTAAGCATCAGCGCATCAAATATCTTGGACCTGTAAGTACGGCAGAGTAAGGATTCAAATTGCTCCGTTTTCCGTAACCGAGTTAACAAATAGGCAGCTAAGACAAGATATTATGGCCAAACCAATGCTCGTCTTCGACACTCCATTGTCTAATATGTGTTCATGCTTTGTCTTTCTCGCAGAAACAGAGGAAAGCTTTTGAAGTGATCGTAGAGAAGGGAAAGCTTTTGCATAGCCAAAGCGGCGTGCCTCTCAACACGGCGGAGGGATCGAAATGGATCTTTGTCCTAAGCACGTCGAGGAATTTGTATGTCGGGCAGAAGATAAAAGGCCAATTTCAGCACTCCAGTTTCTTGGCGGGAGGAGCCGCCACTGCAGCTGGAAGATTGGTCGCACATGACGGCATCCTCAAGGTACCCTCAACTTTGACAGACACCTATATATGCCCGCACCGGCAGCTTCGATCTAAAGAAAATGTATCGGTCGTGGCCATTGATGTTCCTTATCATCTCTCATTCGCTCATATTGCAGGCGATATGGCCTTACAGTGGTCACTACCACCCAACAGAAGAGAATTTCATGGAGTTCATCAGCTATCTTCAAGAACACAACGTGGACTTGACCAATGTGAAGGTGAATTCCTGACGTCTTGGGCATGAATTAAGCAGCTTTTTATTGAGCTAAACCATTTCTTCCCTAGTTTCAAACTCTCATCCATTCTTTTATGCCACAGCGATGTGCAGCGGACGATGAAGTTCCGCCGAAACTTACTCTTGAGGTACTGTCCGAATCCCCTAGAGACCGCAAAGACAGATCAACTGCAAGTTATGCAATCTCAAGCATATCCAACGGGGCTCTCGACAGAACCGAGGCCGAGGAAGATAAACCGGTCTGTAAGTCGGGGAAGCCGCCGGGGCAGAAATGGAGCACGGGAGCGGGCCCGCGAATCGGGTTAATGAGAGAGTACCCGTCGAGCCTCCAGTTCCAGGCGCTCGAGCAAGTGAAGCTATCCCCGAGGAGCTGCGGCACCAACAGTTCCTTAACCTGTAACGGTCCTATTCCGTCACCACGGCCCCGTCCTGGAATCCACCTCTCGCCTCGGATCGCCCACATGGGGCGACCCGGCCCCTAGTGTACATTACTCGGTACATACACTCCCCGTCTCGACGGAGCAGCTCATTTTGACGCGTTCTAGTCCCGGGAAAATTCATTGCAGAGACGACATATTTAGGCCTAACATAGGTCCCCAAATGGTATAGAATAACACGTTGTATATCATCACCACACGAGCCAACACGGTTCTTTATTTGTTCATTTGTATCATTTCTAAGATCTCACTCCCCACCACACAGGCGTTGCCATTGTCTACAGAAATTTCCATTGGATTTTTCCTCGGTCAACTATTCTATTTTCCAAACTGCTTCGCGCGATGTTTTTCAAACAACGAAAACTTGGGGTGTGGGAAAAATCCGAGGACGACGGGTCGTCGAGGAGGAAATGTCGTACTAATCTAGTAAAATTTGCATGCATGGAACAAGTCCGCCAATCAAATTCAGTCAAATGTCATCTACGTGTAGGCAGGTCGAGCTATTCCCTAGTCTCGTTTCATCGTCTCCCCGCATCGTTGATGAAGACTGGCTATAAAGGGAGTTCCCCTGACGCTTTGATCACTTGCTTTGTTTCTTTTTCTTGGTCATAATTCAAAGTCGGAAGCACGCCCACGATGACCGTCGTGCCGTGGAATCTCTGGTCGCGAGTATCCTTGATGTACCCTGAATTGAAATTTTAGGGAAGATGTAAAAGCTGAAAATGAAATTTGCAAACATAAGTAGGGAAGGTAATATTTCAATGAAAAACGTCCGGCACTCTCCTTTGCCAGAAACAAGCAATGCATCATATATGTCGACAAGTCGATATGTCCTCTCGACGAGGTAAGAAGAATGCCACTACGTACGCAACGCACGCACGCATCTACTGGTAGTTTTTGAAGCACGGAAAGGTTAGTTAACAGGACGACTCATGTGAAGCTTGCTGGCTCACATACGTACTCGTAGTCTTAAGTGATTAAAAATTTAAAAAGTTCATCTCCTTCGCAAAGTAGGAACAGTCCGATTCCCTCGCAAACAGGATCCGACAAAGCATTGCCACTTTTTTTCCGGTCAATGCATTCAATTTCTTCCGCCAGATTCTAATTAGTGATGTCGATCATTACGCAGAGAGCATCGGCTTGTCCGACAGGGTGATGATGCAATTGTACCGATACGAAAGGACTGTGTTCATCATGTCTTTGGAACAAAGGAAATGACATCATGAGCTGACTTGGATTGGAAAAGTTCAGCTCCCGCCATGAAAGAAGGGTAAAGCAGGCATGCCCTAGATAGATTACTCAATACTCAAAGTAGACAGATCAATCATTCAAGTGTCAAGAACCAGAATGCAAAAATACCAATTTTCCTTCCGCTAAAGTGAAGAAAGAAAGCAACAGGAAAAGCGACAACAAAACAATCTTGGAAAAACAGAGGATCTGTATTTTGAACCCCTGTGCTCAAGTTCGGCCATTGTCAAAAAGAAACTGCAAACCCCCACACAAAACCTACCAATAATTTAGATGGCGAACAATAACTTAGAAACATGTATTGAAAAAATTAAGCATATCTTAAATCAATGGAGAACTAGTCTAGCATTACAATCTCGGATGTATACAGGATGCTGTTCCCTGAATTCGGCAAATCCTTATTGCTCTCTTTGAAGCAAAGATGAAATCCAGTCCAATGTAGCAGCTGTAGCGTCTTCCTGGTCCTTTAAAGAAAGTGATAGAGGCGTGACCGCAACCTGTCATATCGGAGAGACAATGAATTAGAAGAAGGTGGACCTTTAAGGTGAGACATCCTAGCAACCAAGAAAGTACTTCATTGTCAGCGGTCTAATTACAAGCATATTCACTTAGTCTCCGGCTTAAAAAGGCCTTTTATCTTCCATAGCATCCTATTGTATATAGTGGCAAGAGCTTCTAATAGTCATATTCCTGACATTTGTGCAACAGGGGTGTCTGCTTATGAATGAGTGTCCTATTATCCATAACTATGAAAATAATTATTGCACTGGAATTAGATCGTGACATTAAAAAACTATAGCATCCAAGCAAGTCCAGGGGTGATCAGCAGAGTTCCAACCATCCAAAGCCTATCAGAAAGGAAGATTAGCCAATGGAGAACAGAATCAATCAAAATTTCTCAATAGATGCACAATTCCCAAATAGAGGCACACAAGATTGCAAGGGCGTGCCAAAATTAATCCATGTCTTTTCCACGTAGCCACAAAGATAAAATTATCCACTTGATTCCTCCATGCTGAAAGTGGTCACATATTTCAAGTTTAAAATAGAACATCTGATTTGTCATAACTACATGATCCTCTGAATTTTTATTGGCTTACCACCAAAATTTTACAGCAGCGATTCTTGATACTCAGTTCTAGAACTCCTACCTTCTTAACTCCATCAATTAGCTAAGTTGTGATTAACAGATTGCTATAAGCCACCTATAATATCTTTTCAACCATAGACAAGAGTAATTAATCTGTATCAATGAAGAAGTAAATCCAAGGATAGGTTTCTTTCCCATTGATTAGGTGTGAAAGAATTGTGCATAGCCATGCTGGGACTTCAGTTAAATATTTCACTTGCGCAATTTGAAGATCTCAAAGAAAGGAGGCACAATAGATAAACTTACAAATCCATTCTTCAGAGCGCTGATATCCAATTCTTCATCTGCATCATCCTGCTCTCTGGCCGTGAACTGTGTATCCACACAAATACCGACAATCAACATAACATTTCATGTACAGAGAACTATTTAACAGGAAATTAATCAGCTCAAAATGTCGGATGGCCAAGCTACCCAGATTAACAGGATCCATTTAGAAAACCTTCCAATACAGCCGTGAAAACACTGACTGACTATTTACATTGTAGCAAGACACAGAAAAAGATGCTGTAACCAATGGAGACCAGATAGCAAATGCAATTATCGAGCTATAATTTTCATGATTGCAAAATCTGCTAGAAGTTTATGAATTACTTTTAGCTACAACATAAGTTATTAACTTCTCCTCACCTCTAATCTGAAGAACTTCTTCACTCGGTTTGTGTCAGGTTTCCCAGCAGCACCAACTGATTCTATCTCAACAAGACTTTTCCTCTGCGTGGTTAAACGCCGAGCTGCACCCTGAGAGGAGTAATGGATGTCAAAAGAGGTGAATCAAACGGCCACAGCCTAATTGCCCACACAATCAACACATAGGCAGTGCTCCTCAATTTAAGGTACTCACAGCAGCAGATGCATCTCGACTGAGCTGTGCAAGTTGGAGACCAAGGCTTTGTTGATTGGACATAAAATGCCCAGAAGATGGATGCCTATTAGCTGAAACAGCTTGCCAGTTCAGAGTGGATCTCCATAAACTTTGCTTCGTAACTTTGAAACCCTGTCAATCAAGTATAAGTAGCATATAAACAGACAACCAATGCAAAAAAATATTTTGAAAAGTGTTGTCTTCCATGTTCAAAGAGGCATTGAAGGCCAAAGAAGCATGCAAAAACATGATTACTGTCATGATTACTTTTTCCTACAGCGTATTAGGAAATTCATAGACTAAAAATTTATGCAGCTATACAGAGAATTCTTATTGCTTCACTAAAAATGAACGCTCAAGATGAAAGCACAAGCTCAAAAGCATCAATATCTGAATCAGATCATACTAAGGAACAAGTGCTGAAGATTAAATACTATCTTGAGCTCCCAAAAACTGGAAGCCATGCACAAATTTGATTGACTATCAACAATGACAAGGTGCCCCTACCAGGATTACTAAGAATTGCAGATCAACTGAGATTGATGTCCAAGAGAGAATTGAAGAACATAATATAGTAACACAATCGTTTGCCCTTGACATAAATAAGATCTTCAGCTAACTAAATATTTTCGCAGGTACTTTTCAGCGAATTATTATCCATAAATAAATGTTTTCTTTTCAACTTAGAGAGACATTTCAGGTCTAGAAATCCCTCTGCAGTAAGGTTTCCACGCTACGCATATGAGCAATCAGGTGTTGCCATGTACCAGCATGCCAGGGAAATTTGGGCAGATGCAAAGTTATAAATAGGAGTAGAAAGAAAAGAAAATGATGTTCTGCTCCTGTCAACTATGCATTCTATGAGGTGATTAAAGTGCACGAAAAGCTAATCACCAGATGAAGTGACTTCCTAAAATCAGCTCATGCCAACAAAAGTTGGGAAGAGGTAACATATTGCAACATTCATTAGATAACTCTGACCATCTGAATGTTTCAGGCCTAAGAATGCCACCTAACCTACAGAGGGGTGATTAGAGTATACAATCCTTCAACAAAACAAGGATCAATCGCTGTGCATGCATTCAGCCATGCTGGAATTTGTGAATTATTAAAGTAGAAAAAGATGGCATTATCCAGAGGAACCGATGTGCACAAGTCATAGCCAACAAATGTCATCTCATACACAGTTCTATACGCACAAGATAGGATAACAGAAAACCACGCATATACTAGTCCCAGCGCATTTCAGGGAACTTCAGAATACAAACCTTATTGTTCAAAGGAGATGTTGGAACTTCAATATTCAACAAGCAACTTTTTGGAAAAGTTCCCCTTTCAATATCTCTGATAGTTGCATTTATTAACGGTAAGCAGACAGCGACTGCGTCCTTAAAATCACTTTCTTGACTCTCGTCCTTTTTCCTATAAACATTGAATCTTTAGGAAAAACTTATAAAGAAGAAGAAGAAGAAGAAGACAATATGTTCAAATAGTACAAAGAGTGGTAGCTTACCAGTTCAGCGATATGGACAAAGATGGTATACCGCAAATCAATGCTTCTCTAGCTCCGGCAATGACGCCAGAGTAAAACCTGCCAGAGTCTCAATTCAGACTTTTCAAAATGAAACGACTCATTGTTTTCTGAAAGTCTACAGCACAGTTATGCTTCGTCAATTCAGAAAATACAAGCATCTTATGCTTACATTTGATTGCCACAGCTCGAACCTCTATTGATTCCGCTAATAACCTGAATATGAAGAAAATATTAAAACTTCAAACATGTCCAATATTAAAACCAAAGGACAGAATTACACTAGCAGCATCAGACACTAACCAATAAAGGCTTCGACCATGAAAAAAGCGCTCCAGATAATGCTAATGAGACACAATCCACAGGAGTCCCTGACCAAAAGTAAAATTCCAAAGGTATACGGCTATAAGCAAGCAGTTTCAACTTCACCACGTTACTCGCATATGGTACGAGCAAAATTTACAGATCCGATTTCAATAAATAGCGTTCGTACTTTGGTTTGAAAAATACTCGGACCTGGATGTGGCCACAATTATAACTTATGAACATATTTTAAGCACTACATAGATTCAGATTCCCTAAAGCAAAAGCAACATAAATCATCAAAAGTCATGAGCACGAGTAGCAGCCCCACCCGAAACTTCGTAAGCCACGGCGCCATTTATTTCAGCGGATGTCACAGCCACCGTTTCTCTAAGAGTCACAGAATGACCGGAGGCCGATTTGTCCCTAAACAATGCCAAATGAAACATTTAAACAATCACTAATAGAAACTGAAAGCAACGTACCAAGCATCCTCCCAGAGCCAAAATCAATACAAGAGAGATGAACAGAAAAAGGAAGAAGCAAATGTCGCCGCTCAATTGAATAAGGGGGACAAGTGCAAAGAAAACTGAGAATTCACATGATGAGGAGCGAAAAAAAACGTCATTTTTAACAACAACTGCGCTGATTGAAATCAGCGTCACAAGCATACTGGTAGGTAACGTCATGATAGAACAGCCGAACAACCAGAATCTCGGTACTCGATCGCAGCAGAAGACAAATATATTCCAAGCAGAGACGATACGGCTGAAGAATTCCGGCACTAATAGAAACCGAAGCAAGCGTAATCGAAATGCGAAACATCACACGCCAATCCAAATAGAAGAGCAACATCGACGAGAGGAGGACGAGCAACGAAGCCGAGAGAAATTCCAAACGGCGAGCGAGCGAGAGAGGGAGACTCACGATTGAGGAACGCAGACGTGGACATTGCAGAGGCCTTCGCGGACGAGCGCTTCGACGAGGCAGGCGAGGCCGGGGGACTCGATTCCGTCGCTGTTGGTGACGAGGACGATCGGCTTCGAGCAATCGTCGGCGCCGGCGCCGCCGGGGGCGGAGTCCGAGGTGGAAGGCTCGATCGGCTCGGCGGGACCGTCGCCGCCGCCGCCCCCGCCGTCCTCCTCCTTGCGGCGGGCGAGGACCTGCTGGAGGTTGGAGACCAGGCCCGAGGGTAGCTGGTTATCCTTAACGGACGCCATGGCAATGAAATGCAGATTCGGATTCTAAGCAGTAGAGAGAGAAAGAGAGAGAGTCGGAAGAAATAGCAATGAAATTCTAGAGAGAGAGAGGGGAGGAAGAAGATGAAGGCGATTGATGATGGACCGATTCTAACGGCGTCATACAGGAAGAGAGAGAAAGCGAGGAAAGCCTACGACTGTAGAGAGAGAAAAGTCCAATGGCTCGGGTTTAGAGAGAGGGTGTGGGGTCGCGGTGACAGCGCCCCGTTTTTTTTGCTCGCAAGTCCCTCGGCTCCTGTGCAAAATGCAATTCGGCCTCTCTCCTCCTTATTAAAGTAATTTGGTCATTGAACTTCCGTTAGCAACAAAGTGAAAAGAAAAAAAGAAAAAGTTTCCATGCTCTTCTTTTTTTGGGTCAATCCATACCCTTCTTTAGCTAACCTTTAATTTGGTCATCGAATTACAGTATCGTTCGACCTAGTTCTTATAAGCTTTTGATTAAATCGATTTAGTCCTTCGTCGAATGTCAAAATTCTTTACCGATAATTGGGGTCCATGTCAACGATTGTGAGCTTGACAACCAAGTTAAATTGATGTGCTAAATATCAATTGGACTAGATTGACTAGAACAGTTATATCGGTTCAATTCACGCGATGCAAATATTAAACTAAATTAATTAAGAATTCAAGATTAAAGTTGAACAGAGAACATAGTGACTACTTTTTGGCATTGTTGTAAACTTTTCTTCAAAAGTATGGTGAAATTTTATTGGTGGACGGTATCAAAAGTTGCCCACCGAAGCTCTTAGATTGTTCTCTTTACATAAATTTAGGACCTCCTGTTGTGGAGACTCTGTACTTTTGTAATGTGAGATTTTCTATCCATCCAAACAAACCATTGGAATGTAATGTGAAGAGCCATCAAAGTACCTAAAACCTCTGGTGTAAAATCCCATAAATTACAACTCCAATGGAGGACCATCGAGGACACCGACACTAAAAAAGAAGAATGATCAATTGCAAATATCAACTCAACCCTCCGTGAATAAAAATGAAATGCTTTTGGATACTTAAATCAACCCGAGATCTTATTGCTTAGGAAATATCAAGCCGTGAATTTAGGGGCCACTCATTTTAAAAACTCGATAAATGAGAATGGTCCATTCCGCGTGACATAACGACGTGTTTTGTCTAGTAACGATCACCCTGATTTAAAAAGAAATAAATCAAATTCGATCTTAAAAAGCGATTCCTCTTTCATAAAATTCATTCAGCAGGTACGAATGGGTGGGTAAAAACATTAATGGCGTAATACGTGGGAACGTGCTAGCTTCGATGTTAAAAGGAAAAAAGCCATTTGTTTAAGCGAGGGAGGGATTCTCTGTTTTAAAGAAGACGCATGTCCTCTGGTAGCGCGTGAGCCGTACGATTCCGGTGGCCCCCACCGAGCACGTGACCGGTCTCTTGCCCGGATATCGCCTGGCAGCTCGTCCTCTAATTCCCGGCGTAAATTACGATTTTGGGCCGCGTCGTCTTCGTCCCTTGCTAACCTGACGAGGCGGTGATGGCGAAAGAAAAGCTCCTCCGGGGAGGCGGATGGGGCGTCGAGACACGTGGCGGACCGTTACTGGTCGCCGGGGGGTTGGCCCCCCCGTGACTTTTGTCTCGGGGGAGGAAGGAAACGCGGTTTTTTTTTTTTTTTTCGGGTTGTTTCCAACTGCTGTCGGGGCCCACTAGATTTACTTCCCGGCCGTTGGATCGGATCGGATCGGATTGGGCTTCAACGTCAAAGGGATGGGCCCCGCCACGGCCTCGCCTTTAATGGGGGAAAGGTCTAGGAGTCCATTTATGCTTTATACGAATTTTGCTCGAAAGCTTAATTCGATCTCACTTTAGATAATATAATATAATATAACCATTTTCAAATCAAATTGAAAATTCTCGCGCCGGTGGAGAGATTCACGCCCTGCTCCATTTATTTAGCAAAAAAATAGATAATTTATGAAATATTTTACTTAAAATCATATGAAATATATTTTCATTATCAATAACAAAATATTTATCATTCATTCATTTTTGTAAACAATATAAATGGTTATTTTTTGAAAAACATTTTTTAAATCATCTGGGACATAAAATTTAGATATATTGGGGCACTAAGGGGTTGTCTCGAGGGGAGGGTAGACTCCACTGCGACTTCTTCAGAAATTGTTTGAGTAACTGGTAGGTCGAAATAGTAGCCGTTCGGGCCAGTGAAGGTGGGAGAGGGAGGTGAAAGCCCTCCTACTAGGCTAATATATGTTTCGCATAATGTCTCTCAACCGACTTATCGACTTAGTATCCTTGGTTAAAAGACGCTCTCGATTTTTTTTGCTGGACAATTAGATTAGATGTAGTAATTGGGTTTGATTATTTTATTTTGTCTTTTTATATTTTTCATGCATGCAAAGGCAAAATCATGAACAAGATGGCTGGATACAGATGAGATGTGGGTCTGGCTCCGGAGGGATTGAGTAATGTAATAGTGCTCACCAATTATTCATTTACTCCCTTTATGGCGTGGCCGGCCCAATGCGTCTGACCAAAAGGTGCGCCCTTCACGTTCTCTGCCGGATTGGAATTGGGTTTGCATGCAGATTTATTCCCACGACGTGGACTCCACGACTGTAGATTGGTTTCAACTATTGAAATTGAAAGGGATTCCTCCTCAGACCTTTTTTTTTTTTTTTTTTGTACATTCTTCCTCAGACTTGATACCCCTGAAAAAGCAAATATCCAAACCAAAATGTCGGCGACCGGGAAAATAAGATTGTTGGTAATTTTAGGGCATTGAATTCGCATGGTGCGCCTGATAGAAAATACATGCACACAAGCTTATTCCTCAATGGTTGAATCGATTCCACGAGGTCAGATGTCGAAAGGAGGCGAGCCGCTAGTGTGCGAGATCCTTTTTGGTTGCCCCGTCACTGTTGAGAGTTGGAAGTATCTAATGACTATGGGCAATTTGTGATGAGGAGGGAGTAGACAATAGAAAGTTTTTGAACTCCAAACGAATTTAGACTTATTTAGGATCGAATGAATTATTAGAAGTCCTAAAACTTGTCATGAAAATGGGATTAAGTGTTAAAACTTTCAAAAAATACACCAAGTTATAAAATATGTTAAATTAGTACAATTATGTCATTCCCTTGAATGCGCTATTTGCAAGTTTTCAAGACTCTTTTGTATTGTGACAAGTTTTACAATTTAGTTGCATTTTTTCAAAGTTTTAGCCCTCTAATGCATTATATTTTGTCAAGTTTTAAATTTTACAATGCACTTGTCCATTAAGGAATCAATCCACAATAAAAAGAAATGCAAAAATAGTAAAAAATGAAAGAGAGAATAGTCATTATGGATAGGGTTGAGCATATCGGATTGTCCAAATTGGAAACCACCCGAACTGAACTAGACTAGCTGGTTTGGTCTTGTTTTCGAAGATATCGGTTTAGTTTTTCAATTCCATAAAAGTGGAATTGGCGATTTTCATTCTAGTTCTCCTCCCCAAACTAGATTGACGGATCAAACAGACTCTTTTTAAAAAAATATATTTAATTTCTTAAAAATAGCAATAAATCCTAAAACAAATTATTTTATTCCTTAAACACACATACATAAATTAAATTTAAACTAAAATCTTCATGGAATAAAAAAAGTGACCAGTTTAGTCGACCGGAACCAACAGTCCGAT
The DNA here is from genome assembly GCA_014182715.1 of Eucalyptus cloeziana. Lineage (NCBI taxonomy): Eukaryota > Viridiplantae > Streptophyta > Magnoliopsida > Myrtales > Myrtaceae > Eucalyptus > Eucalyptus cloeziana. The sequence continues at coordinate 32,173,205 of CM024643.1, forward strand.
CTAATTCCCGGTTCCACTTTGCAACCGAATTAGATTGAGAACCGATCATACTTACTCATGGATGTGAATCATAGAAGCATGATAGATCCACTTGGGGAGATAAAAGTGGATTTGGGATTTGACATTCCCACCCGATTGCGGAATTATAGTTAGCCTGCATGATTAATTCCTATATTGCGTGCGTAATCTCTCTCTTTTTCACGTGATTTCGGATGCATCGGTCGCGTTGTCGTTGACTCTTTGCATTCGTCTTGTCTTAATCCGCTCGTCATTGCGACACTCTCGCGGGTCACGAAGACCACGATGTTCGGGAAATGATTACGGGGTCCGATGGCAGTGGACGAGCGTCGTGCATTTCAATGATGATCTAATCTGGGCGATTTCAACGAAATAATAAAGAGAAGAAAGTCAAGGACATCATTTTCTTTTTCTTTTTAATGAATGCCAGATTCATATGTTTTTCTCTATAATTAGATATATCTATCCTTCGAAATAGAAGGGAAAAAACTAATTGAAATATTAGAATCGGTTTTTTGGGGTGTCGGAAATTACGAGACTTAGTTCAACTAGATTCTTGGGTTGAATTTACATATACCTATATCTTCTTGGGAGGAATCAGGAAAATTGTTCCAAAAGTACTGAACTTATTACACTCTTATTAATTTACTCATAAATCTATCAATAAATAAGCCTTTATGTTTTGTCATATGAGTCCATTAAGTCAATTTTGGTCATAAATAGTTGACATAGATGCCATACGTCATACATGGCACGACATACATTGACGTTGACAATTTTTACTAATATTTTTCAATTTTTCAATTTTTCAATTTTTCTCTTTCTTTTTCCTCCCATTAAGCCTTGTCGATGGTTGGCAGGAGTTTGCCCAAACTTAGGCTAGCAAGCCTGCAGAGCCAGCAAAATGGGTCATAAGCCCATATTATGCCCCATTTTTAGTTGAATTTGTCATATATGGGTTAAGTGAAAATTAAATATGGATAAAAAATGGGTTTGAGAAAGTAAAGTACAAAAAGAAATGGGTCTAAATGGGTTATTAGGAATAACCCACTTTGAACCTATGGCCATGGCATTCTTTAATTTTATAAAATGTTTTTTTAATAAAAAATTGATTTTTTTTTCTTTCTTTTTCTTCCTTTTTTAGTTGATGGTCGGTAGAACGACGGTGGCGACAAGCCAAGTGAGGCTCGAGCTCGCCAGCACCGAGCCTCGTCGACAGGTCGTCGATGACTGGCGAGGCTCGAGCCTCGCCGGATTTGGCGAAACTCGAGCTCGCCGGTGTCGAGCGGGGCCTCAGCCTTGCTAGATCGGTGAGATTAAGCCTCGCTTGACGCCGGTGAGCTCGAGTCTCGTCGGATCTGGCGAGATCGAGCTCGCCGGCATTGGGCGAGGCCTCAGCCTTGCTAGATCAACGAGATCAAGCCTCGCCTGACGCCGGCGAGCTCGAGCTGAGTCTCGCCAAATCTGACGAGGCTCGGCCTTGCCGACAACTGGTGAGGCTCAAGCTCGATCTCGCCCGTGGCCAATCGGTGGCCGGTTGTCGTGGTCGCATGGCCGGTCGAATAAGAAGAAAAATAAAAGAGAAAAAGAAAAATAATTATTAAAAATTTTCCATTAAATTTTTATTGCGTAAAAATATTTTAACAATTAACATATAGTAGAAGTGGATTTTCCTAGAATATTAATATGTTTTAACAATACGAGTCGGGTCGGGTATTGGTCATTTGATTTACACTATATGAATGAGTCAAAATAGGTTAAATGGGTCGAATATGGGTTGACTCATTTTCAACCCAACCCAAACCTGACTCGACCCACCCGTTTGCCACCCCTAAGCAAGGGCCACCCCCGTTGGATTGACTAAGGGTGAGGGTTGCCTTTTCTTGCATAGTTGAGGGCAACCTATGCTCACCCAAAAAAGGGTGGCCCTTGCCTTAGGCTGGTCATTGACAAGGCTCGGTAGTGGTTGACATAAGGAAAAAGAAAGAATAAAAGAAAATAAACCGAGAGAGAGAGAAAAGAAGAAAAGAAGAAAATGAGAAGAAAATTAAAATAATTTAAAAATAAAAATAAAAATTATCAATGTCAGCATAGTTATACCGTGTAAGATGGTCAAGTCCACGTCAACGATTTCGGTCCAAAATTAATCAACTAGATTCATTTGATAATGTGAAAAGGTTTATGACTTAGCCAGTAAAACTGAAAATTTTATGTTTAAATTGATAAAAATACAATAAGTTTAGAACTTTTTTAACAACTCTTCTAGGAAGAATCAATCCAAGCCCTACCCAAGCTCCATATTTGTATCCATTATGAGGTGCATATCATCTATAAAGGTTGTTTTCACAAGTGTATTAGTGGGAATTACACAAATCATGTGTGAAGTTTGTTGTTCCTAAAATTTTAATCCATTCAAGATGGTCCATGAATTTTAGCCTATAAGCAATGTCATCCTTGCATTTTTTGATCTTGCAGTCATTAAATTTTTGATAAATATTAAATCTAGTTTTTAGTCTATATGAAAAAATTCAATGTTATCCTCATATTGATTTAAGTTTAGGAACACATTGAATATTTTATATAATCCGTGGACTAAATTGAATATCTACCAAAAGTTCAAAAAATCATATTAAATAAACTTAAAGTCTATTAATAATATTGCATATTAGTTAAAATTCATGGATTATGTTAAACAAATTAAAAGTGTAAAGATGACACTATACATTGGATTAAAAGTCATCGAACATCCATGTCGTGATACCTCATTTTTCCAAATTTGGTTTTTTATTCCACTTATTTTGACACTTTTGGAAAGGTCCAGCATAGCGACGTGGATTAAGAATCCTTCAATTTCATTTTTCGCTTCTCCGTCTCTTTTCTTTCTTTTCAATAATTCCCAATTATATACATACATACATACATACATACATACATACATATATATATATATATATATAATATATTATATTTTGGTCGAGTCTGTGAAAAGCAACTCCTTTTTTCCTCTTTCCAATTAATATTCTCGTTTTTCTTCGAAATTATAAACACACAAAAATAGCAGTTAAATCATGATGCGTAATTTTTCCAAATTCGGTCTACCATTCCACTTATTTCGACACTTTTGGAAAGGTCTGGCACAGTGACGTGGACTAAAGAATCTTTCAATTTCCTTTTTCGGTTCCCCCTTTCTTTTTTCTTTCCTTTCAATAATTCCCAACTATACACATATATGTATACATTTATATATATATATATATATTTTTGTCGAGTAATTATATAAAATATTTACCCTTTTTTTTTCCTTTTTCTCTTTTCCCGGTCACTAATTATTTTTTTCGTCCAACCAAAAACTGAAGAATATAGCAACTGACAGCAACATCAGCTCGCGCTTCGCACTGCATTGGCGCGACCGCTGACTTAGGGTTTCGAACAGTCGGAAAGATCCAATCGAGCGCTCCCCCAGCAACCCGCGCGAGCCTCTGCCCTCGAGTCGCCAGCTCTCGCCCTGCACGCGTCGAGGATCGAGGAGGGGAGGATCGGCGGCGAGGATCGTCACCGGCCGGCGAGCCGCGGCGGCGGAGATGGAGGAGTACGGAGGCCAGAGCCAGTACGAGGAGGACAACCCGTTCGCCTTCGACGGCGGAGAGGAGGTCTACGAGTACCATCAACAGCAGCAACAGCAGCAGCAGCAGCAGCAGCAGCTGCAGCAGAGACGGAGCGGCGATATTCAGGGCGCGACGTGGACTCGTTCGGAGGCGGCGGCGAGGAAACGGACCGGAGGCGTCCGGCGGAGCACCGCGACTCTTCTTCGAGGTTAGCTCGCTCGGGTCTGGGGAGTTGACTGGTTAAGATTTTTTGCAGAGTTTTGGACGAATTGGGAGAATTTCGAAGCTGCCGCGGCGCGCTTGGGTTTTTGTTGTTTCCTTTTCCTTAGAATTTGTGCGCGCGAACTTGAGCTATTAGAATTAGACCGAAAAAAAAAGGATTTTGAGCTATTAGAAGATGACGCCGATATTGCCGAGTGAAGAATAATTCTGGCCATTTTTTTAATTTTTTGCCGTCTTCTTGTGATAGGAAACTCTTTGTTGGAGGCATTTCCTGGGAGACTACCGAAGGTATGTCAAGCGTTTCATCACTGAATTTCTCATGGATTAATTTGAACGTGAAGTGTATACTTGGAAGTTCTCTTGTCGATTAGAATAAATTGGGGATTAAACTGTCTAATGCGAAGTGTTGCGAACCCGGCTAGTGCATAAGTATCATAATTCGCATTACTTGCCGGCCATCAATCTGTATTAAGAAGTTTGAATTCTTCTGTCTCAGGGGAATTCCTAGAAGTCCCTTGAAGTGGATAATAGGAATTACCCAAATCATCTATGGTCCTCACTGTAGATTTCAATTTGTGCTTGCGCACTGTCCTATCCAGAGTATCGAATCTTGATGATTTTTCTTGGCTGCTCTCAGAGATCCTTGTTTTCCGATTCATCTCACCAACTTCTCAACACTTAGTTTTGATAATTGGCACAACCCCTGTCTGTGTATTCTCGTCCTATGATTGAATTCAACTAGTTATTGCTTGAATTTACTGTCATTTTTCCATTTGATTGTGATGCTAAAGAGATCTTCTACTTGTCTATTTGGATAGTTTCCTGTCTTCTGTTCTCACTGAATGCATTCTTCTGGCTTCAGCAACGGCATCACTCCTCAAACATGGCATGCACACGTCAGTAATAACTTATAATTGCAAGTATTAGAAGTTGTGCACCTAAACATGTTTTAGGATTGAAATGAGGGTTTTAGGTGCATGAGGAGTAAATGCAGCGTACAACAGGATATTTAATCATGAAAAACACAAACTTGCTTCTAGTATTGCCAATTTGTAATGTTGACCATGCCATCTGTTCGAATATAGATAAGTACCGATACACTGTTCAACCTTGTAGCATTTTGTGTATTTTTTTTTTTTCCAGACAGATTCACTAGTTATTTTAGCAAGTATGGAGAAATTGCTGACTCTGTGATTATGACGGACAAGTATTCTGGAAGGCCTCGAGGTTTTGGATTTGTCACATTTGCTGATTCAGTAGTTGCCGATAAGGTTTTGGAGGAATGCCACGTCATAGACGGTAGAGAGGTAATATTCTTTATCAGAGTTAATTTATTTACTGTGCAAAAGAACTTCCTTGTCATGTTAGAACTTTCTTGGATGTTGTATCATGTCAGGTAGAAGTGAAGAGGACGATCCCCCGGGAGGATATGGAAGGAAAATCAGCGTTAAAGACAAAAAAGATCTTTGTTGGTGGACTCCCAGCATTCCTGAGTGAAGGTGGCATATCCCGCATTTCATTTTGTCTCTCTGAGTCATGGGAATTTATTAGTCGACACCGTGCTTTACTGTGCAGATGAGTTGAAGGAGTACTTCTCTTTCTATGGTAGCGTTGTCGAGCATCAAATAATGCTAGACCACACGACTGGACGGTCTAGAGGCTTTGGGTTTGTCACATTTGGTGAAGAAGATGCGGTTGAAAGGATAATATCAGAAGGCAAAGTGCATGAACTTGGAGGGAAACAGGTGAGTTATAATTCCTAACCAGTAGGGAACTTCATCAGAGATGAGCAGCTCCTAACATAGCTCCGACCATAATGTTTAGGTGGAAATTAAGAAGGCTGAACCAAAAAGGGGAGGTAGTGACTACAGCGGAAACCATTCCAAATTCAAAGGCAGTTTCAACAGTAGTGGGGGTGGTCACACTAAAGAATATTATCCAGGAGATGGGTTTGGTGGGAAAGCAAACAGAAATTTCGGTGGGGGTTATGGAGGCTTTGACGGTTATGGAGGCTATGGAAGTTATATTGGAAGCTACGGTGGAAACTCTGCTGCATTTTATGGTGGATATGGTTATGGCTACGGTTTTGGGGGCCCAATGTATGGCGGCGGCGCTTATGGAGGCAGCAGCAGCTATGGTGCCCCCAGTGGTTATGTCACGAGTGGTTTTTATGCTGGTAATAGAGGCTATGGAAGAGGAGGCGGCGGCGGCGGCGGTGGCGGCAGCACAGGTACCGGTGGCAACGGCGGTATCCACGGCAGTGGTAAGGGATATGGCTATAATTCCGCAGCAAATGGGGCTGCAATGGCTGAAAGGTACCATCCTTACGGGAGATGAGATTTTTATTGGCTTGAGTAGTGTCAATGCACACGGAACGGAAGGACGTTTGTCCCTCACGGTTAGGGCTTGTTACTTAATTAACACCTCTCCTGTGCATAATAATAGCATAGCCGATCAACAGGGCACCTTGTAATTATCAGACAGATTGAGATGCGTTGCTTAAACTATGATTCGGGATGAATATCAGCCTGTTTATTTGGACATTCTTGGCCTTCTGCTGTATCAGTGGTTTAATCTGAATCACCTGGGTTGATAGTTATTACATGGGTGATCCCCTTTTGTTCTTTTAGAGGGTGATCACGGGAAAAAACATTCTTTCGGCTTTTCAATCGAAAAGCAGATCTTGCTTCAACAAAGGTGTCATGATCTCTGATGCGTTTGTCCTTTTTCCAACAAAAGTTAAAATTTCATCGAGGGACAGCACGATGAGTGTGGAGACAACATTGTCTTGAAAAACAGAAAATTAAAAAAAATAAAAAATCTTTAAGAAGCAAGGTTCGTCAAAATTGCGAGTATCTTTTACCGGATGCAAAACTTATTAGCTGTACAGTACGGAGTAATGAAGCTGTAGACAAGCGCAGTGTCAAGTGTCTGAACGATCAAGCACTTTTACGGTACCACAACGTCGGGACGTGTCATCGTAAATAAGTATAAAAAGGTCGTAAAATTGATTTACGATTGTAAAAAAAGTGAGAGAAAGGAGCACTAATGTACCTATGGAATTCCTTGCCTTTAAAACCGGTGGCATCTTATAGTTGTACGTCTCAGTAAAACATAAATGCTAATTTATCCAGTTTCGACGAGGACATTGGTGAATTTAAGTCGTTTTTTCTTTACCGTCGAAGAAGACAAACAATGCCGAGCTCTCTTTGGGCATATCGATATCATATGTCCGTGTCACCTCGAGTTAAAGTCAGAAGAGGACTTCATCTCTTTCATTGTTTTTTAAATCTATTACATGCTGTCAGAACTAACAAGACAAATATATCTGTATATGTTTGCCCATATAATATGCTAGTAAAGATATGATTATGTAAACGATATGGGGCTACGACGTAAAGAAGGGTGGCTTGCACGAAATGCAAACCTTGATTTCTTGAAAAAGCATACTTGTGTGCAGGTTCATCCCTCCTCTCCATGTTATATATAATCTATAGTACATTAGTAAATGTATCATAGCACCATAATCACCAAATCCTGCGACAATTGTCTTGCCCCTTTTGGACATGGCCGTGAAGGTCGCGCTCTCATTGTGGGCGCTAGGTGTTAGACAACCAGGATCAAAATGTATTGAGAATATAGCACCAAAACAGTTTAAATTTTGGCTGCGGTGACACTTATACTTAAAAGAACAATTTCACATCACAAAAATCCTTGTATTTATATCAGTGGCTCAAAAATACCTTCCGACGCAATTTTATCTCATTAAAAATCCTACATGGCAACTTGCATGGACAATAATAGACAAATGGAGTTGACATGGCTCCCGAGAGGCTTGGGAAAATTCCACCGTAAAGCCTCAACTTTATTCAGTATGATATCAATATCCTAATTTTTTTTTCATATCATCAACACCCTAAAGTTATGCTATCCCGAGAGACTTGGGAAAATTCCACCGAAAAACCTAAACTTTACTCAGTATGATACTAATATCCCAATTTTTTTTTTTTTTTCATATCATCAAAGTCCTAAACTTGTGCTGATGACCCTAAAATCTATCACGATTTCATCCAACGTGATGGCTTGCGTAGACAATAGCAGTTTCAAACATAGTTAACAATGACTCTGACGTAGCTTTATAGTAAAGTTCAGTATTTATTCATTGGTGGGCTTGACAAGCATGGGATTTGTATGAGTCGTGATCCAGTGCAACTCACATTTCAGGGTAACTACTTGTCAGGGTTTAAATTTCTTAAAAAAATTGGACCTCCACGGTAACAAGTCGTCTTTTTGGCAACTTTTAGGGTTCCGGAAGCAACATAGTTCATGTAGCGATGGCGCCTCGGACTAGACTAAAGCCAGGGTGACCACTTGTCAGGGTTTTAATGATTCGAAAAAAAGGCTTTAGTACGTCTGTAAGTAAAATTTAAGCCTTTTGATAGTATATTCGCAAACATATGCAGAATTTTATTTTTGAAAGAGTGATTATTTCCTCCAATCTGGCTACGGGAATCTAAACGTTGGATTACAAACATGAACATCAATCACATTAATGTTCACTCCATGTAGATAATGTCTACAGCATGTAACCACCATTAAAACAATGGGTAATAGAATTATTATTTTTTGGGAAAATTAGCATTCTTAAATTAATTAAAAGCACGACATTTTCAATAGGTTATGTTCAATTGAGATTTTCAAGAAAGTATCATTCACATGCTACATGCTCATCAATTGAATGAGACTCGCCATGGTTATAAATATGACTCATCATTTTTTAATCATTCAACTATATTTTAAGATTACGGGAATCTAAACGTTGGATTAGAAACATGAACATCAATCACATTAATGTTCAATCACTGGGGGTTTGCTCTAGTGGCCACACTTCCTTTGGAAGGAAGAGATGGAGGGTTCAAATCCCCACCTTCTTAGGAGGGATTGGGGTGGGGACGATTTCATTTCAGGAGTGGATTTCGACTTCCACACCTTACAAGGAGGCATGACAAAAGTCTAAGAGTAAGTGTTAGAGTAAGATTAGAATATGACTGACAAAAAAAAAAAGAAGTACATTAATGTTCATTGCGTGTAGATAATGTCTACAACATGTAGCCACTATTAAAACAATGGGTATTAGAAGCTTTTTTTTCCCCTTGAAAAATAGCATTCTTAAATTAATTAAAAACATGACATTTTCAATAGGTCACGTTCAATTGAGATTATCGAGAAAGTATCATTCACATGCCACATGAGTTTCAAAAAGACATTTACTCGTCAATTGAACGAGACTTGCCATGGTTATAAATAGGACTCATCATACTCTAATCGTTCAACTATATTTTAAGACTATATTTCTTCATTTGATTGATCAGGTACAAGTTAGGAATCTTATTTATACACAGACTCGACAAAATATAAATGTAATTAATCTCACATACTTCAATGCATCATGTGACGGGATCACCAAAAAGTTTCCCAAATTTTTCCTCAACAATGTAATGCCAAGTTAGAGTGCGTTTCAATTTATCTCGACCCATGTTAGATCGTAGTTCAACATTAACAATTCCCAATATCATCATCTTAATAACGAAAAACTCTTTTTTTTTTCTTTTTTTTTTTTAGCGTCCTGTCCAAAAATATTTTCGATCCACTTATTAAGCACAATAAATGCAAGAAGCAAACCGTAGGCATAACACGAGAGACAATCCGTACATCAATAAATGCGAACTCCTTAGAATCGATGGTTTCAACTTTCATAGTATTCTCGAGCTTTATCAATCAAACAAAATCATGTCTTAATTTATAAAAAAAGAAAAGGACGAATCCACCGCCATTCGCCCACGCGCTCTCCCTCCCTCTCTCTCATCATCAACATCGTTTTTTTTTCCCTCCTCTGCCCCGCAAAAACTTTCCCTCCTTTTCCTAGGGTTTCTCTCCGATTTCTCTCCCTCTCCGATCTCCTCCGCCTCCCGCCGCCGGCCGGCCGATCGAGCAGCGCCCCTCATCATGAGCAAGGATACCGACGCCGCCGGAGGCTTCGACCTGTCCGAGCTCCGCTCCGATCTCCCCGCCGCCGCCGCCGGTGACTACTCCTCTCGACCTCCTCCTCCTCCTCCTCTTTCCCCTCCTCATTTCCCGCGCGCGATGTTCGCGAGCCGATCGGACGGAGGAAACGCGCGCGCGTCCGACCGGGACGGCTGCCTTTGATTGCCTCCTCGGTCGGTGAATTTCGCGGCGTCGTGCGAATCGGGACCGCCCCGCCGTACCGAAATGGCTGGCGACAGTTTTTCTGTTCTTTTTTTTTTTTTTTTGGCGTGGCTGCTTGTTCTTGAGTCCGGCCTTTCTCTGTTTTGTGCGCGAGCGTGTTCTTCTGGGTGTGTTATCCGCTGTTGCGTGTTTTAATCGCATCCAGCCTCGTCCTGTTATGTTCTCAGACGGATTACATTGGGAAGTTCTAGGTGTTATTGAATTTATAGCTTTGATGGAACATGGAAGGCTAGGATGATCAGTGACGGAGCAGTTCTGCTCTTTTCCTTATCCAAAATAAGTTCTTTTTGGGTTGTGCATCTCTGAATTGGATTTTTATGTTCGACCGGTCTTTTTTGGTGATTGCTTCGTCAATGTATTGGCGAAACTGACTTGCGTTTTGCATGTGCTTTAGTTGAATGTGGTCAATTTTTTTTTTTTTTTGGTGCACACACACTTGATGAGCAATTGCTTGAAATCCTATTTATTCCTTCCTCTTTTTGGCGTTTGTAGCTCTAAGCGCAGAAGATCGCAAAGGTCTCGTCAATGCACTCAAGGTATTGTGGAGCTTTTTCCTGAAGTAGTTGCGAGTTGGAATCTCTGGGAAGCATGTAAAAAGACGCCTTCTTTTGAAAAGGAGACGAGATATTATGTGATGAGTTAGTTGATGGTCCTCATGTGACTTTGTGTACTTGCTTAGGGAATTAATTGCTATGTAGCTTCCCAACGGAACAGACGTTGTTGCATAAGAACATGCGTTTTGTTGTGTTTTACAGAGTTTCAATAGCATCATTTTGCCTGCAGCTGTTCCTTTTAGTTACAGTTTTCCTTTTTTTTATTACAATTTCTACAGAACAAGTTGCAGAGCTTGGCTGGGCAGCATTCAGATGTGCTAGAGAGTCTTTCCCCTAATGTTAGGAAGCGCGTGGAGGCTCTAAAAGAAATTCAGGTTTCTTGTGCTTGAATGTGTTTTAAATACCACATAATTCATGGTCATTCCATTTTTATACAGTCGTGTAGGTTTCATGGCAATATATGCCTATTCGTATACGCATGCATGCGAGTTGATTTTGGCTAATGCCAGTTGAACAGTTGTATGCATTGTTTCGTTGACTGTCTTATTTGGCTGGTGTAGAGGAGGAGCTCTTTACTTGCATGTCCCCAGTTAATTTTTTGTTCAATGGAATATGTTGATTTGCATTAAAGTTATCACAGTAACTGCTGCGTAATTCCTGAGGATAAGCGTGTGTTCTTATTTCTGATAAGGACACACACATTTTCCTTTTGTCTATTCAAGCCCCTGGCGATACCCTTAACCAGGTTGATAGTGGTTGAGCCGACCATATATCCCAATCCAAAGAATGTGTATTCATGTCAAGAAATTTACAGTTTCCCATAACATGTAGAAAGGAAATTTTTGACGCTGGTGACTGGTGATTTTCAGAGCCATCATGATGAGATGGAGGCTAAATTTTTTGAGGAGAGGGCAGCATTGGAAGCTAAATACCAGAAGTTGTACGAACCCCTATATACAAAGGTCTGCATTATTTGTTCTCACTTGTGATATTCTGTGACAAAGATGAAGCTTGTGGCACATAGTGATGGAAATGTTTATCTGAATGGTGGTATTGCAATCCATTCTTCTAGATGTTTAGACTGCTCTGGTGTCTGCTAATACACTTTTGTTTTTTGGCACTTAGAGATATGAAATTGTCAACGGAATTGTTGAAGTTGATGGAGTAGTAAAGGAAGCTTCTGCAGTGGAAGAAGAGGACAAATCCGCTGAAGGTGGTCTCTATGAGGGTATCTATTGTTGTCCTGAACTTTTCTCAGAGTGTTCTTTTTCCTTATTAAAATTTTAATGCAGAGAAAGGTGTGCCAAACTTCTGGCTCACTGCAATGAAGACCAATGAAATTCTGGCAGAAGAGGTAGTGAATGCAGAACCATCCTTTTTTTTTCTCTGGTAGAACTAATTGTGGCTTATCATTTTCCATTTCTTTGCTTAGATCTCTGATCGGGATGAGGGGGCTCTGAAGTATTTAAAAGATATTAAGTGTTCTAAGATCGATAAACCTAAGGGCTTTATGCTTGAGTTCTTCTTTGATGCTAACCCATACTTCAAGAACTCGGTGCTTACGAAAACATATCACATGATCGATGATGATGATGAACCTATTCTTGAGAAAGCTATTGGGTAAGTTGCTTTACTTGTATATTTTGTTTAGGCAGCTTTGGTTCCCATAGCTCATGCTTTGTGGTGCAACTCTCAGGACGGAGATTGAGTGGTATCCAGGGAAATGCTTGACCGAGAAGCTGCTGAAGAAGAAGCCGCGAAAGGGTTCAAAAAATGCCAAACCCATTACCAAAATTGAAAAATGTGAAAGCTTCTTTAATTTTTTCAATCCTCCAGAGATTCCAGATGATGATGAAGATGATGATTTAGATGAAGATACGGTATGATGTCGCTAGTAGTGTTGCAATGAATTACACTTTGTTCTAGTAGAGTCTTTTAATCTCTTTATATTGGTTTCAAACAGGCAGAGGAATTGCAGAATTTAATGGAACAGGATTATGACATGGGGTAAGTCAATGATCTCTTCTTTCTTGATTAAGGTTGACCCTCCATCATTGATTTTCAATAGGATTTTCTTGGCCTGTGTGTTACCATTTCCCTGACTTGTCGAGCAAAGAGAATTTCACTTGAGGTAGTTTTAAAGCGGGATGTAGTCTTTGGGACTGTTGGAGGGAGCAAAGTAGTCAGCAGCTTTTAGTGTCTTGGTTTGAGTTCTCTCCAAAAGGTGGGTTTCAGATCATCACTAACGCAGAGCCATCTCTTGTTTGTCCTGTAAGCCACTTATTAATTTCTAGAGACTAATGCAATAGTCAAAAGGTGGTGTATCTGTTGATGTTTGTGTTGGGTAATTTCCTGTGTAATAAACATGGCAATACTGTGGTTATCTGTGTGAGGAGTTGCCTGCTTTTTGAGGAAAACATATGTTACCACTGGGACAACTTGATTTAAAGCCTTGACTGTTGTTCTTTTGCACAATTCAAGCTATTATTCATAATGCAGCTCCACCATCCGTGATAAGATAATTCCTCATGCTGTGTCGTGGTTTACGGGCGAGGCTGCTCAAGATGATGATATTGGTGACATAGTTGGCGAAGAAGACGAAGAGGGTGAGGAAGACGACGATGATGAAGAGGAAGATGACGAGGAGGATGAGGAAGATGACGACGACGATGAGGAAGATGATGAAGAAGAGGAGCAAAGCAAGAGCAAGAAGAAGGTAATAACTGTTTTTACTTGAATTTCTACACTTGTGATTGGTGGGTTTTTCATGGGGGAGATGCTAATTTATTATTATTGGTGATTTTGTGGTAGCAGTCATCAGCTGGATCCAAGGTGAGATGAATGCGTCGCCAATCTTTTCTCGAATGAAATGTTGAGAAGATACAGTGTTGGATAATTAGCTTGGCTAAATTTGAACCTCCCATCCTTATCTGAACTGCAGAAGAGTGGCCGAGCACAGGGTGGGAGGACAGAGCAAGGCGAGCGCCCTCCCGAGTGCAAGCAGCAGTAGCATTTGTTCTTTTGTCCTGCCGTGGTCGAGTTGATTCTTCCAAACTGAGCATGGAGCTCTAGGGCCCGTGCGATACTGTCTGTCTGCCTTGTGTATGGTTTTTCTTTGACATTACACTCTCGCCCTCTGTTGTTAATTAGATATTTGTTCTGCAAATGCACCGACCACTTTTCCTTTTAACTTTTTTCCATCGAATGAGGGCGATTATGTTCGTGGTCTGATGTAAATGATCGATTGATTAGAAGTCATTGCTTCTGAAAGGAGCGGCGTCACTGATTGAAGCGAAAGAGAACTTGGCAATTTTCTAGTCCGAGCAGGATCTATTCATTTTGGCCCCTTGAATATTATCTCCCCCAGTTTGTAGGATCCATAAGATCCGATGCCAATTCAGACAGACAGCACGGGGGGGGAAGATTTCGGGGTCCACATCCACAGTCCGCATCTCTATTCTCTTGTGGTTCACATGTCCTGTTACTATAATTCTTTCCTGCCTTGATTTTCAACCATGCAAGGATTTGCCCAATCACCCACGTAAGGAATCAAGAAATCAACATCATGGAAAAGAAAATTAATTAATTCCTTTTTCTAAGCCAGAAAAAAAGAAAAATAGTCTCTTTAGCCGCAGTCTTGTTATTGTGAGTTTTACCAGTGCACGGCAGCCGTGCGCCGCCTCAATTAGCTGCTGCCTCGATTAGCCGAGCACAGGTAAGCAATTAGGACTCTGTCTATGTAAAAAGCTAATCAAGCATTCGCCAAACTGCTAATTTGACATGACCTCGGCGTCACCTAACTTCTTGTCGAGAGAAAGAGCGAGAGAGAGAGAGAGAGAGACAAGATCAGACCATCCGCTGATTTCTTTGATTTGGAGTTTAGAAAGTAGGGCCGGAATCGTTTCTTATAAGGGCCTAAGGCAGCGAAAGGATGTGGACTCGGAAAGCAAGAGAAGAGAGAGGAGATTACAAGAAGCATTGTTGTCCCTTTCATGGCCAGGGCAAGAAATATTAAATAAAAACTGCTTAATGCATGACTAAATCTAGAGAGAGAGAGAGAGAGAGAGAGAGAGAGAGAGAGAGAAGAGCCTGCACACTCAAGAATGCCTTGCTTCATACGTATCTCCCACTCATGAGCTTTGACCCATCGAATGAAATAGCTTCATTTTCGTGTGGGTCACACCCCAGAGTGCTTCAGAACACTCGCAGTCTTGTGAATTTGCTTAAAAAGTAAGAAGACCACACGCGTTAGAAGAAGGAAATCTGCCGCCTCTTATGACAACGAAACCATTGGCCACGGCAGGATTAGAAAATTCTCTCCTACTTCCCTTCTTTAGAGGGAATTATGCCAATGCACCACCATACGATTTGAGAAGCCATGCTACCTTCACCAAATCGGACGGAATCAAACTGATTTCTTATTTCAAGTGGGTGATGGGTCTAGGATCCCATCTTGCAAATGCTTCGAGACGACGGATCGGGATTTAGTTGGTGAGTCTCATGACATTTTGAATCGGACAAATCATATCGCTCAAGTGTAATCATATCTTTAATCGAGGAAAAAAATCTTGGTTCTTTAAGATAAAATGATTCTTTTGTCTGATGTACGTCGTACTGTATACGACTAGGAGGTGTACCCTTTTTCCTCCCTAAATTGACACCAGGCAAAATACAAAGTAGAGATAGAATGTGATGGAAACGGCATTGTATCTGAACCATCACCTTGAAAAAAGAGGTGCCCAAGTGAGGTCACATGACTCGTTTTCAGAGGGTGTCGGATCGACGTTAGCGCATCCTTTTTCCTCCCGAAATTGATTCTAAGTAACATATAAAGTACAGACAAAATGAGATGGAATGGCATCGTATTTGAACCAACTATTGCATGCACCTGACACGTTTGCATACACACTCACAAGCACGTCATATCGATTATTAAAAGTTGCTGAGTCCGACCGAATTCAACCATTCAAACATTTGAGGTGCATGCATGGAGATACATGCAATTATTTATCGTGGAGAAAGGGTGTGAACACGAAAGGCCTAATTACTTAAAAAAATCACCAATATTAGGTCTAGTCTTATTTCTATCATGAACTTTTATTGTCTCGAAAAAAATCATGAACATTAGATTAAGTTCTAAATCTGTTTCGAACTTTCTTTTGTCTTATAAAAAATTCCAAATTTTAGGTCCAGTCTCAAATCTATTTCGAATTTTATTTTATCTAAAAAAAAAACCAACTTTTAATCTATTTTCAAATCTATCATCGTGATCCACTCCCATGTTGACGTGACATTTCCACATCGATAACAAATTTACATTAACACGATGACATGTAAAATTATCTCCAAAATGAAATCGCTCTAGGATATGAAAATTATGGATGATTAGCGGTGATTTTTGGATGGAGGGCTAATGGGGGTAAAAATTTGATGATTTTTCTCTTAGACAAAAAAAAAAAAAAAGTTTGAAATTGCTCTGGACCTAATTTTGGGGTTTTCCTTTAGACAAAGAAAGTGCGGGACTGGTTTGGACTAGACCTAAAGTTCGGGACAAAATTAAGATTAGACCTAAAGTTGGGATTTTCTTAAGATAAATGACAAAGTGATCTTTGAATTTTGTGTATGATTTAATCCAAACACGGCATTAAATATTTTTATATAATCCGAGGAATTAGAATGGCATTGCATGTTGAGCTACAGTCTCGAGATCATATTAAATAAATTTAAAGTTCATAAATTATATTACACATTAGGTTAAAATTATTATCGCCCCTTGAAATGACAAGCGCGAGCAGGGCGAGATTAGTCTCATGATTGAGTTTTGCTTTCGAAAACAATGTTGCCTTCCTCCTTTTCCCCAAATAAGTCCAAAAGGGGTCAAAAAAAGATGGCTGGCTCTCGTTAATGCATGGCGAAGGACGAGGCACAGCCAATGGCGGGGAGCCGCGTGGCACAACGTTAGGTCAAGTACGAGTCTTCGCCCACGGGTCGCTGTCATGTGGGTTGGGGAAGCACCGCCCTGCGTCGGGTGAGATGCCGTCGTCATACGTTTGCAGGGGAGAGGGAGACGATGGTAAAGCAATCCGTGCCCGTGCCCGTTGGTAGATGACGAAAGAACACAAATTCTTTTCCAATTTCCACGAGAATTGAAAGGAGATTCGTTAACGTGCTGGCCGAACAACCCATTAAGGAATAAATATCAATATCACAACAAATCTCAAATTACCGTCAAATTACTGAACTAGGCGACATATGACAGATGATGAGTGTGTATAATATCAATTCAAAATTTATCATAAATATATCAGTTTGGGGTTATTGATAAGTATATTAATTTAGAATTTTTTGATAGGATAATTAACTCAACAACCAATCAAAGGAATTTGACTGTTATCTTCGATGCACTGATGACCCTTAGGGTGCTAATTCATTATCTAAAGAATCTTATATGTATGGGAAAGAAAGATATTTGACAACCGCCCGGTATATTCCTGGAGAGGAAAAGTCGAGGCGGGAAATTTAGGTGGGCGAAGTTAAGGGGGGGGTGGAGGGGCGGGCGCGGAGTACGAAGCGGAGCGGCTCATCATGTGATTCTGTCGTACCACTTTCATATCATTTCCAATCCTGGGGAGCCCCCACCACCTTTCCCCTCATCCCTCCACCCGTGATCTCTCCTCTCTCTCTCTCTCTCCCTCTCTTTGCATCGCCAAGGCACGAACAGAGAGAATCACCAACCCCCCAACCTCTCTCTCTCTCTCGCCCTCCGTTAAAAAAAATTTGTAAAAAAAAAAAAAAAATCATTCCTTTTGCTCCCTCCCTCCCTCTCTCTCTCTCTCTCTCTCTCTCTTTCTTCTTCTTTCTCTCTGTCAAAAAGCTTTCACCAAAACTGGCTTTCCCTAATTGCTTGCTGGTGCGGATCGTACTCTTCCCGATTTCCAGGAATCTCTCTTCCCCTCCCCCACTTCTTTTGTCGACTCACCCCCTCTTCATCATTCGGAATGTGATTAACCCATCTTAACATGGCACTTATATCGAACGGACTCGATGGAATTAGAACGGACGAGCGAATGCTCGACCTCGAAACGAGTACTTACCGTTTTAGCTTGAAAAGATCGTGTCTCATCGCGATATGTCCGGCCTAGTAGATCCAGGACTCGAGTCCATGTCGGTGTATTCACTTATGTTCTGTCCATCCATATAGGAAAACAAGTAAGTCGTACAAATTCTCGTTCTGTATTGCAAAATCGATCCTAATGCACACACAAGTTTGTTTTTTCGGCGTTAAAGTAATACTTGGTTTTAGCGAAACTGAAGTCGCGCCTTGTTCTATTTTTATAAAAAAGAAAGATTGAATGTTTTATTTTTTGACCCGTGAAAAGTTTGAACTAATTTGCTAAGTCATGTTATGTCTATCGATGTCATATAGTCCTATAACCATGATGCGTGACGAATGTTATTAACTTGTTTTTTCCGCAAAGACGTAGTCACGAAAAGTCGTGACACGTTTCCCCCCGTTAGAAAGAAAGAAGAATCAACGGGAGAAAATTAGGGTTCTTGATTGCGACAAGATCATTCTCTAGTAGTGAAATTCTACAAAAGAGTCCAAATTTGGAATTTTCATAACATTCGTGACATCCAATTCCTTTCATGCAACCCTAATCTCGCAGCGCTGCCTAGGCCTGTGAGAAGTCAAAACGTACCCGAGTCTTTTGCAAAATCTCTTAGGCCGGAGAACGTGTAGGGATTTGGCTCCTACAATTTATTTCCACCGGAGTCATGCAAATTTTAGGTCATCCTCATTATTTTAATCGGCTGATCAGCCTGTGATTTTTCCATGTAATTAGGGTGTGACATGTACAGCGAGATCTTGACTAGGTTTTCAGCCCTTCTTGTCACGCTCTCGCGTATCTTGTCATGCTCATGCACGATGAGTTTTCCTTCTCGACCTTCGACGAGAGGAGTGCAAAATTTCTTGCGCATTCTCGAAGTTCTTGTCTGAAATCCTATCCTCGACCCGAAATACCCTCTTGACCAGAACAAGAAGAAAGGCTGAAAACAGCGAAGCGAATTAATATTTTTCTTTTCTTCCAGTTCGTATCATGTAAATGGGTTTATATAAAAATGCGAGTTATATATATATAAATGTATATGTGTAGATGAGGACTGAGCTATATCCCAAGAATGAGCAGAGCCTATGAATAAAGTGGCGAGAGTGGGGCTTTCAGTTCTGTGGACTGCCTACAGCTTTGCATGGTTGGTCGAAGACACAGGCCTACCCAGTCACGCGCATCGCCGACTTCTGCATAATGTCATAAGAAATCACTAAATACAAAAAGGATGGTCATCGCATGTCTTCATCCTATGGAAACCCTAACCCCAGCACCACACATATACTCTTCACACACACACACACACACACACACACACACACACACACACACACACACACACACATATATATATATATATATATGCACATAATGTGGATGCTTATTTCCCTAACGTTCACCACCTTTTCATAGCTTAGATGCACCAAATTCAGCCTCCCAAATAAGGGTACTAAATACTTGGAAGAGATTACCATAAGCAATGTGTCGGAGTTAGATTGTAATGTCATGAGGATATTGATTGAGAAAAGTTATTTGGGCTGTTGAAGTGATGATATTGATCGATCATCAATGACGATTTTTGTGTTTAGAAGTAATATGATTCGCCGATAGTGAAAATTCATGTGATTTGCGAGTAGTCATCTTGATGACATCTCGAGAATTGTTTATATATTGTAATAAATGTCAACATCGATTTGCCAACTAAGGGTCAATAGACATCAGCTTGTTGCTTACCTATGAAAATGTGAACTTCCTTAAAACCGGAAAATATCACATGCATGTCTCATCCATGATTCACTCGATCGAAAAACCCTAAACTGCTGAGGAACATTACTTGGGTAGATATATAGAATAATAATGAAAAAAAAAACTATTAGGGAATCTCACACGTGGGTAGCTTCAATACCTATGTGGAATAAGTCCAAGCTACTTTCTTTTGGAATCATGAGGACGTCAATGGAGATTTAGCACCAAACATTTCTCTCCTTTGCAACATGTGAGTTGGATGAGCTTCGAGACAACCTAATTCTAAATGCATTCATATGTAATTCTCACTTCTCACCCGCAATAAAGTCCGTGTATAGATCATTTGCATCGACAAAGATGGTAAAATCAACTGTCCTCCAAATAGTTCGAACTATTAGAGACTTTGAATCTGGGAACATGGAGAACTTGATCCGTATCATGCACTTTATAACACCGAACACCGTTCTTCAATCTTTGAACCAACTCGGAAGTTACTTACAGAGCGAAGCTAGTTATAATAAGATCGCATTTGATCGAGTGAGCCGTAGAAGCTCAAAAACCCACCATTCAAAATAATAAATTTGCAGATAATCTTAGTAGATTCAACACATCTCTTGTTTATACGATCGATAGAGAGCACGAAGAGGGTCGTTGGTGCGATTGCTCCGCACGCACGATTGTCCATACGACCGCATATTTTACAAACGACTTTCACCCACTTTGTCTTTAGCACCAAAAACAAGTTTTAGTGCCTTGTATATAAAGGATTGTAAACACTGTAGAATCATGGGTTGCTTTCCAACCCTTGATTAATTATCATTATTCTTAATCCCTTTTTCTTTTAGATTAATTTCCTCGTCTTTCGATCAATTAATGCTGTTTTTTTTTTGGGTAGATCCTTTCTTTCAAAACCCATCGTCCAATTTTTTTAATGCCAAGGATGAGCTGGAGGGAGAGAGCATATGGAAATTCGGGTCTACCCAGATCCCATTTCATAAAGTAATAAATCATTGAAGAATAAAACAAGAAGATGACAAAAGTTTTAGTGATTCTTTAATTAATCACTATTTTATCCCTCTCCTATTTTTGCGAGGGAACACGAGCTCATCGGAAACCTGAGCGAACAGAGAGACAATGCAGCTCCACACCAACTAATTACGATTATTTATTTCATGCAGCATATAAAATCT
Organism: Eucalyptus cloeziana; assembly: GCA_014182715.1. Classification (NCBI taxonomy): domain Eukaryota; kingdom Viridiplantae; phylum Streptophyta; class Magnoliopsida; order Myrtales; family Myrtaceae; genus Eucalyptus; species Eucalyptus cloeziana. The sequence goes on from CM024643.1 coordinate 32,193,916, forward strand.
CTCACTGGAGACAAGTGTATGCGTGTACCAAATTGTTAATTATTGCTAAGATATAATTAACCAAAATGGTCCCCAAAACCCTAATCTCATTTCGTCTTTGATGACCTTTGAAGCATTAAATTCTTTTGTTTCTAGAACTAAAAATTCATCGAAATATTTTCTCGTGTATCCGGTTTCAAAGATTTGGCTAACTATCGGATTTAGTCGTCAAATTCATTTTCAAAGTCGCAAAGATAAGATGAAGAGTTAATACAATGAAAAACCCATAACTAGTACATCCGTGATAAATTAACCTATCGAAAACTCTAAACCGATACATTTACAATAAATTTATCCTCTATTAGTTTTCGTTAAATTAGATTAATATCACGAAAAATTACAAATTGATACACCTATGACAAACGAAAGGTAAAATCTAAACTAGTACACTCATTAATTGCCATGAGTCATCCAATCCAGTAACTTGATGTTAAAATTTAACGGAAACTAATATAAGATAAATTTATCATATGCATATCAACTTGTAGTTTTTTGTGATATTAATCCAGATGATTATTCACAGCTGACAAGTCAATCAGCAGCCATATTTCAAGCCCTAAAAGTCAATGAAACTGTACCAGCACCGCGTGTGAAGACCGGTGTGTGTACTTTTGAACGCAGAGATACCATGACGAGGTCAAGGTCCATGTCTTTCTGGGACGCAATATATTGACAATGAATTGAAGCAAGCGTATGGCGGATCGTATCGGCATCTCATTCTTGTATCTTTCTATTTTCTGGCTTGTTCAAGAAGCATTTTAGTCTCATTGGAAGACGCAAAAATTGATGTTTTTTTTTTTTTTTTATTCCTGTCGCATTTAAACAAATTTATAACAGGAGCATGAAAATTGCCATGTTTTTTCCCTCAGCTGGGTACTTTTTCACGAACGTGTGCCTTGATGGGCAAGTGAAAATCATGAAATGGGGGACTAAGGCGACGCGTCATTAACTAGGGGGAAGATGTAGTTTAGCTAGGTAGTTAAGACCTTGATTCTCATTAAATCACTATTGATGACACACCATGCAATAATGCTGTCAGAAATTCCAGCCGCGTTCTCATTGAAAAAGGGAAAAACGATAGCGAAATGAGAGATAACGAAGGAAACAACTTGAGATACTCGCCAAAAAAAGTGTATATACTAAAAAGGGGTGGCATGGCTTATATTTCAAACCCAAGTGAAGCTAGTTGAGCTCGATTGATATGGCAATCATGTCGCCATAAGTGCATAAAGCTGTGAAAAGCTGACTAAACCCATGATTTCAAGTATACACAAAACCTTCCCTTCATTTCTCTCTTATTAAAATGAAACGATAGAATAAACAATGTGAATGATCATATTAACACTTAATAAATCAATCAAATGCAACTTTTGATGAATATCTAGGCATTTCTTTGTGAATCAAATTATACAAATGGATCTTGCTATCTGGGCATAATTGCATGGAGTTTAGAGTCGCCTTCATCCGATGGGGCTTCCTTTTTAATACTTACTTTATGAGTGAAGAAAAGGTGCACTAGATGGATGCACAAAAAAGTTCTCACCAGAAATTTTTCTTAACACCTATTGAAAAAGAATAGAGGCAAAGTATGTGCAATACTATTAAACAAAGTAAAAGATTTACTCGTTCTCTCTCTCTCTCTCTCTCTCTCTCTCTCTCTCTCGGAGGGTGGAGAGGAAGAGAACAAAGGAAAAGACAGAAAGTGCAACGTCAGTTCTTCAAGCTGTAGGGTTCCTTTGGGTTCTGTGGCATTTTCATTGAGAGGTATCCTCTCTCTCCTCCACATCTCTCTCTCTCTCTCTCTTGTGTGAGCTCAGGAAGAAACTTGGGTCTTTGGGTCTTATACTTATAGTATACTTTTTTGTTCACATCTGTGTATGGCTATGGTTGGATTTTCTTGGTATTAGCAAGAGCATGTGTTTATTGAGACATGGAGGAGAGAAAAAGTACCTAATGAACCAGAGGTAGCTCTTTTGTTCTTGTTCAGTTCCAGTTCTCTCTCTCTCTCTCTCTCCCCCTCCCCATCTACTCCTTTTGTTTCTTCTTATTTTTGTGCTGAAAAACAAAAGATTGTCTCTTAGGTTGATGCCAAACAAGAGAGAAGGAAAAAGCCCATCGCAGATGTGAGCTTCTGTGTATGTATTATCGTCTGAGGATCAAGAGAGCATACCATAGCCAGCCTTGCTTGCACTTAAATCGAAAAAAGAATGTTATGTCCTTATTATTTGTTTTCTTCCCTTTCGCTAACTCCATCTTCATTCTTTAGTACAAGCTAGCTTTTACTGCATGTAGAGACTGGAAAAGACCTGGAATTAATCTGTTTTTTTTTAGAATCTCATATATACCTCGTTTTTTGCTTCTCCTTTCATTATGGAAAAAGAAGCAACGCCATAATCATCATCACCATCCATGGCCAAGAGCAGTGAAACCTCAGGGTTTCAAGAATCACTGCATGCCTGAGAGAAGAAGATGATGAAGGGCTTGATATTTCAGCAAAAGCCACTGCAATCAGGTGTTGAAGACAACATGTCCAATTTGACTTCGGCTGCTTCTGGCGACGCCACCAGTGCTTCTTCAGGCAACAGACCCACGGAATTATCTGGTCCTATCAATAATTATTCTCATCAACAATATAACTTTGCTCCACCTCAACCTTCAACAACTCAGATCACTCCACAGCCTCCTCTGAAGAAAAAGAGAAACCTGCCCGGCAACCCAGGTAAAACTTGAATCGAAATTCTCACTTCTTTTTGTAATATTTTTCTCAATTATTGCTCTTCTTCGGTTTTATTTTCTTATCTTGGGGCCGTACACTTGTACTGATGCTATTTTCTTGGCGTATGAATCAGACCCAGATGCAGAAGTGATAGCTCTATCTCCCAAGACTCTGATGGCCACAAACAGGTTTGTATGTGAGATCTGCAACAAAGGGTTTCAGAGAGATCAGAACCTACAGCTCCACAGAAGAGGGCACAACCTCCCATGGAAGCTCAAGCAGAGAGCAAACAAGGAGGTCATTAGGAAGAAGGTGTATGTGTGCCCTGAGGCGAGCTGTGTTCACCATGACCCGTCAAGGGCTCTTGGGGACTTGACTGGGATCAAGAAGCACTTTTGTAGAAAACATGGTGAGAAGAAGTGGAAGTGTGAGAAATGCTCAAAGAGGTATGCGGTTCAATCAGATTGGAAGGCTCACTCCAAGATCTGCGGCACTAGAGAGTACAGATGTGACTGTGGAACTCTTTTCTCAAGGTAAATATATCAAACCCAAAACCAAAATCATTATCTTTTTCGCGAATGAGAGATATTTTAAACGTTCTCCCTTCGGCGACCTCCATTAATGCGCAGTAGTCAATGCTATATGCATCCTTCTCTTATGCTGATTTGGAAAGGAAAGGAATTGAATAGCCCCAAAATTCCATCTGCTGAGACCCATCTCATTTTTGTGTCTGATGCATTAAATTGGACAGATTTTGTACATTCCCTTGAACTAACACAGAGAGAGAGAGGGGATTGGTGATCTGTGTGGGGAAATTTTTAATGCACCAGCCTGTGGGTGGACTCTGGACTATCTGTTTGTTAGCTCCTAGAATAGAAGTGGGAAAGCGTGAAGGAAAAAGTAGTGGTTTATACAGGAAGTAAAAGGAGGAAGAAAGGTTTGGGGGGGGGATAGAGAGTGAGATAAAGTCAAATGCATACGATACTTCTTCATTGTCCTCCTCCTCCTCCTCCTTGCCACACCACGAGCACTTTTTGGCTAGTTCTGGTTTTGTTTTTCTCGTAAAAATTGTTTCTTCCCTTAATCAAATTTGTCTTGGGTGTTTTTTTTTCCACAGGAGGGACAGCTTCATAACCCACAGAGCCTTCTGTGATGCATTGGCAGAGGAGAGTGCAAGGGCCATACCCAACCCACTCCTCCTCTCCTCAGCTCCACAAAACATGAACTTGCCACCTCAATTCATCAACACCCAAAACATCCCATTCACTCTCAAGAAAGAAGAGCCACAACACCACCAGCACCAGCACCAGCAACAACAAATCAGTAGTTTTGGGCTGAGGCAAGACCAAATCCCACCATGGCTGGCTTGTCCACCACCTCCACCCATTGATCTCTCCTCCTCGTCCTCATCAATCTTCTCCACAAGGCTAGACCAAGAATTCGCCCAAAGCTATGAACACCACCACTCAAATCAGCAGAACCCAAACCCTAGCCCTAACAACCCTAGCCTTGGCCGAAGCTACCCCCAAGCAACACCCTCACCTTCCCCAAACATGTCTGCAACTGCGCTCCTCCAAAAAGCGGCCCAGATGGGTGCAACCATGAGCAAAAGCAACGCTAGCTTCTCATCCCCGCTCGGCGGGGCTCACCAGCAGAAGCAGCAGCAACAAGAAGAACCAGCTCACTTGTATACTACATCCTCTACTCCTCCTGATCAACAACATCCTGGTAGAAACAATAATATCAATAGCAGCGGCAGTGGGAGTGGTGGCTTTAGGCTGAGTTTGTCCTCACACGAAGAGATGGCAAGTGCCGGGTTTCACCATCACCAGCATGTGCAGGGATTGGTGGCTCCATTTGGGAGCAACAGAGCCATACAAGACATGCTGATGACTCCTGGTGGTGGGGGGTTTGAGGGAGCTTCCTCCTTTGAGGATCCTTTTGGTGGGATTCTCAGCAGCTCTTCCAAGAAAGATAGTGACGACATCAACAATGACAGTAGTAATAACCAGCACGAGGCTTTGAAAGCCGCCACCCAAGGCGGTCTCCTTGCCCGGCGGCAAGATGTCGGCGGCGGCGGGAACAACGAAGAGTTGACGAGAGATTTCTTGGGTCTGAGGCCACTCTCTCGCAGTGACATTTTGAGTATCGCCGGTCTTGGAAACTGCATGAGCACCACTTCTTCTCAAACTCAAGTGCCCCAAAAACCATGGCAAGCTTAGGCTCTATACAGAGAGGAAGATTTTCTAAACACATCAGCTTCTTCTTTTCTTTTTTTTTCTTTTTGGGTCTTCCTTTTCCTTTTTTATGTTCTTTCATACTATATGCTAAATTTTGTCGTTCATCACCATCATCATCTTCAGTCTCTTGCTACCAGATCTTCTTCCCAAAGGGAAGGAACAAAAACTCAAGATCCCTAATATATAAACTCATCTCATAGATGGTCGTGATATTATATAACATGTCATTTATTTTTAGTCTGTGGTGGTCTGTAATTCTTGTTTTTACAATCTTGTCATATTATAACGCAGCATGGACGGGAAACCCTAGGTTCTTTGTATCAACAGAAAGCGACGCTACAAGATAATGACTTATGCAGGGGTCTGGAAGTTTGGTGCTTTCCTCTTTATTCTTTTTAATGCTATTCTTTGTGTAATAAAGTTGTCATGCTTCCACCAAATTTTATGCATGGCACATGATCAGACATATATTTGGGGTCCGGTCCTTTATCATGTGCAAGGCTTCAAAAGACGAAGATTGATTGCATCTTTTTTTTTTGGGACCAGATGGGAGATTGGCCGTTGACTTTTCACTCTAGACAGTGATTTCTGTCCCAACATATATGCTTCACTTCCTGATAATTCTCGTAAAAAACTCTCGTCTAAGGGTAAGGCTAAGCTAAACGTACTAAAGTTCGCACGCTGAACCGATATACTAAGTTATGTGATAGATTGTAGATGGATATATAATTGCGCCATCAGTTATATTTAAACCTAAAAATAAATAAATTATGGCATCCTTTAATTTACCTCGGCATTACTCATTTCGAATAAATTATCTAAGTCGTCAATGAAAGGCGGTGGCCTTTAGCATCCCATCATTGCAAAAAACCATCATCACAAGCTTTTCAATTCTGGTGTGGGAATGATTAGGTTAGAAAGGGAACCAACTCGTTTCGACGTTGATAATTGCTGTAGAAACAAGTAGTTCTTCAATGGCCATATGGAGCTTCCATTTATAGGCAGAATCGAGTTTTGATGCAAACCACTCACGACCCTCGATTTTCAATCTTATCTCCATTGACGTTTTTGGGTGGTCCAATGCTAAAGTGGGCCGACCGCACTAAGCCGTGGCCAGCTTTCGATAGCACTTATAAAAAAGAAAAAAAAAAAACCGTCCTTTCTCTATGATGGGACGATCCAGTGATATGAAAATTACGTGATGCTTTGAAAACTCTAGTGAGATTAAGTAATGTTGATAACGCACGAAATTCGACTGCCCAATTGTTGTCGAGATGAGTTGCTTCTAATTGGTGGCCTTTCTATTGCGCTTCGAACTTCATTTGATAGATTCGGTCATCGGCCGAACGCATTCAAACATATTCATGCGTGTCTCGCTACATGGCACATTTGTTATGGCGCTTCTACATATGCGCCGAGTGTGTAAAAAAGTTTATCGAGTAGATTGCCATAGAGAAAACGCATTAGTTCTTCGTGATGAGTAGTAATTTTAAATATCGTGCCAAGATGGATCTACAAAATCATTATAGATGTGATGGACCGTAGACTAATAGATGTTTATAGAGCAATAAGACATGCCCTGAAAATCAATTAGGGTTTTGTGATGAATTCTTTCTAAATATTAATCTTAGCTTATTCAGCATGATTTGTGTTCAAATTTATATATAGGCAATGGCTCCCTAGCACGCTCGTAAAGCTGTGTCTAGGTGCATGCAGTGCAATGTCCAATGCCACGTGTACCAAAATTGAACATATATATATATATTTATATAAAGTAGTACAGTGGGGGAATATACGTAATGGGTAAGCATGCATATCCCATTAAAACAATCGATAATCTGTATGGATCTGGGCTTTGAATATACGGAATTATTCGACTTTATCACCAAGGAAAAATAATAATGAAAAAGAGTTGGGTATATACCGGTCGAGAACGGGGGAGAATAGCATTGGATTCTCTGAGAGGGGGGAAAAGATGCAAATATACAAAAATGGGCAAGCTGCAAAGATAGAGATGCTGTTTATATAATTTTTTTTTTTCTAATTTCTTTCGAGAAAGAAGATAATAGAAAATTTATTTAATATAAAAAGGAAGGACCACGAAAAGACGAGATGCTGTTTGACCCCCCGACGTGGTGGTGCAAAAGAGACAGTGGGATTCAATCCCGAGAAGCAGCAGAGATTGGTCTCCCTCCTCTCCTCTCCCTCCCTTGCTCATCGCCATTTTCTACATCTTTTTCCTCGCCTCCCCTGTCCATTTTTCATGATTTCACCCTCATCTCAGCGACCCCTCTTGCTCCCTTCAAGCCAATGTCAAGTCAAACCACAAGTAGAAGCAATGTAAAGCTTATAGGTCGCGCGTTTCGGTTCCCCGTCTCGTCATCGATATAGAGCGATACTCAATCATTGAACCGTGTGAAGTCCAAATGGGTGTCCTCCGCTCCTGTTTCCCAAGCATGATCAGCAAGTGCCTTCGTGAATTATTATGGTTCGAAGGCGCCGGTAATTTCGAGACGAGGGTGGGGGCAGGCGGGGAGAAAAGGACGGATGATGATGGGACTTTCTCGGTCGGGAAAGTTGCTGCATCTTTTGCATGAGGGCAGGAATATATCAGTGGACCTCTCTTTTCTTGAGATTTCCACCCTCCGACACCATGTGTGTACCACCCTCTCTCGTGATTTACCTGAGGACTTTCAAGGGTTTTCGACATATTGCTATACAGAAAGCGAAAAGAACACCGAAAAGGACTTCTTGGAGAGAATCCTGCCTCTGCATGCACGCCGTTGACGCTGGCCACATGACAGGTCTAGTGCGGCAGTGGAGATCCAAGCTGGACTCCATGGTGTCATCAAGCCTGATCCTTCTGGTGCTGAGAGAGTGACTTGGAGGCTAACTTGCCGCTGTTGGCAGTGCGCGATGTACTGCGTTGGAGACGTATGGGGGAACGAGCCTCGGTGTAGATGGCTTTCTGTGCAGCCCTAGTATACCAAAGCACTCCTTTATCTGTTGGTTTGCAATGCATGACAGGCTTGCTGCCAAGGACAGATCGATCAGAATGGCATCTGCAAGCCTCTCCTATTTTGTTGTATGTGCGATGTGGGGCTGGAAGACAGACACTTGTGTTTTTGGTTGTTTCTGCTTCTAAAGGGAAATCGTTCCCATGCCTGTATCTCAAGCTCTCATCCAACTGGAATCCGTATCGCTTTTGGATAATAAAAATCTCACTATCAAACTTTCCTACCGATGATGCAACCACACTCTTCCTACTTGCTGCTAGTTGAGAAACCTAAAAAAGATTTGAAATGATTGAAGTTAGCAACCACAACTCAGTAGGTAGTATGTTTCTTTTTTAAGTAAATCAAGCACCCACTATGTGTATATATAAAGCAATATTGGAAACTCAATAATCCAAACCAAGGATATAATATACGTACCAAATAAAATATGAGTTATTAATTTCGACAAACTTTATACCTATCAACAATACTCATTAAATCAATAATCAAACCAAACATCAATGGTCCATTTTATTGACCTGTCTATATAAAACAACATATCAATGTCCATTCCATCAAGCAATTTAGTACTCAATATCCAACTATGGTTATGCTTAAAGCACTATGGCAAAGGCAACTAAGATTCACCCCTTCGCTAGGTCTCTACTTTTATCGGCCAGTGGCTGGATCCCAAAAAGCTGCAACTTTTATGAACTTTATAATTTGAGGATAGTGTGTATACCCACGAGCCCCTCAATGGGTTTATTACAAAGTGACGGTGAGCATCAAACTAATAACTATTCCTTCGACAACCCATAAATCAAATACGAAATTTATCTCAAAACTCAATTTCACTAACCAAATCATATAGCCTTTTATGATTCAATTCATTAAACCGAGTACATTTCATAAACCAGATCCGTAAATCAAAAACCTCTAATAATTCTTTCGATAAAATGTCTTGCTAACCATTCATGGTTAATCAGATCAAGTTATATTCAAAAAATACTTTGCTATTTCAAATTGACATAAGGGCAATTACCCGTTTTTATCCAATAAATATGCTCTAGACATCACGTTTTGTTCTTTCATTTCAAAGAAGTATCAAACCATGTGATGCATTTTTCATAACTCACAACATATTCAATTACTGTTGTTTTCAAAAAATGAGTTCACAAAATCAAAGAAGAGATAAGCATCACTCAATTGACATTGCAAAACCAAACAATTAAAGTTTCTTGAGTCAACTAACTCGAAATCCTATGGATTAAATGCTGAAACGATATAAAAAATATCAAGTAAGTAAAGACTCGACTGAACTAATCTCAGTCGGAGACCAAACGACTCGTATTTGCCGACGAAAACTCACCCGGAGCAAAACATTCGTTGTTGTCCGCTGAATCAGGTAGTTTGTGCACTAAATTTGGTCATGCCAATCTTTTTGTCGGACTCCGATTCAAGTGAGCTAATTGGAAAGCTGTTTTGAAGTACTAGAAGACCCTAAGGATGGCCGTAGATGGGCAAAACCCATCGCTAAAATCAATAATTTGCTACTAGGTCCAACATCGTAGATGGAACTTTAGAAATTCATCCTGATTAAATCATAATTCCAAATTGACTTTTATAAATTCTCACGATTTTGTAATACCCTAAGCTATCATTACAACATAATTTCACAGTTTAAATGAGGTCTAGAATGAACCCAACAAACTAAAACGTACAATGATCTGAATTGATAGCTCAACTACGAAATTTCCTCTGATTAGATAAATGAAGGGTTCAAATTCTTCTCGGACGCTACGAAGCAAAGTTAGTACAGGTTTTGAAGTTAGGTTCACCAATTGAAACATATAACTTTTGATGGTTCAATTCGTCAGATTGAGTACGTCTTATGAACCAACTTCGTAAATTAGTAACCTTTCGTAATTCCTTATATAAAAATATTTTGCAAACCATTCGCAAGTAATTAGGTTAGGCTATCTTAGTGTTATGATTGGAATTGCACGATCATTATTGTAATATAGTAATATAATGAATCATGTCTTGGGTGGATGAAAGTTAATTATTCCATGGTGTTAAAAGTTTAATTTTGAAATAATGTCATCAGTGATCTTCACTCAATGTGTTAATTAGAATATGAAAATTGTACACGAAACTTCACGTGGAGATGTGATATTCTTAGGCATAAACGTAATTGAAATGAGAGCAATATTAAAAGAATAATTAGTGGCTAGTGATTCAAGTTGTGATGACTATAAAAGATGCAATATATTTTAATTTGATACATATCCTTCGTATGAGATTTGAAGTGTTAACAAGTGATAACGAATAATAATAATTCTCCATGCTAATCCACTAGAGTATTCTCTTAAATCCTTATACATTTTAATACCCTCGAAGGAATTGAGAATCTCATGCTACGAGTTTCGTGCAATATTTTCTTTTACAACATATTAGCAAATCACGAAACCTCAAGAACCCATCCATGTGGACATCGAAATCTAATTGTCGCCAACGCTTCTATGTATTCATTGATTTTCCTCATCTGAAAATCTTCATTCTGTTTAGACTTGATTTTTATTTGGTTGTACTAGAAGATTAGCTAATCGAACACCAAGAACCAAAACCTTTGGGTCCAATCTTCTCATATTCTTAAGAATAGACTTTTGAGTATTGAGTTAAGTTACCATATTTCCAAAAGATGTATGACTTAGGGTGTGTTTGGGATCTGCTTTGGGTGTCCAAAGCCCATTTGGTCAAATATTAAGTATTTGGTAAAATTTTTAAAACCCGCATTGAGGGAATGTTAGCCTTTGAAAGGCTGACGGGCCAAGGCAAGTCTTAGATTGCTTTGGGCTTTCGGCATTTTCGAAAGGTCCCCATAGTTTATTGTTCATCTTCTTCTCCATTCGTGTGGTGTGGTTGTGCATGGCTGGTTGACGATGGGCTCAAGAGAGGCCGACGAGATTGCTACTATCTTAGCGACCGTCATTGTTCAGTCATGCGAACTTGGTGAGTCGTGGCGATCTCCCTTGAGTCATGTCGCCGCGACCTAGATTGACCTTGCGGTGACCCAAATCTGGGTTGTAGTGATTCGACTCGCCGGCAGTCGCTGTGACCTTGCCGCGACCCAGATTTGGGTTGCTGCTGCCTCTATGAAGGGCCGCCTATGGTCGTGCGACTAGGTGACCCTTGCTAGGGGTTGCTTGATTCTAGGCGGCCCTCATTGGTTATCTCCAGGGGCTGCCTGAGGTCTTGCAACCTTAGATGCCAGCCGCCGATGATAGATTTTGATTGCCGGTGGCCACCTGCCCTTATTGGCTAATTTTTTATTTATTTTTCTATTGACGATTTTTTTTCCTTTTTTAATTACATAAGTCCTTTGTAAATACAATTTCTTCAAACATTATTTTGCTCAAAACTACTTCATAATGAACTTTTAAATTATAATTTAACAAATACAATTTGTATTTTGGAAAAACTCCTCTAACTGAAAATCCTTTGCATTTTTCCAGAAATTTTCCCCAATAGTTTAACCAAACGCACTCTTAAGGCCTCTACTATAGTTTTTGCCTTGCCTAAATGGTCATAATTTTTCAGAAGCTCTATTCATCTCCTCTGCCTCATATTCGGTTCTTTCTAACTAACAATGCACTTCAGCCTATTATGATCTATAAAGGCATAGAATGATCCTTCTATACAATTCATTCTTAAGAATAAAATGAGCACCATCAGATCAAGTAAGTTGAATTTAATCAACTAGGCTACTATGCAAGTTTTCCAGTAAGACTACGAGTTTGTTTACTAATCATGCTATTTTTTTTTTTTTTGTTCCTCATAATATAAAAAGAATAGAATTCCATTTAATAATATCAACTAATTTTTCTATTCTCCAGAATAGAAAAATGGTTAGAGAGAGAATATACTTGGAACAGAAACAAAAAGTCAAAAATCAACTTTTTTTCTTGGGAAAAAAATGGAAAAAAACTACTTTTGAATATAAATTTTTCTCAAAAATAAAAATGTTACTAAACACACCATAATTAGTCAATATAAATTATTGTTATTATTGATAATAATTTATGTTCAAACATTTTAATCGGTGGGAAAATAGTTTCGGCTCGTTTATTTTTACAAGTGATATAACCGATCATGTTTAAGAAGAAATTTTCTAAACCATCTAATTTTTCCACTAAACAAAACGCAGCCTAACTAAATAAATATTCGCTATTCATCTACTCCGTTGAATGCGGCGGACCAAATTTTCTCGAGCTTTAGCGGTTCGGAACTTCGGATGGGCCGAAAGTAAACGGGGTCCACCGTCCGAAGGACGGAACTTAATTACGAAATTTACGATCGGACCACGGAATGTCGGAACCAGAACCATCACTTCTTGTCCGAGCATGCCTGCTCCCACTGCCACCAGCAACGCTCTCCCTCTTCACCGCGCAGCGCCGGCCGCCTCCAGAGCCGCCGCGATGGCGAGGAAGCGCAGCCGCCGCGCCGCCACCGTCTTCTTCGGCCTCCTCTCCCTCGCCGCCTTCGGGGCCTTCGTCCCGGCCCTCGCCCCTCTCCCTTCCCTCTCCTCTGCCCACCCTTCGCTCCCCGGAAGGTACGATTTCGCTGCTTCGAAATTGCATAGTTTTTTTGGGAATGCGATCGCGACTTAGTCGTCGTGCCTGATCTGTTCGAGCCGCCGTCGACGGACTCGATCGGTTCGAGCTGCCTTCGATGGATTCGATCGTTTGTTAGTGTCGCGTGTTCAACGTTCGGCGCGTGATCGACCGTCTGGAGTGACTTAAACTGTCCGTTTTAGTCGCTTTTGTTTTTGTTGTGTCGGCTTTTCTGCGTTTGGAATTCAAGGCAATGCCGACTTTTAATGCTGCTAATCAGTGTGTCGGCTGTAGAAATTTACTTGTCATCGGACCGGAATGTAGCTGTTCGTTCTGTTTCATGGATGCTAGCATATGTTGATAGTTTCTGCTTTCGAGTGTTTAGCTTCCTTTAAGAGGACTTTCGCATATCGAAGCTGCCTTAAGCTGCAAGTTCCTGCTTCTTTGTGTCCGCTTTTCTAGATCATGTTCACCGATTGAAAAAAGCGATTTTTCAATGTGATTGCAGTTTAGTCTTTGGTTTATTCTGCTCCTTCATAATGTGCATCTCACTTTCGTTGAGACTAGTTGCCTTTGATTGTAAATCGCTGTTGTTGCGTGGTTGAAGTTTAGTTGTGTTACTTCTGTACCTGAGTCTGATTGCAATTTACTTTAATCAGTCCAGTAGTCGGAAATTTGAGATCGACAGTGACAAGTTCTGGAAAGATGGCTCTCCCTTTCAGATAATTGGTGGAGATGTTCACTATTTCCGGGTTCTTCCAGAGGTATTTTCTTTCCTTTCCTTTAGCTGTTCTTCTTACTCATATGATTAGATTGCAATGGTCTTTTGCGACAATTGTTATATATGCTTTTTTCCAAATACTACTAACAAATAGTGCTCCTTTCTATGTGGAGATGCAATTTTTTAATAAAGAGAAACTGTGTTATATTGGTCATATCAGAAGTAGTTTTACTGGATGTGGTAACGCATCTAATTTAGGCTAGAAGGGGAACATCGAACTCAAGATTGTTTTAGAAGATGACTTTCTGCTGCATCAGGAAGCAATAAAATCTAGAGTTCCATGACCCGACAAATTCAGGGAGCCCCTCACTGAAGGACTTGTTTACGTCTTAAGATAATTCAGCATCTTGTTTCAATGCTGACTATTCTTTGTTCAAAGCAACATTGCCCACTTTCATTCAACAAATTGATTACACTTGGGCATTTATGGTGCATGCAGTATTGGGAAGACAGATTGTTGAGAGCAAAAGCCCTGGGTTTGAACACTATCCAGACATATGTTCCTTGGAATCTGCATGAACCGAAACTGGGCGAGATAGTCTTTGAGGGAATTGCAGATATAATATCTTTTCTCAACTTGTGCAAGAAGCTTGATCTCCTGGTTATGCTTCGAGTAGGCCCTTATATATGTGCAGGTGAGGGTCAGAATCTTCTTATAGGTGCTTTAAAACTTGTTAGTCTACATTGAAGTGTTTGCTGCCCTTGTCTTGACTCTGAAGTGGACATTGGATTGACGTGGCCTTATTAAGCCATGGCATGCTTTCAGCATATTTAACCTATAACTATCATTCCATTTTGGACCTTGGCGATCAGTGTCTCTTCCATTACAAGAGTAGGTCATTAGTCACACCTATTTGATTTTGTGTACAAGTAAGTATAGGTAGCATTTTAGCAAAAACATCGTGGAAGTAGGACACTGTCTTATTTTCTCTTCTTGTTTCTGTGGAGCTGTGAAGAGTTTGAATTACTAACCTTAGACAGTTTATTTGGACATAACAGGATTTTGTCTGTTCTAAGTTCAGTGAGATATAAAATGTGACATCTCTAATTCATGGTGAACTTGAAGACCCTCATTGTTCATTTGATTTTCATAATACATCATTTGGGACTGTCCCGACTTGTGAATTCAGTTGTTTCCTTTTATAGATGAGATGAAGTTTATGCCTCCACGTAGGACTGACTTGCATCTGTGTTTTCTATGTTGTTGTGGCCAAAAAATATGTGGTGCATATTTCCCTGAATAATTCATCTACTGAATCTGTTCCACTATTTAGGACTCTTAAGGATTAAACAGCCTTTGCGTGATTGAGCCTGTGAGTGCACTATCCATTGTGTAAATAACATCAGGCTCATTTCCATGTCATGTTTCTTTCATCCTCTTTACTTCTATATATATATGTGTGTGTGTGTGTGTGTGTGTGTGTGTGTGTGTGTATTGCTCTTTGATAGGACATTTGTGCAAATAGTAGATCTAGTTATTCCTTTGGGTCTGTGCTGTTCCTTTATTTCTATGTTATATACAGTCATTGAATAGCTTGTGCCTCATGTTTCCACTGAATTAGAGCAATACTCTTAGTTGCGGTCCTCATACTCTCAAAGAAGTAATACTTGACTTTCAGCACTTAATTAAGCATGCCTTGTTGGCTAACAGTTAGTTCTCTGCAATTTTAGTTTTAAGTTGGAAATGCTCTAAGACCATGACTTCATGCATTCTGTTAGCTCGGCACAATAAATTTAGGTAGCACGTGTGCTTTAGTTTTCTATTCTTTGTGAAGAGTCAATTCTAGAGAGCATAGTTGGTTCAACAGAGCAAAGATGGTTTCTGACTCATTCTTTAATTTTTATGCGCTTGCAGTTAGAAAAGCATGATTATTAATAAATACATACTCTGGATTCCAAAAGCTCTTGTTTTCTGACTTCCTTACCAAAGCATCTTTGCATGTTAAATTTGTAATGAAGATCGCTAAATCTCGTCTATTGTGATTCAATATATGGCTCATCTTCAGATATTTGTCATATTCGAAGTTTCTTTTTATGCGAGAAGGAACAAGTATGATTCTCTTTTTATTGGCAATAGGTGATGATTACATTCATTCAAAAAAGTAAATTTTGGACGTCCAATTGGAGCGGAGAAATACAATTCTTCGAAATAAATATGATTTCTTAACACTGCTTGCTGTTTATGTTCTATATCTTTGCAATAGGGGTGCTAGTGTTTCCTTAGGCGTATTAATCAGCAATATCTGTGATGTGATGGCATTCCAATTTTCCTTGCTTCCCCATTTATATGGTGAAATAATCCTGATGGGTACATATTGATGCAGAGTGGGATTTTGGGGGCTTCCCTTACTGGCTACTTGCCATAAAACCAGCACTTACGTTAAGATCATCTGATCCTGCCTTTGTCAAGTTGGTATGTGTTCCTACTCTATTTGTCAATAATCAATAATTGTTCTAGAAGAGCTCTTTGATGTGTTTTGGATTCCTAAAGAGATTATGGTCATTTTCAGGCTCCATAGGACCGATGGATATATCTCTGCATTTGACTTTCCTGTTTTGTCATGTTTAGAGGCGTAAGAAAGGTGGCTAGCTTAACTTCCACTTTTATAGATATAAGAAAGGTGGATTGCTTTTCTTACCTCTTTTTGTATGTTGATGCTCACATATTTTTTTCTCTTTAAAAATTTTTTGGTGCCATATTTTGATGTTACCCATGCTTTTCAGCACATCCATCTCAGTCCAGAGTAGTCCTGAATTTTTCTCATCTATACAGGTGCTCACTTTAAATACAGACAAATTGTCTTACCCTTTGCATACTGTTAGTGGCCAGCCAATGTAAATCAAGGCTCTCTCAAAAGGAGCTATTATTCTGTGCTGATGATTCGTGTTTTGGAATGTTCCCATTTGTCTCTTTAGATGGAACATCATTTATTATCTTGTTTAGTTATACTAAAAAATTCAAAGTTTGGGAGTAATTCTCAGTCTGTAATGAAATGGATTAGAGAGGTCTTAAGCATGAAAAAGCAAGTTGGTGGACTCTCTTGCACACTGCATGGATTTGGAAGCATTTGTAGCTGCAAAATATAAGTACCAAGACCAAGTCCAAGCCTTTAAGGTCCTAAATCACTTGCTGCGTGCAATGAGAATGTCAATGGAAAAATAGTAATCAGATGGAAGCCTCATGAAAATTGAGTAAAATTTCAGCTGATGCTGCATCACTTTGGGAGTGGAAAATTTGTTGGAATTTGCTTGCTTTTCATGTCTATGAGGGAAACTTTGTACCTGTTGGTATTATAAGTTGAAATCTTGCTGTGGACGCAATTATGGGTGAAGCAAGGGTGCTATATTGTGGCATCAAAGTGGCGGGAGGAAACTGGATGGGCCAAAATAGGTAATAAGTGGTGCCTAGCAACCTATAAGTGGATTACTTGGCCATGGCAATGTTTCTCCAAACATGGTCATTTTGGATGAGCTGAGAGGAGAGCTGCTGACCCCAGGGGTTGGTTTCGTGGTTGATCGATTGGTTTGGATGTGATAGATTTTGTTTCGTGTTCAAATCACAATGTTTCCACTCAGAGTAACTTAGGGGTCATGCTCCCACCTTGTGGGTGGTCTTATATGAATGAATGTGGATCCAGCCGTTTGTCTGCGTCCATAAGGGTCAGTCACACTGAAATGTTTGGATTTCCCATGTTATTTATAAGGGGAAAAAATGAGTGGAGAGCTAATGAATGACGTAAAACGTGTTTACCAATTAGAATGTAGACTTGGTGGCTGTACGAGTGGTTCTTTTCTGGAAAAGAATCATTTCATTCAGTAGTATTGGAGGGAGTTAGTTTACAGGGTGGGCATGTGGAATATAATCAATTGAAGTTGTAATAACTTCCTAGGTCCTACTTGTGGTGAAGAATTAAAATAGAACTTAGAAGGTGATAGTCATTATTTGTTTGGTTGGCCTATAAACTCTGGAATTGTAAGGACTTTTCTGTGTAGACATATTTTCATTGTTTTTCCTGAATGTTGTACCATATCTCAGTCAAAATGCACTGCAAACCACAATTTTTAACAGCATACCTATGCTCAAGTGATTATCAGTAAATTTCGAGCTCTCACAGGTTGAAAGGTGGTGGAGCATCCTACTTCCAAAGGTTTCTTCTCTTCTTTATGCAAATGGTGGCCCTATAATAATGGTTCAGGTATAATATAAAATAGTGTTCTTGTTTATTTTTGCTAACTACTATGTTATGTTTCTTCTTAGGAAATGGGAGATTGCCAATGTTGGAGAGACTAGAATTGCTTCTTGGCTTAGAATTTGGGGCATTTACTTATTCTGAAAAGAAGTAGAAGGGGTTTTGTATTTTACTTTTAGCTGAGGAGAACACTTTTTCTTTTTGTTTGAAGAGTTACTCATAATGACTGTCTTAGGGTCACATTGTCCTTCCGCCATCGGTAGATTCATTAAGATATCTAAACTCACTTCTTTTTTGTCCTTGTGTATGCCTGTCTGCATGACTGTAAGCACATGTGCAAAGGACTGCAGCAGTTCTGATGCATTTCAAAATTTCTTTGAACTTGAAAGGCTGTACTATATGTTTTCACTGTTCTGCTTATTTGAGTATGAACATCATGGCTAGATCTTGTAGGCATGATATTATTCCAATTTTCCATTGTACTTTTGATGCTTTGGAGCATTATGTGGTTTATGAGAGAAATTTGTGTTGAATTTGTTGTCAAGAATGTCTGCTCTGAAGATGTTAGACCCATGTAGTCTCAGGACTATACTTACTCTTGAAGAATTTTCGCTTTTCAGATATAATCACTCCTCTTCTTATAGGCGGGGTATTGACTCGGTAGTAAATGATTGTTTTGACAGATTGAAAATGAATATGGCTCATATGGAGATGATAAAACTTATCTTCGTCACCTTGCAAAATTGGCTCGAGGATACCTAGGTGATGAAGTAATCCTGTAAGAAGTTCTATATTTGGCAAATTCAATTTCACTGTAGGATTAGATGTATGCTCAACCTCATTATTTTGGCGAAGTGATTGGAATTGTGGATGTGTCTGTGAAGAAGTCTAGTTTTTCTTATCCCGCCTAAAACTTGCTTCTTGCGTTCATGGAACATGGAAGTACTTAAGAATGATGCTAGGTGTGACGTTGTTTATTCTCCGATCTTCTGGAATTCTTATTCTCATGCTGCAGGTACACTACAGACGGAGGTTCTAAGGAAACTCTTCAGAAAGGAACAGTTGGAGGAGATGTTTTCTCAGGTGAATTCATTGTTAATGTGTGTTTCATGGATTTAGAGAGGCATTGGACTTCACAGTTTTGTATAGTTTTCTTGTGTTCATTGCCTCTAGGATATGTTTATCAATAGTTGTTCCTATTGATGCTCCCTAGCATTTAAGCTACTATTCAGTTTCCGTCCTACATATCTATTTGAGCAACTGTTTAAATCTAAGTACCATACAATCTTCTCACCTCAATTTTCTGATATTAGCTGTGGATTTTGACACTGGCGCTGAGCCTTGGCCTATATTCAACTTGCAAAAGCAGTTCAATGCCCCAGGAAAATCACCACCTCTTGCGGCGTGGGTCTCTAATTATATCTAAGTACAGATCTTCAATTTAGTCTAAGTGATAGTTCTGGATCACTAGTTCAATTATTAATATTTTGTTGTTTCAGGGAGTTTTACACTGGTTGGCTCACACACTGGGGTGAGAAGATTGCGCAGACAGATGCTGAATTTACTGCGGCTGCACTGGAAAAGATCTTATCAAGAAATGGGTCTGCTGTGCTCTATGTATGCCAATATTATTTTTTTGTCTTCCTTCATATTTGAAGATTGCAAATAACTGTCTTCATTTCATCTCTCTGAGCTTCTAGATGGCACATGGTGGAACGAATTTTGGGTTCTACAATGGAGCAAACACTGGCAGCAGCGAGTCCGAGTATAAGCCTGACCTTACTTCTTATGACTATGTGAGGAAGAATTTGTCTTATTTTTCTATTTTATTTTTTGTCATCTGTCACAGCCGATGGTTCCTGTTGTAAGCGTAAAAGTGATTATCTTCTTCCAGGATGCACCTATTAAAGAATCTGGTGATGTGGACAATCCAAAATATAAAGGTAACATACTTAGGGCTATCTTCTCTTGAGGCTTTTCCTTATCATATTACCCAAGGAACTGCTTCTGTTTTTGAGCCAATGTTTTTCCATGCTCCAATGTCATCCTGTGTATTTGAAGTCATGACTTTCGTCTAAAAAACAGTAGTTGTGGTGGGAATCTGCATTGAGAAATAGGTCTGGTATAGTTGTGGCATTTGTCATGATCTTTGGCACCTTGATACAGCTACTATGATTTTGGAATAAGTGGTGCATGAGGATGGTTTTAAGAGTTATGCGAAGAGATTAACTTGTTGTCTCCAGCCTTTTCAGTGAAGAGCTCTTTAATCATTTCTCTCGCTTTTTCTTGATAAATAAACTGCGCTCAAACTATGATTGGGATGGCTTCTACCTGTTTAGTTTTTTCTCTTTATATATCTTGTGGCTCATGCTTCTTTTATTAGCTGGAAGCACCTGAAACTTAAAAAAGAAAATTGCAAATGTTCATAATTTTTTAAAATGTTAATGACAATAAATTTTGGCAGGAAAGCAAAAAGTACTTTTTGCTTCTAAAATTTTTAGAAAAGCACGTGTTCTGTACTTGTGACTGTAAAACATCATGTGCAAAATTTCATTCTGGATTTGTTTCAGCTATTAGGAAGGTTGTCGAGCAGTATTCTACAGTGCCTCTTCCTTCAGTACCTTACAACAATGCAAAAACAAGCTATGGAAGGATTCAGCTACAAAGAACCTCTTTTCTTTTTGATTTACTAAATGTTCTAGGTCCTCATGATGTTGTCGAATCTGAAAGCCCCTTGTCAATGGAGTTAGTTGGCCAGGTTTGTATATATTACGTAGATTTGGAGGTTATCATGATCAGTTGAAATTCAAAAGTTTGCTAAATATTGAAAGTAGCTAAATATGCCTTTTCTGTTCAGATGTTTGGATTCTTATTATATGCAACTGAATTTGCTTCAATGGACGATGGGAGTATGCTTAACATAGCCAAGGTAACCATTTGCAATATTTGCTGAAAGCATGGGGGAAACTATATCTTGGTTCAAATGCATTATTAGACTTTAAAGAACATTCATCTTGTAAATGATCTCTTTTTGGCCTCTGAGCTTTGGTAAATACAATCAGCCCTTCTCTTCATCTTATTTTTTGGTCTGATGGTTTACAGATAGAAGAGAAGATGTTTGATAGATGTTCATTGACAATATGTGATGTTCTCTCACTACCCCAGTTTCAATATACAATTGCAATATCACCCCTGTTCCAATTTTGTAGGCTCCCCTTAGTCATGGGGTTTAGTAAAGAATCTAAATAAATATTGTGCCGAGTGATATAGATTTTTTGAGATAAAAGAAGACACATAATTTCTGAAAATTGCAGGTGCATGATAGAGGTCAGGTGTTCGTGTCATGCGCTTTGCAAAAGGACAGACCATTATATGCTGGTGCTATTGAAAGATGGTCAAATAAACCACTTCGTCTTCCAGTTACCAAATGTGCATCGAGAATCAACTTATATGTCTTGGTATGTGATTTTAGCTCCTCTTTGGTATGCTATTACTTCTGGGATAGCTCATCAAATTCCTCAAGCAAACACAATTTATTTTTGTCGAATGGTGCTTTGTCTTCTGTGAGGTGAGATTTTTGCAGCAGCTTGCAAGTTATGCGCTTTACATGTGAAAGTGATTGATAAGTTTTGAGTGCAAAAATCTTTTGCAGTAGTTAGCAATGCACTTGAAATTTTAGATGGCGCTGCACTGGTTTCTGTTTAGTCCAAGTCCCTCATGGTTTATTCTCCCATTACTTTGTTTGAATAGACTGCATAGAAAGAATTAATCTGAGACTAAATGCTTGAAATGCATCTTAAAATGTACACAAAGTTTATCATAGCTTGACCCTTTGAGAAAATAGGTCATCCAACATTTTATACACATGCAAATACACTTGTTTTAGGCAGAGTACCTCATACATGTATTCAAAAGAATGTCACTTAGTTGTTCAGGGATGCCATTGTAGCTGCACATAACATTTGTATCTGATTCTGCTTGCTTCACTTTGAAGTTTCAACCTCATCCATGCACTAAATATCTGCTGGGTATTACCTTGTTCAGGAGTAGTGGTTGAGATTGGTGGTTTCAATGAACATGGTAATTTAACTTATTAAGACAAGACCACAGTGACATGAAGTTCTAAGTATTTCTTTTGTTTCACTTTTCAACGAGTTCTGCTGTAATAGGGGCAGTGTGTTGGAAATATTCTTGTTCACCTCCATTCCAAAACTGATGCAGTTGTTCTGCTTATAGGTTGAGAACATGGGTCGAGTGAATTATGGATCCTACATGTTTGACATGAAGGTAAAAATATTTATGAAAATTGGGATGATGTTTGTTATGTTTTCCCTTTTTTGGCATGGTTAAACATGGTTTGAAACAAAGTCAGTGTGTTTTAATGCTCAATTGTAAATCTAGAATTAGTCAAGATATAGATATGTACCTTGAGTATATTTGAAACTTCAGAGTGATAAAATTGTTACTGAAGGTTGTTAATTCAATCTTTGCAATTATCCCATACATTATATATGAAACTTTGGAGAGCTATAATACTCGAATTTAATGTCTGACTTGGTAATACGAGGAACATTGTTCATTGTGCTGAACCACTCTTGTAGATTCTCAAGTCAGATTTGCTAATGCTAATTATTGCTTAAAGTTTTGAGATAGGAACAACCTTCTTTGCAGGCTTTGCAATTTCAGTTAACTTTCTCCATTTCCTAAAAATCCGACACTTTTCCACTACCTTCTGTATCTGTGGAGCGTGTCAATAATTGCAATAATTGTTGGAGATACTTCAATAAATATATTCTCAAAATCTACACTTTTGCAGAACCTCATCAAACTCTGACAGCCCCTAGATTTTACCTTCCTGGTCTCTTTTTGTGGTGTCTGTGGTTATAAGATTCTTAACAAGGATGATAATTGTGTTCTAACATTTGCCATATGGCTCGGACAACTATCTCTGGAGATCCTCATCAAAGCTTTTGCATGACAGCTAACTGCACACTCGCTTTTGATGAAAAGTACTCGATCTCATTAGAATGTGTAACTTCTTTCACACATGGAAGACTTGTTGTCCTTTCCTCTATGCTTTTATGAAAGTTTCATCTCTCTGTCCGTCTTCACCTTGACAGGGTATTCTCTCTTCTGTTTACCTAAATGGAAGAGTTCTGCTTGGGTGGAAAATGTTCTCAGTTCCTTTGCACAACCTGAATGAGGCAAAAACAATCAATCCTTTTGTTCAGTTCAGACATTCAAGGGCCATCAGAGTTCTATCCAACAAAAGTATCAATACATCTGGTATTTTCTTGTAAAATCTTCAAAGCAATGTCATACCTGTTCTATCAATTTCATGGTTATCTTGCACCAGTTAATTGTGGTTTTAGCTTTTAAGACCATGTTTTCCTGCATTTTACATCATTCTCCTGATCCAATATAAACAAACATCTGTGGTTCTGTTTATTTTCTGTAGATGGTGTAACAAGAGAACCTGCCTTTTATGCTGGCAGTTTCCATGTCAATGAAGTTGCCCAAATTAAAGACACATTCATTTCTTTCCAAGGATGGGGTAAAGGAGTTGCATTTGTTAATGACTTCAATATAGGAAGATTTTGGCCGGTAAAGAGATCTTTTATCTTTGTTCTCAGTTCGGTTGAACCTTGGCAAACATGTTCATCCCTCTCTCCTGTAGTACTGATACTCGCATATATTCTTCCTGCAGTCTTTTGGTCCGCAATGTAACCTTTATGTTCCCGCACCTGTCCTTCAAGTTGGGGTAAATTCACTGGTATGACATCCTTCTCAATTTCATGGCACCTTGGGTAGTACCATTTGTATTTTACTTTAATGTTTCAGGGAAATTACAAAGTCATTACTGCTGAAACACACATAGCAAGATACTTATTTTGTGGAAAACCCTATCAACTGAACTTCTATAGGTCCTTCTCGTGTTCCTTTTTTTAATCACGCCACTTGAAGCTTTGCTGTAGATTTTGAAAAGTGAACATGCGATAAATTTGAATGAGATGAAATACATTGTTCGCTTTAGGCCTTTGATCCATACAAGCGTGGGAGTTCACAAAAGTCGAATCTTCTGTTGTGTTGAATGCTATGATTATTGTTAGCAGTTAATGCTCTCTCTCTCTCTCTGTCTCTCACATGAACTATTTTGCTACCTCTGGGCAGGTTGTTCTTGAGATAGAATCCCCAAAGTCTGATCTTGTCTTGCACTCGGTTGGTGAGGCAGATTTCTCTTGTGGTAAATCCAAATCGAGCATTCATCATCTTTAATCTGCAACTGCATTGACCGCAGTTTCTCGAGACATGGGAATATCAGAAGATTAGAGCTTCATAGTTGAAATAATCATGGTGCGCCAAAATTGGTAAAATGCTCCTTTTGTTAACCATTACCAATTCACCACTGAAGTCTGTTCACGGAATAAACCCGGCAAGAGGAGTGATGTTTACGATGGAGAGGACTTGGTCTTGGAATGAAGAGGAAGCACTTTCCAAAGGCGGGAAAAAGTAGCTGCAGCTAATTGACTTGTAACTTAGACTAAAAGCAGTGAAGTTCGATTGCTCAACACGGATTGCATCTGCTCTATCCACGTCTAAACGAAATTTGGCAACACATTCAACAGTTTCCTTAAGAAGAAGCAGAGGATGGAGACTTTGTCATCCCAGTTCCTTACTGTACGCAGAACTTGATGGTCTCTTAGACAGAGCAATCGTATTCTTTTTTGGGCTGTAAACCATCAGAATGTACAATGCCCAACATTTATGACAGTCTTGAGGTTGGGGATTTACCTCATAAAATGTACTCAAAGTTTGCTTTTGACTCATTCATGCAGACCATTCGCTCTTCTTTTAGGTCATTTCTGTTGAATTTGCACGTGCTCAACACGGCCAGTCGAAGTGGGAGAAAAGTTGATCTTGGGCTTAGAAATGGTATTTTGGCATGACGTGGTGGACCATATTCTCCCTGCTCGCAGATATATGTACTCGGGATGGTGACTGCACTACAGGCTTGAACGACTGGATTGACAGCTTCAGTATTTTAGACACGCAACAGGACTGTCGATATAAGATATAAAGAGAATTTTCGACTGATCTCTTCCTGCAGAACCGGAACCAATTTTCACCCCAAAAAATGGAATCTTTGCATAGGTTCGTTAGATGATCCAAACGGCAACCCTTCTGAAATTACCTTTACATGTCCTTGATGCCATGCACGTTCCTCCAACGTCAAAGAATAATAAAAAAGAATCGCTTTCTATTTCAATAACCTATTTGGAGTACAAGTCAGAACAAATCTTATTTCCAGACTTTTCTCACCATCTTAGTACAAATTTGGCTTGATCCTGGACAAGACCAGCTTTTCTAACAGCTTACATGAGAAACCCCAAAAACGGAAGAAAAGGAAAAACCTCAATGGTGAGGATAATTATCCTAGAAACATCTCCTCCTGGCTGCAGAAGCAAAAAAAGGCTTCAGGATTGGCGGGGAGCATCTTTCTGATCCTGCTTAGAGCTCACAGCTGCAGTTGCAGCAGCCGTCACTGCAGCTGCGGCTGCCCCCAACTTTACACCACCTGCTGCCTTCATAACACCACCTATTTTTGCAAATGCGGCTATCCCCCCAACAAGGATAGCCCTCAATGCAACTGTGGGTTTAACTGCCATGTCTTGGTGCACCTGTCATTTCCAACGTTATTGCATACAAGCAAGAAGTACAAGTACAAATTAAAGAACAATTTCATTTTAGAAAAAGACCGAAGTGTATGATAACACTAGTAAAAAGAACAATTTCAAAAGATAAATGAGCCTATGATAACAATAGTAAATTGTGCATTTCTGAAACTGAGAAGAGAACAGGTCCATGATAACAGTAGCACACTTGCAAAAATAAATATGCAATTACTCCTAAAATTGAGGCATAGAAGTTGCTGGGCCTGAAATACTCATAACTTAAGACCCTCAAGAGCAATGTTTCGTGGTCTACAATCCTAGAATCACCTTTTTTAATCAATTTTGAAATCACACAATCCATGTATTAAATCAGTTCTCTTAAGCTGTAAGCAGCACTCCCTACGAACCTCAGTCTATTATTTTAACCAATTTGCTTCTCTAAGAGTCGATGTCACTGTTCTTGTGTCACTAAGCAAAACAGATCAATCAATGGTGAGTCCATTAAAATGGCAAATCACTGCCCTATATAATAAGAGAGACCTTCAAATCCTAAGCCCACAATGCACAGAAGACTATAAATCCCTCTTATTTTTGGACACCAACTGCGTTTTGACTGCTTGTAATTAGGCAAAAACAAGTACTTTGATCCTATCCTTTATTTCTTTTTGAAGTGGGCAACTTAACCATCAGCAACTCCTACTCCACTAATCCCAGGGTCACTGTCCATTTCTTTCGCATAGTCAGGTATAGAGGGGCTTCAATTAAGTTCTATGCAATACAGAATAGCTTGCACTGCATAAATTGTCAACAATGCAATGAACTACAGATCACGTGAAAGAAGGAGGGGCAATGCTAGTAAGTTTGGCAGTCGGCTTGAGGTGAAGAGCACTAGGCATGCCTTATGATCCCAAGAGGAGAGATTTAGGGCAAGTATTATTCCATTTCAAGTTCCCTCTAGCATGTGCTGAAACCAAAATGGTGGAACTAGAAGAGGATCTATTGAACTAGAAGAGCACAACTATGAACCTTCTAGATTTCTAATACCCAGAATCATCGAAGGCAACCCAAGATAATGACAATTAGGATTCACATCGCCTGCACCTTCACAAACCATATCCCAAAAACAACAAACTAAAAAGCATCGTCTTTTTCATAATTTTTTCCCAAAGTAGCCTCACCCCATTTACCAGATAGAAACCAAATGTACCAATTCCAACATTTTCAACTCCATCGACACGATCTCATCCACGATTTTAATTTTAACTAATTCCATCTCCAAATGCAGTACCAATCACCACTTTCCTCGACAAAGCTTGCGATACCCTTCCTTTTCCTTATCTCCCACCCTAATCCACAGCCCAAGAAAATGCAAATAACAATTTAACCCGGCCAAAAGCAAGACGAATCCGTGCACATTGCCCTACGAATCTCAAATAGACATCCGGGTTCCGATCTCGGGACCGAACCATTTCACCTCCAAACAACGGGAAACACGGAAAAACCAAAACTTGTCGAGTCACCGACCGCGCGAACTGGCTATCACCATCGCCGAATCGAAGGCGCTACGCAGAAGCAATCCCGGCTAAACCGAAGCGGACGAGAGAGGCGAGATCAAACCTGACGTCTCGAGAAGAAGAAGGAAGAAATCGAAGTCGGTAGGAGTGGATTCGACGCAGAGCGAAAGCAGGGCTGCTTGTGGTTTCCGCCTCTGTTGCATTCATCCCCCGAATTTTGTCCCTCCCTTTTTTTTTTTTTTTTTTTAATATCTTTTTTTACTCTGTCATTAATTTTATTTATTTATTATGTATTTTCGATTTTCGATTTTTGACTTTTGGGGTGTCCGTAGGTTTGTGATTCTCTTATTGGCATATGCGATTTTCGAAACGTGGCAAATTTCTCAAATTGCTCCTGAGCGCAGGGACACGCCCAACGCGTATTTCCATTTTTTTTTTTTTTTTAAGGTACATAGAAAATGAGAACGCTCTCCAAAGCATCTCTAGCTAAAACCATTATGATAAGTTGCTTGCTTTTTAAGTACCTTGTGAAGAATGGCCCTGATAAAAGTAATAACAATAATAATATTAATCATCTTTGAATTTTAATTTAATGTGTAATGCAATCCTTTAAATTTTTATTCGTGTAATATAATTTTTAAACTTTAACGTAATGTTCAATGTAGTTCATAAACCATTAATTTGTTCAATATAATCCATGAAATTTTAGCACATATTCAATGTAATCTCTGAATTATACGAAAATATCCAAAGTGATTCTTTCATTAATTCAAGATTAGGGACTAAACTGAAAATTTTCGTATAGTTCAGGAATTAAATTAAACATGCATCAAAAGTTCATGAAAGTTCAAATACTATATTGTATATTGAATTAAAGTTTAGGGATTACATTGAACATATTAAAAATTCAAAGACCCTATTGTATAATAAATCAAAGTTCATAAATCATTTATGCCATTTTTCCAAAACGAAAGGAGTAACTACTTCTAAAAGCCCACAAATTTTAAATTTTAGTGGGCATGTAATGTAACTTAAACGTGTTGGCTTGCCCTATTTTGATGATCCTCTAGTTTAGGCAAAATCCACGGATCTCGAGAATATCAAGACGAGAACAATGGCCGGGCCAAAAGTCAAGCCCAATTGGCCCAGGCCCAGGCCCAGGCCCAAGCACTAGAGTAGGTTCGCCGAGTTCGTTAACGGACGAGAAAAGTAAGGGTAAGAACGTCGTGCGTGGGACGGAACGCAAGTGTTGGTGGTGAATTGCCATTTCAGTCTGCGTCCGCACTTCTTTTGTGCATCTTTCGAACCTGTTCAATTGACATTTTTCTCTGAACACAAAAGCAAAGATCGAAATTTCTCCAACGGTACTCGGCATTGCCGATTTATTTGATCACTTGTTCCAGTTTTCTACTATATGCAGTATAGGGTCCACATTATAATCGATTTTGATTTCAATGTGAGAGAAATAAATGCACAAGTCATATGACACTAATAATATTTATTATCACATACTTATGCAAGCTAAATCGACTTGCAGAATGCTTGGCACACAGATGAAAGCATCCCTCTATGACAAATTATCCAGATTATTATTAAGATTAGGCGTACAAACACAACGAAATAGAGAGTAGAGATGAGAAAGAGAAATCGAGACACAAGATTTATTTTAATTCACTTTTAAACTAAAGCTACATTCTTTAGAGGATTTCACTAAAATTAATACCCGTCACCTTTTGTTACTAACCCTCAATTATAAAAGAAAGAGATTATTTATAGGCAACAGTATCTATTCATGGATTTGTGCTTAAAATGCCAATTGAATATGAGCTTAAATTATAAAAGCTTTTTGGTAACGGAGGGCCGTTCCCCTTTTGATTGATATGGAAGATATGAACCACATCTCAACAATGACAACGCGGTGACTGTTCGATTGCATACACTTGCGCTTTGCTAAGCATAAAAGGAAAGGAAGGATAGGAGATAAAATGAACAACAAAACAGAAAAGCGGTTATAAAAGACAATGACCAACACCAGCTCACCCAATTTTAGGATACTACGTAATTCAATCCCAAAAATTGATTAATCCAAGAATGTCGTGTGCCAACCTTTCCATTCTCCCCCCCAACCCACCCTTGACAGATTCATCTTCCTTAAACTCCCCAAAAATAGGGTTCCCCCATAACTAACCTCCTCCCTCTCTGCTTCTCTCCCTGCTCCTCTCTGGTTCTTCTCTCCTCCCATATATTTCTCCGAAATCTCCCCTTCTTCCGCACGGACACACGCGCGCATCCTCGTTTTCCTCGCATCGGGAGGGAGAAGAGCCGCCCAACGCAACGATCGTGAACAGAAGAGAGGATAACTGCACATGCATTCCCGCCGGAGACGCACCCGATCTCTCCCTAACCCTACAATAACAACGCCTCCTCCTCCTCCTCCTCCTACCATGAACTTCTCCTCCCCACGTCCCACCTCAGCATCGACAGCATCCTCCTCTCCTTCCCCCGTAACCGCCGCCGCCACCGCCACCGCCACCGCCACCGCCGCCGCCACCTCGACTTCCTCCGCCTCCAAGAGCAGCTCCACCACCCCGGCCTGCGCCGCGTGCAAGTACCAGCGCCGGAAATGCGAGCCCAACTGCCTCCTCGCCCCGTACTTCCCCTATGACCGCCAGCACCAGTTCCTCAACGCCCACAAGCTCTTCGGCGTCAGCAACATCACCAAGGTCATCAAGAACCTCGCCCCGCACGAGAAGGACGAGGCCATGCGCACCATCATCTACCAGTCCGACGCCCGCGCCCACGACCCCGTCCTCGGGTGCTACCGCATCATCCGCGACCTCCACCGCCAGATCGAGTTCTGCCAGGCCGAGCTCGAGTTCGTCCTCCGCCAGCTCGAGCTCTGCCGCGCCCAGGCTCAGGCCCAGCAGGAGGCCGCCATGCAGCAGATGATGGATCCCGGGGCGGCGGCGGGGGCTGGGGCGGGGCCGGTCGGCTGCGACATCATGAGCCGGGGGGATCTGCTGGGGCAGGGGTACGGCTATGTCCAGCCGACCGCCGGCCATCCGGGCCAGGAAGTGGAAGGTTATATCGGTAATGGCCAGGACGGGAACGATCAGGCGTCTTTGCAGGATTTCGGTGCATGGGCCATGCAGGTCTCCACGTTCAACTCGGACTTTCAGATCAAGCAAGGGTTTGAAGGCGGATGTGATGATATGAGGCCCATTCTGGACATTGCAGACGACAGGAGCGATGGCCTCAATTTGGAAGGCGAAATCATCGACGAGAGAAGGTAAGCATCGTTTAAAAAATCGATCAGATTCGTCTTTTTCATTACACCCATGAATGTTCGATCTGCCAATTTGATGGAATCGGCAATTCGTACGCACATGAACTTCGCGAGCGGTGTTGCCTCGACGATTACATCGAATCCAAGCATTTGATGATATGAGAGAAGCAGTCTCGTGTCTTTCTGCAAATGACTGTGTTGGTACAGGATGAACATAGAAGATGAGCAGCATCATATACCTTAATAAAATTTATGAGCAAACGGATCACAAAAAATTACGAAAACCAGAGTCTTGTCATGAAGATGAGAGTAAATTTCTTTATTTCGTCATGTATAGTTATGTTGCTATCCGAAGATATTTCGATGTGTGAGCATGCATGATTGTTCGTCGAGAAAGATGATGAGAGAAAGAACGGAATTTACTCCATGAATGCGTAGTCTCTATGATGAGCTCATTAATACTGTTAACACCGTCTAGACTTGCATCGATAGATCTTTAAATTCCTTCCGCATGACATTGTAGCACTTCGACTCCAACTTACTGGCTTTGGTTTGATTCTGAAAGTACGCTGTGCATGAAAAATTGCAGTGATCATCATCAAGTCATCTTGGAAGATCACAAAACGGAGATAACAGAAGAAGAAGATGATCCCCGCCAACAAGTCCTTGATCACGATCTGAAAGGCGCGGCTACTTTATTCACCCTCACAAATTGTACGAGCTAGACTTTTGCTATGAACAGACCTACCCGTGCTCATCCCGAGCAAAGTGTATTAGCGGTCTAGCTTTTCCGTCGTTACACTTATGGTTTAGTGAAAAAGATAAGCACGTCTTTCTTTTCCATCTTCAATTTTCAAAGGGCGAGAAGAAAGCATTTTCGTTAGTGTCTTAATAATGTCGAAACGTCTGCGCATGCGCACGCAAGTACATGCTGTCTAACTCTCATGCAATGGCTGAACCGGTACACAGGACATATAGCAAAGACATATGTATTTGATGATTGCTCCCATCCGTGTATTGACACAACCTAGATGACGACGACGCATGCTATTCAGATGTATGCAGCGTGCATGATCCGCAAGAGAGTTTCAAAGGGAGAACAGCAACGAATTGGAACAAATTGCAGAGCACGTAGGATTGGAGAAGAAGATAAACACGCGAAAATGAGAAGGCCAAGAAAAGCATGACTTGCCAAAACACGAGGCAGCAATATGGCTGAAACTTTCGATTAGATATGAATGTCCAGTAAGAGTGACATCGCAAGTGACTGAAACCTTTTCCACAAACCAATCAGCATCTAAACGATGACTAGAATTCTCAGTTTAGTTATTGAAACCTTTCTTGTCATCTTCCTGCTAAATCTGTTAAATTCTCCAGAGAATTTCCAATGATCTATTGGCCATATGAAAGCATTAGCAATTCCATGAACAGAGACTAATTAAGCAATCTCAGCTGTGTAGCTTTGTACCACTGCTCTTCTTTATTACATCGCAGGTATAAGGTTTCTGGTTGAAACCAAAAGGAATAATAACAACTTTGGAAATTTGGAACGAGTGCACAAATTGGAGGGAGAAATTATTCTTAGAATGCTTTTTGATGACTTCAATTTTCAACCCTCACCCTCACATCCTTATATAATAGCAGAACATCTATAATACCGAATATAAGCATCCCACACCCTTAAAACACATTAAATGAGCCATGAAACATTAAGCGAAGCAACAAAAAAGTTTACAAAGCTAATAAATGCACACAAACAAAGTCAATACACGAAATGCACACCATAAATGCGTTTGAAAAACAAGCGTAGTAATGCGCTTGTTAACATTTAATGTGATCTTCACATAGTGATCTTCATTCTTGAGTTCATGCAATTTACCATAATTCACTACTTGTTGATTTCTTTTTGGTCTTCATGGAGTATTTGTTGACACAACAATCGATTTTATTAGTACTTTTAACATTTTAGGTTTCCCTTTGAAGTCTTGAATCTTCAAGAACACCATAAACATCCTCCATACCAACTGCAAGGCGCTCCCGGACAAAAACTTACAGACCTTTTTATTCAACTAAATCGATCTCTGGCCTGGGACTTGCTTCAATTTCTTCTTCCTTGGCAGAAACCCGCACTCTTGCAGAATCATTTCACCGGCTATATGCAGCATAAATGTTAATGAGAAGCATGTAGCTTCCCATAGTTTCCTAATTATGACTGAAAACGTGTGTGGCTATTGCCTCCACAAAATCTGTATCTCAATACATCCTACAAGCATTAAGAAGAGCTCCCCAAAACACAAGCATTAGTTGACAATGGCATGAGTTTTGCTATCTCTCTAGCATCCTGAAAGGAGCCAGATCGGCTCAATAGATCAACTGCATATGTATAATGTTCCATCTGTGGCCCGATTCCAAACTATTCAGTCATTTCATCGTAAAGTTTACGACGCTTGACAACAAGCCCTTGCATGAGTAAAGGCAGGAGGAACAGCAACAAAAGTGATCTCATCTGGGCATAAAATCCAGTTTCCATCATTCCACAAAAATATCTCCCTCCATCTTTTCCCTAAACCGTGTATTCCATATCCAGAAATTACGTTACCAAATGGATTTTTGTTTCAAACATTTCCAGATGAACATAAAAACAAATAAATAAAGAAATAGAAATTTAGTCATGCACACTAGGCTCTCCTCGTTGAGGCTTCCACGGATCATGTACAGTTTGATCAGGCCCCTTGCCACGAGGAGGTTATGATTCATCAAAGCCCAAACCACATGGCCGTGGACTTTCCGACCAAGATCGAGTGCCGCCAACTCTGCACAAACTGATGAGGCACTAGAGATGGTTACGGCATATTCCCGCGATGTTGGCGAGCTGCATTTATTTGTAGAATTCCAAACAACCATCTGATTTCTTGAGCTAGGAGAATGATTAATAAGCCTCGTTGCGTAATTCAGACTATGCATACGATGTAATTAGAGCATTCCAACTATGTTCTTGGATTCCATTTCTAAGAACAATTGACTAGCATCTTTCAAATGTCTTTGCTTCCCATGTACACATACTACAATCAAATAAGCTTCAAAACCAACATTTACAACAAGTCCACGAATGGCTTTACACATGTGGAGTGCAGTCGTATTAGAGCGAAACACAGTTAGTAAGGTAGCACATGGGAACGTTTTTGTTCCTCTGTTTTTGTTCTTTTGCTTCCAGAACATAAAAAGAATAGATACCCGCTTGAAAATGTTAACTAATTTTTTTATTTCCTTGAATAGAAAAGTCTGTGTTTTTGTTTTTTTGCTTCCTAGGACAAAAAAGGATAGATACCCATTCGAAAATGTTAAATAATTTTTTTATTCCCCTGAATAGAAAAGTAGTTGGGGAATATTAGAATAAAAATAAAAAATAGAAAAAAATAACTTCTTATTCCCGGGAACAATTTCTATAAATAAGTTTTTTTTTTCTCTTTTTCTTTTCTTCTTCTTCTTTGCCGCTCCCCACAGGCTGCCATCCGTAGGCTAGCTGCAGTCGTTGACACCTGATTGCCCCCCACCATTGATTGCCGATTGTTGTCAATCGTGAGCGGGTGGTGGTCGACGGCGATGGGTGGTGGATGCAGACGATCGGCAATTGACGATTGACAATTGACGACGTCAACAACGAACGATGACATTCAAATGCTTTTTAATTCTTTTTGTAGATCATACCAAACACATTTTTATCATTTTTCTATTTTGAAAATAGAAATTTTATATAATTACCAAACGCGTTATTTTACTTAAAAATTATTCTGAGAAGTAGAAATAGAAAAGAACTATTTCTAAGAAGAAATTATTCTCGAAAATAAAAATGTCACCATTCACACCCTAATTCAGCACGGGGACCATCTGCTCTCATTTTCATCGAACCATATACCTCCAAAGTTTCGACATGTGGGCATGACTCCAAAACATTTTCTTTTTATCATAAAATTTTCCCCGGCACAAACACATATTAGCATCGTAATCTTACTTATCAACAAAAAAGAAGAAGAAGAAGGTAGACTTGTTATGATTGACCCGCCTCGATCGAGCAAGGCTAGGTTGGGTTCCATGGATTGAGGTCCGGCTTTATAATTAAATGACCTTGCTTAGACCTATCCAAAAAACGCTCCACGCATCTAGGGTCAATAGACTCGTGAGTCATGACGAGACCTACTAAGGCCTCAGTCGCTCTAGGGGAGAGAGCACGATTTGATTCTCCGAAAAATTTCGAATATATTATTCAATTTTCGAAATGAAAAAAAAAAAAAAAAACCAACTTCCGTATACCAGGAATGTTTTGATATATATATAAAAAAAAAAAACAATTGTAAAATGTATCTATTACGAAATATAAATTAAGTGAAAAGAAAAAGAAAATAAAAGTCTATTACGCAAGTGGAACTGCTTTAAGGTCTAAAGTTGATGAGAAATTGATAGGTATGGGAAAAAGGACTCTTCTCAATTATCTATTAATTAGTACGGAGATATTACGGATCGTGCGGTGCGATCTCCTCCCCTCCTCCCGTCCCCAGAAGAATCGCCGCCCCCGCCACCACCTCGGCCCACCCGTCGCTTACAGCGACCTCCACCGTGTCCTCCGTACGGCTTTTAGCGCTTTTCAATAATGCAAGAAACTCCGAGAAACGCTGTCCGGGGCAAGAAAACTCCAAGAAAACTGTCCGCTTTTGCAACCTGCGATCCCATCTCAAATGGGGGAGGTTCATCTCGTGATCGTTGTCCCTCGACCGAATCCACCCCGCGCAAGGGAGAAAACGACACGATGGGAATACTGGGTCAGGCTTCATCTGTCCCTCGAGTTATATATTATCCTCCGAATCCATCCGAGAACGGACATACACAGTCGCGCACGCGCGACCTGCGAAGACACCCACCGGCTTCCTCCGAATCCTCCATCCGAGCCAGGGCGAAGCGACAATGCCCGCGGCTTCCATCCATCAGCCCGACCCGTCTCCCGGTACGTGGAATTCGCCTTCGCTTATCCGTTTTCTTGGGATTCTTGAATCTTGATGGCCCGAATCTTGAATTTTTTTCTTGTTTTTTTGGTTTCTTGTGTGGTGATTGATTCTCTGGTTTCTGGCGAATACCCTTTTTAGATGCGGAGGCTCAAGAGCACTTGCTCGTCGTGGACATCGACGACGGCGTCAAGGAGGACCGGGCCAAGTTCGAGATCAAAGGCCTGAACAAGGTTTCCGATGCCGGGGACTCCATCCTGAGCGAGATCAACCTGGAGATCCCGCAAGGGAAGATCGTGGGCATCATCGGGCCGAGCGGGAGCGGCAAGTCCACGCTCCTGAGGGCCCTGAACCGGCTGTGGGAGCCGCCGTCCGGCACCGTGTTCTTGGACGGCGAGGACATTAAGAATCTCGACGTGCTCAGCCTTCGGCGGAAGGTCGGGATGCTGTTTCAGCTTCCCGCGATGTTTGAAGGTACACTTTCTGGAATTCCAGAGCTGGGTTTGCTTTATTTGTGAGTGACGATGGAATTGAATGTTAGCCGAGGAAAGAGTGAGAAAGTTCGAGTTTTTTTTCGTTTTTCTCGCCTCCGCGGTGTTGTGATGGATTCAGAATGTTAAACCTGAGTGGTGCGGGGGTTAATATTGATTGATAAAATTGGTTTGCCAAGTGACACGGTAGTTTGACTTACCTCCTGAAATCATCAAGTGTTTCCTGACCCGCATTTGAAGTGATCATCTGTGAATCAAGGGATAAAGAAAGGCCACACTTGTATTACTTGAGCGACTGTTGTTTATATTATGTGTTCTTGGTGCTGGAAGAAAATCGAATAGTTGTTCCATGAATTTAATCTAGGGTTGCTACTGAGAACTATGATCTAACCAGGCTGAATAGAGTTTACTTTTGATGTAACTTTCTGCATTGAATAGTAATCTCTGCCTACAAGAATTCACAATCAAAACCAAAATAGACTAGTTTAGCTGTCATGGTGATGGTAGATTAATGTCGAAAGTGTTCACCCTGTCCTTTTGGGTTTGCCTTTTTGGATAAGTTTAAACACTGCAAATTCATGATGGCATGTGGTGCCAAATTATCACGACCTAGCCTTCTGGGTTATTTGGTCATGTATTGTATCCTCCATGCACAACCATTGGCAATATTGTTCTGCCACTGAACTTGGTCCTGCCAGATCAGGTCTGAATTGATCGACTCCCATAATAACGGTCTATGTGCAAGAAATACGGTGCTTGTGTTTATGGTCTTTACCTTCATATGACTTCTAGGATTCGCAGCTTACAAATGAGGGAAAATTAGAAGTTAAGAGATGAATCCAGTTGAGGCTTAACTAATCTATTCTGTTTCTGGTTCAACTTGCTATTTTATCTCGTTTTAAACAACCCACAGTCCTCTATATGATGATTCAGAGGCGTGTTGGCTCTATCTAGTGCTCTTAATTTTACGCAAATGCTGTCGAGTGCTGTCAGTCCAATAGCAGAGGTGGTATTTCCTCCACTACAAAGTGTTCTTAAATTACTGATTTAGTCTTATTGCTATGAATTCATTATCTTTGGAGCAGAAGCTATATGTCTTTGGTGGTGGTTTTGCCATGTTTCATTCAGTACCAAAGTCTTATCTATCGAATCCCACGTTAGCATTGTGAATGAGAATTCTTATGGCTTATGTAGGGCTTGTGCTAAATTAATTTATGTCGATGATTGAGTTGAGACCTTCTATGCACCTGAACTTTTCCAGCTTGAAAGGTGATGGTGCTTTATTCTTTTGGTGTTGGAGGGGCTCTCATTTTTTAGGAAGAAAAAAGCTAGACAACGGAGAAATACGAGATGATTAGATCTAGTGGATTATGTGAAGAACAAGTTCATTGATGTGATTCTTCTAGAATCGTGTTTTTATGCAATGCCAGTCTTACAATTCTCGAAAGCTTACATGAAGCCGCAAACTTCCAGGCACAGTTGCGGATAATGTCAGATATGGACCACAACTGAGGGGGGAGAAGCTAAGCGATGGTGAAGTGTTCAAGTTGCTGAACCTTGCCGACCTCGATTCCTCTCTCTTCAGCAGAGCCGGCTCAGAACTCTCTGTCGGCCAGGCCCAGAGAGTGGCACTTGCGAGGACACTAGCTAACGAACCAGAGGTGAGCCAGCGTTTCCCATTTTGTCCATTGAAAGGTCATACTTCACAGCCGATTCCTAAAGTTTGTGATTTCTTCTCAAAAAGGTTCTTCTGCTGGATGAGCCGACAAGCGCGTTGGACCCAATCTCGACACAAAACATCGAGGACGTGCTAGTGAAGCTGAAGAAGACTCAAGGATTGACGACCATAATGGTCTCTCACAGCATCAAACAGATTCAGAGGATTGCCGACGTAGTTTGCCTCCTGGTGAGCGGTGAACTGGTGGAAGTTTTGACTCCTGATCGTCTCTCGGAAGCCAAGCATCCCATGGCACAGAGATTCCTGCAACTCAGCAACTGAAGGGCTTCCTGTTTCCACATTATCGCGTGCTGAACGAATAATCATGTGCAGATTCAGCACTGTACTGTTATGTCGACCTCATCTTCTGTGACTGGAGACTTATAGACTTGAAACAGTGCTTATGGAATTTGGTAGTGTAATCAAGTCATCATATTCTCGGTCTTTGTTCTGTTTGATGTTATAATAGTTGTTGAATGAATGGAAGATCACGTCAAAGGTCGATTGTCGTCGACTCCTTTAGTTCTCATGCATATAAGTGTACATTCATGGCCACTCGCCGGTATGTTTCTCGGCCTCCCGGTTCAGGGAGCTGCTGATGTTCATTTTGCCAGAAACAGTTCTCATGAACACAGAGGGAAGTTCATCCTGATCTGTGATATTAGCATACAAATTCACAATGGTCGATGGACACCGAACTTAGGCTTGGAACCGAGCCTCCTGTACGCCTGGACTTGCGGCTAGGCGACCGACGACAAACACCAGAAAAACGACGTCGGTTAAACGTCCATCCAAATACAAGAAAATGTAATTACGAGTCGTTCGGAAACAGCTTTTTCTCAACATCATATCTTCCCTGAGAAAAGGCAGGATCCTCAGTAATTCGAAGTCTAGCATTATCATAAGTAGCATCTTTCGACACCAAGATTGCATTTGGTTCTACATTTAGAAAAAAGTTTTAGAGGAAATGTAAAAACTTTAGTTTCGTTTTGTTTCACGAAAAATATTTTAGTATTTGGATCATTCAGAAATATGAGTTGATGAAAAATATATACTTAAATTCAAAAAATTGACTTCCACTTTATAAAATAATAAATCATTTTTCTAAAATATGTTAGATATAGACACTTGATCCCAAAATTTTATACTTAGGCAAGAGAGCTCCAACACTCACTTCCAAGTCCTTCGCAACGCACTTGAGTCTAGAGGTCGGGGCCGGGTCCACCGGGGACCATTAAGACCAAGCCCAAGTCCAAAGAGGCCGGTCTAGAACCCCGATGCCCAGCCCTAAGTCAACAAAGGTGGGGTTCAGGATACTAATGCCTGAGCTTGGGTCCATAAAGGTTACGCCTTAGACTTCGGTATTGTTTCTTGACTCCCCAACGTCCTGACCTAAATCCACAAAGGCCGAGTCCGAGACCTCGATGTCCAGACCTTGATCAATGGAGGCTGGGCCCAGGTCCATGGAAGTCGAGCTTAGGAACCCAAACTCGTGCTTGGATCCTTGGCACCCAGGTCCGAGTTCGAGCCCATCAAGGTCGGGCTTGGATGCTAGTGCCCTTCCCCCAAATCTCTCATTCTCATCCCAGGTCAAACAAGGCCAAGGCTAGAGACCCCAGTGCCCATGAATGGGTCCATTGTGATCGGGCTCAAGATCGTAGTGCCTATGCTCAGGTTCCCAACACCCAAACTCAAGATTCTAATGTTTGTGTTCAAATTCCTTACACCTGCACCCAAGCCTAGTCCCATCAAGACTTAGGCCAACTCTCCATTACCCATGCCCAGATCTTTGATACTCGAGCTCGAAACCCAAGTGCAGGTGCCTAAAACCCCTGAGCCCGAGCTCAAGTCCATCGAGGCTAGGCCCAAGTCCATCGAGGCCGAGCCCGAGTCCATAGAGGCCAAGCCCAAAAGCCCATGTTCAAGTCCTCCCCTGGCATCCTGGCTTAGCGCCAAAGCCCATTTCAAAGGGAACCGAACGCATCATAAATAGCCGTATATGAGCGCTTAGGTTTTGCTTCTTTTACGGCACATATTAAAGCGGTACGGCGAGAAAGAAAGAAACACAATGAACGGCCCCCACCGACACGGGCTTGAAGCCGTCACCACAGAAAATATATTCCATCAAACGCGTTGTCGTCCAGACTCCAGAGGCCGAAAATCGAAGGCGGCACGTTCGAAAGTCACGATCCCATTCGGACATCCACCCCTCGCTTGCCTCCTCCCGCCGCGTGTACCGCAGCAATCATTGGACGGCTTCGCAAAATCGCCATCCCAATTTTTTTAAAAGGCCCAAAACAGGCGATATAAAGAAAATAAAAAGATTTGTATTTTAGATATAAGTTCGGATTCAACAATTTTATTTACTTTTGTTCAGAATTTATGCTCAAATCCAGTTATGTTGGGCAAGTGAACGAGACTCGAGAGCGAGATAAGAACAAATTCAATCGAGGACAATCAATCTTTCAATCATACAGCTGTTTTCCCCCCACAACAAGCCACTAAACTAAATTCCAAGACACAACCCAAAAGGCTAAAAATATAAAAGACAAAAATTCTATTTTAGTGACCCATTATACGACCAATCGCCACGTCACCACCTCGAAAAAAATACACATGGAAAAAAATTGGAAAATGAACGGTATTTCTGAACAATTTTTTTTTTTTTTATATTCTGAGGAAAAATAACTATGGCCACAGTAACTTTTTCCACTTTCCTAAAGCGTCCAGTTCCAGATCCTGATCCTCGTATCCACCTTGCACTTCGCGCTCGCCGTCGACGCCGTGGCCGCCGACTTCCCGGCGGCCGGAGCGGTCGCCCTGATTCCGCCGCAGGTGACGCGGATTCCGACCCTCGGCGTCTTCAACCCGCCGATCTTCACCTTCACCTTCGTGTCCAACCTGATCTTCAGCGCCAGCCCGTTCTTGCTCTTCAGGCCCGACTTCAGCGCGCTCGCGGCGGCGCTGTCCACCTGCTGGCCGCTGCTGGCGATCGACGTCTTCAGCACCGTCGTGTTCTTCTTCCCGTGCACGAAGGCCGGGATCGTCGCGTCGCCCAGGTCGACGCCGCCGCCGTCGGCGCTGACGACCGACACCGAAGTCGGGCTGTAGATGTACACGAGCTTGCTGTTGGGGTTCCGAGCGGAGACGGTGAGGTCGAACTTGGAGCTGAGGGCGGAGGACGAGGAGGTGATGTTTATGTAAGAGACCTTGAGGGAGGTCACGGTGAAGGTGGGGCGTTGCGGGCGGTAGAGGACGTAGAAGACGGCGGCGGCGGCGGCGATGAGGAGGAGGACGACGAGGAGGGCGACGGTGGTCCAGAGGCAGCAGCGGCAGCAGCAGCCGCGGCGGTGTCGGCGTCGGCCGCCGCCCTTCATGGGCTGCGGGCGGTAGGCGGCGGAGCGGGTGGCTTCGCCGTAGAGCTGGCCCTTGGTGGCGGGGAAGGAGCCGTTGGCCGTGAGGCCGCCGCCGTTGGCGGCGGCGGGGGACTTGGTGGCGGAGGGGAAGGGTCTGTCGGCCATGGCGTTTTCTAGAGAGAGAGAGAGAGAGAGAGGGGATGACGATTGCGAGAGGATGCGAATGGGAAGGAGACGATGGGGGAGATAGCTGTAAGCAGGAGTGGGGGAAAGGTGGGGGGGATTATACTCCACTCGAGGGACAGAGCGCGTGGCTAACGCGTTGACTGCTCTCGGTTTGGGAATTTCCTGCAATTTCCAGAATTTTTTAATATTCTCGGGAATATATGGGATATAAACGGTAAAAAATTGAAGGCGCGGTCGGCTCATTTTTTTTTACTTTTGTTTTTACCGCCAAAGGAATTTAATTCCCCCTTAGAAACAAATTTCCATAATCATACATGGACGCATGGTGATGAGTCAGCATTTTTCCCCTGATTACGGAAAAGACGGTGATAAAAGACGAGGATATAAAATAGAGTGATATATTTTCCCTTAAATGGAAAATTTTGGTTGATCATGCTTAGGACGGGTGGGTTTTCCGTGAATATATCAACCCATGTGCAAAATCACTTAATTAATTAGGCGATATTCATATTTGTAACCGAAAGTATGACTCACGCGAATTGATTTACGAAAAAAGGGAGAGTCAAGAAAAAGACAGAAGAAAGCAAGGCCGACCAAGAAATTACTTAAGTGAAATTACACCTTGTGTATCCACCAATCAATATGCTAAATAAAGGGTCAAATTACCAATTCAGAAGAGAAGTCGCTAAGCCCTTTTTTCCTTCGTGCTCTCCCTCGATGACAACTGTAAATCGAAGGCTTATAGGCTACTCAATATATAAGCCAAAAAGGGCAGAAGGCAAAGGGCGCTTTGCTCGAGCGAGTGGATCAAGAACGAATTTAGGCTTGGCCGCCAAGATTAGAATAGGACCCCGAGCTTCTCTTTTTCCAACCTTTGATTGCGGTCAGAAGTCAAAGGGCTTGTCTACCCAAATTTGGCACTCGAGCAATGCCATCTGTCGACGTCCCCAAAATCCTAACTAAAAGCTATTGATTATCGACCCGTTTCCGGCAACCGAGCAATTACCTAAGAAGAGAGACACCCCCACGGCCAACTTCTCTTTTACGGCAAGACGAGCGCGCATCTTCGGACCAAACGTGCGCAAGTGTCCTGGAAACTTGACACTTTTTACTTTTAAAATGGGAGCAATGATGTGGAATCCATCGAGTTGGTACCATCCACAGAAACATATATTTAAATTCTCTCACGCGAATCTACTTGGAATTCGTCAATTACGTCTCATGCCTAATGAACAAATGGCCTCGTACGTAGTGAGGAT
Organism: Eucalyptus cloeziana; assembly: GCA_014182715.1. Taxonomy (NCBI): domain Eukaryota; kingdom Viridiplantae; phylum Streptophyta; class Magnoliopsida; order Myrtales; family Myrtaceae; genus Eucalyptus; species Eucalyptus cloeziana. The sequence continues at coordinate 32,235,970 of CM024643.1, forward strand.
TTAGTTCATTGGATATGTGATGGCAAATTGTTAATGTGTTTGGTTTAAGTGATGAAAGGGCGATCCGTCTTTCATAACAATCACAAAAATTCTTTTTGAATTAGGAAACGGGTCATACTGCATTATCTAGCTGTTCATATACAAAGAGATCTTTCAACTGTCGAACTATTCATGAAAGCTGTCGGGAGAGCTGATTCCGGACCTTTGAAATCGTGAGTAGCGGACGTGAAGCTCTCGCACGATGTCTAGAACGAATTGTCGTCTCGTCGGTCTCTTTCCACCGTCTTTGTCAACTTTTTCTCGAGGATGATCACGCGAAAGAGAGAGTGAAGGGGGGTGCTAACGCAACCAAGGCGCAACTAGGGAATGACGATTTTGGGGGCGACGGAGCGCACATGTCCCCAAGTCCACCAAATTCCCCAGCGGGACCCCCAGCTGTCTCTCTAGACACGAAACAGCTGGTGATAATAAAACACGTGTGAAAGCGACGAACGACCATCCATCCATCCATCGGCACGAAGCGGAACGAGGGCCCCGTTTTCTGCCCTCTGCATGGGCCCCGTGGTGGTGGCGCGATCCCACCCTCACTAACGCACCGCCAGGCGCCAGACGCTTGTCTTCCACGTCGCCCCCCGCGTCGCGCGTGTCGGAATTCGTGTCGGCCCGGCGGCCGAAGTAACGATGCACGGGCGGGGGCGCTCGGGACTTCCGAGCGGCGACGGCCACCGCACGCCCCTAATCTCGGATCAAGCCCTCGACCTTTTTGCCTGCGGTCTTGGATTGGATCTCTCTTGTCAATTGATGCGATTCTGCAATTCGTGTGTTATGGACCTTGTTTACGCCCAATAATTAGCCAAAGTCTTTGTGATTTGAATAAGCAGATAACTCGAGATTCGAGATCGGGTATGTTGTGGTTGTCAATGACCTACTGACTACGGAAATTTTTTACTGACGCGAAGTAATCAATTGGAAGATAGAGATTAAGCGAGATGATGTTCAAATAATGGAACAGATGAGCACGAGGTTCGAGTATGGTGGCAGTGAGGAAAAGACAGCACGACGATTGTGGCCGTTCGAAGGCAAGATCGATGTGCGATTCTAGAGAAATAACCATCTATAGGGATTAGATGGCGCAACAGCATGAAGGTGTGCGGTCGGAAATCATGGAGATATGAAAGTATGGTTAAAACCATTGAAGAACTGTTGTGTATAATTATGTTACTAGTGTTGTAGAACCCCCTAGAAAACAACAAAAACACAGGATGATTATCTTTCAACTCATGCACTATAGTCATAATTGCCAGATATTTCGTTGTTAATTAAGTTTTGAAGTATATATTAGTTGTAATTTTCAGATTTTCATTATCGATTAAATTCTAACATTATGTATTTACGTTAGTGCGCACTTTGTCGTTGATCAAATTCCAATAAAACATTTTATATCATTGTATTTCAATATTGATCAATTTCTGTTGATGTATATTTGTTCTTTGTGCTCTATTGATAAGATTTTTGTTCGAAATCGCCGCAAAATCCATCTCCAATCGCAGAATGAATTTTGATGAAAAAGAATATTTCATTACCGGACACTGGACAAGGTGGGATGCCTCTGTGGCTTGAGAGACCAGTCGATTAAGGATTGATGTCGGACGTACTATAAAGACTGTCTCCCGCAGCTTCCAATGTCGTGGCATTAAAACATGTATTGCCAATTTACCATAAATAGCGGAGCCATCACCTCACGGCAAAGCGCAATCCAGCTACTATTTCAGCTTACCAATAGAGCAAACAGGGCCCCCATTAAGAAAAGGGAAAGGGAAAGAAAAGACAACACCCATGTATTGATTACGAATAAAGCAGAGCTGGTGGAATATCCTATCATTTCATAATTATCAGACGAAAATAGGATTATTGTATTACTTATTATTATTGATGGGCATTTATATTCGAGTAATTTGTTCAGAAAAATGGAGTAATATACTACCATAGGAAAAATAAAGAAAGATTGAAATAATATCCTTGACAATATTCGGTGATACTGATAAGATTGATAATATTATTGGCAAACTATGGAAGATTAGATTAGAGTATAATTTGATTATGATTTGATTCTGTCATCAGAAAATTAGATTAGGGTATGATTTGATTCTATTATCGGAAAAGGGTTGATTTGATTAGAGATTAGATTAGATATAAATATGATTTGATTCCAATTATTCCAATTGCAGATAAATTGATCCGATCAATCTGTTAGATTAGATATTCGGAATATAGAATAAGAAATCTAGTTGTCTTTTTTTAATATAAATAGCATTATGTATTGAAGAATAAGAGTGTGTATTATGGCAACATTCTTCTCCTGGAAAATTTATCTTTGAATCATTGTTTTCTTGAATCCTCTTATTTTCTTTAGATACTACCATGCTTTAAATCTTCAGCATAAGACCGACATATGATGATATAAATGAAGCATCGTTGACTAGATAGGTTATTTCAAAGGATGCTTAGGTTATTTCAAAGGATGCTTTTCATATATATAAAATGGTCCATGATTCATTTTTTTTTTTTTTGCTTTTGACCCAGTCAATAAAAAAAAAAGCCAAATTATTTACGGCTATCATCGTATATATTATATTTTGTTTCATATATATTGTTCACATTTAACTGGTATATGGGCACGTGTGAATCTTGGTTGTATGTATGTATATGCAGATTACCTTATAAGTTTTCATAAAAATGGACCCAATCATCATAAGTTCTCACAAAGGAGAATTTTTTAGGAGATAGAGGGAAAATATTGATGGTCCAAACAAATTCCTTTACACAAATAATATGGATTACCTAAAAATTGAAATTTTAGCTTGTGGATAATGATTTTACAACATATTAATTGTCATCCAAATTGCCAAATTTCAAGATGGAAATTCTTTTTCTTGATTACAAAAAGGGCAAGGAGTGGTAACCTTAACTTTTATAGGCATCCTACTTGCTACAAAATATCGATTCGAGTTATAACTATTATGCATGACACGCATGACGAGCTCGTCACTGCAACTCTATCGAGATAACAATAGTCAGAAAATCCCTCCATACGACTGCATAAGTCTTGGTTATACAATGCGGCGCAAGCTATTAAGAGATCCCTTACAATGTGAACTCGTGATCTTAGGAAAGGCAAGCAATCGATTTTACCATTGAGTCAACCATGTCGATGGTTTCAAGATGGAATGTGTTACCTGGTACGGGGTGACGCATGTCTGGTCCGTGGGGAAGATTATCTTTGGCGCACTAAGATACGTAATGCGTTGCCGAAATCAACGAGGGATTGACTTCAATTTTTTTCCTTCAAAATTAGGTAAGAGGGGGATTGACTTGACTTGGTAGAAAGAGAACCGGAGTTGCCTTGATTATCTGCTAGTGGTACGGGGTATATTCCACTACTACCCAATCCGCCAGCATTTTCTTTTCTTTCTCTCTCTCTTTTCTTTATACAAAAAAATTAAAATAAAATCTTCAAATGGAAATGTCATATTCTATACGAAGAGGCTTTTTGAAGATTTTGCATCTGTTTCTCTGTGGAAACTTACACTTCGGGCTTCGATGGTCCAAGAACCGTCAGGTCCATCCCCAAGCTAAGTCACTAACTAAATTAGACTGTTGACAAAAGCCCAGATCCAGAATAATTCACTTTGACGTCTAATCATTAAGGCCAAGGCCCATTATCAACCTCCACATCCACATGTGTCTCCATCCTACAAGTTTAGTGGATCCGAGGGACATGTCCTCGTCGGAAAAAATATTAGAAAAGTCATAAATAATTTATTCATAAATCTTTTATCGATGCCAATTCAATACTAAATCTTTTGACTTTGTGCCAATTTAGTTATAAAACTTTTGATTTAGTGTCGATTTAATTTTAAACCTTTTGATCTAGTGTCAATTCAGTTATTTCGGCCAATTTTGACTAGTTATTGCTGACGTGGACGTTGATTAGCTGATATGGTATGACAAACATTATATGACTAATTCTTAATAATATTTTTAATATTTTTGAATTATTTATTAATTTATTTATTTTCATTTCTTTTTCCTTTTTTTTTCCTTACCCTTCTCCTTCTTCTAGCCAATCACCTAGTTGATGACCGACTAGATTTGAGGGTAGGTGAGGTCAACCTCAACCTCGCTAGCCTCTGGCAAGCCTTGTCGACCACTAGTGAGGCTCGAGTCCTCACCAACGGCTATCAAGGCAACCTCGCATTGGGTGGATAGGCTTGCCCTCACTAGATTTGGCAAAGGTTAGGCCTCGCCAATCATAAGCAAGGCCCAACTTCACCAGATCCGATGTTGGTCAAGGGCTGGAGCCTTGCTAGGGGTTGGGTAAGGCTCGACCTCGTCGCATCTAGAGAGGTCGGGTCTAGCATTGCCTTATCTGTCTAGCGCAAGGCTGCCCTCATTGCCGTTGGCTAGGGCTTGAGGCTCGTCGGCTCTCGCCTTTGGTCAGTTGTCGGGAAGGGGGAGGGGAAGAAAAAAAAAGAAAAGGAAAAAAAAGAAAAAGTGAAAAGGAAAAGAAAATAAATAAATTAATAAATAATTCGGAAAAAATAGCCAACAATGTCATGTCAACCGACTAGCGTTCACATTAGGCAATATCTAGTCAAAATTAACCTAAATGACCGAATTGGTATTGATTAAAAGATTTATGACTAAATTGGCACAACAAAAGCTTTAGGATTGAATTGGTCCTAAGTCAAAAGGTTTATGACTGAATTGGGATAAATGAAAAGTTTAGGATTAAATTGACACAAATACAAAATGTTTAGGATTCTTTCGACACTTTTTCTGTGTTTATGCTTCTAGATTTCTCCCAATGAGAAAATGCGACATAGGTGACTAGAAATGATCAGTTTAAGGATGGGTCCGATCTTATGTTCACATTAAAAACCGATCATGTCCATCGTGAAATCGGACCAAATTGGTTGGTCCTTATTAGGTTCTGAGGACGATGTTATTTTTTTTTTTTAAATGTTTTGTTTTCTTTCTCAAAAGTCCTTAAATATAATGAGAGTTAATTTAATGTATGATAAAATTACTAACCATAGGAATGTTACTAATAAAAGAAGAGATTACTCCTATAAATAACATGTACTTTTTGCCCTTGCTGACGTAACAATAATAATAGACTCTAGACTAGTTCCATTGGTTCGATCTATTCGGTTTGGTTCCTTCTAGGAACAGGAAACCAAAACTCAACATGTTTTGATTGTGGTCATTGGATCTTATAATCCAAATGATGTAGCAAGAAACCCGGGGATCCGGAATCGAACTCAACCCATTCTCCTCACCATACCATCAAGGTTTCATCACAGTATACAAGAAACTACACCCAAAAAAAATACCGAGATGGGAAAAAAATGAATCATCGGCACATGCGAGAGGCACTTTATTAGTTTCGAGAGCGGTTCAGAAATTGCCCATGCTCGAGAGTCCATGGTCAGCAAACGAATCCACTATCGTTTTCTTGGGACTACCATGGTTCTTCTTGAAATCTATATCCTTAGTTGGCATTTCCAATTTACTCAACTTGCTTAAACTCAGCTTTGATTTATTGGTTTTGACATGAAAAAGTACATTCTTAAATACACAATTTGGCATGAATTTTAAGGAAATGGATCTTTCAAGGGGCATGTCTCTGAACCATTCTTAGCTCACTTTAAGGATTTGGATTAGGAAAAAGTCCAAAACCACGAATAGATTTTACCGTCTATAAATCAGTTTGGGTTGAAATTGGGTTTGTCACTCTAACCATTAGAACCAATTTTTTTTTGTCTTTTTTCTTTGGAAATTATTTTGACCAATCGATAAAGTTGATGAAAGCTCTCATTAATTTTTTTTTTTTTAAAGTGTCGCAAGATTCAGGTATTTGTTCGAATTCGATCACAACGTTTTCATATGTTTTCGATGAAGTGGATGGAAACTCTTGTTAGTTTTTTTAATTTTTTTAAGCATTGTGAGATGTGGGTATTTACTCGATTTCAATCACAACATTTTCATATTTTCTCGATGAAGTTGATCAAAGCTCTCGCTAGTTTTTTTATTTTTTTATTTTTTAAGTGTCACGAGATCCGAGTGATTGGTCGAATCCGATCATCATATTTCATCGACATTTGTTTCCTTAGATAATCGTGTTACTCAATTCATTGATGAGATTGATGCATTCAATATCAACAAATTGAAAAAATTCATCGATGAGGTTAAATTGGGGGAATTTGGCCTTTCATATGTTGTGGTTTGGATATTCGGTCCTCAAAACAGTGGTGAGTAAGGTTTACATCAAAAGTTTTTGTGACCATATACACTGCCTCACATATATTTTGAGTTGCCTAAACTTAGATTTGATTTATTGGTTTTGATAGGAAAAAGTACATGATTAAATGCAATATTTGGCACGAATTTTAGGGAAATTGATCCTTAGCTCACTCTAAGGATTCGAATTAGGAAAAAGTCCAAAACCAACGATAGATTTTGTCGTCTATAAATCAATTTGGGTTGAAATTGGGTTTGTCACTCTAACCATTAGAAACAATATTTTTTTTAATCTTTTTTTCTTTGGAACCCATTTTGACCAATCGATGAAGTTGATGAAAGCTCTAATTAGTTTTTTTTTTTTTTTAAACATCGCAAGACTCAGATATTTGCTTGAATTTGATCACAACTTTCTCATATGTCCTCAATGGAGTTGATGGAAGCTCTTGTTACTCTTTTTTTTTTTTTTTTCAAGGCATCACAAGATCCCTGTATTTGCTCGATTCTGATCATAACGTTTTCATATGTTCTCAATGAAGTTGATGAAAGCCCTCACTCGCTTTTTTTTTTTTTTTTTTAAGTATTGCGAGATTAGAGTGATTAGTCGAATTTGATCATCATGTTCATGAACATCTATTTCCTCATATAACGGTGTCATTCAATTCATTGACAGGACGGGTGCATTCAAGATCGACGAATTGGAAAAATTCGATGAGGTCAAATTGGAGGAATTTGGCCTTTTGTACGTTGTAATTTGGATGTTTGATCCTCAAAACATTGGCGAGTAAGGTTTACAACAAAAGTTTTCGTAACTGTGTATCATTGCCTCATATATATTTCAAGTTGCCCAAACTCAGCTTTGATTCATTGGTTTTGACAGGGGAAAAGTACATTATTAAATATAATATTTGGCACGAATTTCAGGAAAATGGATCCTTCGAGGGTGAGGCATGTCTCTGAACCATCTTTAGCTCACTCTAAGGATTCAAATTAGGAAAAAGTCCAAAACCACCCATAGATTTTATCGTCTATAAATCAGTTTGGGTTGAAATTGAATTTGTCGCTCTAATCTCTAAAAACAATAATTTTTTTCTTGACCAATCGATGAAGTTGATGAAAGCTCTCATTAGTTTTTTTTAAAGCGTCACAAGATTCAAGTATTTGCTCGAATTTGATCACAACGTTCTCATATGTTTTCAATAAAAGTTGATGGAAGCTCACTTCCCTTTTATTTTATTTTTATTTTTAGGCACCGCAAGATCTATGTGTTTGCTCGATTCCGATCACAATATTTTCATTTGTTCTTGATGAAGTTGATGAAAGCTATCGCTCATTTTTCTTTTTTTTTAAGTATCGTGAGATTTGAGTGATTAGTTAAATTCGATTATCATGATCATGGATAAATGTTTTCTCATATAACGGTGTTACTCAATTCATTGACAGGCTGGGTGCATTCAAGATTGATGAATCGGAAAAATTTGATGAGGTCAAATTGGAGGAATTTGACCTCTCGTATGTCATGATTTGGATGTTCAATCCTCAAAGCATTGGTAAGTAAGGTTTACATCAAAAGTTTTTTGTGACCTGTACCATTGCCTCACATATATTTCAAGTTGCCCAAACTTAGCTTTGATTCATTGGTTTTAACAGGGAAAAATACATTATTAAATGCAATATTTGGCACGAATTTCAAGGAAATGGATCCTTCGAGGGTGAGGCATGTCTCTGAACCATCCTTAATTCACTCTAAGATTTGAATTGGAAAAAGTACACCCCAATGCCAAAACTTGGCACGAAGGGACATTTAAGTATTAAAAGTTAAGAAAGTAACACTTAACTACCATCTCCAACAAATTTCACCGGAAATCCCACGTGGCAATTTTTTATTATTTTTCTCGCCTATGGTTCACTGGAGAGTTGACTTAACAAAAAAAAATGCAAAAATGACGTTGTTTTGTGCGAATTCGAATTTTAATATAATAATTAATTAAATTAAATTATACAAATAAATAAATAATTAATTTTTTTTTTTAAAAAAGAGGGGATGTGGCGGCAGTGGCGAGGGCTCAACCCTTAGTTGCGTGCCTCCACTCTCCCCTTTTTTAAAAAAATTAATTGTTTTAAATAAATTTGGTTTTAAATTCAATTTAATTTATTTTTATATTAATTATTTACTACGTCGAGAGACAAAATGACGTCGTTTTTGCATTTGTCTAGCCACGTCAGTATGCAAAACGTAATTGTTTTACACTTAGCTCGCTGGAAAATCGCCACGTCAGCATTTTGGCTAGGATTTTCTTGTCATTAGAATTTAAGTGATCCATTTTGCTCTGATTTTTTGGCACTTTAAGTGTTCATTCGTGCCAAGTTTTGGCACTTGAGGTGTCCCGCACTCAATTCAAATTAGGAAAAAGTCCAAAACCACCAATAGATTTTGTCGTTGATAAATCAGTTTGGGTTGAAATTGGGTTGTCGCTCTAACCACTAGAAACAATATATTTTTTCTTTTTTCTTTGGAACCCATTTTGACCAATCGATGAAGTTGATCAAAGTTCTCATTAGTTTTTTTTTAAAGTATCACGAGATTCGGGTATTTGCTTGAATTTGATCACAACGTTCTCATATATTCTCGATGAAGCTGATGGAAGCTCTCGTTACTTCTTCTCTTTTTTTTTTTATATTCTTAGGCATCGCGAGATCCGTGTATTTGCTCGATTTCGATCACAAAATTTTCATATGTTCTTGATAAAGTTGATGAAAGCTCTTGCTTCATTTTTTTTTGTTGGTAAGTATGGCAAGATCCAAGTGATTAGTAGAATTTGATCATCATGTTTATGGACATTTGTTTCCTCATGTAACGGTGTCACTCAATTCATTGACGGGATGGGTGCATTCAACATTGATGAATTGGAAAAATTTGATGAGTTCAAATTGCAGGAATTTGGCCTTTCGTATGTTGTGATTTGGATGTTCGGTCCTCAAAGTAGTGGTGAGTAAGGTTTACATCAAAATTTTTGTGCGGTGTACCATTGACTTATATATATTTCAACTTGCCTAAACTTAGCTTTGATTCATTGGTTTTGAGAGGGAAAAGTACATTATTAAATGCAATATTTGGCACGAATTTCAAGGAAATGGATCCTTGAGACATGTTTTTGAACCATCTTTAGCTCACTTTAAGGATTCGAATTAGGAAAAAAGTCCAAAACTACCGATAGATTTTGTCATCTATAAATCAGTTCGGGTTGAAATTGGATTTGTCACTCTAACCACTAGAAACGGTATTTTTTTTTCTTTCCAACCCATTTTGACCAATTGATGAAGTTGATGAAAGCTTTCTCATTAGTTTTTTTTTTTAAGTGTCACAAAATTCCGGTATTTGCTCGAATTTGATCACAACGTTCTCATATGTTCTCGATGAAGTTGATGGAAGCTCTCGTTACTTTTTTTTAATTTTTTTTATTCTTAGGCATTGCGAGATCTGTGTATTTGCTCAATTCCAATCTAAACGTTTTAATATGTTCTCAATAAAGTTGATGAAAGCTCTTGCTCATTTTTTGTTTTTCAAGTATCGCGAGATCCGAGTGATTAGTCGAATTCGATCATCATGTTCATGGACATTTGTTTCCTCATATAACGATGTCACTCAATTCATTGAAGGGATGGGTGAATTCAAGATTGACGAATTGGAAAAATTCGATGAGGTCAAATTGAGGAATTTGGCATTTCATATGTTGGGATTTTGATGTTTGATCCTCAAAGCAGTGGTGAGAAAGGTTTACATTAAAATTTTTTGTGACCGTGTACCATTACCTCACATATATTTCAAGTTGCCTAAACTCAGCTTTGATTCATTGGTTTTGACAAGGAAAAATACATCATTAAATGAAATATTTGGCACGAATTATAGGGAAATGGATCCTTCGAGGTTGAGGCATATCTCCGAGCCATCCTTAGCTTTGTTCGAATTAGGAAAAAGTCAAAACCACTGATAGATTTTGTCGTCTATAAATTAGTTTGGGTTGAAATTGGGTTTATCGCTCTAACCACTAAAAACATTTTTTTTTTCTTTTTTTCTTTGGAACCCATTTCGACCAATCGATGAAGTTCATGAAAACTCTCCCTAAGTTTTTTTAAAGAGTCGCAAGATTCGAGTATTTGCTCGAATTTGATCACAACGTTCTCATATGTTCTCAATGAAGTTGATGGAAGCTCTCGTTACTTTTTTTTTTTTATTCTTAGGCATCGCCAGATCCATCTTGATTTTGATAACAATGTTTTCATATGTTCTCGTTGATGAAAGCTATGAAACACGGACACGTTGTCCGTGCTTCCGTGTTGTGTTCGACATGTGTCAGAGCGTGTCGGACACGTCAACACGCTCGGACACGCGGTCAACGTGTGTCGGATTTTTAGACACGTGGTCAAACACGTTTTGACACTGTCCGGAAGATGGAGGGTGGAGGCGAGGGCAAGGGAGCAGAGACGAGCTGTGAGCGATGGTGAGAGGTGAGGGCGAGGGCGAGGGAGCAGAGATAGTGAGCCCGTGATGAGGCTGCGAGCGAGGGCGAGAGGCGATGTGGTGAGCTTGCAACGAGGCTGCTTGCGACGGCGAGCTCACGATGAGGCTGCGAGCGACAGCGAGCCCGCGATGAGGTTGCGAGCGACAGCGAGCCCGCGACGGTGAGAGACGGAAGAGAAGAGGAAGGTGGTCGTGCAGCGAGGGGGAGGAGGAGAAGGATCAAGAGGAAGAGGAGAGGGAAGGGAGTCGTGCGGCGAGTGGCGAGGAGGAAGAGGAAAAGGAGGGCTAGTTAGGGTTTTTGATAAAAAAAAAAAACTCCAAAAAAATAAAAAAGGAGATCTGGCGTGAGTTTTATTGGGGAGGGAAATAAAAGTTTAATAAATTTGGGGGTGGACGAGAGAAAGTAGAGGGTGGGGACTTTTTTTTTTTAACTAAAAATAAATAAATGACATTAAAAAATAATTTTGAAAAATAAAAGTACTAAATTTTGAATAATGATAAATTTTGGTTATTTGTAGAAGATCATGGATTTATTTAAATAAATTGATTCTAATTTCTTATTAATCATTAGTTTCATCAATAATTTTTGTTAAATTAAAAACAAGTTTCCAAACATGGATACACATTTTTTCGAATTTTCAATGAATTGACTTATTAATATTATTAGTATAAATTCATTGTAGGCTCTTTTTTAATTAATTAATTATTTTTGAATTTGAATCAAATTAATTAAAATATTTATTTAATATAGAACGTGACCCAACGTGTCGCAATTATCTATTTTTGAGAAATGACGTGTCGATGTGCCGTGTTGTGTTGTGTCGCGTGTCCGTGCTACTTAGAATGAAAGCACTCGCATGTTTTTTTTTTTAAATATCTCGAGATTCGAGTGATTAGTTGAATTGGATCATCAAATTCATGGACATATGTTTCCTCATATAACATGTTTGACACATGTTATGTTTCCATCTCATCTTCTTGTGCTCTATTGGGAATTTGGAACATTAGTTGTGAAATAGGTTATACCTTTTATCTGTGCTAATTTTTTGCCATATGATTGAATTTCCTTTGATGAACCAATGCCCAAGCATTAGACAGCAGTTCTACCGCACCTCGTAGGCTCACAGGAGATTGAAAGCTAGTAGTTCTTGTTTTAGGGTTTTCAAATGTATTTGGAAATTCATTAAGGAGGATAAGGACTTTGATGTGCCTGCAAGGTGTTACAATGGAAGAACCATGTATTCATTCGATTTCAATCACAACGTTTTCATATGTTCTCGATGAAGTTCATAAAAGCACTCGCACTTTTTTTTTTTTTTTTAAAATATCACGAGATTCGAGTAATTAGTTGAATTGTATTATCATGTTCATGGACATATGTTTCCTCATATAACATGTTTGAGATGTGTTATGTTTCCATCTCATCTTCTTGTACTCTATTATGGAATTTGGAGCATTGGTTGCGAAATATGTTATACCTTTTGTCTGTGCTAATTTTTTGTCATATGGTTGAATTTCTTTGGATGAACAAGTGGCCAAGCCTTAGACAACAGTTCTATTGCACTTGAAATCATGCTTTAGGGTTTTCATTTAGTGCTTAGCGTATTTGCAAGTTCATTAAGGAAGATAAGGACCTTAATGTGTCTACAAGGTGCATTACAATGGAAGAATCGTGTATTTGCTCGATTTCAATCACAAGTTTTCATATTTTCTCGATAAAGTTGATGTAAACACTTGCACTTTTTTTTTAAAAAAATATCGCAAGAAAAGTCATATTGGATCATCATGTTCATGGACATATGTTTCCTTTTATAACATGTTTGAGACGTCTTATGTTTCCATCTCACTTCTTGTGCTCTATTTCGAAATTTGGAGCATTTGTTGCGAAATAGGTTATACCTCTCGTCTGTGCTAATTTTTTGCCATATGGTTGAATTTTCTTGGACGAACAAGTGGCCAAGCCTTAGACTGCAGTTCTACTGCACCTGGTGGGCTCATAGGAGATTGAAGGCTAGTAGTTCCTATTTCAGGGTTTTCATTTAATGCTCAGCATATTTGAAAGTTCATTAAGGAGGATAAAGACCTTGATATGCTAGTAAGGTGCATTACAATGGAATAATTGAGTATTTGCTTGATTTCGATCACAATGTTTTAATATGTTCTCGATGAAGTTGATGAAAACACTCGCACAATTTTTTTTTTTAAAAAAATATCTGAGATCCAAGTGATTAGCTAAATTGGATCATAATGTTCATGGACATATGTTTGAGATGTGTTATATTTCCATCTCATCTTCTTGTGCTCTATTGTTGAATTTGGAGCATTGGTTGAGAAATAGGTTATACATTTTGTTTGCGCTAATTTTTTGCCATACGGTTGAATTATCTTGGACGAACAAGTGGCCAAGTCTTAGACAGTACTGCACTTGTTGGGCTCTCGGGAGATTGAAGGGTAGTAGTTCTTGCTTTAGGGTTTTCATTTAGTGCTCAACGTATTTGGAAGTTCATTAAGGAGGATAAGGACCTTGATGTGCCTGCAAGGTGTATTACAATGGAAGAATCGTGTATTTGCTCGATTTCAATCACAAGTTTTGATATGTTCTCGATGAAGTTGATGAAAACACTCACACTTTTTTTTTTTTTTTTTAAATATCGCGAGATTCGAGTGATTAGTCGAATTGGATCATCATGGTCATGGAGATATGTTTCCTCATATAACATGTTTGAGACGTGTTATGTTTCCATCTCATCTTCTTGTGCTCTATTGTGGAATTTGGATCATTGGTTGCGAAAATGTTATACCTTTTATCTATGCTAATTTTTTGCCATATGGTTGTTGGATGAGCAAATGGCTAAGTGCTAGATAGTAGTTCTACTGCTCACAGGAAATTGAAGGCTAGTAGTTCCTTAGGGTTTTCATTCAATGCTTAGCGTATTTGGAAGTTCATTAAGGAGGACAAGGACCTTGATGTGCATGCAAGGTGCATTACAATGGAAGAACCGTGTATTTGCTCAATTTCAATCACAACGTTTTCATATGTTCTCTATGAAGTTGATAAAAACACTCGCACTTTTTTTTTTTTTTTAAATGTCGCGAGATCCGAGTGATTAGTCGAATTAGATCATCATGTTCATGGACATATGTTTCCTTATATAACATGTTTGAGACGTGTTATGTTTCCATCTCATCTTCTTGTGCTTTATTGTTGAATTTGGAGCATTGGTTGCGAAATAGGTTATACATTTTGTCTACGCTAATTTTTTGCCAAATGATTGAATTTCTTTGGACAAACAAGTGGCCAAGCCTTAGATAGCAGTTCTACAGCACTTGGTTGGCTCACAGGAGATTGAAGGGTAATAGTTCCTGCTTTAGGGTTTTCATTTAGTGCTCAGCGTACTTGGAAGTTCATTAAGAAGGATAAGAACCTTGATGTGCCTAAAAGGTGCATCACAATGGAAGAACCGTGTATTTGCTCGATTTCGATCACAACATTTTGATATGTTCTCGATTCCATTTTCTTATTACTTTTTACACTGAACTCAAATTTGTAGAGACATTCATGAGAGAGTGGAAACTCTTCAATGTGAAGTTGAGATCGCAGATTGTAAATTCTCTTTTGATTCTTAATGGAAACCAGCCAAGATGCTGTCAGCATGGGAGAGTGAACGTAAACTTGATTTAAACCGAACCACTATAAATTATTTGTTCTTATTATCTTCCTTAAACTCTTTTACTTTGTTTGTAGTTCTGTTTATAGTTAAAGTTTGAACTCACTCAAAGTCTATTGTTCTTTAAACTCAATTTCAAAAGAAAAATATTTTTATTAGTTTATGCGAAAATTGCCTTCACACCTATTCACCCCCTCTAGGTGTTCATACTAGCACTTACAATGTAACTACTATATGGTTGTTGAGGTCTAGCCTGAGTGGATGAGATATCGCTGTTAAGGTCTAGCACGTGTAGACGATTGATGGTAGGAGAGTAATGGCTAGTTACGGTGTTGCGGTTGCCTAGATAGCTTAGCTTAATTTAGCCATAGCTATGGACCCTATTCTGTTTGCGATGTTTCATTGTTTTATTTTTGGGTGAATATTATGTTCTATCAGGATTAGAAATTTTTCTATTACTATAAATACATTTATTTATAAAAGTTTCTTGTGCTACTTATTAGGTATGAGTCGGTAGGTGGTTGGAGCTTTAGGGCGCGCATGACAACCATTCTGTTGAGAAATAGTTTTACGGAATAGAAATAGATTTTGCTATTTCTATTTTTAAAAGAATTTCTAAGAAAAATAACCGTTTAATAACGACACAAAATTTCTATTCTAAAAATTTCGGATAACGACACAAAATTTTCCTTTTGACGATCGACGACGACCTTTAATATAAAAAATAAAAAAAAAATGATTTATTAACAAAAAATAAAGAAAAAAAAAAAATAAATCATAAAAAAAAAATAAGAATATCATTTTATTTTAAAATAAAAATATCCTTAAAAATAAATTTATTTTATTTATTCTATTTTATTTTATTTTATGAATAAATTTATTTTAAAATGAATAAAAATTATAAATAAAAATAAATTTATTTGGCAAAACACTCAAGACAAATAAAAATAAATTTATTTATATTTATTTATATTTATTTTATTTATAATAATTTTTTTTATTTTTAAATGAATAAAATGAATTTTTATTTTTATTTTTATTTTTATTTTTATTTTTAATAAAATGATATTTAATTAAATTTATTTTCAATAAATAAATTTATTTCGATTAAATTTATTTATTAGAAATAAAAATAAAATAAGAAAAATAAAAAAAAAAATAAAAAAGAATAAATGATATTTTTATAATAATTTTTATTTTTAAAATGATATTTATTTGTTTTTAAGGATTTTTTTTAAAATTTATATATTTTTATTCGTAAAAATAAAAATAAATATCATTTTATTTATTAGAATAAATTTCATTTTAAAATGATATTTATAAAAATAATTTATTTGGCGATCGGCGGCAGCGGCGCGGGTTGGCGGGCGGTTGGCGACTAACGGACGGTGGTCGGTGGCAAGAATGGATGAATGATCGGTTGACGAACGATGAGAAAATTTTTATTTCTCATTTCTATTTCCAGAAAATTAGAAAATTTCAACTAAAATAAAACTAATAGGTTTATCAAACGGATTTCATTCCAAAACAAGTGCGGAATAGAAAAATTGTTTTGGACAAAATTATCACTTATCATGCACCCTCTTAACTGAAGCTTTGTAAGAAAATCTAGGAGATTCGGGTGGAGGATGTCGCTCAAGAAGGAGAAAATATTTAGTAATTTGCTCTCACCACATCAACTGATGATGAGCATTTTTTTGCTTCCATCCAATTATAGCTTGACACATATTTGCTGATATGGAATTAAATAAAAAGTAGAAATTCTCTCGTTCCACCACTTTTTCTCTCTTCCTCCTCTGTTCCCCCTTCGTCCACACCACCTCTCGAGCTTGACCTCCACACGTCCCACCGTCGCCGGCGTCAACGCCGTGTCCAGGCCAACTACACATCCAAACCGAGTCACCCTTTCCGTCATCTTCCTCAATTCGTCTTCGGCTTCATCTTCTTCCCAGCGTTTGCTCGTCTTCATCTTCGGGTCACTAGCCAGAACTGGTTGCTTCGTCTTCCTACTTTCACCATGGCTCTAGATCTGGTCGCTTCGGCTTCCTGCCGTCACTATGGCTACAAATCTGGTCTTCAGCTTCGTCTTCCCTGTTTGTCTTTGGCTTTGCCTTCCTTTGTTCGTCTGTTTGTCTTCAACTTCATTTTACACTGTTCATCTTCCTCGCTGCCTGAATGCATTCGGCCATGAATGGCGAGATTTGGAGATTTAGAGAACGAGGCCAGCGAAAGTAACGATAGCCATGGACGAAGGATGTGGTCCTAGATCTGGAGGTTGGAGAAAAATAGAAAAAGACGGAGCCGGAGGGGCTGCTCAAGCAGACCACAAGTGACGCCGGAAGGGGTCCTCCATCATCCATGGCCGCAAGCTTTACTTGTCCATGGCTCCGAGGCCTCTCATTCACAGATCTGGTGACTGTGAATCGTCCATGGCCGCGAACCTTAACGGCGAGGGAGCGACAGCCATGACAATGCAGAGGGCTAGAGGATGGAGGTTGCAATGGCTTGGGCAGTGGTGACGATCACGCTGGGGCGGTGATCGCCGTGGCAGAGGAAGAGAAAAATGAAGATTTCAGAAAATTAATTCCACATCATCATACACATGTCGAGCTTCTATTGGATGGAAGCAAAAAAGCCCGCCATGTCAATTGATGACGTGGCGAGAGTAAACCACTGAATATTTTCTCAGAAGGAAGGGACGTAGTGAAGAAGAAGAGACCGAGAGTAGAATAAAAAATATTAATAAAAAAAAAAAAAAAAAAGCTCAAGAGATTGGCTTTTTTTACCGTAAATGAGTTGTTTTTTTGGGTTGGAACCATAAATGAATTGGCTTGTCATCTTTATGTCTTTCAAGATATTTGGCTTGGCTTTAAATCGACACATGATATGACTCGTGGGAAATCATTTATGATGTCATGAAGACAAATGCAAATTACCTGTCACAAGTAGAGTCGAGGAAAAATAATTAGAATAAAGGCGGTTTTTTCGGATTAAGTCCAATTGACCTTTCTTTTCATTTTACTGTGTGATTGATTTCTGAGAAACACAGTAATAATTTTCGGGCGAGTTATGTCATGTGTCAAGTCAAATCCAAGCCGGTGAATCTCCTTTGTGAAGGAACACGGTTGCTTTCTCAATGTATTCTTCTTGCAAGTTGGACAAAAGGGGAAAAAGATATAAATGATAATTACATCTAGAAAATAAAACAAAAGTAGATGATGGGGTTTTTCTTCTTTTTGAACTCTTTTCCCTTTTCTTAATGGTAACAAAAATGAAAATATGAAAAATGACTGCTTATTGGACTAGTTAAACTGATGAATAAACTGGCATGATTAAGGCTAAGCATGGAATAATATTTGCCTAATGCATATAATAATTATGTACAAGCATCGCAACCCATTTCTTTATTTTACTCTTTTTGTTTTTAGTTGTTCTAACCTAACTCGAATGTGGAAAATTGATAGACAAGCTTGCTGAGTAAATTGTTAGAAGACGTTTATGGAAGAAGATAGGGTGTGACCATGTAAGCATTAGGACTTCTACTCAATGTTGTCATGCATTCCTAGGACTAAGATATCTTTGCCCCGTAAAATTTATAGATCTTGATCTAACTAATACGATAAAGGGTCCGCGAGATGTTCCCGGATTCCATAGCTTAATTGAATTAATGTGCATGGGGGTCATTGTTCCATAAAATGTATTAGGTGATAATATAGTACTAGACAAACGATAGATCTTGTTGGATATTGCACTTAATGGGGCTGGATGGTTTCATAACTGCAATTGCTAAAAGATGACTTGGCGATTTTACCTTAAGAGCAAGCGGAAGAAGAAGACAAAGAAGTAAAGCAAGAGAACAAGAGAAAAAGACATCACGTTGAGGAGCTGAGTTAGCTGACCAATTATGTCCAAAAGTTGAAGAGCAATCTTAGATCCCAACATTTAATTGAGAAGAATAATTAATCTTTATTTAAGTGGGAATGTGTATCTGTTATTACTTCCGAAAAGTCATACTTGAAGCAGTGTAAAGGAGGCCAAGTAAATCGGACGTAGCACAGTTAACCTATTTTAATGTTGAAGACAACCAATTCGGTATTTGAATTGGTCATTGAGATTTTGACATGCATCTGACTTGAATTATGAGATGAATGGAATACTTTGTGGGCTTAAGATTTGCTTATCTTATTAAAAGAGTAATAAAGAAATAACGTAATGAGTTGAGAAATTAAATATTTGATTTTGATAACTGAGGGACCTAATTGCAGAGACCCAACTACTTGAAGTTACATAAAACATCCAAAATTGAGACAGTCAAAATACTAGGAATCATGTAATGATTACTGCATGATACTACTACCCCATGACATGGACAAGTCGCCTCTCTCCCTCCCTCTCCCTACCTCTCCCTACCTCTCGTTTGTGTGAAAAACAGAGTCCCCAGCAAGAACGTTCTTGGTAAGTCCTTTCAAGCTAGTAGTATCTTCTTTGTGCTTGGTCAGCTTCATCACATTTTACTTTAACCACGCATGTGGAAAGAAACCACACACCATCAAGGACCTTCTTTTTTTCCTGAATCTTGCTTAATTTCGACTGTTATTATCATCAGTGTCTAGCTTCCAAATCTCTGCAAATTTAGGAAAGCTTATTAGTTTGAAATTAAAAGAAGCAGTTGGGCTTTTCTTTTAGCCACCTAAGCACCTCTTCTTTTCTACTAGAAGAATTTCTTATTCTTCTTCTCATCCATTGCTTCTGCGATATTAAATGTGGATCTTCTTCTGGATGTGAATTTATCACTTTGAGCAATACCCAATTGCTACCACAATTGATTTCTTGCAGGTCGATAGTTTAATAAGATCCTTTTCTCCTTCCTCGCTGAACACATACTAAAACTTGCTCCGTCGAAGGAGGAAGGAAACAAAAGAAACCGAAAGCTATGAAACAAAGGAAATGGACTGGTTATTTACAGCTATTTATGCCATTCCCAACCCCAGAGGAGCTCAGGAAATAGACAATTCAACAATTGTATTCTTGCAGGTTCTAGAAGACAAAGATCCTGGACTTACAGCTAATCTCCTGGTCGAGAGATTGGTGGGAGCTCATGTTCAACTTATTTCAAAGAGAAATATGCCAAACTGGGGAGTGTGGTTTGTACCTGCTTCTAATTGTCTTTTGCTTGTAATATCTCCTCTTTTTTCAAGATAATATTTAATTGGTTAAACGGAAAGTGGCACATCTGAGCATCTCTTGGATATTGCCACACGAACAAAATATTGCTTGGATAACATGCGGATTTGCTTTAATTATTTATGTTTGTGGATGGCATCTTTATAATAATGTTTTGACATTAGAGTGAACTATGCTCTCCTACGTTCGGAAAAGGTTTGATATCTGCGTTTGCCTCGCTGAATTTGATTTCGGACTCTGACTGAACTCCTAAAAGAAAAGTTGCTCAAGAAAGAAAGCCATATGTCATTCCTGTCGCCGGATCAAATTCGCTGGGGACATGGTGAGCATTATTATTAGTGGCTGTATGTTTCTTCTTTATTCTATATGGAATTCAAGCAGGTGTTCTCTCACGTGATATTGTCGACATTCACAATGCGAGTTTTTCATTACCTTTGGATTTTGACGCCTACTTTTGCACCCTATAATCACGATTATAAAGACATGCATCATCGTAAGCAGATAATTGATGATCGCAAAGTTTGATCTCTCTTGTTGCATTTTCTGCCTGGCAATGGCATAAGAGATGCCCGCTCTTCAATTTTCTCAGAAATTTTATTCAGGTTGCATCCTCCTAAGTAGACCTTGTTGAATTCCTCTTTTGGTCGTTAAGCATGGTTTTCAGTAGGCACTAGAGACTTTTCACTCATTCTTGTGCTAAGGGATCTTGGTATCATCAGATATGTGGGTACACTTGTTAGTCGATTAAGGCACAAAAGTCAAAATATTTCTGATGATGAAACTTGAAAAATCTTTAAATTATTGTTTCAATGCAGCCCAAAGGTTTGGGTATGCAATGAGCACCCAAAGGAACTCTGGGTTGTCGGTTCCCATACTGAAAATAAGAACCAACTCATTCTACAATGAAACTAGATAGGACTAGCTAGTCCAAATTAGATTCTCGAGACGATGTTATTTTTCCTTTAAATATTTTATTTTCTTTCTCAAAGTTCATAAAAATAATGAAAGTTAATTTAATGTGTGATAAAATTACTAATCACAAGAAAGTTACTAGTAAAAGAAGAGATCACTCCCATAAATAACATGTACTTTTTGCCCTTGTTGAATAAAATAAGAATAATAATAAGATACTCTAGACCAATTCCGTTAGTTCAATTTGATCGGGCCACTTCTTTCCTAGGAATAGGAAACCAAAACCCAATGTGTTTTGATTGTGGTCATTTCATCTTATAATTCAAGTGATGTAGCGAGAAACTTGGGGATCGGGAATCGAACTCGTCTTGTTCTCCTCATCGTGCTATCAAGATTTTCACAAGGATCATTGCAATTCACAAGAAATTGCGACACTCTCCACATTAAAAAAAAAAAAAAACATGAGAAAAGAAGGAATCATCAAGTAGTTTCAAGAGTGGTTTGGAAATTGCCCATGTTCGAGAGTCCATGGTCAGCAAACGATTCCATTGTCATTTTGTTGGTATTAGTGTGGTTCTTCATGAAATCTATAACCTTTTCTTTTATTCCGAGATTACAATTCCTTCCTTGCTCTATATTTTGTCTCGGTCGCTCAATACTACCCTCTCCTTCACGTCTCATATTCATCTCGGCCTTACTTTCTTCTATTATTCTATAGAAAAATTATAAAAAAAAAGTCATAAACCCATCATAATTATATTAATTTAGTTATGAACTTTTTCTTTTTACCTATTGAGTCATTAATATTTTATATTTTTGCTAATTTAGTTCATTCGGTCGGCAATTGCTGCCATAGACACTGATCGTCCTATACCTATATAGTGTGACTAACTCATGTGGATTTTTTTTTTTAAATAACATTTTACTATATTTATTTATTTATTTATTGAGTTTTTGTAATTCTTTTGGTTTTTCTTTTGTTTTTTTCTTTTCCTTCTCTTTAGTTTTTTCTGACCCAAAAAAAAAGTAATCAAACATGGAAATAGTTGCATCTTGTTCAATTCACCCTCCACTAGATGATGGACAAATCCTTCTTAGAGCTTGATGTCGATATATTATAGAAATCACGATCATTTACTTCTTTTACATGAAATTGAAAAGTCCCATAAGATTTAAGGAACATAATCATCATATCTATAAAAAAATTTAGAACGAATACCTCTATTTAAAAAACCTTGGCGAAATGAAATTTGAAATTCGTCTAAAACATTCATCCACCGAAAAGGTAAATACGTTTAAACATAATCCGACATTCGAGAAGACCCATTATCTATATATACAAACTCCATCAACTAATCATGATTTACTTTTCTTGCATGAACATGAACTGGGAAGGGTGGTCCCACGGTCATTGAACGAGCCGTAGGATGAAAGTTTCAGAATTAGCTGTGCAAGGGAGACAACCCTTTAGCTAGAATTGGCAAATGTTTGGACACGATTTTGGCGTACCATTTATTGAAACGAGATCCGATTTACTGCATGGTACTGCAGTAGCATTTATTGCAAACGGACGATTCGGACCCATTTCCAGAAAACCTTTTCCGAGCTTATCCGGAAAATAGAAAAATTGTAAAGGGAGAAGCAGATGTCGGAAAGCATCCTATTACACGGTCAAACGCACGATCATCGTTCAGTTCGATCAGCCATATTTGTCTGGCAACTCATGGTTAACTTTCACCTGACGTGTCAGCTTTACATACCGCCCTCAGTGCAGAGCACAGCTGGTCGTGAAACGCAATTTGATAGGGTGAATACTTTTTTTTTTCTTTTTTTTTTCTATTTACCAATTTTCGCGCATGACTTTTTACCAAGCAGTCTATGAAAAACAAATTATTTTTTACATTTATATAATAAACAGAAGATGGAGCTGGTGATGGAGATTATAATTTAGGGAGGGGTGAGCGCCCGGGAACCGGGGAACCGAACCGAACCCGGTTCGGTTCCCGACCGGAACCGGTTAGGGCTCCAAAAAAAAATCCCCAAATCAGTTTCAACCTTTGCTCGACGCCACCGCCGCTCGCCCTCGACGCCGCCGCCGGACGCCGCTGGACGCCAGTCGCCCCGCGTCGCCTCGCCCTTTCCTCCCTCGACGCCGTCACCCCTCGCTCGCCTCGCCGCTCAGCCGCTCGCTGTCAACGCCGCCGGTGGACGCCGCTAGTCCCCTCGGTGGACGCCGCTCGCCGCTCGCCCAGCCGCCCCCAACACTGCTCGCCCGGTCGCTCCGACGCTGCTCACACCTGACGCCGCTCGCCCAGCCGCCCCCGACGCCGCTCGCCCAGTCGGCCCCCGACGACGCTCGCCGCTCGCCCAGCTGCCCTCGACGCCGCTCACCCAGTCACCCCCGACGGCCCTCGCCGAGCCTCCCCCGAAGCTGCTCGCCCAGCCGCTTGCAAGCTTGCAGAGTGCCGTCATTTGTGCTCTCCTACAAAGGAATGCACAACAATTACAAAGGTCTGTGATCTTGTCTTTGTTGATTGCGTTTCTGAATAAGAGAAATAGATCATCGCAGCCCTGTTAGCAAGGTTAAGTAGTTTGTAGCTCAGAGGTGTCAAGCCTGGACTCATCGTTTTGACTGCTTGGAATATCGGAAGTGAATGTTTCATGAGAAATCGATACGACTGAAATCGTGCATCAAAATCTGCACTCGTGAGTTTTAAAACCTATTTGGGTAGCCAGCGTACCGACACTTTTAACAACTATATGCAGGCGTTTTTCTTTCTGCAGTCAAATCTGAGACACACTGATGTTATCTTTTGTTAAAATCAAGACATTTCATGTGGAGAATCTAATTTCCCCTTCAAACGGTGTTCGGAAATACGGAGGATGGAACTGCTTGACTGAGTTGGAGAAATAGTGGAAATCCTCGAGGTACTGGTTAGATAAATAAAAGACCAGCTGATGAAAGTTCCATTCGTCTGTGCAAATACAATAGAAAGCACAGCCAAACAACTCTATAGGCTCAACACTTCGCTCGCGAAGCTAACTCGCTCAAACCTCTACACAGAATGTCTCCAACTGTTTGTCCAAATCCGTGAGAGTTGTCACTTGAAGCCAGACCACTACACTCTCTCCAGCACCATCACTGCTTGTGCCAATGCTCGCAACGCCGTGTTTGGCGAGCAGCTTCATGCCCACGCTATTTGGGCCGGCTTCAAAGCTTACCCACATGTCGCCAACACCCTTCTTTTGCTCTATGCAAAAGTGGAAGATGTGGGTTCGGTGAAAAAGGTGTTTGGGGAAATTGAGAACCCAGATGTGTACTCATGGACGACAGTGATGTCGGCTTGTATGAAGCTAGGGGAAGTTGACTATGCCTGTGAGGCGTTTGATGAAATGCCTGACAGGAATGTGGCAGTTTGGAATGCCGTTATTACTGGGTGTGCAGATAATGGGCATGAAGAGATTGCCTTTGCCAAGTTCAGGGAAATGCATGAGCTGGGTGTCAAGCATGATAATTATAGTTTCGCTTGTGTGCTGAGTTTGTGTTCTTTGGAGCTGCTTGAGTTCGGGAGGCAGGTGCATTGTTTAGTTACTAAGACGGGATTTCTGATCAAGCCCTCAGTCGTAAATTCCCTGCTTACAATGTACTTCAACAGTGAATGTGTTGGTGATGCTTACAAAGTCTTTGATGGTGCTGAAGTGCGTGATGAAATCACCATTAATGCAATGATAGATGGTCTTGTGGGAATAAGTAGAGATGAGGAGGCTCTTTTGATGTTCAGGGAAATGCAAAGGTCTGGGCTTAGTCCTACTGAGCTCACCTTTGTAAGTCTCATGAGTTCATGTTCATTCGAGAGAGGTGCTGCTCAACTACATGTTCAAGCTATCAAAAGAGGTCTTGAATCTTGTACTGCAGTTATTAATGCTGCAATTACCATGTATTCTCACTGTGGCATATTGGAGGCAGCCAAGACGGTTTTTAATAGATTTGACAAGAAGGATCTTGTGTCTTGGAATGCCATGATCTCCAGCTATGCTCAATTAAATTTGGGTACATCAGTGATTTTGACCTTCCTACAAATGCAAAGGCTTGGTTTTGAACCTGATGAATTTACCTTTGGAAGTTTGTTAACTAGCTCCGAGTCAACAGAAATAGTGGAGATGATTCATGCCCTTTTATACCAAAAGGGGCTCCTCTCGAATATTCAGGCTTCCAATGCATTAACATTGGCATATTCTAAACATGGAAAGATGATGCATGCCTACCAAGTGTTTCGAGACATATCTTTAAAAAATCTGATCTCATGGAATACCCTTTTTTCTGGTTTGCTGTCAAATGGTTTTCCAGTACAAGGCTTACGATGCTTAACTGAGATGTTTATTTATGATCTCAAGCCAAATGCATATACTCTCAGTATTGCTCTAGCCATGTGCGCTACCCTCTGTTCCTTGGGACATGCAAAACAGATTCATTGCTACATCATCAGAAATGCATTTCTCTCAGAGGCTTCTTTGAGTAATGGACTGATTACAGTGTATTCAAAATGTGGAGTTCTGGACTCTTGCTTGAGAGTGTTTAATAAGATGCCTGAGAGAGACACGGTATCATGGAATGCCCTTATCTCTGCTTTTGCTCAGCATGGGAAAGGGAAGAAAGCAGTAAATTGTTTTGAGGCAATGCGAAATGAGTCCAAGTGTAAACCAGATCTAGCCACTTTTACAGCATTATTATCTGCTTGCAGTCATTCTGGTCTGGTTAATGATGGTGCTCACATATTCGACTTAATGTTAAATACGTTTGGCCTTAAACCTCAAGAGCACCAGTTCTCATGTATGCTTGACCTTCTTGGTCGAGCTGGATATCTTAATGAGGCTGAAACAGTAATAAATAGTCAGCACTTTCAAGCAAATTCTGGCTCATTATGGACATTGTTCAGTGCTTGTGCATCTTATAACAATTTAAGGCTTGGAAGAGTTGTTGCTGAGTTGATTCTAAAAAACGAGCCAGACAATCCATCGGTTTATGTGCTTTTGTCAAATATATATGCAACTGCAGGTCAATGGGATGAGGCAGCAAATGTGAGGAAGATGTTGAAGAGCTATGGGGTTACAAAGCAACGTGGTTGCAGCTGGATCAGATGTTAATCCCTTTGAACAGTAGATATACATTATTCTGGTATTGGAAACATTAAAGACTTGAGAAATGGGACGTTAAGTGAGAGCTGAGCCGTGATAAAGTCTGGTAGGAATTTTCTGCAATTATATGGTCAAGGCTTTCTAGAACTTCCTGTACTTAGAGTAGGTGCTCCTCTGTCGAGTGAAGTAAAAGTTATACATAGTAGCCCATGATTGTGTACTTTTGAATTTACATGGATACTGTTGAGAGCTTGATAATATGCATGGTTTTACCCCAAAATTTATCTTATAAGGTTCCTCTTTTATCACAAGTGTTCTCCAAATTTTTACTCTGATTTTACTTATAGTAGGTTCAAGATAATATGATCTTTGCTATGACTTGGCCCATGTCCTGTACGTTCTTTGATTTAGCCAAATTGGAGGATGGATTTGTCTGAATTTGTTTTCACATCGTGGGCTAAGACCTCGTGAGATATTTTACTATGTGAAAGATCATGAGGACTTATGAGAGTGATTTTACATCAAATAAATGCTCCTAAATCTCCACAATTTCCTTGTGTGCTGTACTTACTGTCTGAATTTGTTTGGCCAGCCGCCCCTGATGCCGCTCGCCCAGTCGTCCCCAAAGCCGCTCGTCCAGCTGCCCTCAACGCCGCTCACCCAGTCACCCCGACGGCCCTCGCCGAGCCTCCCCGAAGGTGCTCGCCCAGCTGCTTGCAAGCTTGCAGAGTACTGTCATTTGTGCTCTCCCACAAAGGAATGCACAACAATTACGAAGGTCTGTAATCTTGTCTTTGTTGATTGCGTTTCTGAATAAGAGAAATACATACCAGCATAGTGTAATCGAAGTTCCAATAATGACATTTCTATTGGGTCACTCCATCTACTATCCATAAGAAACGAATAGAAAGCAGATGTGGCACGTAATACAGCATGTGGATGAAGTGCAACATCAATCTCTACTATGTGTTGCCTGACATTTCAATCACTTATGTAACAAACACATTTGATGTACTACTATTTGCTGAATTTACAGCACCTTTAGAATATAGCCCAACAATTTCTTCAAAACCATTTAGGCAACATGCTTTACCTTGTTGCTGGTAGCTTTTTGGGTATTCGAAGAAAATCCAATTTGTTTTGGTCATACTTCATTCATTAAGGATGTGGATTTGGTTGTTATTTGTAACTTGTGTTTATATTTGCTAAGAATGATGATGAAATGCACTTCGCATGCATTCTCTGGCAGTCCATCTTATACCTAGATGGAGTTGTCTTGCATCTATACCGAATGGATTCTAGAATGACATTCTCTATTTGTTATTTTTTGCTTTGATGAATTTCAATGGAGAAACTTGTGATTTCAGGTTAAAGGTTGTGAAGAAGTCATTTCTACTTTCCGCAGTGGTTCAGCTGCAGAGAAAGTGGTCACCATCATGTGTGAGATAAAGGTTTGTTACTTCCTAGGAGATCTAGGCACCGATTGACACCTGGAACTGTCAAATTTGCCGCATTTCATGTCCTCTCACTTGAAGGAAGCAAGGGGTTGACTGTATTAGAACCGGCAGACAAGATTCACGTTAGTATTTAATAGATTCCGGTCACGGTGGTGATTGGTTCTTCACTGTTAATCTGATTTAGCCCATTATCTATAGAAATCTGGCTTCGGGATCTCACCACAAGCAAGACACCAGAAGCTTCCATTTCTGTTGCTTTGACAAGGGATATAAACTTTCTGAAAGAATAGCTCCTTCAACCTATCGTGTCAGATCTGCTTATAGGAAGTATCCAGCTGATGCTGAGTCAATTTTGGCAGAAGCCAGAAAGAAAATAAGAATATTCAAGAATGGAATTTTATCTGGAGAAGATGCTGATGAAGTGGAAAGAGAGGAAAGAGATGAAGAATTTGAAGGTGATGTTGATGAGGATCTTGAAGTTGATGATTTAGGCACCACATCGAGTGCTAACATTGATGTGGACCAATGTGGTCAAGCGAATGCTTGTCCAGAAATTGGAAAGGAGAATGTTTCTGATGATACAAATTTGCAAAATGAGATTGAAGGAGATGTAGAATCTTGCACTATTGCTGGTTCCGTGGATGTGTGTCATCCAAGCACTGCCACTGAGCACCATAAGGATGCTGAGGATTTCTGTGGTGGTAAAGATGATCAGGAAAGTGTGGAGATTGATGAAAGTAAGTCAGGTGAATCGTGGGTTCTTGGACTTACTGAAGGGGAATATTCTCATCTCAGTGTTGAGGAGTGTCTGAATGCTCTTGTTGCTTTAATTGGTATTGCGAATGAGGGAACTCAATTCGTGCTGTTCTTGAGGTAGTCGGCCTTCTGTATTTTACTGAAGAGTTTTGCTTTGAAAAAAAAAGGAATTCTCTCCTAAAACTGTCTAATTTTTTGCAGGACCGGCTGGAAGCAGCAAGTGCTCTGAAAAAAAAATGTGGGTAGAGGCACAGTTGGATAAGTCTTGCCTGAAGGATGAGTTTACTGCTAAAGTGGATTTCTTGTCTATATTAGGGAGCAAAATTAAATTTCAGCTTCCCAATTCTGTATTGGATGGCGGCCACAGCTCCTGGCTTCTAGCTGATAATAAAAACAATGATGTTTCCACAGAGAACCAAAATTCATCGCATGGTCCCCAAGGTCTCCGGAATGACTTGAGCAGAGTTCCAACTGAAAGATTCTAGTTGTTCAGGATTCTTGTGGAGGACCTGGAGGTTCTGATAACTTCTCTATGCAATATGGACATGCTTCAAAAAGGTCACGCACTCAATTGCAGTCTTACATTGCTCATAGAGCTGAAGAGATATATGTATACAGGTCCTTGCCTCTTGGTCAGGATCACAGGAGAAATCGGTATTGGTGGTTTGTTGCATCTGCCTCAAAAAATGATCCTGGTTCAGGCAGGATATTTGTCAAGCTACATGACAATTCTTGGAGGCTTATAGATATGGAAGAGGTAAGTGTATGCAATTAGATATTTTATCACTCATCTCTAAGAATGTAGCTGACCACAGGGGAGGGTCACGTCTGGCGAGGGCCATGACACTGTCGCCGACCCTCACCTGTGGCTGGCCAAAGGGAAAGAAAAGAAGAAAAAAGGGGGAAAAAGGACAAAAATGGGGAAGAAGAGAGGGAAATGAAGGAGAGAAGTGAATGGACGTGTGTAGAGAGCTCTACCTAATATTTTCTCCGTCTGGCGATCCCCATGTTTTGAAATATGTTCTTAAGAAAACGGTAGCCAAACGCTGTCCTGGGTTTGTTTTGGTTGGAAAAAAAAAAAAAAAAAAAACGATGTAAACGACCGTGCATGCAACACCACATTCAACCCAAAAATACCCAGGATGGAAACAACGGCATATGCAATGCCACATTCACTCCATCCTGGGTTAGTGGTGCTCCCCCTAATGAAGGATTTCGTATTTGGAAAGTCCAAAACCAGTTTGGTATTTTTCCCAGGTCCCAAAATGGCTGGCTGGCAAAGGGTGCTGGCATTGAACCGTATACGGTATACTCTGGATATGGACATTGAGGGAACTGATGGAAGAGAAAGAGGAGAGGTATATTGACTAGATGATTTTACATGGAGATGTAGTAACTTATTTTGTCCATGTTCAGCTACTCTTTTTTTTCCATGAGTAATTGCAGATTCTATTTTTTGTGTATCTTTGCTCATCTTACTAACGCAGAACGTTGATTTATGTGCAAGCGATGCTCATCGAAACTCACCCGATTTACAATTGGTTTGGGTGAGCATCAATTAGCATTGTACAGTTTTCAGAAGTGGTATGTTGCCAGCTTTTTCATAGGTGGTGCCATAATACTGGCCGTGAACAAGCTGCAACAAGCCTCTTTTGAGAACCGTATTCCTGGCATTTATGACATTTCTGGTCTTCTTGCGTTAAGATAAGCTAAATGTTTAATTTAAAGGTCAATGATAAAGTCGCGGCTCTTCTTGAAGAGTCGCATTCTTTAGCCCTTGGAAATTTGTCATACGGGTTAGAATAAGGGATGATACCTATACTTCATCATGATTCCATTTTGGAATTGATCCTGATTGCACAGCCTCTTCAATCAAACACTAATCCTAATTTGAAAGTTAGGTACTGGTCCCGACTGCATAGTAGCTCATATGACAAATTTCCGTGGACTAA
Source organism: Eucalyptus cloeziana (assembly GCA_014182715.1). NCBI lineage: Eukaryota > Viridiplantae > Streptophyta > Magnoliopsida > Myrtales > Myrtaceae > Eucalyptus > Eucalyptus cloeziana. Next base: position 32,265,860 of record CM024643.1, read on the forward strand.
ACAATTGGGTCACAATCTTCAAGAAGAGTCACAACTTTATCATTTACCCTTAGAATTAAACATTTAGCTTATCTCAACGCAAGAAGACTGGAAATGCCAGGAATACAGTTCTCAAGAAGACCAAAACTGTGATGCTGAATTTTCCACATGCAAAAGAGAAATGCTAATAATCAGACATTTTTACTTGTTCAAAAGATTCATTCAATTCCAATCAAATGATCCGTGAATTTTTGGTATTCATTTAACTATTTAATAACTCATAATTCATTTTTTTTTATTCATTTAACTATTTAATAACTCATAATCCTATTTTGGTAACTAAATATTTGAACTTGAAAATTCAAAAAACTGCTAAATAAAATGCGTCCCAAGTGGAAAATATCACAAGTACCGCCTCGTCTTGGACCATCTCAAGGAAAACTATAATTGAAATCAATATGGCTATGATCTATCATTACGTGCGACTATCTCCACTATAGAAAGAAAAAAGGAAAGAGAAAAGAGCGAATTTGCTAGTAAATACTACGAAAAATTACTAGAAAGAATAGGCTTTCTACATATGCATCATCTAAAAAATGATTCACTTCTTTCTCTCATTCAAAACTGTGCATGAGACTTTTATCTCGCACGGCTCCTAAGTGATAAAAAAAAGAAGAACTCATCTTCTTTCTTTTTTGATTACCTTTCTCACGTATGTATTAGATTGAATCCATTCGATTTCTAAAATGATTATTAATCCTTAACTTTTTGAGGAATCCTTCATGCCGTTAAGAAGATGCTACGATGCTAATTGCTGCTCACTCAAACCAATTGTAAATCGGGTGAGCTTCGATGAGCATCACCTACACATAAATAGAAGAAGAGACCCACAGAAGAATAAAAAATGTAAATAGAAAAAAAAAAAGTTCAAGAGATTGGCTTATTTTACCATAAATGAGGTTTTTTTTTTTTTTTTCGGAAACCATAAATGAGTTGGCTTTGGGTTGGTTTTGAATCGACACTGATATGACTTGCCGAAAATCATTTATGATGTCATAAAGGCAAAAGCAAATTACTTGTCACCGGTAGAGTTGGGGGAAAATAATTAGAATAAAGGCGGTTTTATTCGGAGTATGCCCAATTGACCTTTCTTTTCATTTAACTATGTCTAATTGATTTCACAGAAATACAGTAATAATTTTCCGGTGAGTGTCAATTCAAATCCAAGCCAGTGAATCTCCTTTATGAAGGGACATGATTGCTTTCTCGACGTATTTTTCTTTCAAGGCGGACAAAAGGGGAAAAAGATATAAATGATAATCACATCTAGAAAATAAAACAAAAGCAGATAATGGGGTTTTTCTTCTGTTTTAAATTCTTTCCCCTTTTCTTAAAGATACCAAAAAGAAAATATGAAAAATGGCTGCTTGTTGGATTAGTTAACTGATGAATAAACTAGCCTGATTAAGGCTAGGCATGGAATAATATTTGCCTAATGCATATAATAATTCTGTAGCATAACAACCCATTCCTTTATTTTATTGTTCTCTTGTATTTTTTTTTAGCCTTTCTAACCTAACTCGAATGTGAAAAATTGATAGACAAGTCGGCCGTGTCAATTTTTAGAAGATGTTTATAAAAAAAGATAGGGTGTGACCATGTGAGCACAAGTCATTGCTTCTGTGATGCTTAAAATGGGTTTTGTGAATTTTATCGAAGATACCCATTACTCGTTCTATAAAAAAACTTCCTCTTCACTTTTTTTCGATAGGGTGTGACCATGTGAGCAAGAGGACTTCTACTCAATAATGTCATTGCTTCTGTGATGCTTAAAATGGGTCTTCTTCGAGGCTGAGCTAGCGGGGCTCGCCCTCGCTAGCCATGGGTGAGCCTGCCACCCAGGCCTGAATTTTATCGCTTTGAGCAGTACCCATTGAGAAGAAAAAATTAAAAATAAATAAATAAATTCAAAAATATTAAACTATTATTAAAAGTTGTCAACTCGGTTCTTTAAAATGTTGCCGTAAATTCCAACATAAAAATGTAAGACTAAATCGGCACCAAAAAAATGTTTAGGACTTTTAGGACTTTTTGACACTTCTTTTTTTCTTTACTTGAAGCTGGACATTCTTCTTCAACTGAGCTGAGAGAGAAAATATGGCTATGCAAATGCAGTTGATTTTCATGTTGATGGGAGTACTTGTGCTCTGTAATTTGTTGTCGGTTCACGGATCTGAACGTAATGGTTTGGTCAATTATTATCTCTGGCTCAATGTGTATTGAGATTGAATTACGCATGATCACAATGTTTTTTATCTTACTTTTGACCCTTAGTCGGTAAAAGAATGAAGTCAAAGTATTTACGGCTATAATAAAATATATTATTTCTTGCTTCATATATAGTTCATATCTAATTGGTATATGGGCACATGCGGCTCTTGAAAGTATGGATGTATGTACGTATGTGTTTACACACACGGTAACCTTAAAAGTTTTCATAAAATGGACTTGGTCTTTTTATTTAGGAGATAGAAAGAGAACATGGATTGTCTAAACGAAATCCTTTACGCAAATAATATAGATTAGAAAGAATTTTTTTTTTTTTTAATTGTCATCCAGATTGCTGGTTTTCAAGATGGAAATTCTATTTAATGTCACAAATAGTCCCCGGATTTCTATTTAATGTGCAATTTCGTTCTTAAACTTTTGATTTGCTCAAATTTGGTTCAAAACCCATCGAAAAAATCTTCCCCACCCCAAATTGTTAACGGTATTAAGTGATGGCCCAAACCTTCCCCTCCATCATCTGGTGGAGGTCGGCGAAGGGAAGAGAGAAGAAGAAAAAAAAAAAAAAAAGACCAAAATGTCAAATTCCGTTAACTTTAACTAACGGAATAAGGAAATTGAAATTTTCAAATAGTCGCCTTGTTAGACAATGATTTAACGGCATATTAATTGTCATCCAGATTGCTGATTTTCAAGATGGAAATTCTTTTTCCATATCATAAAAAGGGTGAGAAAGAGAAATTATGACCTCCATAAGTGTACCACATATACTATGAAATATTCTCTTTGAGTTATAATTACTTTGCATGACTTGCATTTGAAAATTCAAGACGAGCTTGCCAATATAACCCCATCAAAATAACAACGGTAGGGTAGTCTCTCCATACGATCACATATATCTCAGTTAAACAATGCAACATGAGCTGCTCAGGGATCTACTCACAACATGAATCAAACTCGTAATCTTGTGGAAGACGGATGATCCATTTCACCACTAAATTGACCATTTGGATGGTTTTAAATGGAATGTGTTAAGTTGGTAGGTGCAACATACGTTTAATCCATTTCATCACTAAATCGACCATTTTTTAGTGCATTAAGATGGGATAAAAGTAAAAAAAATATGTATTGTGCATTGCCGAAATCAACAAGGGATTGACTTGATTTTTTTTAATTAGGTAAGAGGGATTGACTTGATTTGGTACAAAGATAGCTGGAGTTGCCTTAATTATCTGCTAATGGTACAAGGTGTATTCCACTAGAATCCAATCGACCTGCATTTTCGTTTCTTTTCTCTCTTTAAAAAAAAAAAAAAAAAAAAACTTGTAATGGAAATGTTATATTTTGCATACATACGACATTAAAAAGAAAAAAAGAAAAAAGCCTCAACAATCCGGTCCAATGGGCCACGAATTCGACCCAAATGCGAACCTAAGAAATTGCCACAATCTGCCCAAGAGGATTCGTTAGGAAGAGGCCTTTCGAAGATCCTGCATCAAATTTCTCTGTGAAACTTACACTTCGGGTTTCAATGGCTTCCCTAAGAAAACGCAGGTCCAGGAACCATCAGATCCATTCCCAAGTTCAAAAAATTATCCAAAAAGTCTTAAATCTATTATATTTTTACTAATCAAATTTTAAACTTTTCAATTTTACCGATTAAGTCCTAAATATTTTCATATTTTGTTAATTGAGTTTATCCGCCAATTTTAACTGAAAATCACTAATATGGATGACAACCGTTTTATGTGATACGATCGACTTTGATGTTAACAACTTTTACAATTTTTTTTTAAAAGATAAGAATTTTTTATTTTCTTTATTTCTTTCTTTCTTTTTCTTCCAAGCTTGGTGATGGTTGCTAGCCAACCCTCACTGATCACAAGGGCCAGCCACGGGCGAGGGTGGTGGCCCTCAACGACCCTTGCCAAACTTTGTAGAAAATAAAAAAAAAAAACAAAGAAAGAAAAATTAAAAAAAATTACATTAACGCCGGCTGTCTTACTTTGCACTACCAACGTCCATGTCAATGGTTTTAGATTAAAATTGGCCAAATGGAAATAATTGGTAAAACGTGAAAATGTTTGGAACTCAATTAACATTTGAAAGGTTGAAAACTGAAGTAACGAATGTACGATAGATTTTGCACTTTTTGGATAATTTTCCCTCCCCCACGCTACTAGTTAAGATTAAGTTGTTGACAACAAAAGCCCAAATCTAGAATAATTCATTTTAATGTCCAATGCCCCGAGGTCAAGGCCCACTACCAATCTCAACATCCACATATCTCTTCATCCTACCAAATTTGATAGATTCGAGGGACATGTTCTCATGTTTCTTGAATTCTTCTAATGATCATGATAGTTCTAGATTAATTCACTTGAGATATTGTCCATCTTAACTCGTCTCATACCGAGTCTCATGATTTTGTATTTTTGCATAGAGGTGGACGCTTTTTTGAGAGGTTATTCATACTGACAGTGCTTTCAATCAATATTAAGTATTGCCGTCACGTCAAAATAAGCATTTTATAAGTTAATTCTAATTTCACATACATACCCACATATGCACGCACATCCTAGGAATGTTTTCTTTCTATTCATTGTGCATTTAGTTTATTCCTATCTCATTTACCATTCCAAAAGCTTGCCTTGAAGCCGTTTCTTATCCGAGCCCTCTATACTATAATCCGAGCAATGTAGCAAGAAACTCAAGGGATCGGGAATCGAACTCGTCCCATTCCCTCCGCCGTACCATCAAGCTTTCCACGAGGATCATCGCGGTTCACACGAAGCTGGGAATCACCGACAGATGAGAGGCGACATTATTGGTTTCGACAGCAGGTTCGGAAATTGCCCCATGCTGAGAATGGTGTGGTTTTTCCAGCACTTTTTTGCACGTTACAGGAACCAAAACTACCGAACCCTACCGTGCCTGCGTCAAATGGTGGGGGACCTGTACATGCGACTCGTTTGGAATCATGGAAAAACATTTAATTATTTCGGGAATATTTGTTTTTATTTATTTATTTATTCTGCCATGAATGAGTTGTCAGCTCCTTGTCTTTATGTCGTCCGAGAGACTGCTCTGGCTTTGAGATCGACACGTGATGTGACGCTCCGGAAATCGTCACATTATATCTCCCATAAATCAATTTACGATGAGATTAGGGCCGTGGTTAGGTGAAAAGGAAGGAATCTTTTTAATAATTATTTGGACATTTATCCGAATAAAACTTCCCGATTGTTTTCCCGACTTTGCTTGTGATAAGTAACGTGCATGTGCCTTTATGACGTCATAATTGCCACGTGAACCTCCTCTGCGAAGGGAACATGATTGCTTTCTCGATGTTACCCTTCTCTGAACGTGGTGGAGTCAAAAGAAGAAAAAGAAATAAATGAAAATCGCATCTGGATATAAAACAAAAGCAGATGATGGGGTAATTTTAATTTCATTCTAACTCTTTTCCCCTTTTTTAATCGTGCCAAAAGAAGAAATGAAAAGTGGCGCTTGTTGGACTAGTTAATTTGATGAATAAACTAGCATGCTTAAGGCTAAGCATAGAATAATATTTGCCTAGGCATATTAAAATTCTATACAAGCATCAAAACCCATCTCTTTATTTTGTTAGGTTAATACCATGAACAACTCTAAACCGATATATCTATGATAAATGTACTCCAAACTAAGTTATAATCATTAAAACATTAATTTTTGATATCTAAAAATGATATCTTTACTATCCGTTAGCTTTCGTGAAATTGCTGAGTTAGATGATACATAACAATAACACAATTGATATGCAAGCCCACGGAAATCTTCATCAATTTAAGATAAATTTGTCATATTTGTATTAGTTTAAGGTTAGTTGTGAAATTTGTTATGGATATATTAGTTTTGGGCTTTTCATATTAATCCTATCTTATTCTTCTTCGTACCTTTCCGACCTAACCTCAACGTGAAAAAGATGACAGAGAAGTGAGCTGCGTCTAGAGTTAGAAGACGTTTACAAAGCAAGAGAGTGTGAGCGCAAGGACTTCGGCTCAATGTTGTGGCACTTTCCTAGGACTAAAGGATCTTTGCCCCCCTCAAATTTCCAGATCTTGATTTGACTAATGCGGGAAAGGGTCTGCAAGGTGTCCCCCAACATCCGTCGCTCAATTGAATAAATGTGCGTGTGGGTCATTTGGTCCTTACAATATAGCAAATAGTAATAATGGTATTGGTAGGTGATGATTTAGTAACTAGACAAATGATGGATCTTGTTGGATATTGCACTTGATGGTGGCGAATGGTTTCATTACAGCAATGGCTAAAAAGACGATGACTTGCTGAATTTACCAGAGGAGCAAGCGGAAAAAGAAGATAAAAGAAGTAAAGCAAAAGCGCACAAGAGAAAAAGACATCACGTTGGGGGAGCTCAGTTAGCTGACCAATCATGTCCAAAAGTCGAAAAGCAATCTTAGATCCCAGCATTTAATTGGGAAGAATAATTATTCTTTATTAAGTAATGAAAAAGCGTAGCTCATAATTACTTTCGGAGATTCATGCCCGAATCAACTGAAAAAAGGCCAGACAAATCGGATGTAGTATTGTTAATCTATTTTAGTAGTTGAAGAGTGGGTTCTGCATGAATTGATCATACAATGTAGATTTGAAGACCAACTGATCCGATATTCGAACTACCTATTAAGATTTTGACTCGCATCTTACTTGAATTATGAGATTAATTGATTAATTGAATACATTGTGGGATCAAGAATTGCCGGTCTTGTCGAGAGGGAAAAACGTTGTAATGTGATAAAAGTTGAGAAATCAAATGCTCGGTCTTCATAACTCCGGTATCTAAATGTGGAGATCTGACTCCATGGATTTTATATGAAACATCCAAAACAAGCAGTACTATTCATGTGATAATCACTGCATGATTCTTACTACTCCATGACATTTCTTTCATAGATAAATCGCCTCTCTCTCTCTCTCTCTCTCTCTCTCTCACGTGAAAAACACTGTCCCAGCAAGAATGTTCTCGGTAAGCCCTTTTAAGTTAGTACCGTCTTCTTTCTGCTTGATCAGCTCCAACACACATTAATTTAACCACGCATGTGAAAAGAAATCACAGCATGGAGGACCTTATTCTTATTCTTGATTCTTTCTTCAGTTCAGGTACTACCGTCATCAGTGTCCAGCTCCCAAGTCTCTGCATATCTAGCAAAGCTTATTAGCTTGAGATCAAAAGGAGCAGTTGGGCTTTTCTTTTGGCCACCTAACCACCTCTTCTTTTCTACTAAAAGAATCTTCTTCTCCCTCTCTATCCATCGCTTCTGGGATACTAAATGTGGTTCTTCTTCTGCATTTGCTAACACTCGATGCGAATTTTGTCACTTCGAGCAATACCCATGATTCGGTTCCTTAAAATGGTGCAGTTTCCAGTACTTCCTCTTTACTTCTTCTTTACTTGAAACTGGACACGCTTCCTAAACTGAGCTGAGAGGTAAAAAAATGGGTATGCAAATGCACTTGATTGTCATGCTGATGGGGGTACCTGTGCTCTGCAATTTGTTGTGGGTTCACGGATCTGCAGGTAATGGTTTGGTTGTTATTATCTTTGGTTGAATATGCATTGAGATTGAACTTTGCGTGATTGCATCGTATTCCCAGTTGGATCAGATGCAGATCCCGGTAAAATTCTGTGTATGAGCTGAAATTGAGCATTATCTGGATTGTCTATGAGAGAAGCTCACATTGTACCTGCTGATGATTAGAATCACTTCCCGTGTGTAGGAAGCTATAAATGTAGCCAAGCAGACTGATAAATTAACAGAATTGGTTTAATATGGTGAAAATTAACAGATTGCATTAATATGGTGACTCTTATTCTCTTCTCCTTCAGAGAGTTCCGCGAATGTACCTGTTTTTTTTTTTTTTTTTTTTTCATGTAATCTCTCTTTAATTCGTTTCTTATTTTACACTGTTACTGGATGGTTGAGTTTGCAGTTTGCTTTCACTTCCTGTGACTCCAATACCATTTCAAATAAGAATGTGATTAGAAGTTAGAACTGCATGAGGAGAAATAAACTAATGAAGATCTGTACTATGATCATACGAAAATGCACCTCCAACTGTAGTTTTTCAGTTGTTGTCTCATCAAATTCCAAAGCAATCCAACATTTCTATTCTTTTCTGAGAAATCATGTATGACATATGTGCCATCATTTGCAACAATCCATCAGGAAATGCCCCTTTGTCATCTTACTCATTGTTCCTTATTTTTCTCCCATTATAGATGTTGGTTATGCACAAAATATTCGTACTTATGTTAATGAACTTCTGGTTGGATCCTCTCTTCCAAATTCACAGATGAGGCCTCCTCTCCAGCGGCTAGTCCTCTTACGATTACCGCACAAAAACACAGGAAGCCACTTGGTTCACACTCAAACAGGCCATTGCACTTTCCAGCATTTATGCGTGAACCACCCACCAAAGGTAACTGCAGAATAAACTTGAAGCCTAAATGTGCAACATTTTATGCCAACGAATTGACTTCACGTGCTGCTGATTGTCAAAAATAGCTAAGACTTTGAATCCTACCGTAGCACCTGTTTTGCCGAAGGTCATGAAGCCTTCAAGTATTTCAGTTGCACCTTCTGTATCATCTTTCCAAGGGCCAGTGAAGAAATGGATACACGGTTATGCACATGCTCCTTCAGTATCATCTCATAAGCATCATCACCATGTCAGAAACCACTTCAGCGACTCTGCTCCACAGCAATCTCCATTTCCACGGCACATTTACCGCCGAGCAGGTTGATTCCAACTTCGTAAGATCAGCTTTTCAGTGGATCACATACACTTTGGTCCTCTTGGGTTATATTTATTCATTTGGAAAATCTTTTGTTGTGTAGGTCCTTCTATTTCCCCAGCTCAATCTCCATTCCCTACTTCTAGAAGATCACATTTGCCAGCGCCTGCACCATCACCCACCATGCTGTCAAGCCAGTCTAATAGTATGTGAAGAAAACTTTTTGCTCAATTCTTGCATTGGATTTGTCTGATATATGTCCGTTGTGCTAATGACTACTGAAATATGACCCTATTTAATTTCTTGAAGAACCTACTCTTCCACCTGAATTCTCCCCTTTCGGATCAGCAGAGAAAACGAAGACTCCACCGCCAAGGCCACTTCTGACTTTACCTCCTCCACCTCCTAATGAAGGTACATTATATTGGTCCTTACATTAGACTTCATGCAGCGTTAATTAGACTTGTTGCATAATTAGTTTCTTTGTTGTCCAGAAAGAACAATATAGCTGATGATATTCTGCATCTGATGCTGTGTAGATTGCGCATCAGTAACATGCACAGAGCCATTAACATACCCGCCTCCTGGAATTCCCTGTGACTGTGTATGGCCAATTCAGGTGAAACTTCGGCTAGCGGTCGCACTATACACATTCTTCCCTTTGGTTACAGAGCTTGCCAAGGAAATTTCTGCAAGTTTGTCCTTAGATCATAGCCAAGTGCGCATAATGGGAGCAAATTCAGCCAGTCCACAACTGGAAAAAACTGCAGTTCTAATTAATTTGGTGCCGCAAGGGGCAAAATTTGGGAATGATTCTGCATTTGCAATCTATAAAAAATTCTTCCACAAGCAGGTTCATATGGAGGCACCACTGTTTGGTGATTATGAAGTTCTATATGTTCACTATCCAGGTATTGTCATTGTGATGTCAGAATGTTTTCTTAAGATCATATCAGGAAGATATGTATGATGCTTATTCCTTTCTTCTCATTTTACTCTTCTTAAAATTCTCATGTTCTTTTAGTTTGGTATACTGTATGGCTCAAGGATAGCTTCTTTGAAGAATATAGCGTTTTAAAAAGTAATTGTATGTCAGAGTATAGCTAGCAGAAGTTGCCAAAATATGATAATAGGAAGTTTTAAACACTTACTGTGGTTTTTTTACGAACTTACCATGTCTCTGCAGGTCTTCCACCTTCACCACCTTCTAGCATCATTACCACTGACAGTTCACCATATATGGACAATGAGGACAAAGGCCCAGTGAAAAACCATTAGGGGTTAATGTGCCTAGGAGGAGAAGAGATGGCCCTAGTGGAAGCACGATTGCTGTACTTGTTCTATCATCTTTCACGGTATTAATCGTGTGCACAGTCATCACGTGGGTACTACTGAGAAAGTGTGAAGCTTGTCATCATCAATCTAAAAAGTCGCCACGGCCTCTCTCCCCAGAAAAACCTTCAGGTTCTACATTCTGCAGATTCTCAGTGTTGAGGATCAACCTTTGTTCTCATTCTTTTGTTTAAAAAAAAAGAAAAAATTTCCTCCTCGATGCAGTGAAATATGGAATTTTTCCAAATGATCGTGTTGTCGATAAATTTTAATCATATTTAGGACCAATATTGTATATTGTGTTGCTTGGCAGTTGCTCGCAAAAAACTTCATCTTACCATAAGTCTTCCCTCTTCGCTTGACTGACCATGCATCATCTTCTGTGTTGTGTGGCATCTCATAATTTCTTCCCATCATAAAATTTCCATGTCCTCAGCAGGTTTTGCTAAGCCTGTGATGCAGAGAGGTGTGTCCAACTCAGCATCAACTTCGTTCTGCTCTAATGGAATCTTGTGTGCCGGATCTGCCAAAACATTCAGCTCAAACGACATAGAGAGATTCACCAACAATTTCGATTCTTCGAGAGTACTCGGAGAAGGTGGTTTCGGGATAGTCTACAGAGGCATATTAGACAATGGAGAGGAGATGGCAGTGAAGGTTCTGAAGAGGGATGATCGTCATGGAAGCCGTGAGTTCTTGTCAGAGGTGGAAATGTTGAGCCGTCTCCACCACAGAAACCTAGTCAAGTTGATTGGCATATGCGCGGAAGAACACATCCGCTGTGTCGTGTATGAACTCATAGCGAATGGAAGTGTCGATTCCCGTTTACATGGTAGATAGAACAAATCTTTATATGCTTCAAACATGAACCTTGATAGGTTAAACTACTTGGTTGTGGGGAACTTTTCTCACCGGTATCATGTTGTGCTTATAGGCTGTGACAAGGAGAATGATCCGCTTGACTGGGGTGCTAGAATGAAGATCGCACTGGGTGCGGCTCGAGGTTTGGCCTACCTCCATGAAGACTCGAGCCCTCGTGTTATACATCGAGATTTCAAGTCCAGCAACATCTTGTTGGAGCCCGACTTCACGCCAAGAGTGTCCGACTTTGGATTGGCTAGAGCTGCAATGGACGAGGGGAACAACAGACAAGTTTCTACCCATGTTATGGGGACTTTTGGGTATGAAAATTTTCACTTAAGTTCTTGTTTAACACACTGTCGAATAATTGTTAGTGAAAAGAAGGTGACTTTAAAATAACTGATCGTGCTAACTTGCCTCTATCAGTCCCTAATAAAACACAGCGATCAATTGAATATGACGAGAAGGTCCGCAAAAATTTCTCAAATAAGAAGTAGATGATTTTGTAGTTGGTCATATCTCGCTTCGGTAATGTTAATCTTTATGGTATCATCTTTCCAGCTACTTGGCACCAGAATATGCAATGACGGGTCATCTTCTAGTCAAAAGTGATGTTTATAGCTACGGGGTTGTCCTCCTCGAACTTCTGACGGGCAGGAAGCCGGTAGATCTGTCGCAACCGCCTGGCCAAGAGAATCTCGTTTCCTGGGCCCGGCCACTCCTCACAGACAAGGATGGCTTGCAAACAATCATCGACCCATCCGTGAGATCGAGCATGTCGTTCAATAGCGTGGCCAAGGTGGCGGCAATAGCTTCAATGTGCGTGCAACCGGAGGCATCGCACCGTCCATTCATGGGTGAAGTGGTTCAAGCCTTGAAGCTAGTTATAAACGAGTTTGACGAAACGAAGGAGCTAAGTCCCGGAAGTTGCACAGGCCAAGAATCGTCTAGTTGTGTCGATGGCAAGGTTCGTAAAGTTCCACACGAATTTGTTGAAGCTTTATTGACAGGCAACAGTACACCAATCAAAGGTTTCAACCATCTAGAACAATTGGAATGCTTCAGAGCATCAACTGGGATCGAGGACGAAGAAACCGGGTACTCCACGAGGCAGTGTCGATCGGGCCCATTGAGAGTGGGAAAGAGAAGGCAATTTTGGCAGAGACTCAGGAGCTTATCCAGAGGTAGCTTGAGCGAACATGAATTTGCCTTGAAGTTCTGGCCAGATACGTATTGATTTGAGACCACGTAAGCTCACATTCGCACCTTGAGATTCTTGTTGTGTAATGAACATGAACAGGGGATATGTCGTTGCTAGAGTAACCTAGATTACCCGCTTTTCGGATTTAGATCTTTGATTTGGCAGAGCAAAATCATGGGACACGGAATGCTATCTCCTCGGCCACCAGGCCCTTTGCCCCTACACCCTCTTCGAAACCATGGACTAACGCAAATGAACTAGCCAAGCTGTAATTTGTTGCTAAGAACCACATCATCCTGCTCCAAAGGAAGAGCGGCTTATATGGAAGCGCCTGTCGACCCTTGTGCACTGGTGGCAAGCAAGCCCTCGCTTGCGACCAGGCGAGAATCGCCAGCCAACCGAGCCAACCCCCTAGCAATTGATCTCTCTCTCTCCCTCCAAAGTTCCATTTCTAAATAAAGAACTCCTCATTCTTTAAATGCGATTCGAGTGCCTCAAATAGTAGGTTAATCCCAAATGGAATAGTCGTTTTTTGGTTCTCCACATGAGCGCAATTCAAGTGTCTCAGCGGCTTGATCACGAATCATTCAATTCCTTCATAAAGAACCGGATTCGGGGGCCTCCAAGAATTGATCTTAAATTGGAGATGGTCGTGGACTTGATGATCTGGAAGCTTGGCGAGCTCTTGACGACATGCTTACAGAGGTCTCAATGACTTCAATCCTATAGATTTGGCGTTTTTGAATTTTCAAGTACTTCTCGATATTTACTACAACTCCACATACCGTCCCAGGATAAATAGAGAGAGCTCCTACTTACAAAGAGGACGGGGAGGAGTTTCTTTTATCAAGGTGACTGCTCCATTTCGATCAATATTGACTTTGATCTGATATTATATCAAATCCTCTTTGTTATGGATGAATGTTAATTTAATTTAGCTCATCCAATTTAGGGGGGTCTTCACTCTAGTTTTAATTGTCCTACCATCTATATGTATCCTAATTTGATTGGATAATTACATTCACAAAAGAGAATTACGGAATATTGAAATATCTATGCAGAATTTTGTAATTGGCTTAAGAGAACCGTGTAATTGGCTTAGGATTTCCACTGTTTACAAGTGCATTTAGCAAACTACCATTAAAAATAAGTCATGCTAGTGAAGAGTATAATCTAGAGAAAATGTTACAAATGATCCCTATACTTTTACTTAATGTACAATTTCGTCCTTGAATTTTCAATTTGCTCAATTTGATCCATGAACTATTGATAAATGCCCAATCTATTCTTTGAACTTTCGATCGGCTCAATTAATTCATGAACTATTGATAAATGTCCGATCTAGTCTTTCATTACTGTTTTTCTTTTTGCTTCTTCTCTCTTCCCTCCACCTGCCACGCCGGATGCTAGCTTCCCTCCGTTGGCTCCGGCGAAGGGAAGAGAGAAGAAGCAAAAAAAAAAAAAAAGAAGGAAAAACAGTAACAAATGACTAGATCAGATATTTATTAATAATTTAAAACCAAATTGAGCCAATCGAAAGTTTAGGGACTAGATCGGACATTTATCAATAGTTCATGGACCAAATTGAACAAATTAAAAATTCAGGGATGAAATTGCATATTAAGTAAAACTATAGAGACCATTTGACATTTTCCCTATAATCTAAAGTACCTTCTGTATTTTACCTTCTATTTTTTCAGGTTTAACCTCAATAACAGGTAAAATCTAGATGAACTCTCTTTATTAGTTTTTGAACATCTAAGCACGATGTCGATAAAATACATAAATTGAGAGATGACAGGGTATGATTGAAAATACTCCCTAATTTATACTTTTTTTCAAGTTTAAGCTTAACAACGGATAAAATCTTTACGTTTTCTCTTAATCCATTTTGCAAGAATTTAAATCCAACAAGAAATAGAAATCGATGTATGACAAGGTGAAGTGCCATGTACCAATCACATGGACGAAGACAAATGAGTTGAGCTCGCGCACATGTTGTCCTGACTCCTGAGCTCCATGAAACAAAAGCTCCCCTTCATTATTATCTTGACAATCGTGCACACACGAGATGATCTTACAACACATTCACATTTTACACCATCTATTTCAAGACGAAATTGAAATTCAAGCCGGCTGCACGATGACAAAGTACGATGAAATGAATAAAGATGACAATGAAAAGCTATTACATGTTCTTTCTTTCTGGTCTATCATAATGAGTAGCGTCTCTGCGATACAAAATTGCAATCAAAAAGCCCTCAAACAAGCATGACTCTTTCCAAGCCCCAAACAAGAAAAGGAAGCAAAGAAAAGACGAAAACGAGAAACCCACCGCTGCAACTTACCATAAATCAATATCACAAGATTTAAATGGTGAATGGGGATCGTTGCAAGACGCACAACCTCCTTCAAGTGGCATTCTTGATAAAAATAGATGCCTTTAAATGTACTAGTCTTGTCTCGCAATGATCGCAGCAGATATTCTTCAAGCATTCCACGTGATGCCTACCATTCTGGGGGTAGCTTACAAGAATCTTTGATCTAACACTGATAACTCCAGCAGAATCTTTGATCTAACACTAATAACTCCAGCAGGATGACTTCCCAGCTACTCTTCTTTAGAAGGACTTGAATACTCAGCTTCTTGCTCCGAGGTTACATTGGAAGAAGCAGTGGAAGATAAACCACTCGATGTTCCGACTCCATTACGGAAGCTCTTTGATGTGAGAGAAGGATTTCCGTGAGGATTATTTGATGCAGGCACTTGCCCTTCTTCTGCTAGTCTTTTGAGAAGGTTCATAATAGTGGGAACAAACTTGCTTGACAAGGATATAAGCCCAGGAAGCTGACAAAGAAACCCACTAGGACATCAGAGACAAAGACAACCTTGGGAATCAACAAAAGCATAAAGTATACCAATCTCTTTATCATCAGAATGACATCCGTCAATTGATGACAACAATGAGAGCTAATATCTTTAATGTGTGCCAAAAATTGACAACTGAATATCATCCCTTTCTCTAAACCTTTCAACTTGCAAGATCCTAAGCACCTAATTTACATTTAAACCAACTGTTTGCAATCTCATGAGAATCGAAGTCTCTCAACTCTCCAGCTTCATCATTCAAATCACTAATGAGAAAAGATGGAGCCCTTTCCATTTCATAAAAGATCGGAGATCGGATACGAGTGTATAACAGTCTCTCCCTTGAAGAAAATTTTTTTCATCTATGTTGGCAGATAACTCCCGATATTCCAATATCAAATGGCAGAAAAAAAAAAAAATCAAACTGAACTGTTAACACTTACAGCGCCATTACGGAATTCGCCAGATATGTCAAGCTGCACCCATAGTGCTTTGACGAGTAAAAATCCCACAAATATGACGCCCAAATAGAGGGGATTTCTGCCGCCAAAAAACATACACGTGTCAAGCAAAAGAAAATACCCATATTGGACATCAAAGCAGAATTGCAGAAGTAAAATACCTAAGAAGTGTCATAAATTCGTTAAACCCTAAAACAACTAACGCAACAATTGCCCATGGAGGAGGCATCCAGTTGTTGTTACGCCTGTTTGCTTCCTGATAATTCCGAAAGAAGAGAGGGAATAATCAAATATCTCCAATAGCAAAAGAACTTCATAGATAAGCAAGCACACTACTTAACATAAGCAAGTATGTCTTTCTTTCGTGGAATTGAAAGTATTTCTCAACCCTTTAACATTTCTTATATTGATAGTCTCAAACTCAAGTAGCGAGCAGATGTCCTCCTAGTGGTGCTTAGAATTGATCTTGATAATCAATTCAAATAGAAATCTAGCGCAGTGGATTCAATAGAACCTTCTTTCCTTTTCTTTTATTTTCTATTCATTTTTTTTGGTGTTCGTGTGTGCGTGTTGGGGGCAGGGGATGCTGGCATGGCATTTTGATAACAACAATGACATTTACACTACTAAACATCTTTTAGATATAAGTATCATGCCTGAGCAGAAATTGCTTGAGTGACGGTGTACTCAGTCTCTGCCTTAAATTGCCTCCACAATGATTTGCACTGAACAGGTGTGATCAGTGTTTTTGATGAAGGAATCTGCAATTAACCAGTGAACAAGTGCTTTCAGCAAATGAAAGGCTCTTATTTCTGCATCACCTTTAGACAGCTGCAGCATCAATCAGTTATCTGACATCTTTTTCTTAAGCACAGATAATCCAAAATTCACAAGTGCAAATGATAGTATTAAAACTAGTAGGGACAATGGGGCCTAAACTCTTCCATCCATTTTCATAACATACAAAAGAAATTGAAGATCTGCACTATTTCAATCAGCACGATAAAAGCAAAACTCACCTCTTCCCATGTGCTGGAAGCCAAGGGATCTACTGTTGTAATGCTCCTGTCAGTGGCAGTAGGCCTGGTGTCCAGCAAAGCAACGGACAAAGTTTTCTCAATGGTATCTTTCTCATTATCCAAACGCACTGCCGCCATTACAGACAGCAACTTTAATGACTGCAAGTGTCATTGAATCATTTCAATAGATGCACAAGCAAGCAACAGGAGTAACATGTAAAAAATTAGCCATATATAGATTCTGCATACTGCGGAACGAGCAAGTTTGTTGATTGCTCGAATATCTTCCTTCCCTGTCCAAACTCTCGGCATAGAGTCAGCATCATGGCAGAACAATGTTGTAAACCTGGATTGCAAAGGAAGCACATTAGGATATTAAAAGGTATTGAATCTAACTGATGAGTAAATCACAAACATAAAAGAGTGTCTACCGGTCCTTCATGAGTGCAAGGACTCCGCCGGCTTTTTCCCTTGCTTTTGCTTCAACCATGCCCCTTGCATGATCTTTTATAGCTGAAAGCATTTTTTCCTTGCTCTGTTCATCCAGGTCGAAACTGGAAAGGGCACCAGAGAACCCAGTTACTGCCGATTCGGTCTCACGCGAAAGAAGTTTCCCGATAGCCGACCAGGTTTCATTATTAGCTCCTTCCAAAAGAGCTTCCACTGGTGCAGACAATGCTTCATTCAGTTTTGCCTGTAAAAACATAACATAATTTGTGCAGATCCCATCAACCACCATTAAGTGAAAGACGAAAAACCCTCCATCTGTAAAAAGAGAAGCTCGAGAGCAGATGAAATATCTCTGCTCATCATGCTACCTCATATGCTTTTGTAAGCTCAGAGAGCTTCGCAGCACGGACTGAAGCAACATGGGCATTAATGTCACGCCGCAGCTTCTCCCGTGCTCTAGATGTATCCCATTTGGCTTGTTCAATTATGGCATCTGCTCAAAGTAAGATACAAAACTCATCCATACAGTTGGCAGTAAAATTCCTCTAATGACAAGTCAAAAGTAAGTAAAGCATGGCATGAACCTACAGAAAGGATTCCTAAATGCCCAGAATGTTATTTATCAATGAGACTATATTTTCACATCAGCCTCCAATCTCAGACATGAACCTGCATTTCTGATAGATACAAGTAAAAAAAACTAACAGGCCACTAAGGGAGCAAAAGCGCATGTACAAAAGGAGTCAAAGAACCAAAAAAGAGCTTAGTCACAAGATAAAGCACAACTACAAGCCTTCATTCTTGGCTTACTATTTCAGAGCATTGACTTTACAGCATTAAGTCAAAAGAAGGCATTACAAGTTGACGTACCTGCACATCCTTTGTCAAACAGAGCCACATAAAACTGAGCGCAGTCATGAGCAGCTAAAGAAAACCCTTCTCCTCCATTCAGAGCCTTATCAAATGCTTCTTTGAATTTATCTAGAGTTTCGCACCCAATATGTTCAAGAACAGATTGGAAAGCTGGTTTTACAAGCTGACAATTCACACAAAACACAATGAGCAATATATGATAAGATATCCTCAACAGACAGTCTCTCTGTGTAAGCTAACTTCAAGTGAAAACATCATGACTGAAATAAAAGTGTCAAAAAGGAAAACTATTTCCACGTTCCAAGCAGCTGGAATTGGTAGTCAAACAATATAACCCAAAAAAAATGACGCACTTTAAACAAAGAAAAACATCCCATGACTTCTTACTTGAAGTAACTTTTCTTCAAGCTGCTTCCGCTTTGAAGACCTAACACTCTCATCAAAATATACAGCCTCCGAGTCATACCTAATGAGCAGCACAAGAAACTTCATAAATAAAACATACTTACACTGATAGACAAATTTCAAACCATGACAAAACATAAACTTCACCCAAAAATAAAACAAGGAAACATTGCAAACAGAACAGGGTCCATAGCTATGGCCAAATTCAGCTAAGCCGTCAACTAGGCAGCTGCTAAACTGTAAGGTGCGTTTGGTAACCATTTTGTTCCCAGAAACAATTTTTGTTTAGAAATCATTCTTTTTTATTCTATTCCTTTGAAGATGTTTGGTAACTGTCCAAAATTTCTATTCCTGTGAAAGCAATGCATTTCGTAAAATCTCAGATTCTTTTGTGAATTAGAATTTATTTTAATTTTTTTAGTAATTTTGTTATATTTTTCTCTTCTTCTTTTTTTCTCTTTTTTTCTTTTTCTTTTTTCATCCCTCTTCTTATTCTCTAGCCGGTCGCCGACCATGGAGAAGAAGAGAAGAGAAAAGAAAAGATAAAAAAAAGAAAAAGAAAATTTGGCTTGATTCTGAAATTGTTCCCGTGAACAAAGAAGCAACTTTTTTCTATTTGTTCCAAATCTATTTCCAGGAGCAAAAAAAGTTATCAAATGGATTTCTATTCTTTTTTTTTTTTTTTCCGGGGAATAAAAGAATAGAATCAATTGCTATTTGGCCAGTTAAAAAACAGACCCTAACTAGCCACTACTCTCCTACAATCAAGAAAACAGATCAATGAAACCAAAAGATGATTGCTCGAAAACAACCATTGTACAAACAGTTGATATCATCCTCAGATTGTGAGTAAAGGGGGCCATTTCCAAACTGGAATATGATCACTTGAACAAAATAGCTATATCTCATCTACATAAGACCTCAACAGCTATATCTCATCTACTCAGCCTAGACCTCAACAACCCAATAGTAAATATATCAGAGAGGTAAATTGGCACAACCAAAAATTAAATAATACATATTTCAAAAAAGCTGAGGTTTCCTTCATGTTTGCACTTTAAAAAAATGCACTTCTTCCAAGCGAAAAAGAAAAAGCTCCTCCTGCCCCCACGTCATCAATGCCAGGAAAACTTAAAGAAACAATATTCTTAGAAGTAAGAACATGAAGCTGATTGCGCTGGATAACCTTAATGCACTTTAACAAACACAAATCCAGTTGCTGCACCACCATCTGTAATCCATCAGATAAAATTGCTTGTCTTACCCTGATAAGTAAGCGTCAAGAATTGAACTGACTTTCTTTCCAAAACCAGGAATTGGTCCCAAATGCACAGCCTCTTCAATCGAACAC
Source organism: Eucalyptus cloeziana (assembly GCA_014182715.1). Classification (NCBI taxonomy): domain Eukaryota; kingdom Viridiplantae; phylum Streptophyta; class Magnoliopsida; order Myrtales; family Myrtaceae; genus Eucalyptus; species Eucalyptus cloeziana. The sequence goes on from CM024643.1 coordinate 32,285,749, forward strand.
CAATCCTAACATGTTCAAAAGAGTTCGCTCAATCTTAATGTGTGAGATAAAATGCATCTGCTTGCATTGCAAGATAGCAAAACAAGCCAAACAAGTTTAATGTCCAGCAAGAACCAGATCGATACCTCATTTTCAGTGAAACCGGAATATTTTTCGTGGGCGATTTCTTCACATCGTACAGTAGCAACCATGACCTTAACACGGAAAGCATGATGTGTTAATTAGCATTCTCATCCAGTTGCCTTTCAATTAATTAACTCTCACCTTATGTGCAGGCAAGTCAAGGTCCTTATTCTCCTTGATGACCTTCCACATCTGCTGAGCACTAAAAGCAAATCCTGATGCAGGAACTACTCCCCTTCGATCTCCTGCGAGCCCACCAGGTGCAATAGAATGAAAGAACCGCTGTCTAAGGATGGCCACCTTTTTGTCCAAGGAAAATTTGGCAAAAAATTAGTACAAATAAAAAGATATAATGTATTTGGCAACCAACGGCCCAAATTCCACAAAAGAACAAAAGAAGATGAGATGGAAACATAACACGTCTCAAAATATAATTGATTGAGAATGGGAACAGGAGTAGTGAAAATCACTAAACTCAATAAGGACGATGGAGCAATGACAGGCCTCCAAAAAAATAAGAGATAGCTGTCAATGATGAGTGGCATTTCCACAGATATTCCAAAACTTCTGCTTATGAGGACCAAAGTTTTGTCTCAAACAGTGGATTTATGTGAAGAAAACGGCGCCCACTGCAGCATTTGAGAATCTTGTCCAAACAAAACAACAAAGCCACATAAAACTTGGGCAATCGTACTCTAGATCCAAACATGCTTCCATGTGGTGCAAGGTAGGTATACCTGCTCTTTAAATAGCTCTTCCTTCTCTTCATAACTAGACAGAGCAGTAACCTCAACCTGTACAGCAGGAAAGAGTCATTAGGATGAACTTCATTACAATGATTAGAGGGAAAAGCAACTTATTGAGAGTAACTCATACAAGCATCAAAGCACCTACATTAAAAAATTCACTGATAGGAGTTTCCTTGTGCGCTTGTGGCTTAGGAACATTGTCCCATATCTGCAGGAAAATACCAAATGAAACCAGGAACAACTTTACAAAGTCAGTTTTCAATGGGAAATGCGACAAGCCTCACCTTCTGCACATCTTCTCTCAAGACAGGTTCTAGATTTTCCAGAGGAGTCTGTATAAAAAGAAAAGGCAGTGAACACATAAAAAAAAAAAAATTTCAACTCAGATCGGTAAAACTTACCAGATGCAGCCAAAACGAGCAGATAAAAACCATCACAATCCAAAATGAAAACACGATTAAGTATAGATACTAACCCTTGTTTTATCCCGTATGACAAACAACAGAGTTGTTTTCCGAGGGCTAAACAATCGCATCATGACCTTCAAGAAGAGTCACAACTTCATCATTAGCTCTTAGAACTAAACATTTAGCTTATCTCAACGCAAGAAGACAAGAAATACCTGGAATACAGTTTTCAGAAGAGGCTTGTTGGCAGCTTGTTCCCGGCCAATATCATGACACCACCTATGAAAAATATGCTTAAAAGGGCACTAGGAAAATACTAAAACAACAACCTCATAGATAGCATGGCAGAAACAGAAACAATATCTCACTAGAGGAAAGCAAAAGCCTCACATGTTAATGAGCACTATATCGGAGACAGCCAAAGCGAAAAGAGCACTCTGCTTTTCAAAAGCAGTATCGTCCTGAAAATAAAAATGACACCGGTTAAGAAGCTGCGAGAATGCTAATTACTGCTTACTCAAAGCAAGTGTAAATCAGGAGAGTTTCAATGAGCATCAGCTACACATAAATCAACCTTCTGGGTTAGTAAGATGAGCAAAGACATACAAAAGTGGAAAAGAAAGTTAAGATCACACAGCAGCTACCCGAAGCACAAATTAATGTTTCAACATGTACAAAAATTTAGAATTTGCAATTACTTATGGATAAAAATAAGTAGTTAAACATGGACAGGATAAGCTATTATAACTCCATGTAGAATCATCTCGTAAATATACCTCTCCTCTTTCTCTTCCATCGGTTCCCTCCAAGTCCATAACCAGAGTACACGGTTCAATGTCCGCACCTTTCGCCAGCCATATACCTTTGGTGGTTTGGGACCTGGAAAAATACCAAACTGGTTTAGACTTTCTGAATCCAAATCCTTCATTAGAGTGAGTGAAAAGTTGGTTTGTAGACATGCCTCCCTTTAAAAGCATCCATCTCCCTAAACTTGGTGCGAAATAGATGATTTAACAGTGTACTCTTCCCTGTCGGATATCATACGAAACAATAGAATAAGTTTGAAACTCGCAAAAGAAAAGATACATAGATGAAAACAAAAAAGCAGCAATTTTCCACATGGTGGCCTAAAGGTAATGGCTTTGCTGAAAGTAAAAATTTAAGGTGAAGAAACTGTATTCAACTGAATTTGAACAACTTGACAAATCGGCAATGGTACCCAGCAAAAATTTGTTTCTTTTAAGAACATTTCACAGCCTTACCAAACATTTCATGTAATCTACATTTAGGAAAAGAAGCAAAGTCCAAAGCAAGTTATTGGGAGCAAATACACACCACTACTTTGAGGACCCATGATGGAGACAACGGCGTAAGAAAGGCCACATTCCCTCAATTTGACCTCCTTGATGAAATGTTCCAGTCCATCGACATTGAATACTCCATCTCCATCAATAAGTTGAGTAGAAGAACATTCACCAGAATTATCTGAGAAAAAAGATGTCCAAATTAGCAAGTCAAAAAGAGAATTGACACGATAAACCAATACACTATGCCTAGAGTAGGCAAGACGAAACTAACAACTCATGATCGAGAATGAAAGCCTCAGATCCTACATAATGCGCAAGTACCTAAATGGCTAAAAGTAGTTGAGAGGTTGATTTCACTCTTTTGACAATTTTATCAAACCACATATTTCTCGTAATGATGAAGTAAGTGAATCAATCCTTGTCAATCTTTCGAAACATAGCTGTCAACAACAATCTAGAAATCCATCTTTGCAGTGCTTGGGACGTGATTATATCGACATCCTGTTAGACTAACACCTTCTGAGGGAGATGATTAATGTCATCAGCTACCCTTTGCACCTCAATCAAAAGGGTTCTCACGAAGAAACTTCTTAATCTTCACAGTCACTCTTATAACCTCAAACAACTAAAGCTCTCTTTTCCAGGTCCTCGAGAGCTGAAACAATCGTCCTCGAGCTAACTCAGCAACAAACGCGATCCGAAATAGAGAGAGGAGACAGTCATGCCACGCAACAGCATCCGGATCAAAATCCAAGGCAAACACGAGCTGTTACGTAATGGCAATTCGCAACCAGCAGATGCATTAATTCGACATTACAAGCGAATGGGAAATTTAAGACCCGGCGCAACAGTTACGAGAATCCCTAATTAAAACGCAATAGCCAACGGCAGTTCAGAGATTCCCAGAATCGATACGAGATTGCCATCGCGACAATCAGAGACTATCAATCGCGAGAAGAAAGCGTGCGAAGAGCAAGTTTAAACACGCGACAAAGAAATCGGTTCATGATTCGAGCAAATATACCCATTGGCGACGGATCGAGCGAGGGGCCGATCGGGCGATCGAATGCGGAGGCGTCGCGAGATTCGGTCCGCCGGAGATGGAGATCGATCCGATCCGATCGATCGATCTTCCGAGAGAGAGACGGCGAAAGCGAGGGATGAAGGAGAAGCAGTGACAGGATCCGCGAGAGAGGTACGTCGGTTTTCCACCTCGTCTGCTCGCCAGAAAAGTAAGACTCGGACTGAACCCTTTTGATGAGAGAATAATGCCCCCGCGTAATGAAAAAAATATGAAAGTAATGAGAATATTTCTATATAGTAGAGTGATAAATTTATTTTTTTTATGTTTTTTTGGTCGGGAAAAAAGGGGGCTGCGTTGGAACTAATAAATTTTCGCCTTTCAAAAATTTGACCAAAACAGGATTTTTATTTATTTAAATATTTTCTAGCTAAAGAGTGCTCAAATGTATGGTTAAGTAACCAAACAATAATCAATCATCATATTGTCATCAACTATTTTCAAGATTGTTCTTTTTTTTTTTTCCAACTAAAATCGCAAATATCTCATAATTAATTCGCCTGAAATCTCGAACTTCATTGTAGGACGGTGTAATTTATTTTAGTAAATATCACTGACCAAATAATTTCTTATATGAGAATTTTTCAATCTTTGTTCATGTTCGTGAAGTTAGTTTATAACATATATTTGAGAGTAATTTTCATTTTGACTTTTCCTAGGCAATTCAATATTAAATTATAATTTTCTGTTGGATACCTCAAATCATCTCAAAATCATGTGAATACAATATCAAGGTGTAGAGCACTTCAAAATGTTGTTATGATTTACTAGAATTGGAATTAGTAATTTTATTTTTAGAAATTTGGTTAGAGTAGAGTATTTTAGAAAGCTTCAAAATATGTGCACCCCTGAAATTTAGTGTGGATAATTACATATCGTACCTTTTAATGAGAAAGATCGGAAGCAAAATTACATGGCACACATGCAAAATTTCATAAGGTGAAAATTCAAATTCTATTTAGAAAACCTCAAAAGATGATGAAATACATAACAATTTTCAAGAGTATACTCGATCCTAGTCCAACTTCTACTCAAACTACAATTGAATGTCAAGAAACTGAATTCGACAATATTTAGGATTCTTCAAATAATTGGTATTTTTTTTCACGAAAAACAAACAATAGATGAAGAGGACTCCAGAGGTACTACTAATTAAGGTGAGGAATTCATTATAAAAATTTAACCGTGCTACTAATTGAACAGTTCTGAGTGGTTCCCACCGGAAAGTGGACCTACTAAATCAAATAAGCGTAGTCGATTACACCGAACCAGTAATGAATTCAAAGTATATTACTTTTCATTTTATTATTCACCACAAAAGTGGGCCCAAAGTATCTTATTTTTTTATTTTGTTATTCAGCAAAGGCAAAAAGTACAAATTACTCGCGAGAGTAATGTCTTTTTGTAATTAGTAATTTATCATAACTTTCAATACATTTTGGAACTTTTGCGAAGGATAACAAAATATTTTAAAAGAATAAATAGCGGATTGGAGGAAAGCTCAGCCTGGAGCATGTGCATTCTCAGTCTCGATGGAGGGAGTGGCTGGCACGTAAGCACTTTGGTAACTTGCGCCGTGGACTTGACATGTGACTCCTGTCTTTTGTCTTCCATTGATTGAAGCTCTCGTGCCAATTGATAAAGAATTAGGGCTTTAATCTCACAATGGTATTTGGCCAATTACACATCCGGTTTCGAATGACTTTTAATTTTTGCTTTTCGCATAAATTTCACCACTTGATTTTTATTTTTTATTTATTTACATCCAAAACTCTCGAGACTTACATAACATTCATCCATCAATACAAAAAAAAATTATATAATATTTTGAATTTTGATTGAGTGGGAGTAAGTAAGCTCATTCTAATTAGAATAACGTAAATGATCTCTCAACTCTGGCTCAATATGAATTTTTAAACATTTTCATATAATATAATGACTGCATTGAATATTTACAAATAGTTCATGAACCACATTGAGCAAATTAAAAGTCTAGAAATTGCATTGTACATTATGTTGAAATTCAAAGATCACATTGCACCAATTAAAAAAGTCCGTGAATGATATTGCACATTGAATCAAAGTTCAGGGACTATTTGCCCTATTATCCATTTTAATTAACTATAAGTAAATCTAGAGACGACATTACATAAATTAAAAAATTTAAGGGTGATATTGCATATTGAACTAAAGTTTGAAGACCGTTTGTTCTATTATCCTTTTTAATTAAATGTAAGTAAACGAGCCTTTAATTCTCAATCAACCCCCAAGTCCACTCAACTCTACCTTAATTTTCTCTTTACCCACTCGAGTGATTAGGGAAAGCAATAGCAAGTCAAGTTGGATGGGCTTGAATGATTTTCCATCGCATGGGCGACGACGACTCAAGCTGCCAAGCGCATGCGCGCGTCCCCAAATTCCCACGTTAATATATAAAACACCATGATTAACATAATAAGCACACATTATCATTTTCTTATGAGCAATTTCCTGGTTTATATTTTCATTTCAAACGCGTTCAAAAATACATGTGGACTTCTAGTCAGGGTAATTACAATTTTAAGCATTTACCGTCCAGTCAATTAAGTCTCTGAATTTATCTTTAAGCATAATTTAATTATGAAAAGTCGCACTTGGCTTGCCATAATAAATTCGAGAATCGGCTTAAAAAATGAGAAATATTTAGGATTTTATTTTGCTAAAACAAAACCGGTGGATCCAACTCGATCGATGTGCCGAGTTGTCATCGCCCTGTCCCGACTTTTTAATCGAGCCGCTCACCGCCGACTCCCATCCGGTGGCCCCATCTCGGCCGTCCATCGACTTTCTTTCCTTCTGAAATGATGCCAAAGGGACGGGGACGGTGTAATGCGGGATCTCACTGTCCCTTTCCAGCGCGTGGGATCACGGCTCGATCCTCGCCGTCCACGTTGCATTCCATAGTGTGCTTTTTGATTTTAAAGTGGATCCCACACGTGTGCTCTTACTTACTTTTTCAATTTTCTTTATCCCTTTTTCTTTTTCGTTTAAAATCCTCGTTGTCCATTTAATAACAAAAAGAGGTGGGGACATTCCCAATGCGCATCTCTGCCGGCGATTTAATTCCTCGTCCCAAAAGTCGGCGATTCATAATTGCTTCACGGTCAAGAAATGAAAAGCGGAAGAAGAGTATGGGTTAGCGTTTGCTGCATATATTAAGTAAATTGATCCAATTATTGCATAAATATAGGCCGATCGGGACAATATTTAATACCCGTTACACTTGAACTTGAGCTAGGTAGAATTGTCACATTAGGTCCGCCTTGACCTAACAACTTTATGATAGAAAAACGGTTAAAATTACTTTAGGATTTACCTGACATAGCTTTGCTAATGGATTTTCGGCCTACGAGGATCTTAGGCTTAAAATTTGTCCATTTGTTAAAAGGTTTTAAAAGCCAATTTGTGAACTACGATGCATTTGTAAGGAAGTTTCTCTGAGGGCACCTGAATTTTCTTTTATTTCCCATCTCAACCCCATTCAATAATCATAAGTCTAATTTTATGCTTTTAAACCCTCAATTCTACTCAACAAATCCATGAACATGGACCGTCACCGAGGGTCTAGTGTTGCTAAAGGTTGACGATTGCAGGTTAGTCAAGTGAGATCTAAGCCATATATGAAGAATCTAGGGTTGCCCCTGAGCTCGCCATTGTTTAGAGATTTGGCTTGCTATTGTTCCCAGCTCTGGCATCTGAGCTTAATGGCCAATCGCCTAGGGTACACACGATACTCATCCCTGGTTTATATTTGGCTTGACAAGGTTGCAGAGGAAGGGGCTGAATTGCACAACATTGGTAGCTAGGACTTTGCGAAGATGGGATTTCGGAGATCTAGGCTGCTAGCGTGAGTCACTTTGGTTGCGCGAACTCTGGCGTCGACTCACCTAAGGTCACACGACCTTGGCAACAATTGTCGCTAAAGCTTCTAGCTTCGCTTGCCACTATTGCAATTTTTTTATTATTATCATAAAGTCATTTATCTAAACACTATTTGCTATTTCGAAAAAGTTCTTTAGCTTGTATGCACATAGTGTTTACCAAAAGCTATTCGAATTTCATTAAAAATTCCTTCACCTAAAATCATCTGCATCTATGTAAAGGCGTTTCTCACTCTCCCAGACGCTCTCGTTAGTCATAAATGAGTTTGGAATGCTTTTTCAGACACGATTTAAACATTGGACCCATCCCATAGGCCCCGATGTAAATGCGGCAAAAATGGTTCACGAGTCGGACTTTTCTTCCCAATTATTTTATTGATCCCTAAATGTTGTCCTTTGAAGTCTTTGGTTTTGAGTATGGTTGGTTTGCATTGGTTTACATGGTGGAACTTTCGGTTGTCTATTTCCCAGCTTGAGAAAGCTCACCATGCCGATCTTCATGGTGTTGACACAAAAAAGTCAATTCAAATATCATTGGTTTCTTAATTTTGGAACAGGATCTTCTCACTTTCCTTTTCAAGTTTAGGGAAAAAACATCATGATTTATGGTGCGTTTGGGAAGAGTTTTGGGGAAAGTCTTTGGAAAAATGCAAAGACATTTGAGTTAAAATGTTTTAAAAAATGTAAATTGTGTTTGGTAAATTTTATTATAAAAGTCGAAGTATCTTTGAGTAAAATGATGTTTGGAAAAATTATATTTGCAAAGCCTTTTGTTATTTATAAAAAAAAAAAGGAAAAAGAAAAAGTTGGCCAGCCAGAATAAGTAGTCGCCGGTGAGGAGCAGGCGGTCCGACGAAGGGCAGGCAGTCCGATGCAAGCTGTTCGGTAGAGGTAGGCGATCTGGCGAGGGTTACGCGACCCTTCGACGAGCGGCGCGGTGATCAGATTTGATCGACGCGCTGCTCGCTGGAGGGTTGCAGGACCCAGATTGCGCGGCCTCGGCGGAGGTCGCGGCGCGTCGAGCAATCCTCCAACGAGGGTCACGACAATCGGATCTGAGGTCGCGATCCATTTGGTTGTAGATCTTATCCCCGCTTGAGCCTCCGGCATCAGATCTGGTCGCGACCAGACCTGCGACCAGATGGGTCGCGTGGCCCCGGCAACCTCCATGCGGAGGTTGTGGTGCGGCAGGCGACGGTCGCCGGCGACTGCATCTGGTTGCAACCAGATCTGCGGCCAGATGGGTCGCAACCTCCGCGGCGATCGCATCTGGTTGCGACTAGATCTGTGACCAGATGGGTCGTGCAGCCTTAGCGACCTCTGCGTGGAGGTCGCGGTGCGGCAGGCGCGACGGTCGTCAACGATCGCATCTGGTCGCGACCACCCTGAGGGTCATGACCTCCGCTGCGACTGTATTTGGTCACGACTAGATCTGCAACTAGATGGGTTGCGCAGCTTCGGCGACCTCCACGCAGAGGTCACCGTGTGGCGAGCGCGACAGTTGCCGACGACTGCCTGCCCCTCGCCGGCGACTGCTCATGGAGAAAAAGAAGATGAATAGTGAGGGCAAAATTGGAAAATTGAAAAATCAGCGAGGATAATTTGAGAAGAATATTTTTTTTTTCTTATCCCCTCAGCTTGGCATGCCGAGAATGCTAGAAGTGGACTTTTTTTTTCTTACCCTTGCCTTGGGCTTTCAGCCTTTAAAAGGCAGACTTTCGGCCAAGGGGGTTTACAAAAACATTTGCCAAACACTCATTTTTGGCCCAAAGGGCTTTGGAGGCCTAAAGTGGCTTGGAAATGCCACATCCAAACGCACTTACACCATTCATTTGTTTCCGGTGGTCTCCAGAGAACTCATCTGCCTTAGGAAGTTCCGATGAGAATGGCATTTTAGATACCTGGGATCATGAAAACGTGTGAAGTTGTTGAGTATCCTGAATGTTAGGGTATGTCTCTTTTTTAGTTTTTTGGTCGGACGTCTCTTGTCTCCCTGTATTATTTTTGTTTTGTGGGAGTATCATGGTGACAGGAGGCAGAAGGCGGAATGATACTTCCGGTTTCCTTTTCTGGCATTATGGCGGTAGCTCTCCACAGTTTACCCTGTCTACAATATATTTTATATCTTTTTCTAACTTCTAGGTAGTTAGTGAATAGTGACAGGCACCTCTTGGTGCTTTTTCATAATCTGAAAATGGATAATAGGAAAACTTACATCAGTTACCTGCGCTAACTGTACGCAAGATCAGGTTGGTAACTTGGTATGACCAGTTGTATTTAAACATGTCTTCATATTTGGCACATCAAACAGAATATAGCAGCTACAATATCGTTACATTTTGCCTTAATCGTTTCAGAAGGTGCTATTTAGTTTACTTCGCCTGGTCCTTTTGATTGTTCTTCATACGACAAGTTTACAGAAAACTTTTCTTAGCAGTTGCTAGTCTGCTGCATTAAGTACTTCTTGATTGAGATAAGATATGTTTAACAGGAAGATGTGGTACTGGATAGGACACAATGGTAAAAAAGAGACCTAGTGTTTTCATCACACAACGAAACCTTAATGGTGAAGTTATATGCTGTTTTCGTGAATTGATATTATCAACAATACTTCCTGCATATTCCTTGTGTTATTTGTCGATAAATCTTTCTTCGTTTCCAGAACGCTAGAGACCGTGGTTTCAGAAGTACCCAAGTCCGACAAACAAGTTCTCCGGTATTGCATCAGGCCATGGCTGCGGGGCACGTTTCGGTTGCTTCATTAGATTGTAAAGAGATTGCTTGATACTTAATCAGTACACCTGTTTTGTTTGCGGATATTTTGGACTGTGAAAACTAGATCAGTTAATTTCATTTGGTCGACCCGGATGATTAGATTCAATCCATAACACACACTCAGTCTCTCTCGCTCTTGCTTAAATAGACAGAGCTAGAACCAAGGTATCGGATGCATAGATAGTGATCATTTTGGCGTTTAATCTTGAGAAGTTCGGTGTTCATGCCCAACATGTGCTGCAACTAAGGATGATCTTGGGTCGTTTTCTCTTGGAGATCAGGATTTGCTTAGATTCTATAAGTATGGATTGGAATCTTCTGGTTGGTATTTTACGAAGTTATACATTGATAGAGACTCCCTAGGGCTCAAGTAATGAACCAGGCATCTCTTTGCTGACATCAAATGAATAAATATTGTAAAGTCAAAAGAGAAGACAAAGCACCGATGACAAAAAAAGAAGAGGTCAACGCCCAGTGACCAAATTCAATAATAGCAAGACGTGACACTAATTTTTGGAATATCTATGAAGTAGATGTACCAGTTTTTTTGAACTTTAAAGCACTAAATAGCCAGCCTTAGAATATCAACTGTACCTATGACGATCGCATGACAATAGTATGACATCCACGAATGGCTAAAGGCCTTCAGCTTTTACCACTAAAAATAATGAGCCTTACAATATCAATTGTACTCATGATAATTGCATGACAATCGTATGACATCCACGAATGGATAAAGTCCTTCAGCTATTACCACAAAACACCAAGATTAGACAGAGCCATGAAGGCTTTTCTGTGTCTGTGTGCAAACATCTTTTAGGTCCCAACAATAGGGTCTTGAATTATCAATGTGACATTATTCTAGGATTAGGGCTGTTAATATGGGTCACAAAATGCTTTATAAAATATGGGTCAAAATGGTTTCCAAAGAAAAAAGACCAAAAAAAAAAATATATATTGGTTTTAGTGGGTTAATCAATAATCCCACTTTAACCTAAACCGAGAAAAATGAAATTTTATATATGCTCCTCTTTCTCCCCCTGTAGACGACGAGGCAGCACCACCGCCCTCACTCTAAAGCTCCTAGCCTCTCCCCCTCAAATGTCGCAGTCCCCTTCCGCCAAAAAAAGAAAAAGAAAAAGTGTCAAGCAAAAGCAACAAAGATAAATATATCGGACACCAAAGCAGAACTCCAGAAGTAAAATACCTAAGAAGTGTCCTAATTCCTTCGAATCCCAAAACAGCTAACGCAACAGTTTCCAACCAATGTTGCAAGTTTTCACGCCTCTTCGCTTCCTGAAAGAAGAGAGCAAATAATAGAATAGCTCCAGTAGTGAAAGAACTTCAGAGATGTTCGTCTGTGATGGTAAGTTGACCATCATATGTTGATAGTCTCAAAGTCAAGTGGCAAGCAAATGTGGAGCGGTGCTTAGAATTGATCTTGAATATCCATTCTTTCCTTTTTTGTCGTGTTAGTGTGTGTTGGGGTGCAGGGATGATGACATGGCATTTTAGAAATAATAATAATAATGGCGTTTATACTACTAAACATCTTTTATGATATAGGTATCGTGCCTGAGCAGAAATTGCTTTAGTGATGGTGTACTCAGTCTCCGCCTCAAATTGTCTCCACAATGATTTGCACTTATCTGGTGCGATCAGTGTTTCTGATGAAGGAATCTGCAATTAAACAGTGAATAAGTGCTCTCAGCAAATGAAAGGCTCTTGTATATTGAGTTAAAGGAGCAATAACATATACTATGCAGTTTGTCAGTTGTACATTGGCTTATTTCAGCATCACCTTCGGACAGTGGCAGCGTCAATCAGTAATGTGACACCTTCTTTTAGCACATGATAATCCAATTTTCACAAGTGCAGATGATAACATCAAAACTAGTATGGACAATGGGGCCTAAACTCTTCCATCCCTTTTCATAAGAGACAAGAGAAATTGAATATCTGCATTAATTGAACCAGCACCATAAAATCAAAACTCACCTCTTTCCATGTGATCTACTGTTGCAATGCTCCTGACTGTGGCATTAGGCTTTGTGTCCAGCAAAGCAGCGGACAAAGTTCTCTCGATGTTATCTCTCTCATCATCCAAACACACTGCTGCCATTACAGACAGCACCTTTAACGACTGCAAGTGTCGTTGAATCATTTCTGTAAAAGATCCATAAGCAAGAAACAGGAGAAACATGTAAAAAATTTGCTGCATATAAATTTTGCATACTGCTGAACGAGCAAGTTGTGTGATTGCTCGAATATTTTCCTTCCCTGTCCAAACTCTTTGCATACGGTCAGCATCATAGCTGAACAATGTTACAAACCTGGATTGAAAATGAAGCACATAAGGATATCAAGAGGCATTGAATCTAACTGATGAGAAAATCACAAACTGCATACTGGTCCTTCATGTATAAGAGGACTTGTCGAGCTTTTTCCCTTGCTTCCGCTTCAACCACACCCCTTGCATGATCTTTGATACTCGCGAGCAATTTTTCCTTGCTCTGTTCATCCATGTCGAAACCAGAAAGGGCACCAGAGAACTGACTCACTGCCGATTCGATCTCCCACGAAAGAAGTTTCCTGATAGCTGACCAGGTTTCACTATTAGCTTGAGCCAAAAGAGCTTGCACTGGTCCAGACAATGCTTCATCAAGTCTTTCCTGTAAAAACATAACAAAATTTGTGCAGATCACATCAACCTCCATTAAGTGAAAGGGCGAAAAACCCTCCATCTGTAAAAGGAGAAGCTCAAGAACAGATGAAATATCTCTGTTCATTATGCTACCTTATATTCTTCTTTAAGCTCAGAGAGCTTGGCAGCAAGGACTGAAGCAACATGGGCATCAATGCCACGCCGCAGCTCCTCCCGTACTCCAGATGTATCCCATTGGGCTTGTTCAATTGCGGCATCTATTCAAAGTATGACATGAATCTTATAGAGTCAGTGGTAAAATTTCTCCAATAACAAGTCGAAAGTAAAGCATGGCATGAACCTACAAATAGTTTCCTTAGAGCCTAGTGAGTTATCTACCAACAAGACCATATTTTCACATCAGCCTCCAGTCTCAGACACAAAACCTTCATTTCTGATAGATACAAGTAAAACAACTAATAGGCCACCAAGGGAGTGCAAATGCACGTACAGAAAGAGTCGAGGAACAATGAAAGATCTCAGTTACAAGACAAAGCACTATGATAAGCCTTCATTCTTGCCTGTTTTTTCAGAATATTAACTTTACAACATTAGGCCAAATGAAGGCATTACAACCTGCAGTACCTGCACATCTTTTGTCAAATAGAGCCATATAAAACTGAGTGCAGTCATAAGCAGCCACAGAGAACCCTTCCCCTCCATTCAAAGCCTTATCAAATGCTTCCTTGAACTTATCTAGAGTTCCACACTGAATATGTCCAAGAACAGATTAGAAAGCTGGTTGTACAAGCTGACGATTCACACAAAACACGACAAGCAACATATGATAAGATATCCTCAACAGACAGTCTCTCCATGTAAAGTAACTTCAAATGAAAACATCATGACTGAAATGAAAATGTGTCAGAAAGGAAAAATATTTCCACGTTCCAAGTGGCTTGAAGTGGCAGTCATACAATGGAATCCAAAAATGATGCACTCTAAGCAAGGAAAAACGTCCCATAATTTCTTACTTGAAGTGATTTTTCTTCAAGCTTCTTCCGTTTTGAAGATCTAACATTCTTGTCAAAATATACAGCCTCTGATTCATACCTAAGAAGCAGCATGAGAAACTTCATAAATATAACGTGCTTATATTGATAGACAAATTCTAACCCCGATAAAACTTTATCTTCACACAAAAATGAAACAAGGAAACATCGCAAACAGCACAGGGTACCATAGCTATGGCCAAATTAAGCTAAACTGTCAGCTAGGCAACTGCTACACTGTAACTAGCCATTACTCTCCTACTATCATGAAAACAGATCAATCGAATGAAAAAATGATTGCGCGAAAGCAACCATCGAACAACCAGTTGAAACAATACTCAGATTGTGAATGAAGGGGGCCATTTCCAAATTGGAATGATCACTTGAACAGAATAGCCATATCTCATCTACACAGGCCAGACCTCGACACATATATATCATCTACTCAGGCTAGACCTCAACAACCAGATCGTAGATATATCACAGGGGCAAACTTGTTTAACCTAAAATTAAACAATATAAACTTCATACAAGCCGAGGTTTCCTTTGTGGTTGCCCTTTATAAAAGGCACTTGTTTCAAGAAAAGAAAATGCTCCTACTGCCCCGACTTCATGTAAGCCGGGAAAAACTTAAGAAACAACATTCCTAGAAGAAAGAACATGAGGCCAATTGCACTGGATAACCTTAATATACTTGCATTATTTAATAAACATAAAATCCAGTTGCTGCACCCCTATCTGTGTAATTCATCAGATAAAATTACTTATCTTACTCTGATAAACAAGCCTCAATAATTGAACTGAGTTTCCTTCCAAAACCACGAACTGGTCCTGACCGCGCAGCCTCTTCAATCAAATGCCATTCCTAAAATGTTCAGAAGAGTTAGCCCAATCTTATTATGTGTAAGATAAAATGCATCTGCTTGCATTTCAAAATAGCGAAAAAGACAAGCAAGTTTAATGTCCAGCAAGAGCCCAGATCAATACCTCATTTTTAATAAAACTGGAATATTTTTCTTTGGCAATTCTTTCACATCGTACGGTAGCAACCATTACCTTAACACAGATAGCATGATGCATACATTAGCATTCTCCTTATCAACAATATAGCCAGTGGCTTTTCTAGGCAAGTCAAGGTCCTTATTCTCCTTGATGACCTTCCACATCTGCTGAGCATTAAAAGAAAATCCCACTCCCCTTTGATCTCTTGCGAGCCCACCAGGTGCAATAGAATGAAATAACCGCTCTCTAAGAATGGCTACCTTTTCATCCAAGGAAATTCAACCATATGGCAAAATATTAGTACAGATAAAAAGATATAATCAAATTGGCAGCCAATCGTCCAAATTCCACAAAAGAGCAAAAGCTCAAAGTATAATTGATTAAAAAAGGGAACAGGAGTAGTGAAAATCACCAAACTCAATAAGGATGATTGAACAATGATAAGCCCCAACAAAATAAGAAATAGCTGTCAATGATGAGTGGCATTTCCACAGATATTCCAAAACTTATGCTTATGAGGACCAAAGTTTTGTCTTAAACAGTACTCAAGTACAGGATTTGTGTGAAGGAATTAGTGCCCACTGCAGCATTTAAGAATCTTGTAAACACAACAACAAAGCTAACATAAAAAATGGGCAATCCTACTCTAGATCCAAACATGCTTCCTTGTGGTGCAAGGTAGGTATACCTGCTCTTTAAATTGCTCTTCTTCCTCTTCATAACTAGACAGAGCAACAACCTCAACCTGAACAGCAGAAAAGAGTCATTCGGATGAACTTCATTACTATAATTAGAGGCAAAAGCAAATTATTGAGAGGAACTCAGACAAGCACCAAAGCACCTACATTAAAAAATTCACTGAGAGGAGTTTCCTTGTGTGCTTGTGGCTTAGGAACACTGTCCCATATCTGCAGGAAAATACTAAATGAAACCAGGAACAACTTTACAAAGTCGATTTTTTATAGGAAATGCGACAACCCTCACCTTTTGCACATCTTCTCTCAAGAAAGGTTCTAGATATTCCAGAGGCATCTGTATAAAAAGAAAAACCAGAGAGCATATAAAGAAAATCAACTCAGATCGGTAAAACTTACCAGATGCAACCAAAACGAGCAGATAAAAACCATCACAATCCAAAATTAAGCATAGGTACCGACCCTTGTTTTATCCCGTATGATGAACAACAGAGTTGTTTTCCGAGGGCTAAACAATTGCATCATGACCTTCAAGAAGAGTCACAACTTTATCATCAACTCTTAGAACTAGACATTTAGCTTATCTTAACGCAAGAAGACAAGAAATACCGGGAATACGGTTTTCAGAAGACGCCTGTTGGCAGCTTGTTCATAGCCAATACTATGACACCACCTATGAAAAAGATGCTTGAAAGGGCATTAGGAAAATACTAAAACAACAACCTTGTAGATAACATGGCAGAAACGGAAACGGTGTCTCACTAGAGCAAAGCAAAAGCCTCACATGTTAATGAGCACTATATCGGAGACAGCCAATGCGAAAAGAGCACTCTGCTTTTCAAAAGTAGTATCGTCCTGAATAAAAATGACACTGGTTAAGAAGCTGTGAGAATGCTAATTGCTGCTTACTCAAACCAAGTGTAAATTAGGTGAGTTTCAATGAGCATCAGCTACACATAAATCAATCTTCTGGGTTGGTAAGATAAGCAAAGACATACGACAGTGGAAAAGCAAGTTAAAGATCATACGGCAGCTATTGATGCACCAATTAATGTTTCAACATGTACAAAAATATAGAATGTCATTCATGGATAAAAATAAGTAGTTGAACATGGACAAAATAAGCCATTATATATCCATGTAAAATCATCTAGTAAATATACCTCTCGTTTTATTCCATCAGTTCCCTCCAAGTCCATAACCAGAGTACACAGCTCATTGCCAGCACCTTTCGCCAACCATATACCTTCGGTGGTTTGGGACCTGGAAAAATATCAAACTGGTTTAGACTTTCCAAATCCAAATCCTTCATTAGAGTGAGGTAACAGTTGGTTTGTAGACATGCCTTCCTTTTGAAGCATCCATCTCCCTAAAGTTGGTGCCAAATAAATGATTTAATAGCATACTCTTCCCTGCCAAAAATCATACACAACAATAGAATAAGTTAAAAACTCTTCTGAAGGCAAAAGAAAAGATAAGTGAAGATGGAAACAAAAGCAGCAGTGTGGTGCTGTCCAGGTAATGGTTTTGCTGAAAGTAAAAATAAAAGGAGAACGGCGAACCAAAGAATTAAACTGAATTTAAGCAACTTGAAATATCATATAATATGTAAAAGAGAGCCAATGTTACTGGGGAAAATTTGTTCTTTTCACGATCACTTCACAGCCCTTACAAAAACTTTTGTTGTTATCTATATTTAGCAAGAGAAGCAAAATCCAAAGCAATGTCACTGGGAGTAAATACACACCACTAGCAACAAGACCCATAATGGAGACAACGGCGTATGAAAGGCCATATTCCCTCAATTTGACCCCCTTGATGAAATTTTCCAGTCCGTCGACATTGAATGTGGCATCACCATCAATTAGTTGAGTAGAAAAACATTCACCAGAATTATCTGAGGAAACAGATGTTCAAATTAGCAAGTCAAAAAGAGAGTGACATGATAAGCCTGTACACTCTGCCTTGAGTAGACGACAACAATAAAAAACTCTTAGTGGAGAATGAAAACCTTGGATCCTGCATAATGCAAAAGTATCTAAATAGCGAGAAGTACCAAGAGGTTGATTTTATTATCTCAATAATTTCATTGAGAACATATGTCTCCTAATGATTAAGGAAGTGAAGTAATCCCTGTCGATCCCTTAAATCACGATGTCGACAACATTCTAGAAACCCGTCTTCGGAGATGATCAACGTCATAGGTACTTGCCAAGAAACTTCTTAATCTTCAAAGTCTCTGTCCCAACATCAAATAACTAAAGCTCTATTCTACAGGTTCTCGAGAACTGAAACAATGGCTGAGGAAAATAAAGCCTTAAACTTTTCAGCCCTCGCAATTGCCATTAGGAGATAAAAATCGGCAGATGCCTTAATTCGACATTACAAGCGAAACAACATATGACCCAACAACAGCTACGAGAATACCTAACAAAACGCAAACCAACGGCAATTCAGAGAATCCAAAAGCGATAAAAGATGTTATTGCAATAATCAGAGACTTCAGTCATGAGAAGAAAACGTATGAAAAGCAAGTTTTAACATGCAAACAGACGATCGGAGGTGTCGGAATCGAGCAAATTACCCATTGGCAGTGGATTGAGCCGTTGAGAACGCGAATCTTTGAAGAAAAGAAAAGAAGAAGAAAACAAACGAATTTTTACGTGAAAAGCCCTTTTCAAAATAGGAAGTATGGCGCGAGAGAATCTCTTTACTACCAGTATCAATATATAATAAGAGTATCTACATACAATAGGAGTTTAGCATTACAAATTTGGTGCTTGAATATTATTTTTTTCTTATCAGACTACTTGACTCCATCCTGAGCTAAATTGATCTGACGATCGAAAAAGGAAGTCCCGCGAGATTCGGTTGGCGAAGATGTAGATAGATATAGAGATAGAGACGAAAGAGAGATCTCCAGAGGGTGCGTCGTATGTTACCTCTCCTCTGCTCTCTACAAAAGTAGACTCGAACTGATCCTTTGTTTTTTTTTTTTTGGTCAGATCGAACTGATCCTTTTAACGGGAGAGTAATAGCAGGTACAGAAATAAGAATATTTCTGTAATAAAGTAAAAAAAAAAAATTATTTTTTTACTGTCCCAAAAAAAGGGGCTCCATTGGAACTAAGAAATTTTTGCAATTTGAATTTAAAAAAAAAGATTTACTAATTAAAGAATGCTCAAATTTAAGGTTAAGTAACCAGCCAGCAATCGACTGATTTTTTCTCACCATATTATGACAATTATTTTCAAGATTGTACTTATTTTATTTAAAATCATGAATATCTCATAATTAATTCGTGTGAAATCCTGTAATTTGTTTTAATAAATATCAGTAAGCAATTAATTTGCATTTTCCGGTTGACGTCAGTGTTTGAGAGGGCAGTCTATAGCACATCTGAGAGTATTTATTTTTATTTTTTTGTCTAGTTCAATATTCAATTATTATTGAATGTCGAATACCTTTAACAATCTCAAAATCACACAGCAAGTCCTTCAAAAAATTTTCATAATTTATTGGAATTGAAATTAGTGTTTTGTTTTTCGAAATTTTTTGTGTGTAGAGTGTTTCAAAAAGCATAAAAAAGTGTTTGTCCTTAAAATTTATAGTGAAAAATTACTTATTTTAGTAAGAATGATTGGGAAGCGTAATAACATGGTAGCCTAGCAAAATTTTCATAAAGTGAAAATCAAGTTTCTAGTGGGCATACTAAAAAAAATGCTGAGATACAATGATAGATCATTATTTCTAGGGATGTATATTGGTTACAATCCAACCTGGAAATCGAATTGGACGGATGAGTCTAGATGGCCTCCGATTCCAAATTTTCAAAGTAGAGAATAATCGGTCCGGTTTCTAGTTTTTAAAAAGGACTCGAATTGAAAGAATCGACTAGACCAAACCGGCAATGCCCCTAGGGTATATTGTTTTGTTTTAATTCAACAAGGGCAAAAATTTGTGGGAGTAATCTTTTATTTTACTAGTAATTTCCCGTGAATAGTAGTTTCATCCTACACTGTAGTTAATTTCAATATATTAAGAAACTTTTGAGAAAGAAAATAAAATATTTAAAAGAATATTCCAAGATGAACAGGGCTGATTCCAAGTTCTATCGACCAGTAACCAACCATGCCCAACAATTGCTTTGAAAGAGAACAACAAAGTCGAGAAAAACGAATAAATATTGGATTAGAGGAAATTTACATATATGGAACATCAATCAGCACGTTCATTTACATCTTCGAACAATTTCTTCACGCAATCGGACGTTCATTATCATCATGAGTCATCATCACCAGTTTTCATCACCGTCATGCATGTCCTCCTTCATTTACTCTTTATTCAAGGAAGCCATGACTATTTCTTCAAGCTTTTGCAGCTTCAACTTCACCATGTGGAGTCGTACACGGACATCGTTTTATTCTGAATTGCCCGTGGAGTTGCATTTCACGGTGAAGGGCGATCCCATCTGATGGCCGATGCACATATGGTTAATGAAGAAAAGAGCTTATCTCCTATATAAATTCACGGACCACGCGAGGATAGGTATGTCGACTTAGAAGACGTTCAAAGTCAGCAAAGAAATTAATTGAAAATGATTCATATCATTATTTAGTATTCACATCATAAACCGATTTGACGAACTGACTTTTTCTAACAAAGCTCCAAAAAAGACTGTATCAGATATAATTTACTGGTTTCTGAATGGCATTTAATGCCTATGAGTTTTTTATGGAGGAAAGATGCCACTCATATATTAAAATAATATTTGAGAGGTACATAGAAAGTTTTCAAGCTTAGTAAATGTCAAATAATTGCAGAACAAATCAAAAGCCACAAAGCACAATTTGCAGTCAGAAGCACAATCTCATCTCTCGAAAACAGATTTGACACTGTAATCGATCGATGGTCGATCACCAAATTAATGCCCATGAGTTAATGATAGCATATATTTGTAGCTCTATTTGGTGAATTCTAATGTGAATGTGATTATTTTTTTATTATCATGTGACAATAAAATTCATTAGATCAAATCTACCCAATTACACTTTTGCACAAAGAAATTATTCCTAGAGCGGCATGCTTTGTCAATTTTTTTTTAATAATTTCTCAACACATGAGTTAGAGATAAAATTAAAACACCATGCGTGTGAGCAAACAAGAGCTAATTACCTGGCCTTATCATTCGAGATAACGAATTTCGTGTTTTGACTTATCTCAAAAGGTGATCATAACGAACTAATGATTCTTTGGCCGCCGCAACATCGTAATAGGTAAGTAGCAAATTCTCTCGGGGCCGCATCTATGTTTTTCTCTTTCCTTTTCTGGATTGGTTCGGAATCAGATCCTGGCAAATTTTTTATATGTGAATCGATTTCGCTGTAACTGGAAATTCTTCTTTTTTATTCTAGGAAAATAATTGCTCTCGATATATAGCAGAAAATTATACAGGTCGAGATGTTAGGGATTGCATGATTCTCTTCTACAAATGAAAAATTCTCAAATAAAATGGGCTGGACATGCAAGCGGGGAAATCACATGAAAGAGTGACTCAAATCCTGGTGCATCTTGCTCATCCTGCGCCACTCGTGCGCCGATATGGAGCAAAACTATTGCAATTGCTCCGCTTCTTTGCTACAAATCTCTACGCTGGCCTAATCTACTCATCCGCATATTGGTTGACTTTGAACCTTTATCCCGTGTTTAGTCGTCTGAATTTGAATTATAATATGATAGGATAAAAAACATTGAAAATATTTCACATATCCTCGAATTGTTAAAATATCTTATCATATCTTTAGCCCAAGTTAAGATAGAATTTGGAATTTTTGAAAAAAAATCTTTCATAATTTTTGGAAATCCACAATCACATAAGATTGAAAATCTTTGGAAATCTTTCTCATTTGAAAATCCCATGTTTAACTTTGCCCCTCCTATACGTGAGACTCAAACCCTCTTGGGAATAGACCTCGGGAGCATGAGGTCTCTCAATGGATACGAATTCACATAATTTTGGACGGCCTCATGAACAGCAGAACCCACTTTGTACGACAAGACTCCATTGCCAAAGAAGGTGGCTAAGAGAGGCGATAGGGGAGATGTACGTCATGGGATATCCCACAGGAGGAGGTTTTGCATCACAGTATTGTTGCAGCGTTCTTGATGCTAGAACTCAACACTTCAGAACTTGGTCGCCAAGAAACTGATGTGTGCTGGCCATTCTTCATTGACTAGCAGGTGAAGAGCCGAATCATCGTGGAAGGTCGGCTCAACGTTATGCATGTATGCGACTGGGGTGGAAAGGCGGATCTATGCAGAGTCAGCATGGAGATGTCTTGTGGCCCCTTTTCACCCTCGGTTGCTGGAACACAATCACCGACTGCAGTGGTCAAAGGCAAGGTTATGTGATGGTCAAAAGTGATGAAGATAGATAATTTTGGTGGCGATCCCAGGCGAGTGGTGTTGGTAAGCAATACGTGATTCGTCACTTTATCACTCTTTTAAAAAAATAAAATATGAATTTTTTAGTGATTTTTCAAATTTTATATCTAATCCAGGTTTATGCGATTTGGAGTGTTGGAAGAGCACAATAATTTGCAAAAGCTCCATACATGATGAGATCGCCAAGAATGAGCTTAAGTTTGAGTTTATCAATATAGTCAGTTGGATGCTTAAACTAATGAGATATGGGTCAAATAATATATTAACTGTTCAACAGCACACAAATTCTCATATTCTCTTTAACACAACTTTATTTAACACAACTCACAAATGAATATGACGGCCAAATACAGCTTAAATTCTTTTTAGGTGGATTCAACTCACAACTCACACTAATTATGACGGCCAAACACAACTCACACCAAACACCAGATAGGTGAATTCAAATCCAAACTACCAAACACAACCTAAATTCTTTTTCCTTATTAATTTATCTTCAGGTTGTGGCAATAAGAAGAAAGCTCGTTTATGCGATTTGGAGTGTTGGAAGAGCACAATAATTTGCAAAAGCTCCATACATGATGAGATCACCAAGAATGAGCTTAAGTTCGAGTTCATCAATATAGTCAGTTGGATGCTTAAACTAATGAGATATGGGTCAACTAATATATTAACTGTTCAACAGCAATCAAATTCTCATATTCTCTTTAACACAACTTTATTTAACACAACTCACAAATGAATATGACGGCCAAATACAGCTTAAATTCTTTTTAGGTGGATTCAACTCACAACTCACACTAATTATGACGGCCAAACACAACTCACACCAGACACCAGATAGGTGAATTCAAATCCAAACTACCAAATACAGCCTAAATTCTTTTTCCTTACTAATTTATCTTCAGGTTGTGGCAATAAGAAGAAAGCTCGTTTATGCGATTTGGAGTGTTGGAATAGCACAATAATTTGCAAAAGCTCCATACATGATGAGATCGCCAAGAATGAGCTTAAGTTCGAGTTCATCAATATAGTCAGTTGGATGCTTAAACTAATGAGATATGGGTCAAATAATATATTAACTGTTCAACAGCAATCAAATTCTCATATTCTCTTTAACACAACTTTATTTAACACAACTCACAAATGAATATGATGGCCAAATACATCTTAAATTCTTTTTAGGTGGATTCAACTCACAACTCACACTAATTATGACGGCCAAACACAACTCACACCAGACACCAGATAGGTGAATTCAAATCCAAACTACCAAATACAGCCTAAATTCTTTTTCCTTACTAATTTATCTTCAGGTTGTGGCAATAAGAAGAAAGCTCGTTTATGCGATTTGGAGTGTTGGAATAGCACAATAATTTGCAAAAGCTCCATACATGATGAGATCGCCAAGAATGAGCTTAAGTTCGAGTTCATCAATATAGTCAGTTGGATGCTTAAACTAATGAGATATAGGTCAAATAATATATTAACTGTTCAATAGCACACAAATTCTCATATTCTCTTTAACACAACTTTATTTAACACAACTCACAAATGAATATGACGGCCAAATACATCTTAAATTCTTTTTAGGTGGATTCAACTCACAACTCACACTGATTATGACGGCCAAACACAACTCACACCAAACACCAGATAGGTGAATTCAAATCCAAACTACCAAACACAGCCTAAATTCTTTTTCCTTACATTTATCTTTAGGTTGTGGCAATAAGAAGAAAGCTCGTTTATGCGATTTGGAGTGTTGGAAGAGCACAATAATTTGCAAAAGCTCCATACATGATGAGATCGCCAAGAATGAGCTTAAGTTCGAGTTTATCAATATAGTCAGTTGGATGCTTAAACTAATGAGATATGGGTCAAATAATATATTAACTGTTCAACAGCAATCAAATTCTCATATTCTCTTTAACACAACTTTATTTAACACAACTCACAAATGAATATGACGGCCAAATACAGCTTAAATTCTTTTTAGGTGGATTCAACTCACAACTCACACTAATTATGACGGCCAAACACAACTCACACCAAACACCAGATAGGTGAGTTCAAATCTAAACTACCAAACACAGCCTAAATTCTTTTTCCTTACTAATATATCTTCAGGTTGTGGCAATAAGAAGAAAGCTTGTTTTTTTCCTGAATATGATGGCTGTGTAATGGATTTCCTTGTACTTCTCTTGGAAATTAGTCCTCGGTTTTGTTTTCCTTTCCCTCGGCTGATCTCATAGGAATCTGGATTCATTGGTTTTGATGTTTTCCTTCTACTTTCTTTAATCCTCCGTCCTCCTTACCATCATCGATTTTCTGCATTTTCGGTGATTCTCTTTGTTGCAGCAGAGACGGAGAACAAAAATCTCCATTTAAAGGCA
The DNA here is from genome assembly GCA_014182715.1 of Eucalyptus cloeziana. Classification (NCBI taxonomy): domain Eukaryota; kingdom Viridiplantae; phylum Streptophyta; class Magnoliopsida; order Myrtales; family Myrtaceae; genus Eucalyptus; species Eucalyptus cloeziana. Next base: position 32,310,344 of record CM024643.1, read on the forward strand.
TAAGGACAATAGCCCGTGAATTTGAGACATTTGTGTCAATAGCCCCTAAGTCGGTCATCGGCCAAAAAATTTGCACGTACTAGTCATGTCCATTTTTTTAAGGATTACTAGGGGCACCTTTGTCCGAAAGCTGAAAAGTTGCACGAGAATTAAAAATAAAACTTAACATTAGAGATCCACAGAGAGAGAGAGAGAGAGAGAGAGAGAGAGAGAGAGAGGGAGTCAGGCACCGGCGAGGGTTCAATGTCCCTTGCCGAGTTTATGTGAACTAAGCAGCTGTTGCTGTCATGACCTTTCTAAGGTTAAGGGAGTTTATTCCAACTTAAGCCGCTGTTGCTGTCATAACCTTACTAAGAGGCACGTTTCGGTTGCCTCATTAGATTATGAAGAGATTGCTTGATAGATACTTAATCAGTGCATCTGTTTTGTTTGCAAATATGACCGTGAAAACTAGATCAATTAATTGAAAAGCTTTTTAACTACATTAGTTGCAACTTTCTGTAGTACAAATGGCCCTAATTATTTCACCACCCACTGTGGTGGCGCAGTTGGCTTGCGCTCAATCCCTCTCACGAAAAGGAGCGAGTTCGAATCCCAGCGGCGTTACTTGGTGACTTAACTGCTGGCGTGAGTATGGTGGCCAGCTTGCGTCAGCCCCAGGTTCTTCCCGCCGGCTGTCGGCTTACGGGGTTTCCTGGGTTATCAAAAAAAAATAAAAAAAAAATGGCCCTGATTATTTCCATGTGGCTGACCCAGATGATTAGATTCAATCTGTAACACACACTTGGTCGTCCTCACTCTTACTTAAATAGATGGAGCTAGAAACAAGGTATCGGATGCATGGATAGTGATCATTTTGGCCTTTAGTCCTGTGACGTTTGGTGATTATGTGCAAAACGTGCCGCAGCTAAGAACGATTTTAGATGTTCTCTTGGAGATCAGGGTTTGAATAAATTACATAAGTATGGATTATAATATTCTGGTTGGAATTTTTCGAAGTTATACATTGATAGTGACTCCCTAGGGCTCAAGTAATGAAACGGGCATTTCTTCGCTGACATCAAATGAATAAAAATTATAGAGGCAAGAGAGAGAGGACCAAGCGCCGATGATTTAAAAAGAAGAGGTTAACATCATCAACCAAATCCTATAATAGCCAGATGTGACACTAATATTTGGAAGATCTGTGAAGTAGTACTAGTTTTTTGAACTTGAAAGCACTAAATAGTTGGCTTTACAATATCAATTGTACTCATGACAATCACATGGCATCCACGAAGGGCTGAAAGGCCTTAGTATTTCTTAGTCCAAAGAGCCAGCTTATAGCTTAGATAATCTCCCTAAGTAGCTTTTACTACAAAACAATATTATCAAACAAAGCCATGAAGGCTTTGTCCGAGTGCAAACACCTTTTAGGTCCCAACCGTATAGTTTTGAATAACCAATGTGCTATTATACTAGGATTAGGACATTGTCACACACATCTTAACTCATATTAATGAAAGTCACATATATGAATTTGTGACCCATTTTGATAGCCCTAATCCTAAATAATGTCACATGATTCAAAACTCTATTGTTGAACCTAAAAGATGCTGCACACGGACAAAGCCTTACATGGCTTTGTCTGATATCAATGTTTTGTGGTAAAAATTGAAGACTTCAGCCATTCGTTGACGTCATGTGATTGTCATGAGTATAATTGATTTTGTAAGGTCAGTGCTTCATAAAATATGGGTCAAAATGGGTTTCAAAGAAAAAAGGCCAAAAAAATATTGGTCTTGGTGGCTTAAGCAAGCATCCCACTTTCAACCCAAACTGAGAAAATGAAATTTTTTTGTATGCTCCTCTTTCTTCCTCTGTCGACGACAAAGCAGCACCACCACCCTCACTCTAAAGCTCCTTGCCTCTCTCTACCCCTCGAATCTTGCAGCCCCCTTTTTTCTTTGAAACCCATTTTGACCCATATCACTGAAAAAAAAAAATGTCAAGCAAAAGCAACAAAGATAAATGTATTGGACACCGAAGCAGAACTCCAGAAGTAAAATGCCTGAGAAGTGTCCTATTTCCGTTGAACCCCAAAACAGCTAACGCAACAATTGCCCACGGAGATTGCAACCAGTTACGCCTGTTCGCTTCCTGATAATTCCAAAAGAAGAGAGCATATAACCAAACAGCTCCAGTAGCGAAAGAACTATGTAGATGTTCGTCTATGATGGTAAGTCGACCACATGGCATGGAAGTGAGATCCTTCAAGTATAATATTTACTCAACACAAGCAAGCACATCTTTCTTTCGTGTAATTGAAAGTATTTCTCAGCGCTCTAGCATTTCTTATATTGATAGTCTCAAAGTCAAGTGGCAAGCAAATGTCCTCCTAGTGGTGCTTTGAATTGATCTTGCCAATCCATTCTAATAGAAAAATCCAGTGCATTGGATTTAATAGAGCCTTCTTTCCTTTCCTTTCCTGTTTCTTTTCCGTCTTGTTGTGTTAGTGTGTGCATGTTGAGATGGAGGGATGATGACATGGCATTTTAATAACAATAATGATGTTTGCACTACTAAACATCTTTTAAGATATAAGTATCATGCCTGAGCAATTTCTGCTTGGTTGACGATGTATTCAGTCTCCGCCTTAAGTTGCCTCCACAATGGTTTGCACTGAACAGGTAGGATTAGTGTTTTTTATGAGGGAACTGCAATTAAACAGTGAATAAGTGCTCTCAACAAATGAAAGGCTCTTATATATCGAGTTAAAAGGAGCAATGATATATACTATGCACTTTGTGTGTCGTACATTGGCTTATTTCTACATTACCTTCGGACAGCTGCAGCGTCAATCAGTAATCTAACACCTTCTTTTAGCACAGATAATCCAATTTTCACAAGTGCAAGATGATAACATTTAAACTAAAATGGACAATGAGGCCTAAACTCTTCCACCCATTTTCACAAGAGACAAAATAAATTGAAGATCTGTATTAATTAAACCAGCATGATAAAAGCAAGACTCACCTCTTCTCATGTGATGAAAGCCAAGGGAGCTACTGTTGTCATGCTCCTCCCAATGGCATTAGGCTCGATGTCCAGCAAAGCAACAGACAAAGTTCTTGATGTTATCTCTCTCATCATCCAAACACATTGCCGCCATTACAGCAATTTTAATGACTGCAAGGGTCATTGAATCATTTTTGTAAAAGATCCACAAGCAAGCAACAAGAGAAACATGTGAAAAGTTTGCTGCGTATAAATTTTGCATACCGCCGAACAAGTAAGTTTGGTGATTGCAAGATAATTCTTTTGCATGAGACTGAATTGACAGTAAATGGATTCTCTGGTGCCCTTTTTTGCCATTTTGCTTTTGAAATAAACGAAGAAAGTAAAAAAAAAAAAAAAATAGTGGTATAAAAGATCATGGTTGAAGCAAAAAAAGGGAAGAGCTGGAAGAGTCCACATACGCATGAAGGGTAGACGTGCTCTTTAAGTTTGTGTTTTACTCATTAGTTAGAGGTGTTTTACTCATTAGTTAGAGGTATTGATTCTAACTAATGAGTAAAACACAAAGATAAAGAGTGTGCTTATCGGTCCTCATGCGTATGAGGACTCTTCCAGCTTCTCTTTCGCTTCGACCACACCCCTTGCATGATCTTTTACACCTGCGAGCAATTTTTCCTTGCTTTCTTCATCCATGTCAAAACCAAAAAGGGCACCAAAGAACCCAGTTACTGCCAATTCAGTCTCAGGACTTATCCTGATAGCTGACCAGGTTTCATTGTCAGCTTCATCCAAAAGAGCTTCCACTGGTCCAGACAATGCTTCATTCAGACTTGCCTGTAAAAACATAATATAATTTGTGCAGATCCCATCAACCACCATTCAGTGAAAGGGGAAAAATTCCTCCATCTGTACAAATAGAGTTTGAAAGCAGAAGCATTATCTCTGTTCATTATACTACCTCATATGCTTTTGTAAGATCAGAGAGCTTGGCAGCAAGGATTGAAGTAACATGGGCATCAATTCACACCGCAACTTCTCCCGTACTTTAGAGGTATCCCATTTGGCTTATTCAATTACGGCATCTGTTCAAAGTATGATACAAAACTTATCCATACAGTTGGTGGTAAAATTCCTCTAATAACAAGTCAAAAGTAGCATGAATTTACAAATAGTTTCCTAAATATCCAGAGTGTTATTTACCAACAAGACCATATATTCACATCAGCCTCCACTCTCAGACACAAACCTTTATTTCTGATACATACAAGTAAAACAACTAATAGGCCACCAAGGGAGTGCAAATGCATGTACAAAAAGTGTCAAAGAACCAAAAAAGAGCTTAGTTACAAGACAAAAAACAACAGACCTTCATTCTTGGCCTACTTTTTCAGAGCATTAACTTTATAACATTAGGTCAAATGAAGGCATTAGAAGTTGCCGTAACTGCGCATTCTTTGTCAAATAGAGCCATGTAAAACAGAGTGCGGTCACGAGCAGCCACAGAAAACCCTTCCCTACCATTCAAAGCCTTATCATATGCTTCCTTGAACTTATCTATAGTTCCACACGGAATATGCCCAAGAACGAAATTTGTCTATCACTATGAGTATGTTTTATTATAAATTTTCTTGTGCCCCTTGTAGGGTATGATTTGGAGACTGTATATTTTGACCAGGACGAGTATGTCCACATATTCCAAAATTTATGCGTATGAGGACCCAAGTTTTGTCTTAAACAGTACTCAAGTACAGGATTTATGTGAAGGAATGGGCGCCCACTACAGCATTTAAAAGTCTGGTCCAAACACAACAACAAAGCCGACATAAAAATTGGGCAATCATACTCAAGATCCTAACATGCTTCCATGTGGCGGAAGGTAAATATATCTACTCTTTAAATTGCTCTTCCTTGTCTTCATAAATAGAAAGAGCAACAACCTCGACCTGGACAGCAGAAGAGAGTCATTAGGATGAACTTCATCGCGACAATTAGAGGCGAAACGAAATTATTGAGAGGAACTCATACAAGCGTCAAAGCACCTACATTAAAAAATTCACTGAGAGGAGTTTCCTTGTGTGCTGGTGGCTTAGGAGCATTGTCCCATATCTGCAGGAAAATACTACACGACACTAGGAAAAACTTTACAAAGCCCGTATCAACAGGAAAGGCAACAACCCTCACCTTCTGCACATCTTCTCTCCAGACTTGTTCTAGATTTTCTAGAGGAGTCTGCATAAAAAGAAAAGGCAGTGAACATATAAAAAAAAATCAACTCAGATAGGTAAAACTTACCAGATGCAGCCAAAACGAGCAGATAAAAACCATCAAAATCCAAAATGGAAACATGATTAAGTATAGGTACCAACCCTTGTTTTATCCCGCATGACAAACAACAGAGTAGTTTTCCGAGGACTAAACAATCGCATAATGAACTTCAAGAAGAGTCACGACTTCATCATTAACTCTTAGGAACTAGACATCAAATTACTGAACCTCTCTTCTACGGGTTCCCGGTGGCAGAAACAATCGTTGAGGAAAATAAAGGCTTAAACTTTTCAGCCCTTGCAACTACCCTTGGGAAATGAAGACCAGCGGATGCATTCATTCGACATTACCACCGAAAGAACTTGAGACCCAACAACAGTTACGAGAAAGCCTAATTATATGCAAACCGACGGGATTCAGAGACTCCCAGAGCGAGGAAGGAGAAACAGTGGAGAAATTTCTCTGACATTTGGACCACTTGGACACGTGTCAAATTTTCACGCCTTTTATTATTATGGTCGGAAAAAATGGGATTGCTTTGGAGTCAAGAAATTTTTACCCTTCGAATTCTTCCCCCACAAAAGAAGAAAGAAGAAAATAATGGATTCACTAGTTAAAGAGTGCTCAGATTTATGGTTAGGTAACCAAACAACAATCTGACTGAGCAGCCTCGGTATGCACCAGGCCGATGATTAAGCGCATACCGACATAAGTACTTTGGCGTTATTTCCCGTACATGGCCGTCGATAGTTTTCCTGGAAATCAATTAAGGAAAAGATGGCTATTTCTCTTCATCACTTCCGGCCGCTGCTTCAGGTTGTTTAGGCAGTCGAGTTGATAAAATGTCTTGAATAGCCATTAGAACGAAATAGATTTCTCTTCCCTGACGGAGGATCGGCTGACTTTTTTTGTTAGTATGATCATGTCCGTTGGCAGGGTCCTGGAAGGGGTTCATGCTTCTTATGTGAAGTCCGTGTCTTTCAAATATATAGCCGCATTCACCATATTTCAGATTGTGCATCTTTTGCTTTGTTTCGGAGTGACAAAAATCCCAATTGCTGGAATTCTATTCCCCTTGCCGTTCTTTCTTCTCATAGGCATAAGGCAACATGTATTACGCAAGTTGTTTAATCCACTTCATTTGCAAGAACTAGATGCGGTGGAGTATGAAGAAGTCACTTGTACCCCCACGATTTTCCCTCGGCGTCTCTCGTCAGGTATGCAAAGTCGTTGTCATTAGTAATCATGAATTAGCTCCCTGTCTATGCAAGATCTCACCAGGTGTTATATTAGGAGAGGGAAAGGTTACTTTCCGGGATTGCGGAAGATGGGGACGAAAAATCGGATGCTGAGATTTCCAATGAGCTGACAACCAGCAGAGGAGAGTTGAAGGCTAGGGGTGTGAGCTTCACTGAGGATGGACGTGGTTAAATGAGAAAACATTCATCTGCATGTCAAATGAAGAGCGGAGTTTAAGAAATCTCCTGATTTGTTTATGCTTTGCAGTTGCATCGATAGGACAATATCTGGAGTGAGATTTCATGATGAAAGAGAGAACTAGCTCAAATAAAGAAGGTAGAGAGGTAAAGAATGTCGTTGCGGATTGACTTTAGACTACTCACATCAGAAGCATTCTTCTAAGGAGAGAGTTGAGGGCAATGACTGCTCTGGAGGGGAGGGAGAGACAGACCTTCACTACAGCACTTGCCCTTCCCCAGCTTGGCAGGCAAAGTTGATTCCGAAGATGGACTGCAAGTCCTGAACTGTTGATAGCACTCTAGGAAACTGTCATTGATTTGAAATGTGATGACTGATGGGTACATTTTCTGCACGAATGAAATTCTATACTTATGGTCTCAATGAAATTTCTCCATCTGTCTGCATGTGTAGTAAATCAAGAAATCTCAGTGCTAATGAAAAGCTTCACTATCATCGTTCATGGATTGGGACTTGCTTATATTGAAGCTACTAGGCCTGTGAACCTCAAGAAAACTCTTTTCTATCTGAGCAGACGTCCGACATTTGCTTTCAGGGCTACCCAGTCATCTACTGAATATGAACAACAAACAGTACAGACAGCTATTATAAATGACTGCTCGATGCCACATGGGCTGTGTCTTTGACGTTGGTAAGGAGTTATTCTGGTTAGTGAGTTCTATAGGTAAGTAGCATATCAAAATCTCTCTGATTCCTTGAAATGGAACTCGCGTCTTCATATGTCACGAGACTCCGCAACCATAACGGAGTGGTACCGCTTGAGGAGAATTTGTGATGAAAGGAACGGTAACTTCAATCTCATGCTTCTCGTGAATGCACCGGCATGAGTACCCTAGTCAGGAAACTCATCATAGTCTACAAACTCTGTTTAGTCACTATCTGAGTTCCACACAGACATTTGCCTAATGAAGGGTCAACTCAATCTAGACTGAACTGTGATCAAATGTGTCATTTTGATGTGACTAGATCGACTTCTTTTAACTTACGCATAATGAAGAAACACCCCAAAGCATGTGTCACACATTGTGAATGAGCCAGAGGTGCACCTGGTGGAGATGACTGCTATGCGCCATATCTGGTTCCCGTACAACACCGAAGGCAGGTATGCTTGGTAGAGCTTCTTTAGGCTTGTGAAACTATTTCGTCTGAGTGCAATTTGTGAGACCAAACACATGCAGCCCATGTTCCAACATCTTGCTCTAACCATGCTGTTATATTTTGCACCGATTCGACTGTTACTCAACGGCCTTTTTTCTAGTCAGTGCAGGTCATCGCATTGACTGTGTTAATTGTTAACATCGCTGATCAAGCCGAGCAGGAGAAAGAACTCACTTGTGTTGGTTCTGTCTCTGAATTGGCGATTTCACATCGCCAAACTCCTGAGAAAAAGATAACCAGATTTTTATCATTTTCTTACTCATTGGGAGGCAGTTCTTATAAAAGAAGTGATCGCTGAATATTGTACAGTCTATGTTTTCTTCTTGGAATAATGGAATGCAGATTATTCAACACAATGTCAAGGTCAAAACCTCGCTAAACACATGGTTGCCAGAGAACAACCAAGATGAAAATGATTAAATCAAAAAAAGGAATCTCAAGGTGACTTGATTCACTGAAGTCTGTGCAGTTCTCATCCAAATGATAGAGTGCAAGATAAGAACCAAAGCTTGAATATACATTGCAATGTGCATCTGGCAATCGATAGCATGTCTTTGACCTCCCCCAGAAACAATCTCTCGAAGAATTTAACGTTATTGATTGACCTGCCCCTCAATTACATACAAAATGCACATAACCATGCTCCAATCGCACGCAGGCAAAGATATATAGTTCTATCTGTCGAAGGCCGCCCCCTCGCTCTCCTCGTCTGTCTCCCTCCACTGCTGCCTCCTCAGCCTCCAACTTGCCTCCGCCTTCTGCCAGTACACGCGCCTCACTATCTTCGCCGAGACCGTCTCCCAGGCTCAAGTCTTGAACTCCGCGAATCCTGTTACTCAAGAGCAGCGACTTGGTCGCCATCAGGCCTTTCAAACCAGCTGTCTTCAATCACTCTGTGAGAAATCCGAGGTAATGTGAGGGCATTACACAGTTAGGATTCTTTCTTCTCTATTCGGGAAATCGAAAGGCTCAGTGGTTTTTTCTGGGATTGTTGGAAGTTATCACGTAAATAGACTGATTTTTCTTCAAAAGCATCCTCGACTATTTAAAAATGGAGAAAAGTAACAAAATTGGAGTTATTCCTACTACTTCTCAAGTTAATCCAGGGAGCTGTTGATTCATATCGATCCTATGTTTCAATTGAATTATTTTGTAATAGTCTCTCCAGTAATTTGCGTAGATAGATATCATTGCCATTGATTTTTCCGGAGAAGCTGCCCTTTCGCTTGAAGCTCCCCATGGTCAAAACTGCTATTGAGGTCTGTCCCTTGTCAAAATGGTAAAAGAGAGCTGAATAGAAGAAGAAGATTCAGGCACAACGTTGCCTTTTATTTTCTGTATATTTTAAGAGAATATCTTTTGTACACATGTTTGCTATACAACACATGAATATATTGGCTAAGCACTAGGCTTTCAAGGGACGTGATTTTGTGGGATACAACCTCTAGAGAATGATCTGTCTAGAGGAGCAATTCATGGAGGAATTGTAGGTGCATTCTTCGAAGGAAATGATCTGACTTGATGACCAAGTCGTGGAGGAATTGCAGCAGTTCCACAATCAACACTATTGGGATTTCTTTTCTTTGAAATCTCCTACTTTTTCTTCCTTGTTTTACCCGTTTTATTTTAATGGCAGGGATGGATGGTGAACTGTGGACATTGATCTATAGGTTTTGCATGACAGTGAGGAGTACAACAGATGAAGACCTAGCTGCAAGTCTTTGTCTGCTTGCATTCGAGCCATGACTCAGTTAATTATAGACTGCAGGAAATTCAAGATGCGAGTAATACGGGGGCGAACGAGCACCACAAGAGGTTGCGTGTTACTTCCGATCCTCTTAGTAATTTGACATTAAGATGAGACTAACCAAATGTACCGGTCTATAGCCACTATATGATGTCGGTTGAACGGAGAGCTCACGCTACAAATATAAGGCGTGCATGCATATCTTCTTTACACTTCTCTTCGACGATCTCCACTGCTCCATAACAATTGCAAGATCATTTACAGCTTTCTCGTTTGCATTGCTTGCTGCTTTAGCTTCAGCACTTGTCCCTACAGTTCTTTTTTTTTTTTTTTGTCGGTCCTACTCTACTTCTATTCTAATTCTCACTCTCAGACTTTTGCCATGCCTCTTTACAGGGCATGGGAGTCCATGCCTCTTTACAGGGCATGGGAGTTGAAACTTACTCCTAAAACTAATTCGTCCCCACCCCAACCTCTCCGAGAAAGTGGGATTCAAACCCCCCACCTCCCCCTTCCATGTTGGAAGGGTGGCCACTAGGGTAAACCGCAATGGTTCACTAGTCCTTGTGGTTCAAGCCCAACAGATTCCAGGTCTCTCTCTCACATGCATGCACGCCTGCGTAGAGAAAAGTTTTTGAGTTCGCATGATATGCTAAGATAAAAGTTTTTTGGTTTCCAAGAGTTTGCATGAGATGCTAAAAGATTCAGAGTTTGCACGTTTTGCTTGGACTATAAGGAGAGAAACAGGAGGGAGAAATTCAAGTGAAAATCTCAGAACAAATTCGACTTTTTATAAGACGGGAGAGGAGGAGAAATCTAAATTGTGGACATCCTCGACCCCAATTTTCTTCTCCCCGTTCTCCCCAACACAGCATGATATTTTTCCTGTCGTGTGGTTTAAGCTTCGTACAATGTTAGTGTCCCATCTATGAGGTCAAGAAATGTTGGCCATCTTATTGTCTGTACCACTTTATTAGTCATGACATTCTATCGAAACAAAATAGTCTCTTCTTTATATTCAGACTCATTTGATCTAAGCGTCAAATCATAGGTGCATTAGAAACGATAACTATTGGACTGTGCGAATGATCGGGATACACTGAACTTGTTCCAATGGTCCAATAAGACAAATCATTTTTTTTTTCCATTTCACCGAGTTCTTTTTTTTCCTTAATCATACAAGGTTTTATCAATATCGATTGTGGAGTAACTAATTTATACACCGACAATGACACCGGCATAACATATGAAACTGATGAAGGGTTCATAGACTCTGTAAAAAACATGCAGATTTCCACGAAGTTCATATATGATGGCGATCAACAGTTATTGAAGAATTTAAGGAGTTTTCCTAACGGAGCAAGAAATTGTTACAGTTTAAAACCGAACCAAGGCAAGAACAACACCTACTTGATTAGGGCAACGTTTTGGTATGGAAACTATGATGAACAGAATCAGACTCTTTCATTCGACCTGTACATTGATGTTAATTATTGGACCACGGTAAACTACTCGCGTCATAGTTATGAAGAAATCATGCACGTGTTGTCCGTAGATGATCTACAAGTGTCTTGTCAATACTGGCAACGGTGTGCCCTTCATTTCGGCATTGGAACTAAGACATCTTGATGATGATGGCATCTATCGATTAAAACCTGGATTCTTGGAACTCTTTGAGCGACGCTACATTGGAGGTGCCTCGGACTCTTTCATCAGGTGTGTTGGAAAAATTCTCTTAAGGTATTTTGAAGTCGACAAAAAATTTCCATCAATCTAGTCTGAAGACTTGCAGACTCTACCGGCAAAGTCTAAAGACCAAAGTCTGAAGATATCAAGACTCAAGTTTCAAAGTCTACTCTCATGGACAATTTTCAGACCGACAAAGTTAAAACTTCTATTCTGATTTTATCTATTATAGTTTTGACTCCAACGGTTAAGGAATATCTCTCAACTGGAATTAACACTACAAGATCTTATATTCGTATTCAAATAATCTAGATTCACTAGATTTGCAACTTATATTTGGAAGGTTCTACTTAAGGAAACCAAGATCTTGATTGTATGGGCGAGCAGGATTGATGAGTTATCAACACTTGCCTTAAAGAGCTCGAGATCTCTCTAAATTGATTCTGTCCAACTGGTTGATTGGAAGAACTTCTTTGGAAGGTGCCAACGGTAATGAAGGCATGAAGAAGTATTTAAAGGAGATGTTTAAGTTGTTTAAGCGTGACAGATAGAAGAATTCTAAAGTTTGAATCTCCTTGTTATTTTGTGATCTTATTCTTTGAGCTATACTTGTAATCAAAAGAGAGACTATATTGTGGTGAGACCTTGAGGAAGTGTAGTAGAGACTCTACACTGTGGAATCAAGGACGTGAGATTGTAAATTCTTTTTTTGATTCTTAGTGAAATCCAGCCAGAGAGCTGTCCGTGTGGGAGAGTGGACGTAGGCTTGGTCTAAGCCAAACTACTATAAATCTGAAGTCTTGATTCTCTATCTCTAATTCTTTTACTTTACATTACTTTCACTTGCAGCGTTTATTGTTTTTCAAATCCTTAATCCTTCATCAAATAAATTGTCTATACATTCTGTTAATTTTATAAAAATCGTCTTAGTCACCTATTCACCCCCCTCTAGGTGCTCGTACTAGTTCTAACAATTGGTATCAGAGCTCGTGTACTCGTTTATCAGAAGTGTTTTTACTTCTGAGTTAAAGATCTATGGCTAGTATGTTACCTACAGGGTTGGTTGAAGGTCAAAGCAACACCAGACCTCCATACTTTGATGGAAAAGACTACAGTATATGGAAAAACAAGATGAAAGCATTCCTAAGGTCGAAAGATCCTTTGGAATGGGAAGTAGTAGACAAAGGAATCATTCCCGCTGCTACATCAGAATCAGAGAGAGGAAAAGAAGTTGCTGCTCCTATTGAGATGACTCAAGAAGAAATAACCAAGAGACAAACTCTTGACGCTAAAGCCATTTATTCATTATATTGTGCTTTATCTCCTACTGAGTATATAACAGAATATCTTCTTGTGATACAGCAAAAGAAGTCTGGGATAGGCTTCACATTACCTATGAAGGAACTGATTGAGTGAAAGAGACAAGAATCAATATTCTCTTGGGACAATATGAAGTTTTCAAGATGAGATTAGGAGAATCAATAACTGACATGTTTAGTCGTTTTACTGAAATTGTGAATGGTCTTAAATATCAGGGACATCCAATTTCAGGACATATAAAGGTCAACAAACTTCTACGTGGACTCTCTAAAGACTGGAATTACATAAATACTTCAATAAGGGAGACACAGATGATTGCACCACTCTCTATAGACGAACTGGTTGGAGCTCTTCAGTCTTATGAAGTAGAGCACACCAACGAAGAAGAAGATTCAAAATGTAAGAAATCTATTGCCTTAAAGTCTAATGATTATTCTGATATTATAGACTCTGAAAAAGATTTACATGATGAAGAACTGGCACTCATGATAAAGAGATTCAGAAAGCTGAACAGAAAGGGAAGAAAATTCAATTGGAAGAAACAAAGTTCACAAAGGTTTCAGAACAAATCAACAGAGGAAAATGATTCCAACAAAGATGTGACTTGCTTTGAATGCAAGAAAAATGGACACATCAGACCCAACTGTCCTTTGTTAAGAAAAAGGAAAGGAAAGACTGAGAAATACAGAAAGGCACTTAAAGTAGAGACTTGGAGTGATACTGAATGTGAAGAAAGTGATGATGATTATGCCAATATCTGCTTGATGGCAAAATCTGATTCAGATTCAGACCTTGAGATAGATACAGACTTAGACAGTGAGCTTGAGGTTAATAATCTAAAAATACCTGTCAAAGTTTCGAAATATATTGATGAATTGTGTCTTGGTCTAAAAACCTCTCTTAAGAGGATCTCCGAATTAAAAAAGGAAAATTCTACATTGAAACAACAGGAGAAATTTTGGAAAGAAAAGTTTGAAAATTTAGATAGGAACTTTACAATCTTGAAAGAAAACTCGGATTTTGTTTTCAAAGAAAATACTCATTTGAAAAATGATATTTCAAACATATCAAAAAGATTTTCAAATGGTTCTGAAAAATTGGATAAGATTCTTTCTATACAAAGACCCTACTTTGATAAGTTAGGTCTTGGAATGTCTTCTGAAACTATTCCACTAATAGATTTCCCAAAGGTGAAGGAAAGAATCAAACAAAAACCAACAAGAGCTGTTTACAAAAATCATTTCCAAAAAGTCTTTATAAAACCTGTTGGCAGAAATGCTCTAAAATGTTCGAAGTGTCAAAGCTCAGAACATTTTGAGAAAGAATGTCCTTTGGTTTAGAGACCTGTTAAAAGGAGTTGGACAAAGATTGTTTATTGCTCTAACTCTTCTGGACCCAAAATGAAGTGGGTACCAAAGAAAGCTTGAATTCTTTTAATTGCAGGTCACTATCAAAAGGAATATTAAATGGTATCTAGATAGTGGCTGCTCAAGACATATGACAGGAGACTCAAGTTGCTTCATAAAACTTGTCCAGATAGATGGAGGAAAAGTTTCTTTTGGTGGTAACAACAAAGGAAGAATTACTGATCGTGGAACAGTAAAGATTGAAAGTCTATCAATTAAGAATGTCTCCTTAGTGGAAGGATTAAATTACAATTTGCTTAGCATAAGCCAATTGTGCGATACTGGATTCAAGATCAATTTCTAGGAAAGGACATGCTCAGGAATCAGTAAAGACTTTACTTAATCTTTTACTGGACGTAGATATGGAAATATCTATCTTCTGGATGTGAATCAAGGAAGATCACAGTGCTTAATATTAGTACAAGATGAAGCTAATCTATGGCATAAAAAGCTTGGCCACACCAACATGAAGCAAATTACCAAGATCTCTTCCAAGAAACTTGTTCGAGGATTGCCTATTCTTAATTACTTAAAGTCTGATCTATGCACACCATACGTACTGGGCAAACATGTTAGAAACTCTTACAAACCAATAAATAAAGTTTCCACTAATCGTGTACTGCAGCTTCTGCATATGGATTTATTTGGACCTATAAGAATGCAAAACATTGGTGGAAAAAGGTTCTGCCTAGTAATAGTGGATGATTATTCACGATTTACTTAGGTCTACTTTCTTGCAAGTAAGTCTGAGACTTTTTCTCAATTTTCAAAATTTGCTAAGAAAGTGCAGAATGAGAAATGTCACACTATTTCAAGCATTCGTACAGACCATGGAGATGAGTTTGAAAATCAAGACTTTACTAAATTTTGTGATGACTCTGGTTTTCAGCATAAATTTTCCTCTCCATACACACCAGAACATACTGGGGTTGTGGAAAGGAAGAATAGGTCTTTACAAGAAATGACAATGACTTTTTTAATTGAAAGTAATATTTCTTCAAGGTTTTGGGCTGAAGCTGTTTCAACTGCTTGTTATTTTATTAACAGAGTATTTTTAAGGCCAATTCTTGAGAAAACAACTTATGAAATTTTTAAAGGAAACAAACCAATTGTTTCTTATTTTCAAGTATTTGGTTGTAAATGCTTTATTCTGAAGAATGCAAATGATCGAGTTGGTAAGTTTGAAGAAAAATCAAATGAAGGATTCTTTCTTGGTTACTCAACTACAAGCAAAGCCTACAGAGTATTCAACAAGAAGACTCAGACTGTGGAAGAATCAATGAACGTCAAATTTCAAGACTCTCCACAAATTCAGTCAATTCAGACTGAAGAATCGGAATCTGCTCCAGACTCAACTAGATCTACCTCCCTTGAAGCAGTTCAAAATTTAGAAGCAGTACAACAAATCACTAATGAAGAATCAACTCAAGAAAAAGATCAACAACCTATCAGACTGTCCAGTAACTGGAAGTAAAAGTCTAGTCATCCCGAAGAACTCATTATTGGAAACGTTAATGAGGAAATTCGAATAAGATCCAAAAAGTGAGAAGAGTCTAGTGCTGTTGCACTTATTTCTGAAATAGAACCCAAAAACATTGAAGAAGCCTTAGCTAATGAAAGCTGGATTGAAGCAATGCAAGAAGAGCTCAGACAATTTAGTATGAACGATGTTTGGGAATTAACTCCTAAACCAAAAGGTAAATCTGTTATTGGAGCTAAATGGGTTTTCAGGAACAAAGTCGATGAAAAAAGCAAAGTGACAAGAAACAAAGCAAGACTCGTGGCTAAAGGATACATGCAAGAAGAAGGGATAGACTATGATGAGACTTACGCTCCTGTAGCAAGGTTAGAAGCAATCAGATTATTACTTGTTTTTGCATGCTATAAGAATTTCAGGTTATTACAAATGAACGTCAAAAGTGCATTCCTGAATGGATTTATCCAAGAAGAAATCTATGTGGAACAACCTCATGGATTTGAAGACTCAAAGAAACCAGACTCAGTGTTCAGATTGAAAAAAACTTTATATGGATTAAAACAAGGTCCTCGAGCTTCGTATGAAAGGTTAAGTAACTTTTTAATTCAAAGTGGTTTCACTAAAGGAAATGTAGATACTACTTTGTTTATTAAAAAGGAAGGATGAATTTGAGATGAGCATGATGGGTGAACTATCCTTCTTCCTTGGTCTACAAGTGAAACAATTGAAAAAGGGAATCTTTATTCATCAAGAAAAATATGCAAAAGAACTTGTTAAAAAGTTCGGTTTGGAGAATTGCAAAAAGACTAACGTACCTATGTCAAGTTCTTTGAAGATAGACAAAAATAAAACAGGGAAGAAAGTCGACCAAAAATTATACAGGAGTATAATTGGTTCACTTCTTTATCTTACTGCATCTAGACCTGACATATTATTTAGTGTTTGCATATGTGCTAGGTTTCAATCGGATCCTAATGAATCTCATCTAAGTGCCGCTAAACGTATTATTAAATATGTTGCAACTACTGCTAAGATTGGTCTATGGTATCCCAAAGAAGGAGACTTTACTCTTCTTGGTTATTCAGACGCAGATCTTGCAGGTTGTAAAGTTGAAAGAAAAAGCACTTCTGGCACTTGTCAACTACTTGGTAACAGGGTAGTATCTTGGTTTTCAAGGAAGCAAAGCACAATAGCTCTTTCAACAACTGAAGCAGAATACGTAGCCCTTGGAAGTTGCTGTTCTCAAATACTTTGGATAAAACAACAACTACGAGACTTTGGAATCGAAGATTCTTGTACTGAGATCAAATGTGACAATACCAGTGCAATCAATCTTACAAAAAATCCTATTCTACACTCAAGAGCAAAACACATTGAGATTCGACATCATTTTATAAGAGATCATGTTCAGAATAAAGAAGTCTTGATACAATTTATCAACTCAAAGAATTAATTGGCAGACATCTTCACAAAGTCGCTTGAGAAGAGTTTATTTGAGTCTATTCGTTCAAGACTCAACATTTTATCTCTTGAAGATTGTTGAAGTTCAGATTCAAAAGTTCAGACTTAGAAGACCAAACGTCACGACTGTAAGTTATTTCAATTACAGTTCATTTACTAGTTTAAACCGATATCTCGAAAAGGTAAAATCGTTTGTTAATCTCTAATCGCTATTATTAAGGCAGTTATTTTTAAATAAGGGTGGTTATCGATTTGTTTAAAAATATAGTTATTTTTTGAAAATGTATTTTTATTTTTTCCTTTTTGTGACGATTCACATACCCCGTATTGATTGCCTTTTATACTCTTTCTCCTCCTATTTTTCACTTTACCCAGAAACCCTAGAAATTTTCACTCTTTGAGATTTTCATTTGCAAAGTATTCACCATTTTTCCTTCACAAGTTCATCTCTTCAAGTTTTCATATTTCTTGCGATACAAGTGTGAAAGTTCTCTCAAAGACAGTGACAATGTCGTACCAAAGGAAATCTTCCAGAATAGCAAGCAGGGGACCACAAGGCTCGAGTGAGGGGCCTATGCACTTTGATCTTACTGAAGAATGAGACTCTCCAAGTGGACAGATGCACCAACATTCTCAACAGCCCACTTCTTCCACTAGATCTTATGTTCGTAACCCTCAACGTGCAGAGGAAGACATCATTGAGGATGCTGAACTAGTAAGATCTCTTAAGCCAGCATTTGTTTATAGGCTTTACTCTGCTTTGAAGGAAGGAGGTTCAGCGATGATGTTTATTGATGAGTTCTTGAAAGAGAAGGGCTATAGAAATGAGACTCATTTTCTAACTGTAATGGAACGATCGGGTGTTGTGCCTGCTAGAACAGCGGCAAAGACTTTTGCTAACTTTCCAAGTGATCCACGTTTTGGTGGTGTCACTCAGCCTGAGGTGAAGGATGATGATGAGAAAATGTTTATGCATTTTAAGCCAAGGATGGGTGTGGCTGCACATCTTCAGGGACAGAGAGAAGAATTGTTTCGATCAAAGGAACATAAGCAGTTGTATGTTAAATTGCTGAAGCGTGGGGTGATGAACCCACGAACTGTGGATTTTGAATTTCTGGATCTGTTGAGCATCAATTTAAGGGAGAAGTTTGAGAAGCTTCAACTTTATCAATTCTGTATTGAGAGCGAGGTTGTTTATTCTGAACTAACGGCTTATTTTTATTCTAACCTCAGTTTTCTTGATGCAAATAGTTTTTCATTTAGTGTGAGGGATAAAGAGTATGTGGTTGACACAGATACTCTGGCTGATGTTATTAGTGTGGAAAGAGGAGCTTTCCAATCAATTTCTGTGTCTGTTAGCCATGCAACTCTAGAGCTTGCGAGAGATAGAATTGCAGAAGGTCGTCTCTCCTATTCAAGGATGAATGCTTCAAACATTTTGCTTCATAAAATTGTGATCAACTGTCTTAGACCGAAGTCAACATCGAAGATAGATGCATCCAATTCTGAAGCTAAGATGAGGTATGCCATCAAGATCGACTTTAACTTTTCCTTGCCCCATACCATCATGTTCCACATGTATCAGTTTATGGCAAAGGACAAGGGAAAACTCCCTTATGCTGCTCTCATCACTCGTTTATTCAGACATTTGAACATTCAGCCTCCCAACACTCTGTGCGTAAAGACTATTGATCAAATGGTCATCGAGCTGAGGATGATTACGAAAATGCGTCTGAAAGAACTCAGCAAAAAGCTTGAGCAGTTCAAGGAGAAGACTCCTGTCAAGACCAGACAAGACTCATCTGCTGGAAAGAGAAAATGAAAAGATCCTATGCCTGGTCTTACCAAGAGAAGGAGGGCAATCATCTTGCAGGATGAAGAAGAAGATGAGGATGATATTCTTATCTCTGCCTTTGTTTCCCAGCATTCTGTTCCTGAGTCAGCAGAACTAGAACAACAAGTTAGAGAGGAAACTGAGAAAGGAAACCAGGAGAAGGAATCATTGCAGACTGAAGAAGAAGACGAAGAAGAGACAGCAAAAACAGACTCACAACAACAGCCAGAAGAACATCATGACGAAGAAGACCGTGCAGATTCTCTAGCAGAAAAGGAGGATAAAAAACAGCTTGACACTGAAGAGGTTTCTCAGCAAGAGGAATACTTTTCTCCTACCGAAGGCATTGAAACAGGAGGAGTTGTTCCAAGAGAAAGTGCTCCTCTTCTTTTGACATTTACCAGTGCAAGTGTTAGTCGATCACCTGCTGGTGCAGAGGATGTCCATGCCTCTCATTTTCCTGAGGAAGAATCAACATCTCCACATGATGATCTTCCTGCTGATATTCGCTCCACTGGCTTAACTCCACAATCAGACCATGTTGATGCAAGCACGCAAATTGACAATTCATGCGATTTTGGAAGGCTGCTTGAAATCATTTTGGAGCTCAAAGGCTAGATATATGCTTTAGAATGCGAATTCCAGACTCTACAGAATGAGAATCATGCCATGTTCATTACCTTGCATGATCAAATTAAAGATGTTCAACTTCAGGTTCAGACCACTGCTAAAGGAACAACTCTCACTCAACTGCAGAAGGATTTGAGGAAACTGGAGGAAACTGTCAAGTCAATGGAAGACTTTCAACTTGTTCGCATTCCTCGCGCACTTTGACTTTCTCACCTTTTTTATGCTGACAAAAAGGGGGAGAAGTTTTTTTTTGCAGATTTCCATTCCAAAACTTTCAGTTTTTAAACACTCTTTGGATTTATTATTTTGTTTGGTTGTGATTGACTTTATGACTTTATCTTGAGCTTTTGATTGCTGGATTGCTTGTTGCTTTTTATTGCATTACTTTAAGCTATTAAAGATAGTTGTTTCATGTTTGTACACGACTAATTTGTTTTCTGTGGATGCAGATCTATGTACAGGACAAATCTGTGTACAGGACAACTTTTAAATCTTTTATGAGATATCATTGCTAGGTTAAATGTTGTATTGCAGGGCAATAGTATTCAAATCTGCAGGAAAGTTTTGTCACCATCAAAAAGGGGGAGATTGTTGGAAAAATTCTCTTAAGGTATTTTGAAGTCGACAAAATATTTCCATCAATCTAGTCTGAAGACTTGCAGACTCTACCGGCAAAGTCTGAAGACCAAAGTCTGAAGATATCAAAACTCAAGTTTCAAAGTCTACTCTCATGGACAGTTTTCAGACCGACAAAGTTAAAACTTCTATTCTAATTTTATCTATTATGGTTTTGACTCCAATGGTTAAGAAATATCTCTCAACTGGAATTAGCACTACAAGATCTTATATTCGTATTCGAATAATCTAGATTCACTAAATTCGCAACTTATATTTGGAAGGTTCAACTTATGGAAACCAAGATCCTGATTGTATGAGCGAGCAGGATTGATGGGCTATCAACACTTGCCTTAAAGAGCTCGAGATCTCTCTAAATTGATTTTGTCCAACGGGTTGATTGGAAGAACTTCTTTGGAAGGTGCCAACGGTAATGAAGGCATGAAGAAGTATTTAAAGGAGATGCTCAAGTTGTTTAAGCATGCCAAATAGAAGAATTCTAAAGTCTGAATCTCCTTGTTATTTTGTGATGTTATTCTTCGAGCTTTACTTGTAATCAAAAGAGAGACTATATTGTGGTGAGACCTTGAGGAAGTGTAGTAGAGACTCTACACTGTGGAATCAAGGGCGTGAGATTGTAAATTCTCTTTTTGATTCTTAGTGAAATCCAGCTAGAGGGCTGTTCGTGCGGGAGAGTGGACGTAGGCTTGGTCTAAGCCGAACCACTATAAATCTGGAGTCTTGATTCTCTATCCCTAATCCTTTTACTTTACATTACTTTCACTTGCAGCGTTTATTGTTTTTCAAATCCTTAATCCTTCATCAAATAAATTGTCTATACATTCTGTTAATTTTATAAAAATCGTCTTAGTCACCTATTCACCCCCTCTAGGTGCTCGTACTAGTTCTAACAAGGTGATCAGCTAATTTTTATGTACTAGAGTGTCTTGTCAATACTGGCAACGAGGTGCTCTTCATTTCGGCAATGGAACTAAGACATCTTGATGTTGATGGCATCTATCGGTTAAAATCTGGACTCTTGGAACTCTTTGAGCGACGGGACATTGGAGGTGCCTCGAACTCTTTGACCTGCCCCTCGATTACGTACAAAATGCACGTAACCATGCTTCAATCGCATGCAGGCAAAGATATATAGTTCTATCTGTCGAAGGCCGCCCCCTCGCTCTCCTCGTCTGTCTCCCTCCACCACAGCCTCCTCGGCCTCCAACTCGCCTCCAGCTTCCGCCAGTACAAGCGCCTCACCGTCTTCACCGAGACCGTTTCCCAGGCCCAGGTCCTGAACTCCGTGAATCCCATTCTCAAGAGCTACAACTTGGTTGCCGTCAGGCCTTTCAACCAAGATGTTTTCGATCACTCTTTGGCAGAAAGCCGAGGTTATGCGAGGGCACGACACAGTTATGACACAATTAGGATTCTTTCTTCTTTATTCGAAAGGTTCGGTGTTTTTTTCTGGGATGTCGGAAGTTAGTACGGAAATAGACTGATTTAATCTCACGTTAGTTCAGGGAGCTATTGATTTGTATCAATCCTATGTTTCAATTGAATTATTTTGTAATAGTCTCTTCCAGTAATTTGCGTAGATAGATATAATTGCCGTTGATTTTTCCGGAGAAGCCACCCTTTCGCTTGAAGCTCCCCATGGTCGAAACTGCTATTGAGGTCTGTCCCCTACTTTTTCTTCCTTGTTTTACCCCTTTTATCTTAATGGCAAGGATGAATGATGAACTGTGGAAATTGATCTATAGGTTTTGTATGACAGTGAGGAGTTTGTTTTGAGATCTCGTACTCGAGTCCCATTTCAGACCCTTAGGTGAGGAGACAAGTGATATCTACTGCCAACGTAAAGGTGTGTTCTTCAAGAAGTTGGATGACGTGTTAATGTTTTTCCTTTTTCTTTTTTCTTTTTTTTTTGGTTCTTTTTTCTCAATCATAATCATAGTGGAGATATATTGATCTATAGTTTTCCATTCTTTAGTATGCTAGATACTTGCTCTTTTTATAAGTTCTCTAATAATTTTTCCGTGGGAATCAAGATTCTAAAATGATAAAGAGAGATCTCTTTAATCTCAGGGATTTATGTATTTAAAGAGGTTACAATATTTCGTAGGAATGCTACCTAGTTAGCGAGTTTGGAATCATATTGTAGTTTTGCACATAGTGCATTTTTAGAGGACTAATAAGTACAGCCACTTTGGGCTGAATTTTAATGACATAAATGGGTGACATGTCATGTTGACGGCTAAAATTAAATGGTAATGCATGGCCAAGATTTGCCTTCACATAGATTGATGACTTGTCTAAATAATTTTGTGATTAACTGTAATGGCATTTTTGTCATTCTCATGACATGGAGAGAGAGGGGGCTAGCCATGGCTAGGGTGGCCTGGAATTGATCGGCCTATTGGGTCGAATGACCCTATTAGGCTTCGGCCCAATGGGTCAGACCCAATCAGGTCAACCCAGCTCGCCTTGGGGATGCTTGTATGTCTCAATTTTGCGTAATTTATTCTAGGGAAAAAGCCGCAAAAAACCTCAAACTTTATTCAGTGTGACAAATTTAATCCAATTTTTTTGTTGGTAACACAAAAAACCCAAAACTTTGTCAACTATAACATATTTATCTACAAAAATTGTTCGTGACACAAAAAATCCTAAACTTATACCCACATGACACATTTACTCCAAATTATAGAGCATTTTTGTTTTTTCCTTTTTTTCTTATCTCTTCCCTTCACCAACAATGGTAGAGGGAAGTCAAACTCAAGCGAGGGCTGCCCTCGCCAGCATCGAGCAAGGGCAACCCTCGCTAGCATCGAGCGAAGGCAGCCTCGTCGAATCAGAGGGCAGCCTCATCAGCGTCAAGCGAGGGCATTCCTTGCCAGATCCGGCCCAGGCGAGAGCCACCCTCGCTTGTGTCAAGGAAGGGTTGCGACATAGGCGAGGGCTATCCTCACCTAGGTCAGTGAGGGCCACCCTCACCCAACCTAGCCGAGGGTTGCCCTCACTTGAGTCCAGCTTTCCTTCGCAATGGTTGGTAGAGGGAAGAGAGAGGAAGAAAAAAAAGGGGGAAAAAGGCAAAGAAAAAGGAAAAACATAAAAAGGAAAGAAAAAGAAAAATAGTTAAAGATGAAAATGCCCTTCAACCATAACGTTTGGGGTAAATATATCGCAGTTGGCAAAGTATGAGATTTTGAGGGTCAC
Source organism: Eucalyptus cloeziana (assembly GCA_014182715.1). Taxonomy (NCBI): domain Eukaryota; kingdom Viridiplantae; phylum Streptophyta; class Magnoliopsida; order Myrtales; family Myrtaceae; genus Eucalyptus; species Eucalyptus cloeziana. Next base: position 32,333,659 of record CM024643.1, read on the forward strand.
AAAAAAAAAGTTTAGAGTAAATTTGTTACATTGAGCAAAGTTTGGGATTTTTGGTGATTTTTTTTCCTTTTATGCTAAAGGCTAACGGCGCACATGATAAAATTTCTGTTTCTCAATTTCTCTGTTTCTCTGTTCCCCGGAACAGATTTGGAACAGAAATCCGTTTGGTAACGCAATTTGATTTCTCTATTTCTGAAACAGATTTCTATTCCAGAAATAGAGAAATCGAAGAAATCAGAAGCTGAAATTTTTAACTTCTCAGTTTCTGAAATAGAAATAGAAATAATTTTTTTTTCTCAACTTTTCAATTTAGTCCAAAATATTTTAGATCACTAATATTGAAATAGAAATAGAAATAGTTAATTTAGTCCAAAATATTTTAATGATTTTTTTAAATAATCATTTCAATCAATATTGATTGAAAATCTTAACCATTGGGCTAGATGGTGGGAATTGAATGAACAATGCTTCATTTGTTGCACGCAAGAGATTTCACGCATAGTAATAGTCAACTTGCCATATTCATATCTAATGAGTCTTTCTTCACCTACTCATTTATCTGGCTAACTATTTTTTTAATCATAAACTTCATATTGAGGCGGTAAAAATGAGTCAAATCATTAGGGTTTCATCCGATTTTTCTTTTATAAGGAAAAAAGATTTAATAAGGAATCTGTTGTTCTTGTAAGAGTGTTGATGAAAATACAGATTTTGATAATAAATTTTTAAATAATCCTAGTGTTGATAATTTTGAAAAAAATTGGTGACGATTTTTTAACATGGTGAGGATTTTTTTAACAAAATTTGGAAAGAAATTGGAATTAGACTTGAAGTTAGGATTTTTTTTTTTAGGAGATTAGACTATTATAATCATGGTTATCATTAGACTTATTTGATTAATGTGAAATCAATTTCGACAAAAACATAACGACATATTCACTACAATTGAATTTCAATTGATTTTTTTTTTGCCATGTTGTTTATTTTTCGAAAGAAAATATTACGTAATAGGAAACGTAAGCACATGTAATAGGAAATTTCATGAAATTGTATTTTCAACTTTTGTAATGTATTAGTATTATTTCGACTATTATTTTGTATTTGATGATTTCCTATATTTTTTTAGTATTATTTCGACTATTATTTTGTATTTGAGGATTTTCTATGTTGTTATCTAATCAATTTCTATTCCTAGAAATAGAAATTTTATTCTGTTATCAAACGGATTTCTATTCCAGAAATAGAAATTTTGAGTCGTTATCAAACATGTTTCTTTGCTTAGAAACTTGTCCGAAGAATAGAAATTGAGAAATTGATTTCTGGTCAGAAATCAATTTCTGGAACAGAAATTTTGTCATGCGCACCCTAAGCTGTTTTAGTTAATTGGGCCAAGTGGGATTGCATTGGACTTTGGCCCAAGGAGTCGGGTCCTATTCGGTCAAACTTGGATGGCTCGGTTCGAGGCCGGTTGACTAGGTTCAATTGAATTGACTTGTGGGATCCTGTTGACACCTAAATTTTACCCAATCATTTAGTAATTAATTGCATAAAAAAATTAAAATTAAAAAAAATAGTAAAATTGCATTTCATGTAGTCGCATTTGCATCGATACCAAAAGCCAACAAGACGTAGCAGCTCGTGGTCGATAATGTTCACAGAAGGGATGGTCTCTCTCCGCTTGTCCGAACGTGCAAAAGAGTGAAAGTCAAAAAAAGAGAGGAAGGAAGTTCTTGCACGTCCGTTGTCTCTCCCTCATTAATGCATGCGCATGCACGCACAAATTCGGCGGACGTGCAGACTCAAGGGGAAGCCTCGAAGAAGTAAAAGGAGCTCATTATATATTATAAAATATGCTCTATTAAGTGTGGGTTGTCAGGAAGCGAGAAATCTGTTGAAGGAGGAAGCAAATAATAAGCAAGAAAAGTCAAAAGTTGCGGCAATCCTATGGAAGGGAGAGACAAGTAGCCGTGTAAGAAGCCCCAAACAGGAAGAAGAAAGAAAAATCGAACGTCCACTTTCTCCCCCTCATTAATGCATGCACATGCACGCACGAAATGGGGGACGTGAAAATTCTACATGGCGCCTGCAAGAAGATGGGCTAACAATTCTATATTATTTTCCCTGCTGGACAGCAGAGTGCTGGCCGAAAGAAAGGTCTAAAAATAAAAAAAAAAAAAGCAAAGTTCAGCTTGGATTCTGGAAAAGTTGCGGCTGGATCGTTTCACACTAAAGTCGGCTATCTTCAAGAGGCGATGGAATGCCTATAAATAAGACCACAAGAAGCCACACAAAGGGGGGAGGAGCAGAAACGAAAAATTCATGAGAGAGGTTTTGTGAGAATTATTAAAAAAAAGGAGAGTCTGGGGAGAGACATACGAGTGGGGAGCGATTAAAAAAAGGAGTCCGTAGGGGAGGCGATTAAAAAAAGGAGGAAATTCACGAAGGGAGGGGGATGCTCGTTTGAGAGAAAGAAAAGAAAAGTGAAGTTGGGGGAGGATATTAAAATAATGAGGTGAATAGTGAGTGTCAGAAACCAAAAAGAAAGGGAAGTGTGAGAGAGACAGAGAAAAGAGGGAGAGGCTACGTAAGAGGAAAGGGGTGAGAGATAAAATAATAGAAAAACAAAAATCACTGTTTGTCTTCCTCCTCCGCACCTGCGCACGCGTCTCCCTCCGCGTCGATTTCGCGCCCGCACCTCCGCCACCACCGCTCTACCAACACCTCCGGGCCGCCATCTCCGAACGCCCGCAAGCTCCACCGGCACACCCGCGCCCGGCCTTCCGCCCTCGACACCGCGCTGCTCACCAACGCCGGAACGCCCACCGCCGCGCCTCGCCACTCCAGCCGCGACAACCGCTCCACCGCCCTCTACCCGCAGCCGCAAAGCCACCGAGCCGCGCCGGTCGCCCCTCCGGAGTCCTCTACCCAATTTGCTGCACCAAATCTGCAACCCAGCCACGCCAGGCGGACCCGTGGTGTTGATCCACCCTTCACTGTGTGACGTCCGCGCCACCACCGCCTCAGCCCGCGACGCCTCCGCCTCCTGCGGCCACTCCAGCCCGAGCAACCCGACGTCCGAACGCCCGCCTGCTGTGCCCTTTCTCCGGTGACCTGCCCTCGCCGGACTTACTCCGATCAGCCCCCTTGGAGACCCACAAGCACAAGCCGTGTGTGGGTAGCAAAAAAAGAGCAAAAAGAAAAACAAAAAAAGGAAAAAGAAAATCAATTTAGGTAGTTTTCTTTTTCTTTTATTTACTTATCTACCTTATTTTTGTTATTTTATTGCTTTATTCGTTCTCTTGTAGTTTAATTACCCTTTTATGTGAAATTGAAATTGCATGGTAGGAAATTGCCTCGGAAACTAGTGATTATCAGTCCGATTTTCGCGCCCGAAATCCGACTCGCAATCACTCTAAAAATTGCTAGTCCGATCTCCCGCCCGAGATCCGATTCGTGATTTATTTGAAATTGGCCAACCCGATCTCACGTGCGAGATACGGTTTGTCAATTTAGGGTATTAATACTATGTGATTTGCTGTGGTGTTATTTAAATTAATTTTCTTTAAAAAAAAAATTCAAAAGATGTAGGTTAGAATTAGGGTTTGCATGTTTAGAATTGAAGTTTTATTTTAAATAAAAAAAAAAAATCAATTTCCTTAAGGTGGTTAGTTTTTTTTTTATTGCATGTTTAATTATTAGGCGATTGTTAATTTTGAAAATTAAAAAAAGAAAAAAAGAAAAGGGAAATTAGAGTTAGATTTGCTTTTCTTATTTTGCGTATTTAGAATAGGGATTTTATTTTAAATCATGAAAAAGAAAACAAAAAGAAAGCATATTCATTTAGATTGTTAGTCTTTTTATTATTTAATTTGCACGTTAAATTTTAATTTAAAATTAACAAAAAAACCATCATGCATAATTCATGTAGAATTAAGACATTATTTGCATATCATTGCATTTTAGAGTAAGACTGCACGTAATTTAATTCTCGATAATAGTTTTTAAGTAGATTGCATTTTAGTTAGGCATTTCTAAGTTAGGATAGCATTCTAGTTTAAATTAGGATTTGACATAATTTCATTCCTAATTCAAATTTGATGACATTTTAACTTAGGTAGATAATTTCCACTTTTTTATAATTCCGAATTTCATAAAAAATACAAAAAAAAATGTCTTAGAATAAATTAGTTTTATTTTTTAGGATAAATTGCATTTGAAAAAGAGAAAAAAATGTCATGCACATGTCATATAGAACTAGGTTCATGAAATGCACTTCATTTAGTTTTTTTTTTGGCCCATTTAATTGGAAATCACCTATCATTAGAATTAGGTCATTTTGTTCGTTTAGATTGCACATTTAATTATGGAACAATCATAATTTCGAATTTCATGGAAAATACCTAAAAAATTGTCTTTGAATAAATTAATTATTTTGAATAGATTGCATGCTCATTAAGAAAACACAAAAACATCTCATTTGCATCATGTAGCTTAGGCCATGTTATTATGTCATATCATGTCATATTAAATTACTAGCCTGCATTGCATATAGATTAAGTTCCCATTAAATAAAGTGAAAACCAAAAAGAAAAAGAAATTGCGTGTTAATTAGAAATCACATCTAAGATTGATGATGTGGATTTTGATTTAACCACGCAGATGCTTTCGTTGCTTTGAGGTAAATTTTTGCAATTTATTCACTGTTTTATCTGGGTGTTAAATTGGTGGTTTGCGCACCCGCATGATCACCTCATATGTTAGGAAGATAAATTAAAATCAATTCAAGCTGCAAGCAAAATATTTTTGAAACAAAAGAAAAGGTACCGAAAGGGCATTAGAGAAATCTAGTGTAACCAAGTCCCCGTACCCATAATCTCTCGGTTCGTAGGAGTAAAGTAAATCTCCCACTACTTTACTTGGGTTTCTAATCGACCCACCAAAAATAGATTAGTGGCGACTCCTAATTGAAAATCATTTGCATGTAAGAACTCAAACCTAAGTCGCGAATTGGTATGGGCTTGGGAGAGCCCGAGTTAAGTCTAGGCTTAGCAATCCATTAGCCGAACCCTTAGGTGGTCCAAAACCCGCTTCGGGGAGGTCGCGACAGCTTGGCGACTCCGCTGGGGACTTGATTTAAGACTTTAGTGGACTTAGGCCAATTTTCATTTTGAAAAATATTTTTGTTTAGCAGCGAGGATTCCAGGTACGTCCCTAACATTTAAGGTGTTAAATGTTCTTGCAAGACGGGAAGTATAAGGGGAAGTGTTTGCTGACATTTGTTTTGCAGGGAGGCGTAGGAATGTATGGTTTACTTTCACTTATGAAGTGTTGCTTGATATAAATTGTCGTGCATGCCTTGCATCTAGCACTACACTATTGCACACACAACCCGCCGCCGGACCTGGGCCGCATAGGATCATCTAGGATGGTATTGAGATGGATACCACTTCGACCGCATGCCCGCGGTATGAGTCGCCCATCTCAATCCCGAAGTTTCTTTTGGTGTCAAGAGTACCCACCTCGGTTCGCGTGCCCGCAACCCAGTCGGCTCTTTGACCAAGCTGAAGTCATGAGGACCCGACATAGTCCACAAGCCCGTGGCTAGTCCGATCATCCTTGTGGCTCCACTTTGATAAGCCTTATAGATTAGAAATCGAGCCACTTACCATGCGCATGTCTATGTGATTGCTCACCATTGGTAAAGTAAGTTCCCTAATTTTTTGCTTTTGCAATTTACTTACTTTATCGCATTATTTTTGTCGGTCCATGGCATTAGGATTGTCCTGAGTCTTGATCAATATACAATGGGGATATCGGACATTCGGATTATTCTCCCTCCGAAGGAAGAGCTTAGCACCTGGTGGGACAGGTTAGACCAAGCTGGTCGTCAGTTCGTAGAGTCGCACATTGGACGACTACTTCCACTGCTGCATATCAACATCCATGGCGGCCTCATCCAAGCACTTGCTCATTGTTGGTGCCCCGAGACATCTACTTTCATCTTTGGCGGTAAGCATGAACTCACGCCCACCTTGGAAGAGTATAGCATTGCCATAGGGAAATCTTTGGAAGCTGATTTAATTAGCCCACCTATCGGAATAGACCCCGTTGTGGCCTTATCCGATTTTTTAAGAATTAAGGAGGACAATGTAAGAAAGGTTTTAAAAGCTCACCGCAATACATGTCATTTATCTTTTCTAAAAGAGTGTTTTGAAAATGGCAATTCATTTCAAATGCGAAGGGTTTTCCTTTTAGCGTTCTTTGGGTTTATAGTTTTTCCTCATTCCAAGAATGCCATTAACCCTTTGATTGCTCAATTAGTTAAACAAGTGTTGGAAGAAAAAAATTTTGTAAACATTGTTTTGACTGAAACTTTTCTTTCTCTCACTCGATTTAAAGAAGGTGGTGATAAAATTTTCCATTCCTCTCCTGAGCTTTTGCAAATTTGGTTCCTTTCTCATATAAAAGGGTTTGGTGGTTTAATGACTATACATGATGTTAATAGCTCTAATCACCCTATTTTGAGATTTGAAAGCAAGCAAAAACATGCCCCAGATCACCATTATTCTAGATGGTTAGCTTTCATGAAAAAACCAACTTCCAAGGGTTTCCTATGGCATGCTAAGTGGTTCCAAGTTCGTGTGGCGAGACTCTCATGTGGAGCTGTTGGCCCAATTCCTTTACTGGGATTCACTGGAGCAATGGAATATTATCCGACTAGAGTGACCCGTCAGTATCAAGTTGTGCAAGAACTTCCCCCGGCATTGCAAGCAGATCCGCTCCGAGTAAGTTTCGTTGATGGAGATCAAGACCATGAGGATTCCATTCTCACGATCAAATCAATGTGGGACATGTGTCATCCACGAAAGCTCAAATGGCCTGAGGAGGAGCTGAAGGGTAAAGAAAGGAAGTACTATGCCTCAACTAAATACATTCAACAACACAAGATCCCAAAGGAGTTACTTCCAAAGATACCAGAGGTGCCACTGAAGATCACCAACAGCGCTGAGAATAAACGCCTCAAAAGGGTTGCTGAAAAATTTCAAGAGGAGAATAAGCGATTGCGCCGAGTGGTGTCCCGAGTGTATATTGATCAAGCTAGATGAAGTGCTTGAATCAATCTTGTTGTTTTCATTTCTAGACTAATGTTTAGGAAATTGAGTCGTTTACTTTCCTAGTTTATTTGTTTAGGGCATTTCGAGTTTCTATTTTGTTAGGCTGTGTCAAAAACTCTCTTAATAAAATTTTTTAGACCATTGCCATGGATCGGCGTGTTTCATATGAGATACTTATTTTGTTCATTTCTGAATTTAGGTGATAACGGATCCGCCACGTTCACCTATTATTACCCGATCAAGAGCTAAAATGGCTGACCAAACCGAGATGCGTGATCGTATTACCAGCATGGAAGATCAGCTCAAACAGTTGCTTACATCTATGCAACTTATGACTGCCCAAATCGAATCCCTCCGGGTGAATCCCGTTTCTGCACCTGCTCTACCTGAGTTAATAATCCCAAAACAGGCAAGGAAGGTCCAGATGGTTGATGATGACATGCCTGAATTGGAGGATGACATACTTCCAATCACCGCCGAGAAAGCCAAGTCGACAAAGACTCCTAAGACGGAGCAAGGTGAACGCCTTGCGAAACTTGAAGAGAAAGTGAAACAATTGCAAGGGTCGCGAACTCACTTCCACTTGACCTCCGTCTGTTTATGAGAAGGTTAAGACGCCAAACAAGTTTAAAATGCCGGAGTTCGAGAAGTATGATGGTACTTCTTGCCCGAAAGCTCACCTGCGCAGATGTACCATGTAAGGATGGCTCAACATGTCAAAAATGAGCCCCTTATGATCCAATCATTCCAAATGAGTTTGGTCGGGCCTGCACTGAACTGGTATATTATGAAAAACATAAACCTCCTCGACACTTGGAATGAGGTGGCCGATGCATTTCTCAAGCAGTACAAGTTCAATATGGACATTGCACCTTCACGAGAGGACCTCGAACGAATGGAGAAAAAGAGGAGTGAGTCGTTTAAAGAATATGCCATAAGGTGGCGAAATCGCCGCCCAAATCACTCCCGAACCCACGGACAAAGAACTGATGAAGTTGTTCGTCAAAACCCTCCCATTTGAGTTTCGTAATCGGATGGCCAGCACGTATGTTGAGAACTTCAATCAACTTATCCCAGTGGGTGAACAAATTGAGACAGGGCTGAGAGATGGATGGTTTAATGAACCAACCCCTGCAGGCAAAAGATTTATTGCAAGGAAAGACAAAGAACCGACCACTGAAGTTAATGTTGCATATGCGCAACCAGCCCCTAGTAAGCCTCCGATTGTTCGTGTCCCTGGGAATAAGCAAGATGGAGGCCGAATGCATGCACCGCGACAATTCACCAAAAGGCAGTTCTCTCCTCTTCCTGGTCCTTTATCTCAGGTCCTGCTGATACTCCAGAAGAAGGGATTGATCTCTCACGAACCAAAGCGACCCAATGCTGAAAAATTCTCCAATTATGATCCCTCCAAAAATGTGAATATCATATGGGAGAGGTGGGCCATTCAACTGATGAATGCATGACTTTGAAGCACAAGATCCAAAATTTATTGGATACTAAGGCATTTTCTTTCCGTGCCACCCAACCAAATGTCAAGAAGAATCCGTTGCCAGAACATGAGGGAAACGTGAATGCAATCTTTGAGTTCAATGCTGGCAAAAAGATGAACTTGAAGATGTCTCAAAGATATCTACAGCGGATTAGTTAGAGTTGGTTACTATCCGACAGATGAGAATCCTCCCTTCCCTACCATGAAGGAAAGGGTTCAAGAAATGGTTAAGGCTGGCATGATCGGGTATGCTGATCAAACTGGAGTAGTGTCAACTATCTCTCAAGTCATCATTGATTGGGAGAAAGAATTTGCTGAGCTAAGTACTGAAAAGAGTGAACCAGATCCGTTGATCGAGGACATGCCCCCACTTGAGGACGCCTCCGACCACGAAGAACTATTAGTGGAAGTGCCTTCAACTGATGAGGAGATAATAATTGAGGTGCCCCAGTTGTATCAGTACAACAATAACAAAGCTGTCCCCTGGTCATACGAGCTAGATGTTGACCTGATTACAAGGTCTGGTCGAACCTATGCTCAAGCTAATACTCAACCTGCAAAGCTAGTTACTGATGAGGAGGCTAAAGAATTTCTGGCTATAATCAAAGCGAGTGAGTATAACGTGGTCGACCAGTTGCGAAAATTGCCTGCTCAAATCTCTTTACTTGAACTCTTGCAAACGTCTCCTACGCATCAAAAGTCTCTAATGAAGGTCTTGAGTGAAGTTCATGTACCGGAGACGATCGAGGTAAACAGGTTGGAGGAATTTGTAGGGTCGATCCTTCTCAAAGATTTAATAGCCTTTTCTGATGAAGAATTCCCTCTTGAGGGGAGGGGACATACTAAGGCGTTATATATATCTGTCAAGTGCAAGGCGTCTCATGTGGCTCGAGTACTAATTGATAATGGGTCTGCCTTGAATATCTATCCATTGGCGACTCTTCATCGCCTTAAAATAGATCCTTCAAAAATAAATGCTGCAAAGACCTCCGTCCGAGCTTTTGATGGTACAAGAAAGGAGGTGATAGGGGGAGACCCACCTTGACCTACAAATAGGTCCGGTGATGTTCAACGTCCTTTTCCGTGTAATGGACATCCCTACTGGATTCAATTTCCTGTTAGGTCGTCCTGGATTCATATCTTTGCTGAGCTGTGCCATCAAGTCTTCACCAAAGCGTGAAATTTGTCGTCAAAGGAAAGCTAGTCATTGTTCATGGCGAGGAGGATCATCGGATTTATCATGAGACGGCCATCCCTTATGTCGAGCCGGAACCTAGGGAGGAGTCGAGTTACCAATCGTTCGAGCTCGTGTCCACTATTCATGCATCTCGAGGATCGACACCACCCATCCCTGATGTGTCAAATGCAGCGGTTATGGTAGCAAGAGTGATGGTTGGAAATGGCTTTATTCCTGGTCGTGGACTTGGTAAAAAAGAGCATGGCATCCGAAATCCGATTGAAACCCCTCGAAGGTCTCGCTCCGCCGGATTAGGATACCATGGAAGAGGGGGAAGACATGAACAGGAGAGGAAAAACTCATTATTCATCGATATTCGCAGGACATTCCCCCTGCCCGCTAGAATGATGCATGATGAAGGAGGAGTGATCGACACCCGAGGAATCGCGCCCGATGGATGGAGTAGCATGGATGACCCGACAACTTCAAAGACAGAGGATCCAGATAATGAGATGGAAGGGATCACGACCCTATTCGATGATCTCCTTATAGGCGCCATTGACGAAGAACCATCGGAGGAAATGGGTGCTAGCCCACAAGAGTAACACATTTACTTTTCTGTACTCCCCTGCGCGGGAATCTTATTGCTTTTAATGTTTTCTAGGAGTTGCTTTCGCTTTGATTGTCGCATTTTGCATATCGCTTGTTAGGAGTTGATGTTTGCTTTAATTGTCGTACTTTCCATTCCAACAAATGTAATTTGATTGATGAATATCGATTACAATTACAAGCTTTATTTTGAGGGCATGATGGGGTATACCAAACCAGCCCGGTGATGATATCCAACCAATGAAAGAAAAGAAAAATCCAAGGAGAATTCTGAGGCCTGGGCTTCATCATGCTTTCTCGTATCAAAAGATTTTCCAAATGTTTTGCCAAATTTTTTGAAACAAAAAAAAAAAAAGTCAAAAAAAAAAAAAAAAAAAAAGAGAGAAAATTTTGAAAAAGAAAAATCCTAAGGAAGGATGGAAAATTCAAAAAGAAGAAGATAAGACATCCATGTCGTTTAGTCCTGTGTGTCTTTTTAAATTATCCATTTTATGTTTCAGGAGCAACCTTATGGTAGACAAGGAGGTGAAATTGGGTCAGTCCAATATCATGAGTGATGACAGTGAAGACCCTGAGGAGTCGAATGGTGACTCCATTGAAGTACAGCATAGTTGGGAGCAGCATGAAAAACCCAAAGTTCTCACCCCCGAGCAAACAGTCACTATCAATTTGAGTGATACCGAAGATCCCAAAGAGATAAAAATCGGGGCAAATCTTCCCAAAGATGAGGCCGAGCACCTGACTCAGTTGCTAAAAGAATATCAGGATATCTTTGCCCGGACGTACGCCGATATGCCAGTTTAGATCCATCTATTGTGGAACATTGTTTGCCCACTAATCCAGACGTGCACCCTAAGAAGCAGAAGCTTCGGAGGACTAAACCGGAGCTCTCAAAGAAGATAGAAGAGGAGGTAATGAAACTCCTCAAAGTGGGATTTATCGAAGTCTCGCAAAGTATCCCGAATGGGTAGCCAACATAGTACCGAGTCATGAAGAAAGACGGTCGAGTCCGAGTGTGTGTTGATTATCGGGATTTGAACAAGGCCAGCCCAAAAGACGATTTCCCATTGCCACATATCGATGTTCTCGTGGATAGTACTGCCGGATTTGAATTATTCTCTTTCATGGATGGTTTTTCTGGGTACAATCGAGATAAGAATGAAGGTTGAAGACAAAGAGAAGACAGCATTTATCACCCCGTGGGGAACCTTTCATTATAAGGTCATGCCCTTCGGACTAAAAAATGCAGGGGGCAACTTACCAACGAGCCATGGTTACGTTGTTCCATGACATGATGCATGAAGAAATTGAGGTATATGTCGATGATATGATTGCAAAACCCGACCGGGAAGAAGTCATGTCAAAACCCTCAAGAAGTTATTTGAGCGGCTTCGTGAATTCAAGCTCCGTTTAAATCCTGCCAAGTGTGTGTTCGGGGCAACGTCAGGTAAATTACTTGGGTTCATTGTGAGTAGTAAAGGGATCGAGATTGACCCATCTAAAGCCAAGGCAATATGTGAGCTACAACCTCCATCGACAGCGAAGGAGGTCCGGAGTCTCCTAGGGAGACTGAATTACATTGCACGATTCATTTCTCAACTCTCTGAGACTGCAAAGCCATTCTTCAAACTCTTGAAGAAAAACGTACAAGTTGAGTGGAATGATGAATGTCGAGAGGCGTTCGATAAGCTGAAGCAATATTTGATGAGTCCACCCGTTCTTGTCCCACCAATATCGGGGCATCCTTTGATTTTGTACCTCACAATCCATAGTGAGTCACTGGGTGCGATGTTAGCTCAGAAAAGTCCCGTGGATCAGAGGGAACGAGCTATTTACTACCTAAGTAAAAAGTTCACTATCTCGAGCTAAAATATTCTCGATGCTGAAAAAACTTGTGCTGCGTTAGTATGGGTATTGCATAGATCGACAAGTACACATTGCATTACCAGGCGTTTCGTGGCCGAGAACGACCCCATCAAGTATTTATTTAATCAACCAGCTCTGGTGGGAAAGTTAGCTAAATGGCAGGTCTTGATTTCAGAATTCGACGTGCAGTTCATACCACAAAAATCAGTTAAAGGCCGAGTAATTGCTGATATATTGGCCGAGAATCCTAGAACCATGAATGATGATGATTATCCCCTGGATGATCGTATTTTGGCCGTAAATGAAGATGCATGGTCCATGTTCTTTGATGGAGCTGTGAACTTGTCCGGTTCCTGTGCCGGGGGCGTTGATATCCCCTGCACGGACAACATCACCCAGTAGCCGCGAAATTGATATTCCCATGCACTAACAATATAGCTGAATATGAAGCTTGTATTCTCGGACTTCAGGCCGCAATTGGAATGGGAGTGGCCAAATTGAAAGTATATGGAGATTCTGCACTGATCATACTCCAGACTATAGGTGAATGGAAGACCAGGGATGCCAAATTACTGCCGTATCACAAGTACCTCGAAGAGTTGGTGAAAGAGTTCGATGAAATCTCGTTTGACTACTTGGCTAGATCTCATAATCAATTCGCCGATGCCCCGGCAACATTGTCATCTATGTTGCAAGTTACTGATGGTTTAGAAGTTGAGCCTTTGAAAATTGAGGTTCTAGCCAAACCTTCTTATTGTATGGTGGTGAATGAAGAGCTTGATGAGAAGCCATGGTATTACGATATCATGAACTATATTCAAAAGCAGAAATTTCCTGAAGGAAGCACTCCAGCTGATAGAAAATACATAATGAAGATGGCCTCAAAATTCTTCGTTAGTGGTAAGAATTTATACAAGAGGTCTTATGATTCAGTTTTATTGAGATGCGTAGATGAAGCAGAAGCTACCCAAATCATGCAAGAAGTGCATGAAGGAGTTTGTGGCCCACACATGAATGGGCACATGTTAGCCAAAAAGATTATGAGATTGGGTTACTATTGGCTTGCGCTGGAAAGTGACTACATACAGCATGTTAGAAGTTGCCATCGTTGCCAAATTCATGGAGATAAAATAAATGTTCCTCCAACGGAGTTACACCAACTATCTGAGCCATGGCCTTTCTCAATGTGGGGGATTGATGTGATTGGCCCGATAAATCCTAAAGCTTCAAATGGGCACCGATTCATATTGGTGGCAATAGATTATTTTTCAAAGTGGATTGAAGCCGCATCATATGCTAATGTCACGGCCCGAAATGTTGTGAAGTTTATTAAGCGTGACATAATCGCCCGTTATGGTGTCCCCGAAGCAATTGTCACTGACAATGGGACAAATCTGAATAACAAGTTTGTTGATGAGTTGTTCAAGAAGTTCAAAATCAAGCATTTGAATTCATCACCATACCGCCCACAAATGAATGGAGCTGTTGAGGCAGCTAATAAGAACATCAAGAAGATCTTGGCTAAGACGGCCGAAAATTATCGGGATTGGCATGACAGGTTACCCTTTGCTCTAATGGCATATCGGACATCGATCCGAACATCTACCGGGGCTACCCCTTTCTCCTTAGTCTATGGCATGGAGGCAGTCTTGCCTGTGGAAGTAGAAATCCCCTCTTTGAGAATCTTATCCCAAGTGGAATTGTCCGAGGCAGAATGGACACGACAAAGGTTCGAACAGTTGAACCTGATTGATGAGAAAAGGTTAAAAGCTCTTTGCCATGGTCAGGCTTATCAACAAAGAGTAGCCAAGTCTTTCAATCAGAAAGTACGGCCGAGACACTTCGAAGTAAATGATCTAGTTCTAAGAAATGTGTTGCCGATTTTTCCTGATCCTGGAGGCAAATTTGCTCCAAATTATAGAGGCCCATATATGGTGAAGAGGGTGCTCCCTGGTGGTGCCTTAATTCTCACAGAAATGGATGGTCGTGAGTTTTCTAATCCCGTTAACTCCGATGCGGTGAAGAAATATTACCCTTGATAGAATTTGTTGTAAATTGAGGGTACTCATTTCTTCATTGAATTGTGTGGAATGGATTGAAAGAGATGAAAAGTAGGCCATGTTCCATACACATATCGAACTCATTTGATTCGGAATATCAGGCGTGTCGACCCAAAGTCAGTTCAATTAAATGAAAAAAGAAATGCCCTGAGGACACCACCAGCGCCTCGGCCTGGTGGCATGGGGAATGAATGGGTCCGAGAGCGACCAGGGTTCGATCCCTGGAAACGGCAGCAAGTTTGCCGAACCAAAAAAAAAATAACAAAAAAAAAAAAAAAAAAGAAAAAAAAAAACATTTTTTTTTCTTTTTTTTCCTTTCTTTTTTCAATCCTTTTCTTTCTTTTCTGAGCTGCAAACTCTTTGTGCTCAAAGCTGATGAGTTCATGAAGTGATTGTGACCCTTCAAAGGAGAATTTTGCATTATAGTTTTATTTGTTTGAATTACCAATCCACTGAAGATTATCATCGCAGATCAAGATAATGAATGATGTGGAATGGATTGAACATTCTAAATGAGACATGTCAGAATGATGAAAGGCGAGTCATATCCTATACACAGTCCCTTGTTCATACACCGGTGAGACGAGTGTAGGAAGTTCCATGTCTGTGAGGTAAAGAGTTCTCTCGCGAAAGGTACAATGATCGAAATGACGAGAGGTGGTTTGTTCTCTATCCCAAACACTACATGATCATCCATTGTTTAAACCCTTTTGAGCCCACACATGTGGATAATTTTTAAATTACCCCTGTCAAGAACCACCCCACATTGGGGCATGCTGGAGGTAAGACGACATCATGAGGTGAGGACATTGATAGGAATATTCTTGCTCTCGCTTGCATCAATCTTCAGGTATTGCTATTACATTGAATTCATACGGTAATTTAAGTGCCTTAGAATGATGAAGAGCAGTTCTTTCTCTATCTTACACACTTTATCCATTGCGTACCCCTTTGAGCCTGTAAATTCGTTTCATTTAAACCCAATTGGTGATCATCCCCCACACTGGGGCAAGGCAAAAAGGCAAATGTTCAAGCAGCAGAATCCCGAGTGCCGAAAAAAATCCCAAGAACCCAAATGTTGAAACATTACATGGTGATTCAATACATGTAATGTGTCAAAAGTCATAAAAAAAAAAAACACACAGAAGGGGCATGAAAAAGCAGTGTGCCTAGTAAAAGCAAGGCCAATGCCCATAGAAAATGAAAGAAAGAGTCGAAATAGATGATGATCAATTGTAAAATGTTGAATTCCCAATGGAGTGGTACTCAAAGAACTCAAATGTCAAGTTTTTATAGTACTTATGAGGAAAATCCCAATGGTGGAGAAGAAGACCCGTGACAATGCCGAGATGAGCACCAATTCTCATCCCCTTATACACATTTTGAGCCTAATAATCCATTCATTTCTCAACCCATGAACTTGGCCTACGTTACGTCCCTTACAAAGTCTCTTCAGATTAGGGCACTGAAATTAATGTAGGAATTCATATGTTTATAAGCATTGCTCGAAGAAGTGTGAGCAAGACCATTTCTATCTCATTTCGCAAGTTACTTGACTTGTAAACCCGGAGATGATTGCAAAGTATTATTCTTCCATTAGCCTTGACTCGAAGAGTCCTCTTTGTTGAGCCATTGACCAAGCCCACATTACGTCTTGATAAAGGCCTCTCGGATTGACAAGGTCGTACCACTTGCGAGAATACTCGAACCCTCGTCGACATGATGAAAGTAAGATTGAGTGATTCCTGTGATCCCACATTAATGGTTGGGACAAAATAGCCTTCTTAATGAGAGTGAGTGAAAGTCCTTTCTAACTGAAAGTCTCTCATTTGGTATTCTTGAAAATCCACGTCATGAGTGAAAATTGTCTTAAGTGATGATTCTCCCTGAAATTTGGTGGTGCAAATATGGTAAAACCATCATGCACAAATCTTGAAAAAAAAACTTCAGTGGAGTTTGGAGTGAGCTGAATTGCTTACTTCTTTGGTAAATGCATGTATTTTTTGCTCTAATCATGTCTGACAGGTAATATTTCCTCGAAGACTCAAGAGCTCCTGACATTCAGGTTCCTTTCAGAAGCCTCGAGGTGAGAAACCTCCATGTATATTTGAAGTACATCCTTCATGTTCCAAAACTTCTTTCTACCCAGAGGTAAGTGACCTCCACGAATATCTCAGGTTTGTCCTAGGTATTCCCAAATTCTTGATATATGTCTCAAAAACTTTTTTGTTAAGCATTTCATTCTGGATATGAATGCTTTCTGATCTTTTTCGTTATACCTTGGTCTGGACCTAGGTATTTCGAGTCCTCTTAATTCAATATTCATCTCACCTAACATTGAGTGTCTATTGGTTAAGTCCCTCAATCCTCTTAATTCAATATTCATCTCACCTAACATTGAGTGTCTATTGATTAAGTCCCCCAAAGTCTTGACATCTCAGTCTGGATCTGGATGTCTCAAAACCTTTTTGTTAAGCATTTCATTCTGGATATGAATGCTTTCTGATCTTTTTCGTTATACCTTAGCCTGGATCGAGGTATTTCGAATCCTCTTAATTCAATATTCATCTCACCTAATATTGAGTGTCTATTGGTTAAGTCCCCAATCCTCTTAATTCAATATTCATCTCACCTAACATTGAGTGTCTATTGATTAAGTCCCCTAAAGTCTTGACATCTCAGTCTGGATCTGGATGTCTCAAAATTTTTTGTTAAGCGTTTCATTCTCGATATGAATGCTTTCGATCTTTTCGTTATACCTTAGTCTGGATCTAGGTATTTCGAATCCTCTTAATCCAATATTCATCTTACCTAACATTGAGTGTCTATTGGTTAAGTCCCCAATTTCATGACATCTCAGTCTGGATCTGGATGTCTCAAATCTCGTCTATCTTACTCGCTATACCTTAGTGTGAATATAGGTATTTCGAGTCATCTGAATTCAACAAGGCATCTCACCTAACATTGAGCGTCTGTTGGATAAATTCATGTGGACTCTTCAGGAAACCTGGACACTTGCTGAGCAGATGAAAATTCATCCTGTACTTCACGATGCTCTGACTAGTAAGTAATTACAGGTATGCTTTCCTCTTCAATATCTCCCATTTGCATTCATGACATTGCATTTAAAAATATATATATATATATATATAGTCCCGCCAAAGTGTCATCCATTGCATGTTCATGGTTAAAATTTAGGTATCATATTGTCTTTGAATGCAACCTCTGCGAGCTCACCCTCAAAGAGGGGCAGCTGTTAACACCTAAATTTTACCCAATCATTTAGTAATTAATTGCATAAAAAAATTAAAATTAAAAAAAATAGTAAAATTGCATTTCATGTAGTCGCATTTGCATCGATACCAAAAGCCAACAAGACGTAGCAGCTCGTGGTCGATAATGTTCACGAAGGGATGGTCTCTCTCCGCTTGTCCGAACGTGCAAAAGAGTGAAAGTCAAAAAAAGAGAGGAAGGAAGTTCTTGCACGTCCGTTGTCTCTCCCTCATTAATGCATGCGCATGCACGCACAAATCGGCGGACGTGCGAGACTCAAGGGAAGCCTCGAAGAAGTAAAAGGAGCTCATTATATATTATAAAATATGCTCTATTAAGTGTGGGTTGTCAGGAAGCGAGAAATCTGTTGAAGGAGGAAGCAAATAATAAGCAAGAAAAGTCAAAAGTTGCGGCAATCCTATGGAAGGGAGAGACAAGTAGCCGTGTAAGAAGCCCCAAACAGGAAGAAGAAAGAAAAATCGAACGTCCACTTTCTCCCCCCTCATTAATGCATGCACATGCACGCACGAAATGGGGGACGTGAAAATTCTACATGGCGCCTGCAAGAAGATGGGCTAACAATTCTATATTATTTTCCCTGCTGGACAGCAGAGTGCTGGCCGAAAGAAAGGTCTAAAAAATAAAAAAAAAAAAGCAAAGTTCAGCTTGGATTCTGGAAAAGTTGCGGCTGGATCGTTTCACACTAAAGTCGGCTATCTTCAAGAGGCGATGGAATGCCTATAAATAAGACCACAAGAAGCCACACAAAGGGGGAGGAGCAGAAACGAAAAATTCATGAGAGAGGTTTTGTGAGAATTATTAAAAAAAAAAGGAGAGTCTGGGAGAGACATACGAGTGGGGAGCGATTAAAAAAAGGAGTCCGTAGGGGAGGCGATTAAAAAAAGGAGGAAATTCACGAAGGGAGGGGGATGCTCGTTTGAGAGAAAGAAAAGAAAAGTGAAGTTGGGGGAGGATATTAAAATAATGAGGTGAATAGTGAGTGTCAGAAACCAAAAAGAAAGGGAAGTGTGAGAGAGACAGAGAAAAGAGGGAGAGGCTACGTAAGAGGAAAGGGGTGAGAGATAAAATAATAGAAAAACAAAAATCACTGTTTGTCTTCCTCCTCCGCACCTGCGCACGCGTCTCCCTCCGCGTCGATTTCGCGCCCGCACCTCCGCCACCACCGCTCTACCAACACCTCCGGGCCGCCATCTCCGAACGCCCGCAAGCTCCACCGGCACACCCGCGCCCGGCCTTCCGCCCTCGACACCGCGCTCTCACCAACGCCGGAACGCCCACCGCCGCGCCTCGCCACTCCAGCCGCGACAACCGCTCCACCGCCCTCTACCCGCAGCCGCAAAGCCACCGAGCCGCGCCGGTCGCCCTCCGGAGTCCTCTACCCAATTTGCTGCACCAAATCTGCAACCCAGCCACGCCGGGCGGACCCGTGGTGTTGATCCACCCTTCACCGTGTGACGTCCGCGCCACCACCGCCTCGCCCGCGACGCCTCCGCCTCCCGCGCCACTCCAGCCCGAGCAACCCGACGTCCGAACGCCCGCCCGCTGTGCCCTTTCTCCGGTGACCTGCCCTCGCCGGACTTACTCCGATCAGCCCCTTGGAGACCCACAAGCACAAGCCGTGTGTGGGTAGCAAAAAAAGAGCAAAAAGAAAAACAAAAAAGGAAAAAGAAAATCAATTTAGGTAGTTTTCTTTTTCTTTTATTTACTTATCTACCTTATTTTTGTTATTTTATTGCTTTATTCGTTCTCTTGTAGTTTAATTACCCTTTTATGTGAAATTGAAATTGCATGGTAGGAAATTGCCTCGGAAACTAGTGATTATCAGTCCGATTTTCGCGCCCGAAATCCGACTCGCAATCACTCTAAAAATTGCTAGTCCGATCTCCCGCCCGAGATCCGATTCGTGATTTATTTGAAATTGGCCAACCCGATCTCACGTGCGAGATACGGTTTGTCAATTTAGGGTATTAATACTATGTGATTTGCTGTGGTGTTATTTAAATTAATTTTCTTTAAAAAAAAAAAATTCAAAAGATGTAGGTTAGAATTAGGGTTTGCATGTTTAGAATTGAAGTTTTATTTTAAATAAAAAAAAAAATCAATTTCCTTAAGGTGGTTAGTTTTTTTTTATTGCATGTTTAATTATTAGGCGATTGTTAATTTTGAAAATTAAAAAAAAGAAAAAAAAGAAAAGGGAAATTAGAGTTAGATTTGCTTTTCTTATTTTGCGTATTTAGAATAGGGATTTTATTTTAAATCATGAAAAAGAAAACAAAAAGAAAGCATATTCATTTAGATTGTTAGTCTTTTTATTATTTAATTTGCACGTTAAATTTTAATTTAAAATTAACAAAAAAAACCATCATGCATAATTCATGTAGAATTAAGACATTATTTGCATATCATTGCATTTTAGAGTAAGACTGCACGTAATTTAATTCTCGATAATAGTTTTTAAGTAGATTGCATTTTAGTTAGGCATTTCTAAGTTAGGATAGCATTCTAGTTTAAATTAGGATTTGACATAATTTCATTCCTAATTCAAATTTGATGACATTTTAACTTAGGTAGATAATTTCCACTTTTTTATAATTCCGAATTTCATAAAAAAATACAAAAAAAAATGTCTTAGAATAAATTAGTTTTATTTTTTAGGATAAATTGCATTTGAAAAAGAGAAAAATGTCATGCACATGTCATATAGAACTAGGTTCATGAAATGCACTTCATTTAGTTTTTTTTTTAGGCCCATTTAATTGGAAATCACCTATCATTAGAATTAGGTCATTTTGTTCGTTTAGATTGCACATTTAATTATGGAACAATCATAATTTCGAATTTCATGGAAAATACCTAAAAAATTGTCTTTGAATAAATTAATTATTTTGAATAGATTGCATGCTCATTAAGAAAACACAAAAACATCTCATTTGCATCATGTAGCTTAGGCCATGTTATTATGTCATATCATGTCATATTAAATTACTAGCCTGCATTGCATATAGATTAAGTTCCCATTAAATAAAGTGAAAACCAAAAAAGAAAAAGAAATTGCGTGTTAATTAGAAATCACATCTAAGATTGATGATGTGGATTTTGATTTAACCACGCAGATGCTTTCGTTGCTTTGAGGTAAATTTTTGCAATTTATTCACTGTTTTATCTGGGTGTTAAATTGGTGGTTTGCGCACCCGCATGATCACCTCATATGTTAGGAAGATAAATTAAAATCAATTCAAGCTGCAAGCAAAATATTTTTGAAACAAAAAGAAAAGGTACCGAAAGGGCATTAGAGAAATCTAGTGTAACCAAGTCCCCGTACCCATAATCTCTGGTTCGTAGGAGTAAAGTAAATCTCCCACTACTTTACTTGGGTTTCTAATCGACCCACCAAAAATAGATTAGTGGCGACTCCTAATTGAAAATCATTTGCATGTAAGAACTCAAACCTAAGTCGCGAATTGGTATGGGCTTGGGAGAGCCCGAGTTAAGTCTAGGCTTAGCAATCCATTAGCCGAACCCTTAGGTGGTCCAAAACCCGCTTCGGGGAGGTCGCGACAGATCCCAATTGCTTTGAATTGTATTATGGGTTCGGCCGATCTTGCCTTGCTCTGCCCAATTAGCTAAATTGGGTTTTGGTCCAAGTGGGCTCAATTGGAATAGGTCAACTGGGTTGACTCAGCCGAACCCTATTGATCCCAATTTGCCGTTTTAGTCAAGTTATGCCAAGTTAGATTTTGCGAAAATTGATATTGAAATTGGGTAAATTTGGCTTAATTGGATTCCAATTGGGCTAATTGGCATTACCTATGAAGGATAGATAGGGGCCCTAAAATGACGCTAAAAAATTGGTTAACCTGTCTCAAGCTCGAATTCTCAAAATTGGCTTAAGATTTCAATGCTTTACAACTTCTGGATCAAATGTCCATCAACCATAGTCCAAGAGTGCTCCTGAAGCGTATGCTTCAATACCGCTAGGCATGGCAGGGATGGAATTGTTATTGGCGCAAAGAAATTACTCTTGAAATCACTCTAGAAATCAATGGATTTTGAATGTTATTGATCGGAGGTCAAAATTTTTAGTTTGGTCAAAAAGTCCACTCTCTATCGTTTTTCAAAAAAATTAGTTACTGAGTATCTAATTAAGCTGGCCAATAATTGAATTGATGATTTTTCGATTTTTCAAATTTTTGAAAAAATGTTGACGAAGAGTTGACTTTAGGATATGATTAAAAGGTCTAACTCTAAAGTCAACCTTGGATTATTGATGAAATCAACGCCTGCATTTCGATTGAATGCAATGGAATTTGAAAAACTTTAAGAAAACAATGAAATGTCTCTTTTTTTTGCCAAGAAATGGAATCTGCCGTGATTAGGGATCTCTAATCTCAAGTTTTTACCTCAATCGAGCTTGTTGGCTAAAATCAAGTGTCAATAATAGGTGATTAGGCATGAATGCATAATATACACATCCAAATACTTTAAAGTGACTCACTTTGGGCTTGCAATTCCATAATTTCTCATATGATGTCATAAAAACAAGACTTGTTTGGAGTAATTTGTTGATCGCGTGCATTGTTGTCTTAATATCCTTGACCTAAAACTTTTGTGGAACATTCTACACATGAAACATGCTCCTATAGGTTTCTACCACATGCCCATTCTCTCTCTCTCTCTCTCTCTCTCTCTCTCTCTCTTTTCTTTTTTTTCCTGCAACTTTATTTTGTCGTGTTGTACTTGGACATGTAAATTGTTGGCATATCTTATACTTTTGCAAATACTATGTAAACTCATGCGGTGTGTACTCTCCCCATTATTGGGATGAATGTATCATATTTGCTTGCTGAATTCTTTTTCTGCATTTTCTTTAAACTCCTTACATTTTTTCTATAAAATCAACATACATAAAGAAATTGGCATTGAACGTTGTCATGTACTTTGACATCTAAATATTGTTGCTTTGCTAGTCCAAATACATTTGAGTGGATGAGTTCAAGAGGAGACTTGGCTTGGTATTGGAACTCCTCACACAGAAGTTGATTTGTCTTCCCATGTTGACACCAAACACATATTATGTTTTCTCGAACATCTAATTGGGGGAGACCCTTAATCATAGCCTTCTCCATCGTCACCTTTAACTTATGATAATTTATATGTCAGACTTGAGCATGTCAATCGAGTGTCTCACTCTTTTGGATTTTGTCCATGTGTGTTGTCTATGCCAACATCATGTATATAAACTTTAGTCAACACCCCTCCATGATCAACCTATTAGTGGGTTTGAAACTGCACTGCACCTTAAAATCGTTCAGGTGAAACACCACATAATTTCTCGAGTTGTGAGTTGTGACACCAACAATAGATTTTTTCAATCTTGTTACGTGATACACGTGTTTGGCTAATCAATATGATGTCAACTGAATTGGATGTAATCATTGTCTGGTTTTGCGATGACTACTACTCATCTACCGGTATACTCAAACATGTTGGATAGATTGTTTTGATCCATCTGATTTAAGCATCACAAGTCCACTATTCAATCATTGTCATAATTGATTAGTTTAAACTTACCATGACAAAAGCCGTTGCATCATCTAACATAGTGATAGAGAATGATTGGAAATCTCACTCTTCTTAACTGTTGTTCTCTTTCATGATAGATGCTGCAACATTTCCTTATGACCATTTTAATCGATGATCCCTAGCAAAGTGAGCAGTTTTGCCACAAATTTAGCCATGACCATCTCGCCTCTATCTGTTCTTATCTTCATCTTGTTATATTTTCCTCGATCCCAATGAGCTCTCTCTAGCTCTTTGATAGTTTCAGTGACCTTTTTTTGTTTTGTTTCTGATCTTCAGTGCATGATCCGTTTCTCCTCTTACTCTTGAACACTCCTTTATTACTAACTAGCGCACTTTTATTATCCTTGACTAAGACCTTAAACAACTTTTCATTTAAAGCCTCTTGGTTGGCCAGGATATTCTCTAGATTAGTTAGAGCCGGGTCTTGTGCCTATCTACAAAAATATCATTATACTCCGGTCATAATTCATGAATGATAATTCTCCTTATCCTTATCTTGCACATGGCACTCTGAGAATCCAATTTTAGAATTTCTTGACAAAGAGATTTAACTTTGGAGAATTATTAACTCACCGTCATGCATTGTTGTGAAATTGACTTGTTCTCCAACATTGCAGCTTGGCATTGTTCGTTGTTGCAAACAGTGCCACAAGGCATCTCACACCTCCTTCAGAGTCATCGCCTTATCGATGTTTGGTAACAATTCATCGTCAACAATCACTACAAGAACATAAAGCACAATTGCAACTTTTATCTTCTGCTTTCTTGACTCGTTATCATCTATGTATAGTGTGGTGTTGCTGTCGCCAACAATTTCTCTTAAGTTTTGACCCACTAGGTAAATATGAACGCGGATCCTCTAATTATTACCAATGGGGTTGTTGAGCCTTTCAATGCTGCCAAAAAAAACTCGAAATATGCATGACTTGGTTATAATGCCCAACATTATACCAAGTAACGTTGGTCTTAGACCAATTGATCACAATCCTTGATTATGCACTAGTCGAACTCTGGCTCTCCGATCTTGGACCACCTGCTCATGTAGAATAGTCTTGGACCACTGTCTTCATGCACCATGTCTCCTGAGCTTTGAGTTTACGGTCTCCTACCGTTTGCTCGATACCACTTGCTGGGCGCACACAACAAAAGTTCAAATTCTAATTGTGGAGAAAGATCGGAAACTCAACGAAGAAAATATACTTTGTTTTTGTAACGATTCAACCCCCTCCTTATATCATTTTAAAGATTGATGATTCATCCCCTTATATCATTCTAAAGATTAGTGGTTCACTCCCTCTAGAAACATAAAAATTAATCGGAAAAGAGAGGAAGTGAATGTTCACTAAGAACCCAAGAGGGTAACATCCACATACTTCAGTGGGTGACTCCAATCATCAAATGTGGAGACAGGGAGAGCATTGGAGACCAAGGTTAAACGGACACTTCAACATAAGCTCGGCTTGGAAAGCTGTAGATATAGCAATGTCATGTAAGTCACTATCCGCAATTCAGAGGCGGGACATGAGTCCTATATTGGCTGAACTAAAGCAATGTCTAGCCGTAGACGTGGCAAGCCAGAAAGTGCAAAATGGTGAGATGGAATCAAACAGCTTCTTTGAAATGGCCACTCTGGGGCTTGACTGTGATAGTGTTCCCCTTGCGAGGTAAATGGGGGAAATTCAAGACATATCACATAGTATTTCAATTCCCACGTCAAAAAAGATGATGTCTTGTGACGTTATAAATGAGCAAGATCCACTTGAGATGGTCATCACTTCGTATGTTCGCTCAAAATACTTTTTCTGTGGGCTCAGTCCACATTGAACCGGTCATTAAGACATGGTATATCCGAAGAGGGACAAATAAGCCTAGCGTTTTTTCTTTTTCCTTTTTGAATAACACGAGGGGTGACTGGACTTTTGAGAAGTATAGCTATTTCCACGACGCATTAATTATATTTGGACTGGACCTTTGAGAAGTATAGCTATTTCCACGACACATTAATTATATTTGAATGTATAGCCTTATTCACCGATGAAAGGTGCTTTTTAACGTTTCTAATAGACTTCTTCTGAAATATCATTTTCATTGAAAGCAACAATTGCCCTACTCTTTCTCGAGAAAAGTCATGAATTTTTGCATTAATGCCAATTTAGTCCTAAATATTTTAATTGGACCAATTAGTTCTAAACATTTTTACATTATTATCAATTCAGTCCATTTGACCAATTTAGGACGGAAATTGCCAACATGGCCATTGGCAATCCTACATGGCGTCACTGGTGCTAACGTGGACAAAATTTATAATTTTTAAATATTTTTTTCTTTTTTTTTCTTTTTTCTTTCTCCTTACCCCTTGGCCAACAAGGTCACCGGCCAACCATCGCTTGCCATAGGCAAGGGCGTTGGCCCCCGCCCGATCTAGGCAAGGGTCAAAACCCTTACCTATTGGCCGACGAGGGCTAAAACCCTAGCCTATTGGCCAACAAGGGCGTGGTGGCTCTCGTCGACCAAGAGTGAGTGAGGGCCTTTGTGCCCTCATCGGCCATAGGCAATGGCATGAAGGCCCTCGCTTGTGGCGGGCAATGGCTGCGATGCCTCAAGCAAGGCCGTTGTGGCCCTTGCTTGGATTTGGGTGAGGGCTCGATGCCCTTGCTTGTAGCAGGCAAGGGTGTGGTGCCCTCACTTGGATCTAGGCGAGGGTCGCCGCACCCTCGCTTGTGGCTGGTGATGGTCGACTGGCGACCTCACTGGCCAAGGGGTAAGGAGAAAGGAAAAAGGAAAAAAATATTAAAAATCCTAAAAAATATTTAAAAATTATAAAATTTGTCCACGTTGGCACTAATGGTGTCATGTAGGACCATCAGCGCTCACGTCAGCAATTTCCAACTTAAATTGGTTAGATAAACTAAAGTAGTACTAATGTGAAAATGTTCTGGACTAAATTGGTCTAATTAAAAAGCTTGGGACTAATTGGTACCAATTCAAAAAGTTTAGAACTTTTTTGGTACTTTTCCCTTTCTCGGGTTACCCATGCATAACCAAATAGATTTTCTTAATCTAGATAACAAAATTAGCCTTCGGTATTGACTAATGGCAATCAAAGGTGGTCTACCTAAACCATGGTAAGGTTAATTCATATTGATGGTTTGTTCAGTGGTCGTTGCAGAAGATATAGACATGGCATTTGGAGCTAGAAATTCTTATCTCCCATGAAAACATTGTCGTCAATTAGTTATTTCCGACCATGTCAATTGCTAAAGCGTGAGTAAAAACTCATCCTCCTTTTTTTTTGGTAAAAGGTAAGAATATATATAAGCTTTGGAAAATATACAAAAAATACGGCGCCAAAACTCACACTCTAGCTGTAGAAACAGGAAGAGTGAGAGGAAGCCGAATCAAAAGATATAGGGCAATAGTAACAAGAAGCTATACTACCTAGAACAAGGAAACAACTAGATTACAACCACCGACCCTCGAGGTCCAATCTGAAGAAAGGCGAAGAATGGAGAGGATGTTAGGAAGATGTAGCCAAAGCAAACACAGAGGGATGAAAGCCCCAGCTTCTTTGGAGTCTTATGTTTCTTGGAGTAGGCAGAACGCTTGTAAACGCCAGCACTTTGTCCTTCACAACCTTGATAAGGTGATTTTTAAGAGCCGAAATCACTAAGGATTCGCCCCGAAAAATGATGCTATTCCTCTTCTTCCAAATAAGATGGCACATGGCTCCAAATGAGAATCGAGCGATACCATGAAAGAAATTCTTTCCATTTAGGAATTTTAATGCCCAAGAGAGGTTGTCCTTCCATGATCTTTTCCTCCAAGGAAGGTTACACCTCGAAGACCAAAAAAATGCAAGAGTCGCGGAAGCATCACACTCAAAGAACAAATGATCTATGGAATCAGGTACGGTATTGCATAAAGCACACAAAGTATACTCAATTCTATTGGAAATTAATCAAGAGAAAACACACTGTTTGTTGTAATCAGAACATCAATGTAAAGAAGATGATAACAACTTTATAATATCATTCCTTTTACAAATCTTGGAGCAAAAGAAAATAAGATATCACTGAAAAATAACATAAAATTGGAGGTGAGGTACGGATAACCGAATCTCCTTAAGGCGATTAGTTCCTGCCAAAGGTGCTCCGCGGATTCACGAACTATGCCTCCAAAGATACAACACCTCGAATCTGTTTGGATTAGCACTATGTAAACAGGACTCAATCGAACCGTTCAATTGAACTAGCACACTCAGAAAAAACAAAAGAGTAGGAAAGTATATCAAAGCCTTTTGAAATCGAGTCGGGAAAACCAAAACTAAAACCTTTCTTGAAGCTCTATGCTCCTATCTATTTATAGAACTTTGTTGACATCTAAATTTTTGCCCAAAAAAATCATTTCAAAAAAAAAAATGGGAACTTACTTTTCCACAAAAATATTTCTTGATTATCTAGGTGTTTAGTATATATTTTTTTTAATGGAAGATGTTTTTCCTAAAAAAACAAAAAAAAAAAAAGCAAGTTGGGGCAAATGATCTAAATGTGACTAGCCAAGCCTAGGAGGTCAAATTGGAATTAAAATGGCAAATTGGGGCCAAAATGCAATTTCCAAAAGTTGATGGACCAATTCGCAAATTTTGCAAAATTTTGCCCGAACCCTTAAATCATCATCTTAGTCACCAATTAAGTTGAAATTGAACTTGGGCCAACTCGAATCAATCAAATCGGGCTAAAAGGACCAAATTTGCATTGAAATGGGTATTTTCGGATAAGAAAATGACTAACTTTGAGAGACTTTTTTGCAAAATTGGGTGGGTATAATTGCAAACTCTGGTAGAGATTTTAAAATACTATACATGAGCTTGCTAATTGATCAAAAAACGTAGCCAAATTGATAGATTAAAGCACTCAAACAAGCTACCAAAACCCAGCCCACGGTTTAGCCTCAATTCGGAGTTGCTGACTAAGCAACTTGGTGGCCCCACCATATCCCACTCAGCCGCCCATCCAGCCTGATCTTTGCACGTGATTGAAGACCATAAGGAGTAGTGCCAGTGGACGGAAATCGGCCAGGGATAAGCTGCTGAATGCACGGGAAAATCGCATCAAATCCGGACACTCAACAGCTGCAGAAGTTGAAAAATTGGCTAAGTCAGAAAGTGGGTGAACTAGCTCAGTTGGCAGGCTTGGTAGGTGGACAAAAAGCCGATCAAGAGATTGATGGTTTCGGTGGATAACATCTACGAAGCAAGCTCTTTCAGGGAATGAGAGAGAGAAGACGAGAAGGAGAGGAGAGAGCTCACGGTCGTTCTCCAAAAACACCTCCAGAAGCAACTCCAGAAAAGCAAAAACCCAGAAATTCCAGACCGACCTCAAGAGAGAAAAGTGAGATTTTCACACATCTGCGGCCAAAATTAGCCAAAACCTTCAACTAGAGAGTGAAACTTCACTCAAGTATCTTTCCAACCATAGGTCACACGTCCAAAATGGAGATCAGGAAGACCTCCTAAACCCCCCCGAAAAACACCCTCCTGGCGGGCCAAGAAACACTCCGAATTTTTTCCAAGTGTTGAGTCCGGTTGGTCACGAGTGAGGGAAAGCCAGTGTTTTTGAGGAATTCGAGAGACAAATGAGGAAAAGCTTGACTTTTACCCCAAACTAGAATACATATAGTTTGGTTTGGTGTTATGTTTTCCAACAAAAGAGGTCTTGAAGTCTAACTTTATGGGTCAACGAAAACCTTCGTTGTCAGTTTCTTTTTTTGCAGATCTCATTTCCAGATTGATGGAGCCAACTTCCACGTGCCTCCCGAGGATAATTTCTTGATTTTCTCGGCCAAGAACCACTAGCAAAAGAAACTAGGAAGCAAGGTAAACATCTTAGATGTATTTTTGTTATATTTTGAGCATGTTTTGATCATGAAAATCAATAGGAAAATCAGCCCGGAAAACTGATTTTTGAGGCTGGAATTTTTCCAAGTGTTGAAATCTCTTCAAAATTTTTGCATGTGTGCTTCTTGGAGAGATCGTTTTGATGTTGTTTGGTGGCTCATTCTCTATAATTTTTGTTGCATTTGAAAGCTCATGTTACCTACTTTCACTCGGATTAAGTAGTGTTTCCCTTAGATCTTGCATGTGATAAGTGTCGGGGCTTGAACATGGGCATGCAACCTGTTTGCTTGACTTGGGTTCAAACCCAGATTTGCAAAATCAGCTCAAACCCGTGTATTTGAGGACGATTTTAGTTGGGTTCTTGTGTGTTGTAGGCTATGATTTCTATCTAATATTGCTCCTTGCATGTGGTAGTATAATCTTGATGCTTTAGTCCCACATAATATTGCTCATGGGTGAAGATTGAAGGCCGCAAACATGGCCCGCGAAGCTGTTTTGGGGTGATTTAATGCACGCCAAGTGTTCGATGAAATGCGAAAACCAAGTTTCGATCTTGAAACGGTCGATTTGAGCTTGATTATTGTGATATTCATGTGCTGTGCTACTCCATGTTAGCATAGATCGGTTTAAGGAATTATTATTAATATTTTTAAAAAATATGAGAATTTCAAAAATATCAAAAAATGTTGGATGTTATCAAATTAAGCCAAAAATGACAACTAAGAGATTTTCCTAATTTTATAAAGTCATTTTCCTAATTAAATGATATTTTGGTATTTTATAACCATTTTTGTAAATAATCTATTTTGCTTAGATTAAAATTATTTAGAGTAATTTCATGCATCTAGGGTAATTTCATGCATATTTAAATTCTCATTTTGCTCACGGGGTCTTGTCCCGGGCGTGATAACAAGGCCATGTAATATTATTTGCCCGACTTGTATCGGGTTTTCATTTTCCGCATTTATTTTCAAGTTATTTCAATTTCTTAGATGTTTACTTATGCACCGCTTTTCATTAATTTGAGTGTAAATTTCTCTTCTAAATTATGTTAGGATTAGTCTAGACATTAAAAAAAAAACTACAAAAACATTTGCATAGACACTTAGCGGTTTCATAAAGATTATAATTGGTAATCAAGATGGTGTGGCCATTTAGATTAAAACCTTCCAAGTTAGTGGTACCGCAAGGGCGCTAATAGAAACATTGGCGTAAACAAGTCTCCGTTCCTAGAAATCTCTGGTTGCGTAGGAATTGAGACAACACTCCCGTGTCTTGATTGGTTTCTAGCCGACCCCAATAGGCTAGTGGCGACTCTAGAAATATTTAGGTTGTTAAGAACTAAAAACAAAATCCAACGTCGCGCGAGGTATGGGCTTGGGAGAGCCCGCGCCTAATTTAGGGCCATTGGTCCGCCTCTTTAGGCAAATACCCCTAAACCATTCTTTCTTTTCCCCCGGGAAAAAAGAGGTCGTGACAAGCTTTTTAGTTCATGTACTAAAGAGATACATGAATTAAATAGACAGACATATGAATCCATGAAGTTCATGAATAAAGAGATATGTGAATCCAAGAGATTCATGAATCCAGAGATACGTGCATTCAAGAGATTCATGAACTCAATAAATACATGAATTAAAAGATACATGAATCTAAAAAATTCATGAATTCAATAGATACGTGAACAGAAAAGATGAGGAAATACATTAATCCAAAAGAGATACATGAATAGAAAAAACGTATCTTAATTTATTGGCTTTCGTTGATCCATTAACCATAATTATAACCATAATTACAACAAATTCTTCCATACGAGAGGAGGCGAGTTTGAGTTGGAAGCCGATTCTTAGTACTGAGCCACAAATTAAATTGAAACCGAGGGGCAATCGCAACATCCCAAATAAAAGTAGCCCAAGGCACACGATCTTTTTTAATCCTGATAGCATTCCAGGCGGAAGCAACCGAGAACAAACCTGAAGGATCATTACTCCAAGTGAAACAGTCAAGAGTCGGGGATAGGTTGGGAATAAGGACGCCGTAGCTTTCAAGGAAGACTTTGAGCGAAAGACCCGCAGGGAGAAGAGATCCGCGACCACCGCATAGGTAGGAAGGTCGAAACTCTCCACAATAGCCGGTGGTACGAACAAATGTAACGGGCCACAGCTTAGCCAATGATCATACCATAAGGAGACTGAGAAGCCGTGCCCAATTTGCCAAGAAAAAGCCGATCTAAAGAATCTACGAAGCTGTAGGATTTTTTTCCATGCCCAAGAGCACACGGCAGGTTGGGGCGAAATCCAGAAATTGTGCTTCTTTAAAAAATAAGAATTCCTCCTATTAATTCCTCTTACTTATTATAATTTACCTTGCTGGTTTTCCATGTCGGATGCCTCCAGTTGGAAAAATAAAGATAATTCATGGTGATAATGATATGGTAAATAATAAATTAGCGCATAACATAATATATTGCTTCAGATTTACCAATGATCTATATGTCATCAATAAAAAATGCTGTGTATTGACATTGATTGTGGTCTTGAGATTTGGACACATGCTGTCGAAGACCTATCTGCAAGTCTTGGTCTTTTTGTATTGTAGCCATGAGTCGGTCAATATAAACCGAAGATAATTCAGTGGGTAACTCCAATTATCAAAAGAGGAGAGATAGAGAGCATTGCGGACCCAAGGAATATCCGAACGGCTCCAACGTGAGCTAGGCTTCCAAAGCCGTCAAGATAGGGATGTCGTCTGGTGCTTCACCATCTGCCATTAAGAGGCCAGACACAAGTCACATCTTAGCTAAACTGAAGGCGGATTGCCTCCGGCCGGAAAAATAAAAATAATTCATGATAATAATGATATGGTAAATAATAAATTAGCGCATAACATGATATGTTGCTTCAGATTTACCAATGATTTATATGCTATGTAGCACAGACACAGACACGCGACACGCGACACGTCTGACACGACACGACACGCCAACACGTCATTTCCAAAAAAATAGATAATTCGACGTTCCGACACGTTATATATTAAATATATATTTTTATATATAAATGCAAAAATAAATAAATAATAATAAAAAGAGCATAGAATTAATTTATACTAAAAAAATTAATCAAACACTTGTTAATATCATTCATTGTTTGAATTTGACAGAGATTAAACGAGAAATTCAAAAATTGCAAACATGAAAGAGTAAACTTGAAGGAACATATATTGTTTTCTTGTATTTATTGGAGACTAGTGAGATTTCTTATAGTCCTAGATAGAGTTAAGAGTTTATGATATAGACTAGCTTGGAGCTCCTTTACAAAACAAGGTTCAAGAAAAATGAAAATCCAAGACAAGAACTCTCGAAGTATGACCAAAAGAAAAGAAAATCACTAGATTCGCCATGGAAAATGTGAGAGATAACTCACACGCCAATAACATAGATCAAAAGAGATAACTCGTAAGCGATGCTTGTGAGAGGCGGAAAGAAGCAAAAAAAAATTATAACTTTAAGTATATGGGGGCAACGGAACGACGCCGACTTGAAGAGGGGCGTTCCTTCATCACTCACAGGAAGATCAAGAATTTTAAGTGAGAAACTTGAGAGTAAGAATTTTCTTCTTTCCCTTTTATTTTTGTTATTTTTATTATTTTTTCATATATTTACATTTTGACCCCTCAAGTATTGAAATTTTTTAAAATTGACCCGTTGTGTGTCGGAATCGCGTGTCGGAATTTCAGACTCGCGTGTCGGACACGTGTCGGAGTGTCGGACACGGCACGGAGCTTCGGAGAGTGTCGATGCTTCTTAGTCTATACGTCATCGATCAAAAAAGCCGCGTATTGACATTGATTGTGGTGCTGAGACTTGGACACATACTGACGAAGACCTGCTATAAGTCTTGGTTTTTTGGATTGCAGCCATGACTCGGTTACTATAAACCGGAGAAAATGCAGTGGGCCACTCCAATCGTCAAAAGTGGAGACGTAGCGAGCACTGCGGACTCGGGGCATGTCAGCTTGGAAAGTCGTGACGATAGGGATGTCGTGATGTGCTTCGCCATCTACGATGCCAGACACAAGCCACATCTTAGCTAAACTGAAGGCGGATGCCTCTGGCCGGAAAAATAAAAATAATTCATGGTAATAATGATATGGTAAATAATAAATTAACACATAATAAGATATATTGCTTCAGAATTAATCATGATCTATATGTCATCAATCAAATTGATTGTGGTCCTGAGACCTGGGCACATGCTGACGAAGACCTAGCTGCAAGTGTTGGTCTTTTTGGATTGTAGCCATGAATCGGTCAATATAAACTGGAGAAAATGCGGTGGGTGACTCCAATCGTCAAAAGCGGAGACGTAGAGAGCACGCGGACCCAACAAAGGTCAGCTTGGAAAGTCGTGAAGATAGGGATTCGTGATGTGCTTCGCCATGTGCAATGAAGAGGCCAGACACAAGTCACATCTTAGCTAAACCGAAGGAGTGTTTAGCCATAGACACGGCACGCCAGAGTGGAAAATAGTGAGATGGAATCAACCGGCTTCATTGAATTGGCCGCTCTGGGGTTTGACTGTGATGGTGTTCCCCTTGCAAGGTAAATGTGGAAATTCAACACTTATCCCATGACACCTCAAGTCTCGTATAAGATGGGTGAGGTCCTATGATGTTTCAGGTAATATTTACCTCAAATAATCACTGCCTTATGTGTTTATTAGGAATATTTCTTTTGAAGGCTTGGCTTACTTGTCATAATATATGGCATATGCTAAGAGATACAAATAAGCCTGACTTCTCTTTTCCTTTTTTGGAACAGCATGTGGGGTGACCGAACCTTCCGTACGCTTTCTTTTATTAGAACTTGTGTGTCCTCCTAAACCTTGCGGTTGAAGACATAAGTCTCATGTGTGAATCTTTAGCTGAAGCCGTAACTGTTCATATGCCGATAAGTGTACCACCACCGACATGCTAAATAGGTAGTGTTAGAGATGAACACCCAATCACGATTATCTAATTCAACTTGTGATTTCCTCCTACATGTTACATAACAGCATCCCAGCAAGCTTAAAATGATAGATAATTTCACATTTGATTGTGTGGTGACGTATCCCTCTACTGCTCCATGTTATACCTTAATAGGGAAAATGACATAAGAGGTGCTATAACTTTTGTATTTTGTATGACACACATTTCATTGTCAAAACTTATTAAGCAAGCACTTGAGTTCCTCTTTATAATAGAATAAAATAAAAATAATTACTTAAGTGTTATCAACGATTTTCTTTATCAAAAAATTTGACATAGCATTAATTTATTATATATCGGCTAACGTGGCTTGCCAGAAAAATCCAATCAGTAAAAAATAACTCGTTGGCCTTAGTTTTTCTCCAAATTGACTAGTCGCGGTTAAATCAGGGCCAAGAGGCAATCCCTAACCCTAATCCCTCGAAATTACTATTAAAATTGCAGCTTTGCAGCATTGTGAGCGAGAGCCCTAGTAGAAGAAGAGTTGAGGTCATTGAAGAAGAGGAGTTGCGAGACCATGGACTGGGTGAGGAAGATGACGTAGAGAGGGGGAGATGAGGGCAAGTGTGATTTGGGGGAAAATTCTTCCTGCAAGTGAGGATAATCTTGTAGGACTCTATATATGCTAAAGAAACCCAAGAAATTGCAATTTATGCTGGTCTCCTACCTTTGTTTGTTTGTTTGTTTTTTTTTTTTTTTTTTTTTTTTTTTGTAACCGAGAAT
The DNA here is from genome assembly GCA_014182715.1 of Eucalyptus cloeziana. Taxonomy (NCBI): domain Eukaryota; kingdom Viridiplantae; phylum Streptophyta; class Magnoliopsida; order Myrtales; family Myrtaceae; genus Eucalyptus; species Eucalyptus cloeziana. The sequence continues at coordinate 32,368,505 of CM024643.1, forward strand.
CTACTTGAGCCCCCTTTTGCTTACGCTAGTCGGGGTCACACGGCCCTCCGGTGCCCGATGGCACCGGTGAACCTCGCCGAAGCTATTTGGACGACTATACCTTGGGGAAGCTGGCCCAGCAATCTACCGCCAGGGCCCTTCACTTAAATCGCGATAGCAATGTGGGGATTCGAACTCTTGACCACATTGAAGTAGGAGAGAATGAATATCAACGCAGCTGCCCACGAGTGGGTGTCTCTGACGTTTGTTTTTGCACAGAAAAATTAAGAATTGAGTTATTGTTCTAGTTCAACGTGATTCTTGAAATAGACCAACCGGAGAGGTATTGTGTAAAGCTTCAGGTGGTTGCTGACGATGGGGTCGTTGGGCGCATCATATATCGCCCATCGACTGCTTCATGGTCCTCAAGATCTCAAGCGCGAAACATTTGTTCATGATCATCACCTCCGGGAATCGACCCATGCCATCATTGCTGCCTCCTTCCAATTGTGGTCCAGCGTGTCGTGGCTCTCCTCGAGGTCTCACGCCACCTCCCCAATTAATTTTTGTTAAGAAAGCCATGCGGAATCAAAATTTCATTTAAAAAAACCACATAGGACAAATCATTTTTCACTAATGTGCTAGAGGCACTAAAGTGATCGCTTTTCACTAATGTGCTACCCAAGCGATCACTTGAAAAATTTTGATATTATAGTGAATATTGTACAAAAATTATGGTACTTTTAGACTCCGTTTGTTTTGTGGAAAATGAATGATCTTCAAAATATTTTCTTAACATTAATCGCTTGTATAACTTGGAATAATTAATCAATGGAAAAAGTTTTAATTATCCATAATAATTTATATATAAATATTTTCTTGGATGATGAAAATAATTTTTTTTATTCATTCATTTTTGTAAGTGACGCACACGATCATTTTTTAAGAAAAATATTTTTCAAATCATTTATTTTTCGTGAAACAAACAGAACTTTTATGTCTTTATCTTTACCTTAATCTCTTGCTTGTTGATCTATATTAAAACACTTTTCAGCAAGATATTCCGGTGGCTCCATAACTTTTGGGTTTAGACTTTCTTATATGAGATTAAGAGCTTTCTTTGCTCCTTGTGACTGATGTAAAAGTATCGATCTTGGACCGGCGGGGTCGTACAAGTTCAGCAGTGACCGAACAATCCACGATTACACCGGATACATGGTATGGCTTCCACTGCTGAAGTGAAGAAAAATTAATGGCTTTCTTGCATAAATCTCCCTCGAATGGGAGAGCGAAGGGCTAGGTGGAACAAAAAATGGTTAATTCGTAAAGCTATGTCCATGCATTACCGAACAAATCCAATGAGTCACTAGGAATTACTCCCTTATTGCCGAAGCCTGAAAATTACACTATCTTACCTCTAAGTTGATTGAATGAGCATTTTCGGGGCTTTTGCCATTAGTGTGGACATGACATAATGATACGTGTAGGGTGATGACGCATGACGAGCGAAGGTGGTTTGGTCCAAACTGTTGCAATATAGATTAAGTGAATTGGATAAAATTAGTTGGAAGGAAGGAAAGGAAATCGGATATTAAATTTATGTGGTTCGGTCTGAGTATTTGAACCTACGTTCATGGGGAGAGCAGCATGAAATTCCACTATTAAAAAAGAAAGAAAGAATAGACCGGAGGAAATTAGACACTGAATTTATATGGTTTGGTTTAAATATCAGAACCTACGTCCATGAAGAGAGCAACATAGAATTCCACTATAGATATGAGGGATACATCAGATATTACAATCAATCAAACACTCAAATATTCTCTCAGTGTTTCTCGGTCTCTAATTACACTCAATAACTCATACTGTATTTAGTCTTTTACAATTCCTAGTAAAATCTCACTGGAGAAATTGTATAAATTCTATTCATGAGAATTTAACTGACTTAATCAATCGGATGTAATTATAACAAGCAAACCTCCACGAGAAGAACTCTCCACCCACTCCTCTGTGCGGTCTCGGAGTTCTCCCTTCTCTGGAACACCGAGAACTTTCCTTATCCGTTGGACGGCTCTCTCTTTCATAATACAAAAGAGAGTCCCCATCATTTATTGCAGCACATGGAAGTCTTTTTTTTTTGGTCAGTCCTACTCTATTCCTATTCTACACTCTCTCTCAGACTTTTGCCCTGCCTCTTGCAGGGCGTGGGAGTCGAAACCCACTCTTGAAACTTACGCGTCCCCACCCCCATCCCCCCATGAGAAGGTGGGGATTTGAACCCCTCACCTCCCCCTTCCATGTTGGAAGGGTGGCCACTGGGGCGAACCCCCAGTGGTTTATGGAAGTCTTCTTCGGATGAAATAAAAGACAAAGGAAGCTTTACCATAATTTATTGCGCACAAGATGGATGAGCGTGGGACCCTTTCTTCTTCTTTTTCTTTCTTTCTCGAAGTCAACAACTATGGCTAGCGATGAGCCATCACCGTCTCCCTTCTGCAGAGAACGAAGGCAAAGAAGCTGCTCAGTTTCTTCGTTCTTCCTTCACGTTCACGTGGCCGTTAACAAAGAGGACGTAAGGCAAGAAGGGAACACATTTAATACAAAGTACGCCGCGTCCTCTTTATAAGAAAAGAAAAAGAAAAGTAATACAAATTTGAAAAAAAATAAAAAGGAGGAGGAAGAGGAGGAGGAAGTAAGGGCTTGTAAGAGTGAGATAAGAGAGATTAGGTAAGGAGAATATTTTTTATAGTTTAAAAGTAAAAATATTATCAACTACTTTAGAATACTTTTTTCTCTTCATGAAAAATATTTTCCCCAAACAATTCAATCCATGACTCAGTCAATTCATTTTGCGTGTTACTTCCATCCTTTTACTAATTTGACATTAAGATGAGACTAATGAAATATACTGGTCTATAGCCATTAAGATGATGTCGGTTAAACAGAGAGCTCACGCAATAAATATAAGGCGTGCATGTATATCTTCCTCACACTTCTCTCTTTGACAACCTCCACTACTCCTGACAATGGCAAGATCAATTACAGGTTTCTCGTTTGCGTTGCTTGCTGCTTTAGCTTCAGCACTTGTCCCTGTGGTTCGAGCCCGACAGATTCCAGGTTTCTCTCTCTCTATCTCTCACATATGCGTGTGCGCTTGCGTTGAGAAAATTTTTTTAGTTCGTATGAGATGCTAAGAGAAAAAAATTTCAGTTTCCATGAGTTAGCATGAGATGCTAAAAAATTTAGAGTTTGCATGCTTTGCTTGGACTATAAGGAGAGAAAACGGACGGGGAAATTTGAGTGAAACTCTCAGAACAAATTATGACTTTTTATAAGATGGGAGAGGAGGAGAAATCTAAATTGTGGACATCCTCGACCCCAATTTCTTCTCCCCTTTCGCCGCATCACAGCATGATATTTTTCCTGTCTTGTGGTTTAAGCTTCGTACAATGTTATTGTCCCATCTATGACGTCAAGAAATGTTGGCCATTTTATCGTCTGCGTACCCCTCCATTAGTCATGACCCTCTATTGAAACCAAGTGGTCTCTTCTTTTTATTCAGACTCATTTGATCTACGCATCAAATCATCGGTGCGTTAGAAATAATAACTATTGAACTATGCGAATGATCAAGGAACACCAAGCTTGTTCCAATGGTCCAATAAGATAAATTGTTTTTTCATTTTACTGAGTTCTTTTTTTCTCTGAACTTATAAGGTTTTATCAGTATTGATTGTGGAGCAACTGATGAATACACCGAGGTTGACACCACAATAATATACAAAACCGATGAAGGGTTCATAGACTCTGGAAAAAACAAGCAGATATCCTCAGTGTTCATAAGAGAAGGCCATCGACCGTTGTTTACTAATTTAAGGATTTTTCCCAACGGAACGAGAAATTGTTACACGTTAAAACCAGACCAAGGCAAGAACAACACCTACTTGATCAGGGCAAGGTTTTGGTATGGAAACTATGATGAAAAGAATCAGGCTCCTTCATTCGACCTATACATTGATGTTAATTATTGGACCACGGTGGACTACTCGGATCGTGGTTATGAAGAAATCATGTACGTGTTTCCGGCAGATGATATCCAAGTGTGTCTTGTCAATACTGGCAATGGGGTGCCCTTCATTTCGGCATTGGAAGTAAGACATATTGATGATGATGGCATCTATCGATTAAGATCTAGATTCTTGGAACGCCATTCTCGACGGGACATCGGAGGTGCCTCGGACTCTCCCATCAGGTGATTAACTAATTTTTATATACAGATGTATGGTGATCATAGTCAAGAGACACTCCATTTTCTTTTAAATCGAATTTAGCCATTGTGCAAACTATCGAAGGCACATGTACCTAATTTAACAGAAAAAATGAGGCCAACCGAATTGGTAACGAGTCAAATGTGTGAAAGACCAAAAGGGGGCCACTACACAAGGCATAATTGAGCAAAGACGCAAGAAGAAAAAAGGTAAGAAAAGTCAACAGATTTCGAAAAAAAGGCACTTAAAATATCATTAAAAAAATGATATTAGACGTCAAAGATTACAACAAAAATCATTAGATGATTGAAAATGTTAAAAGAGAAAAAGAAAAGCCATTAGGTCCAAGGAATAAAAATTAAGTTATTTGAAAATTTTGAAATTATAATCCAAATCAAAATAAGAATTTCCGATATGTATAAAAACACTTAAGTTACTTCAACATAACTAGCGGACTGGTTGATTTATTTAGGAAAAAATTTCAACGCCATTGCAAAAATGGTAGAATGTAATTATCATTATTTTTTGCCTTAATATTCAAATAAATATTCAACAAACTAATACGTATTATATACTATCATAAAGGTTTGAAATGAGAACATTACAAATTAATATTCAAATAAATCTTCGAGTTTTGCATCGAATTACCAGTGGGATATTCTAATTTTCTTAACCAACCAAAGCATCGGCTTTTCACTAGTAATGTGTTGAATATGGTAAATTCTATATTTCTATTGCCTATCCATATGAATTGGCATTTACTAGTCTATAAGTCAATTGCTTAATTGTTTGCTCTTAAACTGTCTGTAAAAATGCCTCGCTCAGGTACCCCGACGATGTTTACGATCGATTTTGGGATCCTGAAAACCATACTGATTGGATCTTTCTGGACACCACATCTGTCATTAATTCATCTGATGATAATGATGCTTATAAGGTTCCCAGTGAAGTTCTTCGGACTGCTCAAAGCACAATGAGTACCAGTACTCCCTTGATTTTAAAATGGCCACCTTCAAGCTTTAAAAAGAAATGGATTGTGTACTTTTATTTCGTTGAGATTGAGAGTTTGACAAACGATCTCCAGAGGGAGTTCACAATTTCCATAAATGATAATCAATTCATGAAGACAGTGAGCCTTGAATATTTAAAGCCAGTGGTTGTAGTCTCTACCCCTGTTGATGGGTCGTTCATCACCTTCTCGATTGAATCGACAAATAAGTCTGGAAATCCACCGATCCTCAATGCCTTGGAGCTCTATACCATTCGTGATCTTCCAAATGTACCCACAGCACAAGATGATGGTACGCTTTTATTCTTTTACATATTGTTATCGTCTACATTCACGTACGGTTGTGCTCCAACTGACATTGACAATAAATAGAGAGATATTCCAATGTCAGTAAGTAAGATTTAGGTAATCCTATGCTAAGTATACTAGTCTCCACTCTGGGTCCTATTCTGTTCGTGAACTCTGATCAATAGTTGCTTTGGTGGGATTAACAGATGTGGCTAAGTATTATTCTACTATCTACTTAATTCCCAGCTTTGGCTACTTTTTGCTTGGTAATTGCTAGAAAGTCTCTTCAAATTGAAGCTCTGATATCTTACAAGTTGTTTGAAAAACTGAAAGTCTGTCTGGACTTATATATGATTGATTGCGATCACTTTTTTGCATATCTATCCTTCTCTCTAAATAACACTTTTTTTTTTTTTGTGATTTAAACCACAGTGAAAGTTGTTAATGACATCAAAATAGCATATCACATTCAGAGAGAAAGCTGGCAAGGTGACCCATGTGTACCAAGCAATTACACATGGGATGGTCTAGATTGTAGTTATGGAAATCCTCCAAGGATTATATCATTGTGAGTCCTCTGCACTGTTTCTCGATTACTAAATTTCTAGGTGAAACTTAAAAGAAATCTTATTTGTCATGAAAACTGGAAATTTCATGTATCAACGAGAAATAACATTTAAGATCAATGCAACCTCCCGAAGTGAATTCCCACATGGGATGGTGACATTTTGCGGTGGGGGGACATTAGGAATAGTTTATGAGCTCTCTATAATATCATGTGAGATTCCTCAATAGCCCACTTTTCCAATTTTTGACGTTAGTGTTGCAAATTGCATGGTGTATGAGCAAACATTGGGCCTCCGAGAATAATTTTTAGGTAATCCGGGTCCAAAAATAACCATAAATTATAGAACAAGGAGTTAGTGAGACCCATGCAAGGAATCAAATTTATGATTATGAATGGTCTTCTAGTACCTAAGACATTCACACTAGGAGGACCTAAAATATCTTCATTATGAAGAATTAATTGCACAAACTTTTCTATATTGTGCCAAAAAATGCTACCTTTATGAAGATGGCAATGACAGGATCCTCTATTTTGATGTCCGATGGTCAGGAAATTGAGCTCAAGCAATTTGATGGGCGTCATAGTCTCATCACTATCACATCTATTGACGATGGAATACCTGTAAGTATCACCATGGTTGAATTAGTTGTGTCCTTAGTTCACTCATGATTAAGCACCCCCTAGGAGTCAACTCATGATTTAATAATTAAGATTGTGTTTTAGGAGACATAGGTTGTTGAAATATTCCCTAATGTGTGGAAACATACTATGTTTGGCTATGGAGCTGATTAACTTGATATGAGGTTTCTAAACTTGCTCTTTCCCAGAGATTTGTCCGATAATCAGCTTACAGGAGCAATACCAGAAACTCTGGCAGAATTACCAAATCTTAGATTTCTGTAAGTTAATGTGTATGAGTGAAGCAGTAAGAGATTTGAAGTGGACATATCTCTAATCACGGCTATATTTGCAGAAATTTGAGCGAAAATAACCTGATTGGATCGATTCCTGAAGCTCTTAAGAGAAGGGTTGTGGACAAAACTTTAAACATGAGGTTCTCTCTCTCTCTCTCTCTCTCTCTGAGTCATATGCGACTTTTATAAGGTGGCAATATGTTTTCTTTATTGTGATAAGAAGGCCAACTTGTGATCAGCATAAAGGAAATTAGTCTGGGCATTTGTTGATAGGAATTTGAGTTTAGCTCCTTCATTCTTGTGGCAGTTTGGCAGGAAACAAGAATCTTTGCCTAGCCGATCCTTGCTCGCAAAAGAAGAAACAAAATTCAATCCTCGTTCCAGTTGTTACATCAGTTTCAGGCTTCTTTTTAGTTCTCTTTGGTGCTTTGGGTATTGCTTGGTTAATTAAACGAAAACGAAGAGCAGGTAAGCATTCTTACTTGAGCTGTTCACGCAATCTACACTGCATTTGACAACAATCTTGACTTTGGTTTTCTATTGGTACAGTACTAACTACAAAAGTGTCTTTTCTAGGATAATTTGGTTGAGAAAACATAACTCAGCAACTTGCTGTCTCTTCTTCCCCCTCCCCAACCCCCGACGCGAACTATCATTTTACAATCTTATCAACCTCAGGAATAAAGGAACGTTAGCATTGATCCAAATTTCCAATGCTAGTAATCTGAGTTACATAGTGGTCACAAGAAAATGGAGAGAAAAGAGAAATGAATATTTACAACATGATCGCATCAGCATCACAAAGCGTATGTGCATTATTCGGCTTAACTTAATGAAATTTGTGATTTTTATTTTCAAAAGTAATCATGCTATGCACGGGAAGGACTTATAATAGCTTGATAGTACAACTTTGTCCTTAATATTCCGAGGCTCCCAAAAAGAAAGTTTGATTGTGCAATCGCCAACTAATCTTTGTGTATTGAGCAAAGAACGATTATCTAAAGAAAGGCGAATAGTAACAACAAGCTATACTACCCAGAACAAGGAAACAACTAGATTACAACCACCGACCCTCGAGGTCCAATATGAAGAAAGGCGAAGAATGGAGAGGATGTTAGGAAGATGTAGCCAAAGCAAACACGGAGGGATGAAAGCCCCAGCTTCTTTGGAGTCTTATGTTTCTTGGAGTAGGCGGAACGCTTGTAAACGCCAGCACTTTGTCCTTCACAACCTTGATAAGGTGATTTTTAAGAGCCGAAATCACTAAGGATTCGCCCCGAAAAATGATGCTATTCCTCTTCTTCCAAATAAGATGGCACATGGCTCCAAATGAGAATCGAGCGATACTATGAAAGAAACTCTTTCCATTTAGGAATTTTAATGCCCAAGAGAGGTTGTCCTTCCATGATCTTTTCCTCCAAGGAAGGTTACACCTCGAAGACCAAAAAAATGCAAGAGTCGCGGAAGCATCACACTCAAAGAAAAATGATCTATGGAATCAGGTACGGTATTGCATAAAGCACACAAAGTATACTCAATTCTATTGGAAATTAATCAAGAGAAAACACACTGTTTGTTGTAATCAGAACATCAATGTAAAGAAGATGATAACAACTTTATAATATCATTCCTTTTACAAATCTTGGAGCAAAAGAAAATAAGATATCACTGAAAAATAACATAAAATTGGAGGTGAGGTACGAATAACCGAATCTCTTTAAGGCGATTAGTTCCTGCCAAAGGTGTTCCGCGGATTCACGAACTATGCCTCCCAAGATACAACACCTCGAATCTGTTTGGATTAGCACTATGTAAACAGGACTCAATCGAACCGTTCAATTGAACCAGCACACTCAGAAAAAACAAAAGAGTAGGAAAGTATATCAAAGCCTTTTGGAATCGAGTCGGGAAAACCAAAACTAAAACCTTTCTTGAAGCTCTATGCTCCTATCTATTTATAGAGCTTTGTTGACATCTAAATTTTTGCCCAAAAAAATCATTTCCAAAAAAAAATGGGAACTTACTTTTCCACAAAAATATTTCTTGATTATCTAGGTGTTTAGTATATATTTTTTTTAATGGAAGATGTTTTTCCTAAAAAAAAAAAAAGCAAGTTGGGGCAAATGATCTAAATGTGACTAGCCAAGCCTAGGAGGTCAAATTGGAATTAAAATGGCAAATTGGGGCCAAAAAGCAATTTCCAAAAGTTGATGGACCAATTCGCAAATTTTGCAAAATTTTGCCCGAACCCTTAAATCATCATCTTAGTCACCAATTAAGTTGAAATTGAACTTGGGCCAACTCGAATCAATCAAATCGGGCTAAAAGGACCAAATTTGCATTGAAATGGGTATTTTCGGATAAGAAAATGACTAACTTTGAGGGACTTTTTTGCAAAATTGGGTGGGTATAATTGCAAACTCTGGTAGAGATCTTAAAATACTATACATGAGATTGCTAATTGATCAAAAAACGTAGCCAAATTGATAGATTAAAGCACTCAAACGAGCTACCAAAACCCAGCCCACGGTTTAGCCTCAATTCGGAGTTGCTGACTAAGCAACTTGGTGGCCCCACCATATCCCACTCAGCCGCCCATCCAGCCTGATCTTTGCACGTGATTGGAGACCATAAGGAGTAGTGCCAGTGGACGGAAATCGGCCAGGGATAAGCTGCTGAATGCACGGGAAAATCGCACCAAATCCGGACACTCAACAGCTGCAGAAGTTGAAAAATTGGCTAAGTCAGAGAGTGGGTGAACTAGCTCAGTTGGCAGGCTTGGTAGGTGGACAAAAAGCCGATCAAGAGATTGATGATTTCGGTGGATAACATCTACGAAGCAAGCTCTTTCAGGGAATGAGAGAGAGAAGACGAGAAGGAGAGGAGAGAGCTCACGGTCGTTCTCCAAAAACACCTCCAGAAGCAACTCCAGAAAAGCAAAAACCCAGAAATTCCAGACCGACCTCAAGAGAGAAAAGTGAGATTTTCACACATCTGCGGCCAAAATTAGCCAAAACCTTCAATTAGAGAGTGAAACTTCCCTCAAGTATCTTTCCAACCATAGGTCACACGTCCAAAATGGAGATCAGGAAGACCTCCTAAACCCCCCGAAAAACACCCTCCTGGCGGGCCAAGAAACACTCCGAATTTTTCCAAGTGTTGAGTCCGGTTGGTCACGAGTGAGGGAAAGCCAGTGTTTTTGAGGAATTCGAGAGACAAATGAGGAAAAGCTTGACTTTTACCCCAAACTAGAATACATATAGTTTGGTTTGGTATTATGTTTTCCAACAAAAGAGGTCTTGAAGTCTAACTTTATGGGTCAACGAAAAGCTTCGTTGTCAGTTTCTTTTTTTACAGATCTCATTTCCAGATTGATCGAGCCAACTTCCACGTGCCTCCCAAGGATAATTTCTTGATTTTCTCTGCCAAGAACCACTTGCAAAAGAAACTAGGAAGCAAGGTAAGCATCCTAGATGTATTTTTGTTATATTTTGAGCATGTTTTGATCATGAAAATCAAGAGGAAAATCAGCCCGGAAAACTGATTTTTGAGGCTGGAATTTTTCCGAGTGTTGAAATATCTTCAAAATTTTTGCATTTATGCTTCTTGGAGAGATCGTTTTGATGTTGTTTGGTGGGTCATTCTCTATAATTTTTGTTGCATTTGAAAGCTCATGTTATCTATTTTCACTCGGATTAAGTAGTGTTTCCCTTAGATCTTGCATGTGATAAGTGTCGGGGCTTGAACATGGGCATGCAACCTGTTTGCTTGACTTGGGTTCAAACCCAGATTTGCAAAATCAGCTCGAACCCGTGTATTTGAGGACGATTTTAGTTGGGTTCTTGTGTGTGTAGACTATGATTTCTATCTAATATTGCTCCTTGCATGTGGTAGTATAATCTTGATGCTTTAGTCTCACATAATATTGCTCATGGGTGAAGATTGAAGGCCGCAAACATGGCCCGCGAAGCTGTTTTGGGGTGATTTAATGCACGCCAAGTGTTCGATGAAATGCGAAAACCAAGTTTCGATCTTGAAACGGTCGATTTGAGCTTGATTATTGTGATATTCATGTGCTGTGCTACTCCATGTTAGCATAGATCGGTTTAAGGAATTATTATTAATATTTTTAAAAAAATATGAGAATTTCAAAAATATCAAAAAATGTTGGATGTTATCAAATTAAGCCAAAAATGACATCTAAGAGATTTTCCTAATTTTATAAAGTCATTTTTCCTAATTAAATGATATTTTGGTATTTTATAACCATTTTTGTAAATAATCTATTTTGCTTAGATTAAAATTATTTAGAGTAATTTCATGCATCTAGGGTAATTTCATGCATATTTAAATTCTCATTTTGCTCACGGTGGTCTTGTCCCGGGCGTGATAACAAGGCCATGTAATATTATTTGCCCGACTTGTATCGGGCTTTCATTTTCCGCATTTATTTTTAAGTTATTTCAATTTCTTAGATGTTTACTTATGCACCGCTTTTCATTAATTTGAGTGTAAATTTCTCTTCTAAATTATGTTAGGATTAGTCTAGACATTAAAAAAAAAAAAAAACTACAAAAACATTTGCATGGACACTTAGCGGTTTCATAAAGATTATAATTGGTAATCAAGATGGTGTGGCCATTTAGATTAAAACCTTCCAAGTTAGTGGTACCGCAAGGGCGCTAATAGAAACATTGGCGTAAACAAGTCCCCGTTCCTAGAAATCTCTGGTTGCGTAGGAATTGAGACAACACTCCCGTGTCTTGATTGGTTTCTAGCCGACCCCAATAGGCTAGTGGCGACTCCTAGAAATATTTAGGTTGTTAAGAACTAAAAAACAAAATCCAACGTCGCGCGAGGTATGGGCTTGGGAGAGCCCGCGCCTAATTTAGGGCCATTGGTCCGCCTCTTTAGGCAAATACCCCTAAACCATTCTTTCTTTTCCCCCGGGAAAAAAGAGGTCGTGACAGCTTGGTGACTCCGCTGGGACTTGGTTGCAAACCTTAGAGGACTTAGGCCGTAATAACTTGGTTGGTTGTTCACTAACATGGTCTTCATTTGATAGCGCGTGTCAAAGTCGCGTGGAAAATAAGGTTAGTCCGCTAACAATGTGTTAAATGTTTTTGTAGGTTTGGAGTAATAAGGGGTGGAGTGTCTGTTGACCCATTTCTTTTGTAGGGAGGTGTAGGAATGTATGTCTATATGGATGAAATTGAAGTGTTGTTTGGATATCAATTGTTGTGCATGCCTTCATACTTGCACTACACATTTACACACACAACCCGCGATCTAAAACCCTGATCGCACCAGGAAGCCCATAGGAGGTGCCAAAAGATGGAACCTGTGTGGGGAATGACCTATGGTTATCCCCTTTTTGGTCCCGCTCATTATGATTAATGATAAAGAGAACTATCCGACGTAAGTGCGGAGTGGGGAAAACTCTTTTGATCTAATCAAAATGGGGACTTTAAGCCTTTAGAATTCCACCTTTATACGTCAAACCTCACAAGTTTACATCTGCATGTCTATGTGATTGAAAAAAAAAAAAAAAAAAAGTCTCTTCACCCACTGTAAGTACGATATCTCCATCTACTTGCTCACTTCGGATTGAAATTTTCATTTTTTGAGATTCACGGAAATCAATGGAATGCCCTTGAAAATATAGGCTTGCCACTCACTCTTGATAAACAAACATTTCAAATGCATCTGATCTGGCCTAGATTAGAACATATGTTTTTGTTTAAATTTTCCATTACAAACTCAAAGTCACATTTTATATAGAAATTCTTCCAAGTCAAGATTACATTTTGGGGCATAGAATTAAAATCAAATTTTCAAGAAAATTCTTGGTAGCATTTTGAAATTCAAATCACATTTTGTGTATTGATTTCTCAAAATAAAAATCACCTCACCTTTGCATGAGTGAAATCGCAAATTAATCTTTCAAAATCAATGCCCCATTTGTGTATGAAACTTTTGGAACAAAGTGGGCATTCAATTGATAGCCGTGGATCGATCTTTTAATGAAATCTCCTCTTACTAATAAAATCTTGACTAAATACCAAATTCTCGTAAGTGGATACTACGGAGAAGGTATCGTCGCCTTGATTTCATTGTAAGAGGCGGCTTTATTGAAAGATCAATTTTTCATTCATGTACTAACATTATTTTCCTTTCGCAGGTCATGCGTGACAACCATTCCTTGAACTCCTCTTGCTTGACCATGCCAAAAGTGGACTTTAACGCTAGGATGAGAATTGTGCTTATTACGCTCCTCTATGAAAGAGCTTCTTGTACTTTGTCCTCGTCATTATTCCTATTAGGAACCATGTTTTGCGTTTTGGGTTTTGATTGTGGACCCAATCGAATGCTTTTGTAAATCATACAACTCACATTTTTTAATAATGAAGTTAGAGTTCGTAAAAATCATATCCTCTTTAAAGTGTTTTAAACGGACCATTTGGCCTTTTTATGCCTTAGCTTCAACATGTTTGAAAAAGAGTTTCAAGAACTTGCAAAATAGTTTATCTCTTCACTTAATCGCTTTTGTAGGTTGATCCACAGGATGATGCTTCGAAGGGGTAAGGTTGTAATCGTTCCAATAGGAATTTCTTATGCAACCACTAACTTGACCATCCATTTTTGTCAAACAGGTAAAATGATGGTTTTGTTCAAGATTGACATTTACTTCCTTTGGAAAGACAAAAGCGCGGGCCTGTCCCTAATAGACATATGAATTCCAACATTGCGATTAAGTGTGAAAAGAACCGTCAAAGCCTCGAAGATCACAAATCTACCAGCTTAACGGCAATCTTTATTGCTTCGAAAGTGGCTTCCACATAAGTTCCACATCCTAGACAACCTTATATTAATTTGACATTCTTTGTGGAAAAAGAAATCTATAGACATTCTTTGCCACCAAACTATTTCATCGGTTGCAAACAAGAAGCAATTGCAATTCCTACACTGCCAATGGTGTCTTGGCATCCAATCCTATGTGGAGATAATTATTGGTGGTCTGCAAGACAACACTTCAAGATATAGATGTACACAAACAAGAATCGGTCATCAAATGTTGCCTTCAAATAAAAGGTGGTAATCGTTTCAAGTTAACTTCGATTTATTTTAGGAATGACTTGTCCTTGTACTTTATGTAGATTTTAGTGAGGCAAATTACTGGCAAGCAACAAGATTACATGGGGAGGACAACCTGGTCCAGAATCACATGATCTCTAAAAGAAAATGGTGTGTTTCGTTCCAAAATTCAATACAACTCATTCATAAACTGACATAGCCACCCATGCTTACAGATTGTGAAGTGGGAAATGCATTGATGCAGCAAAAATGGCGAAAAATCACCTAGCCTAAAAGGGGTATGCAGGAAATTGAATAAAGCATGAAAGGTTCAAATGAAACAGAGATTCATTAATCCAACATGATGGAGCTGCATATGGACAAGTTATCTAACCTAGTGTGGCATGCATTTGACCATAAGGACAATGTCTTGCCTTCTTCCACAAAGCTACAATGAGATGCTGAATTGCCCGACTTTGAAAAAGGGTGTACTTCGTTCCTAAACTTAATGTACCTAATAGTAGAAATAATACATTGTTCCCACATGTGTAGGGAATTTTAATTGGGGCAGTTGGCAACAAAATGGATCGGGGGCACGCAATGCCTAAGTCATCTGACTTCTAAAAAGGGAAAGATTCAAATGGAATAAACATTTGCCAAGTCAATTGCTGTCAATCACAAGAGCAAATCCCTCTCCATAGCCAAGAAAACGGGATGGAACATAGTCATCAGATATGCCGTAAAAGGGAGTATACCGTTCCTAAAATGAATCATATCGAATATGAAAATAACATATTACATCTCTTTTTCCTTGCAGTTGATAAACGGGGCAAGTCACTCAAAGTAGAGTAACTCTCACCTGTGAAGCAAGATGAAACAAAGTCAATTGATTCAGCACAAAAAGGGAGTATCGTTCCTAAATTAGTCCAATTCAATTTTGGAATATAAGTAACATGCCCCATCTCTTGTAGGAAAAGGTGTACATTGACCACTGAAGCAAAACCTTATACCAAGAAGGCATGCTAAGGCCCAACCATCCATTTTGATGGAATAAATGGAGGAAAACATACAAGGAGCAATGCCCTCACATGTAAAAACAAGGAGTACCCCTCTCCTTTCATTTTTGATGTAGTTCTCTTGTTTGACAGGAAACGTCGGTATTCGAGGAACAAACTTGAGAAATTGATTGAAGCATAATCTATATGGACCAAGCAAGCATATGGAGGTAACACATGTCAAATTCACCTAACTTGGTGGAGTTCAAGAGCCAGTTCAATTAAATAAAAAGGAAGCGCCCCATGGACACTACCGGCGCTTCGGCCTGGTGGTATAGGGAATGAATGAACGGGTCCGAGAGGTCCGGGGTTCGATCCTCGGAAACGGCAACAAGGTTGCCATGTAAAAAAATAATAAAAAAATAATAAAAAAAAATTTGCATCTCTTACTTTTGCAAAATGAGGAAAATGCTTGAACTAATGAGACCAAAGACCTGAGAATCTCTTCAAGTCTTAAAACAATAGGTTCATGCTGCTGTTTGCCGCCAAATGGTGAAACCGACCAAGGGTAATGTTGTATCGTCTCCGCTTTACGATCCCCGAGGATTCATGTACTAACACATTCCCTTTTGTTCTTTGTAGGGTTGCCTGACTACTAAGGCACAGGTAAGCACCCTTCTTCTCAAAATCAAAATGGAAAATAAATGGAGAATTTCCATCGCAAAAAAAAGAACATTTAGTGTTTTTCTAGAAACAAGCGCAAAAAATGGAAATTGAAGAAACAAGTTTTCCATAAGGTTTGCAAAAATCTTTTTTACCTTTAAATTGTCCATCCACTCGATGGATCACTCATTTGGAATCAAAGTTCTCTGTGGAGATTAATCCACTCAGATGATCTCAACAAAATGAAAGGCGATGTTGCTTATGCCAAGCGAGAAACACTTAGGATGAGGAAAGGCAACCCATTTCCAAACATGTCCTTTAAGCACTCTGAGATTTGAGCGAAAAAGAAAACCCATGTCGTTTAAGGTCAATGAATTCATTCGCAAGCGGTACATAGATCAAGATGATGAGAGGCATTTCTTTCATCTATCATACACACCACAGGTGACAATAGTTAGCCCATTTGAGCCTTTTGATGTGAAGATTTTCTACAAAACACCCCTGTCAAGAACCACCCCACGATGGGGCAATTATGGAGGTTTGGGTTGATATTATTTGGAGAGGAAAGATGAGAAAGGTTTCTTTGCTCTCACTTGTATAAATCTTTTTGTGGTAACTTCAGGTGAATTCTTATGGAAGCTCGAAGCATCCCAAGGTGAAGAAGAGCATTCTTTTCTCTACCCAAACACCGATACCCTTTGCTTAAACCATATTGAGCCTAACTATTCATTTCTAAAACCCGAGTGATGATTATCTCCCCACATTGGGGGCAGGGCACATGATTTACCAATGCAATTGGTGTTATATGAGAATATGAAAAGCATCTAGAAAGTCCTAAGAGCTCAAAAAGTTCAAAAGAGCAAAAGTCAAGTGAAAATTAAAGGGCATGAAAAAAGCAGTGTGCCTGGTAAAAGCAAGGTCAATGCTCGAAAAAAAAGTGTAAAAAAAAAAAAACAATTGCATCAAGAAGAATATCTCTATGAAAGCAAAAAAAAAAAAAAAAAAAAAAAAAAAAAAAAAAAAAAAAAAAAAAAAAAGCCTGCATTGAAAAGAAAATCATTGCAAATGCAAAAGCCATTATGTTAGGATGATTAGTCAAAGGACTTTCGAGACAATTTGAATTTTAAAGGCTGAGTGCTTTAAAAAGAAAAAAAAAAAGGGGATGATATGGTAATGATGCCATGATAATCACCAACTCTCAAATCCCCCATCGACAAAAAGTTCTAAGCTTTTGAGCTAAGTCTTTTGAACCTTTCCCGAACCAACATTACAACCTATTCCCGAAGTCTCTTCAGATTGGGATGATTCAAAGTGGAAATAAGGACTTCCCAAAGAAGATGCCGCTCGAAGAAGTGAGAGTAAGGTTGTCTTATCTCATCTCAAGGTTTCTTGACTTGTAAACCTGGCGAAGATGTTGATCGGTGATTAATTCATTTCATAGCCAATGATGCTTATCCATTGCTAAAACCATGACCAAACCTGCACTACGGTCCTTCTAAAAGAGCTCTTAGATTGGTCAATGTGTACTTATTGCGAATGATTCAAAGCCTTGCACACTGGAAGAGTGAGATTGAGTGATCAGTTTATTTCCCACATGAATAGATGGGATCAAATAGCCATTTTCTTGAGAATATGCGAGAAGCCCTTTTTGACTAGGGGTCCTTGCTTGGCATATTTAACAAACATTTCTCATAAGTCGAGGTCATTTTGACAAGGACTTTTCTCCCAAGGGAATTTGATGATTAATGATATCATCCGAGTGTGATGATAGTTTTGTGAGTTTGTCAAGTGGTCGAGATTAGTTTGATTTGTTTATGCAATCATTGCCTTCTCATTACCGATACACTTTTGATATTGTTTCTGATGACATGTGCTGAAATCGATCTCATCTAGTATGCTTTCGCTACTAGAATACTTGTTATAATGAATTCTATTTGATGTGCAGTACCCATTTCAGAATATTCTCGAATGACAGGTTCCTCTAAGGAAACCATGCAATTCTAAAAGGTTCATGGGTTAGCCTTAAACCATGCATTTTCAAAAGGTTCTTGGTTATCCTTAAACCTTGCAATTTCAAAGAGTTCATGGGTTAGCCTTAAACCATGCATTTTCAAAAGGTTCTTGGTTATCCTTAAACCTTGCAATTTCAAAGGGTTCATGGGTTAGCCTTAAACCATGCATTTTCAAAAGGTTCTTGGTTATCCTTAAACCTTGCAATTTCAAAGGGTTTATGAGTTAGCCTTAAACCATATATTTTCAAAAGGTTCTTGGTTATCCTTAAACCTTGCAATTCTAAAGGGTTAATGGGTTAGCCTTAAACCATGCATTTTTAAAAGGTTCTTGGTTATCCTTAAACCTTGCAATTTCAAAGGGTTCATGGGTTAGCCTTAAACCATGCATTTTCAAAGGGTTCATGGGTTAACCTTAAACCATGCATTTCAAAGGGTTCATGGATTAGCCTTAAACCATGTATTTTCAACAGGTTCTTGGTCATCCTTAAACCATGCAATTCCAAAGGGTTCATGGGTTAGCCTTAAACCATGCATTTTGAAGAGGTTCTTGGTTATCCTTAAACCTTGCAATTCACAAGGTTAGTGGGTTAACCTTAAATCATGCACTTTCAAGAGTTCTTGGTTACCATTAAACCTTGCAATTTCAAAAGGTTCATGAGTTAGCCTTAAACCATGCCTTTTCAAAGGGTTCTTGGTTATCCTTAAACTTGGCAATTTCAAAGGGTTTATGAGTTAGCCTTAAACCATGCATTTTCAAAAGATTCTTGGTTATCCTTAAACCTTGCAATTTCAAAGGGTTCATGGGTTAGCCTTAAACCATGCATTTTCAAAAGGTTCTTGGTTATCCTCAAACCTTGCAATTTCAAAGGGTTCATGGGTTAGCCTTAAACCATGCATTTTCAAAAAGTTCTTGGTCATCCTCAAACCATACACAAGGTTAGTGGGACTGCCTTAAACCACAAGGTTCGTGGGACTGCCTTAAACCACACGGTTAGTGGGACTGCCTTAAACCACAAGGTTAGTGGGTCTACCTTAAACCACAAGGTTAGTGGGTCTTCCTTAAACCACTCGGTTTGTGGGATTGCTTTAAACCACAAGGTTCGTGGGACTGCCTTAAACCACACGGTTAGTGGGTCTGTCTTAAACCACACGGTTAGTGGGACTGCCTTAAACCACAAGGTTCGTGGGACTGCCTTAAACCACAAGGTTCGTGGGTATATCCTCAAACTACACCTTTCAACTTGTTCACAGATACATCCTTAGATCATGCTCTTTACATTAAGCTCACTTGCATTTTCATTTTACTATTGTAAAAAAAAGCAAAAAAAAAAAAAATTAAGTGTCACCTTATCTTTGAAAGAAATCTCTTTGAGCTTCCTACCAAAGAGGGGCAACTGTTGACATCTAAATTTTTGCCCAAAAAAATCATTTCCAAAAAAAAATGGGAACTTACTTTTCCACAAAAATATTTCTTGATTATCTAGGTGTTTAGTATATATATTTTTTAATGGAAAATGTTTTTCCTAAAGGAAAAAAAAAAAAATTTAAAAAAAGCAAGTTGGGGCAAATGATCTAAATGTGACTAGCCAAGCCTAGGAGGTAAATTGGAATTAAAATGGCAAATTGGGGCCAAAATGCAATTTCCAAAAGTTGATGGACCAATTCGCAAATTTTGCAAAATTTTGCCCGAACCCTTAAATCGTCATCTTAGTCACCAATTAAGTTGAAATTGAACTTGGGCCAACTCGAATCAATCAAATCGGGCTAAAAGGACCAAATTTGCATTGAAATGGGTATTTTCGGATAAGAAAATGACTAACTTTGAGGGACTTTTTGCAAAATTGGGTGGGTATAATTGCAAACTCTGGTAGAGATCTTAAAATACTATACATGAGCTTGCTAATTGATCAAAAAACGTAGCCAAATTGATAGATTAAAGCACTCAAACGAGCTACCAAAACCCAGCCCACGGTTTAGCCTCAATTCGGAGTTGCTGACTAAGCAACTTGGTGGCCCCACCATATCCCACTCAGCCGCCCATCCAGCCTGATCTTTGCACGTGATTGAAGACCATAAGGAGTAGTGCCAGTGGATGGAAATCGGCCAGGGATAAGCTGCTGAATGCACGGGAAAATCGCATCAAATCCGGACACTCAACAGCTGCAGAAGTTGAAAAATTGGCTAAGTCAGAGAGTGGGTGAACTAGCTCAGTTGGCAGGCTTGGTAGGTGGACAAAAAGCCGATCAAGAGATTGATGATTTCGGTGGATAACATCTACGAAGCAAGCTCTTTCAGGGAATGAGAGAGAGAAGACGAGAAGGAGAGGAGAGAACTCACGGTCGTTCTCCAAAAACACCTCCAAAAGCAACTCCAGAAAAGCAAAAACCCAGAAATTCCAGACCGACCTCAAGAGAGAAAAGTGAGATTTTCACACATCTGCGGCCAAAATTAGCCAAAACCTTCAACTAGAGAGTGAAACTTCACTCAAGTATCTTTCCAACCATAGGTCACACGTCCAAAATGGAGATCAGGAAGACCTCCTAAACCCCCCCGAAAAACACCCTCCTGGCGGGCCAAGAAACACTCCGAATTTTTTCTAAGTGTTGAGTCCGGTTGGTCACGAGTGAAGGAAAGCCAGTGTTTTTGAGGAATTCGAGAGATAAATGAGGAAAAACTTGACTTTTACCCCAAACTAGAATACATATAGTTTGGTTTGGTATTATGTTTTCCAACAAAAGAGGTCTTGAAGTCTAACTTTATGGGTCAACGAAAAGCTTCGTTGTCAGTTTCTTTTTTTGCAGATCTCATTTCCAGATTGATGGAGCCAACTTCCACGTGCCTCCCGAGGATAATTTCTTGATTTTCTCGGCCAAGAACCACTTGCAAAAGAAACTAGGAAGCAAGGTAAGCATCCTAGATATATTTTTGTTATATTTTGAGCATGTTTTGATCATGAAAATCAAGAGGAAAATCAGCCCGGAAAACTGATTTTTAAGGCTGGAATTTTTCCAAGTGTTGAAATATCTTCAAAATTTTTGCATGTATGCTTCTTGGAGAGATCGTTTTGATGTTGTTTGGTGGGTCATTCTCTATAATTTTTGTTGCATTTGAAAGCTCATGTTACCTACTTTCACTCGGATTAAGTAGTGTTTCCCTTAGATCTTGTATGTGATAAGTGTCGGGGCTTGAACATGGGCATGCAACCTGTTTGCTTGACTTGAGTTCAAACCCAGATTTGCAAAATCAGCTCAAACCCGTGTATTTGAGGACGATTTTAGTTGGGTTCTTATGTGTTGTAGGCTATGATTTCTATCTAATATTGCTCATTGCATGTGGTAGTATAATCTTGATGCTTTAGTCCCACATAATATTGCTCATGGGTGAAGATTGAAGGCTGCAAACATGGCCCGCGAAGCTGTTTTGGGGTGATTTAATGCACGCCAAGTGTTCGATGAAATGCGAAAACCAAGTTTCGATCTTGAAACGGTCAATTTGAGCTTGATTATTGTGATATTGATGTGCTGTGCTACTCCATGTTAGCATAGATCGGTTTAAGGAATTATTATTAATATTTTTAAAAAATATGAGAATTTCAAAAATATCAAAAAATGTTGGATGTTATCAAATTAAGCCAAAAATGACATCTAAGAGATTTTCCTAATTTTATAAAGTCATTTTTCCTAATTAAATGATATTTTGGTATTTTATAACCATTTTTGTAAATAATCTATTTTGCTTAGATTAAAATTATTTAGAGTAATTTCATGCATCTAGGGTAATTTCATGCATATTTAAATTCTCATTTTGCTCACGGGGGTCTTGTCCCGGGGCGTGATAACAAGGCCATGTAATATTATTTGCCCGACTTGTATCGGGTTTTCATTTTCCGCATTTATTTTCAAGTTATTTCAATTTCTTAGATGTTTACTTATGCACCGCTTTTCATTAATTTGAGTGTAAATTTCTCTTCTAAATTATGTTAGGATTAGTCTAGACATTAAAAAAAAAAAAAAAAAAACTACAAAAACATTTGCATGGACACTTAGCGGTTTCATAAAGATTATAATTGGTAATCAAGATGGTGTGGCCATTTAGATTAAAACCTTCCAAGTTAGTGGTACCGCAAGGGCACTAATAGAAACATTGGCGTAAACAAGTCCCCGTTCCTAGAAATCTCTGGTTGCGTAGGAATTGAGACAACACTCCCGTGTCTTGATTGGTTTCTAGCCGACCCCAATAGGCTAGTGGCGACTCCTAGAAATATTTAGGTTGTTAAGAACTAAAAAACAAAATCCAACGTCGCGCGAGGTATGGGCTTAGGAGAGCCGCGCCTAATTTAAGGCCATTGGTCCGCCTCTTTAGGCAAATACCCCTAAACCATTCTTTCTTTTCCCCCGGGAAAAAAGAAGTCGTGACAAGCTTTTTAGTTCATGTACTAAAGAGATACATGAATTAAATAGACAGACATATGAATCCATGAAGTTCATGAATAAAGAGATATGTGAATCCAAGAGATTCATAAATCCAGAAATACGTGCATTCAAGAGATTCATGAACTCAATAAATACATGAACTAAAAGATACATGAATCTAAAAAATTCATGAATTCAATAGATACGTGAACAGAAAATATGAGGAAATACATTAATCCAAAAGAGATACATGAATTAAATAGACAGACATATGAATCCATGAAGTTCATGAATAAAGAGATATGTGAATCCAAGAGATTCGTAAATCCAGAAATACGTGCATTCAAGAGATTCATGAACTCAATAAATACATGAACTAAAAGATACATGAATCTAAAAAATTCATGAATTCAATAGATACGTGAACAGAAAATATGAGGAAATACATTAATCCAAAAGAGATACATGAATAGAAAAAACGTATCTTAATTTATTGGCTTTCGTTGATCCATTAACCATAATTATAACCATAATTACAACAAATTCTTCCATACGAGAGGAGGCGAGTTTGAGTTGGAAGCCGATTCTTAGTAATGAGCCACAAATTAAATTGAAACCGAGGGGCAATCGCAACATCCCAAATAAAAGTAGCCCAAGGCACACGATCTTTTTTAATCCTGATAGCATTCCAGGCGGAAGCAACCGAGAACAAACCTGAAGGATCATTACTCCAAGTGAAACAGTCAAGAGTTGGGGATAGGTTGGGAATAAGGACGCCGTAGCTTTCAAGGAAGACTTTGAGCGAAAGACCCGCAGGGGAGAAGAGATCCGCGACCACCGCATAGGTAGGAAGGTCGAAACTCTCCACAATAGCCGGTGGTACGAACAAATGTAACGGGCCACAGCTTAGCCAATGATCATACCATAAGGAGACTGAGAAGCCGTGCCCAATTTTCCAAGAAAAAGCCGATCTAAAGAATCTACGAAGCTGTAGCATTTTTTTCCATGCCCAAGAGCACACGGCAGGTTGGGGCGAAATCCAGAAATTGTGCTTCTTTAAAAAATAAGAATTCCTCCTATTAATTCCTCTTCCTTATTATAATTTACCTTGCTGGTTTTCCATGTCGGATGCCTCCAGTTGGAAAAATAAAGATAATTCATGGTGATAATGATATGGTAAATAATAAATTAGCGCATAACATAATATATTGCTTCAGATTTACCAATGATCTATATGTCATCAATAAAAAATGCTGTGTATTGACATTGATTGTGGTCTTGAGATTTGGACACATGCTGTCGAAGACCTATCTGCAAGTCTTGGTCTTTTTGTATTGTAGCCATGAGTCGGTCAATATAAACCGAAGATAATTCAGTGGGTAACTCCAATTATCAAAAGAGGAGAGATAGAGAGCATTGCGGACCCAAGGAATATCCGAACGGCTCCAACGTGAGCTAGGCTTCCAAAGCCGTCAAGATAGGGATGTCGTCTGGTGCTTCACCATCTGCCATTAAGAGGCCAGACACAAGTCACATCTTAGCTAAACTGAAGGCGGATTGCCTCCGGCCGGAAAAATAAAAATAATTCATGATAATAATGATATGGTAAATAATAAATTAGTGCATAACATGATATGTTGCTTCAGATTTACCAATGATTTATATGCTATGTAGCACAGACACAGACACGCGACACGCGACACGATACGACACGACACGACATGCCAACACGTCATTTCCAAAAAAATAGATAATTCTGACATGTTCCGACACGTTATATATTAAATATATATTTTTATATATAAATGCAAAAATAAATAAATAATAATAAAAAGAGCATAGAATTAATTTATACTAAAAAAATTAATCAAACACTTGTTAATATCATTCATTGTTTGAATTTGACAGAGATTAAACGAGAAATTCAAAAATTGCAAACATGAAAGAGTAAACTTGAAGGAACATATATTGTTTTCTTGTATTTATTGGAGACTAGTGAGATTTCTTATAGTCCTAGATAGAGTTAAGAGTTTATGATATAGACTAGCTTGGAGCTCCTTTACAAAACAAGGTTCAAGAAAAATGAAAATCCAAGACAAGAACTCTCGAAGTATGACCAAAAGAAAAGAAAATCACTAGATTCGCCATGGAAAATGTGAGAGATAACTCACACGCCAATAACATAGATCAAAAGAGATAACTCGTAAGCGATGCTTGTGAGAGGCGGAAAGAAGCAAAAAAAAATTATAACTTTAAGTATATGGGGGCAACGGAACGACGCCGACTTGAAGAGGGGCGTTCCATCATCACTCACAGGAAGATCAAGAATTTTAAGTGAGAAACTTGAGAGTAAGAATTTTCTTCTTTCCCTTTTATTTTTGTTATTTTTATTATTTTTTCATTTATTTACATTTTGACCCCTCAAGTATTGAAATTTTTTAAAATTGACCCGTTGTGTGTCGGAATCGCGTGTCGGAATTTCAGACTCGCGTGTCGGACACGTGTCGGAGTGTCGGACACGACACGAAGGCTTCTGGAGAGTGTCGATGCTTCTTAGTCTATACGTCATCGATCAAAAAAGCCGCGTATTGACATTGATTGTGGTGCTGAGACTTGGACACATACTGACGAAGACCTGCTATAAGTCTTGGTTTTTTTGGATTGCAGCCATGACTCGGTTACTATAAACCGGAGAAAATGCAGTGGGCCACTCCAATCGTCAAAAGTGGAGACGTAGCGAGCACTGCGGACTCGGGGCATGTCAGCTTGGAAAGTCGTGACGATAGGGATGTCGTGATGTGCTTCGCCATCTACGATGCCAGACACAAGCCACATCTTAGCTAAACTGAAGGCGGATGCCTCTGGCCGGAAAAATAAAAATAATTCATGGTAATAATGATATGGTAAATAATAAATTAACACATAATAAGATATATTGCTTCAGAATTAATCATGATCTATATGTCATCAATCAAATTGATTGTGGTCCTGAGACCTGGGCACATGCTGACGAAGACCTAGCTGCAAGTGTTGGTCTTTTTGGATTGTAGCCATGAATCGGTCAATATAAACTGGAGAAAATGCGGTGGGTGACTCCAATCGTCAAAAGCGGAGACGTAGAGAGCACGCGGACCCAACAAAGGTCAGCTTGGAAAGTCGTGAAGATAGGGATTCGTGATGTGCTTCGCCATGTGCAATGAAGAGGCCAGACACAAGTCACATCTTAGCTAAACCGAAGGAGTGTTTAGCCATAGACACGGCACGCCAGAGTGGAAAATAGTGAGATGGAGTCAACCGGCTTCATTGAATTGGCCGCTCTGGGGTTTGACTGTGATGGTGTTCCCCTTGCAAGGTAAATGTGGAAATTCAACACTTATCCCATGACACCTCAAGTCTCGTATAAGATGGGTGAGGTCCTATGATGTTTCAGGTAATATTTACCTCAAATAATCACTGCCTTATGTGTTTATTAGGAATATTTCTTTTGAAGGCTTGGCTTACTTGTCATAATATATGGCATATGCTAAGAGATACAAATAAGCCTGACTTCTCTTTTCCTTTTTTGGAACAGCATGTGGGGTGACCGAACCTTCCGTAAGCTTTCTTTGATTAGAACTTGTGTGTCCTCCTAAACCTTGCGGTTGAAGACATAAGTCTCATGTGTGAATCTTTAGCTGAAGCCGTAACTGTTCATATGCCGATAAGTGTACCACCACCGACATGCTAAATAGGTAGTGTTAGAGATGAACACCCAATCACGATTATCTAATTCAACTTGTGATTTCCTCCTACATGTTACATAACAGCATCCCAGCAAGCTTAAAATGATAGATAATTTCACATTTGATTGTGTGGTGACGTATCCCTCTACTGCTCCATGTTATACCTTAATAGGGAAAATGACATAAGAGGTGCTATAACTTTTGTATTTTGTATGACACACATTTCATTGTCAAAACTTATTAAGCAAGCACTTGAGTTCCTCTTTATAATAGAATAAAATAAAAATAATTACTTAAGTGTTATCAACGATTTTCTTTATCAAAAAATTTGACATAGCATTAATTTATTATATATCGGCTAACGTGGCTTGCCAGAAAAATCCAATCAGTAAAAAATAACTCGTTGGCCTTAGTTTTTCTCCAAATTGACTAGTCGCGGTTAAATCAGGGCCAAGAGGCAATCCCTAACCCTAATCCCTCGAAATTACTATTAAAATTGCAGCTTTGCAGCATTGTGAGCGAGAGCCCTAGTAGAAGCAGAGTTGAGGTCATTGAAGAAGAGGAGTTGCGAGACCATGGATTGGGTGAGGAAGATGACGTAGAGAGGGGGAGATGAGGGCAAGTGTGATTTGGGGGAAAATTCTTCCTCCAAGTGAGGATAATCTTGTAGGACTCTATATATGCTAAAGAAACCCAAGAAATTGCAATTTATGCTGGTCTCCTACCTTTGTTTGTTTGTTTTTTTTTTTTTTTTTTTTTTGTAACCGAGAATCTACTTGAGCCCCCTTTTGCTTACGCTAGTCAGGGTCACACGGCCCTCCGGTGCCCGATGGCACCGGTGAACCTCGCCGAAGCTATTTGGACGACTATACCTTGGGGAAGCTGGCCCAGCAATCTACTGCTGGCCCTTCACTTAAATCGCGATAGCAATGCGGGATTCGAACTCTCGACCACATTGAAGTAGGAGAGAATGAATATCAACGCAGCTGCCCACGAGTGGGTGTCTCTGACGTTTGTTTTTGCACAGAAAAATTAAGAATTGAGTTATTGTTCTAGTTCAACGTGATTCTTGAAATAGACCAACCGGAGAGGTATTGTGTAAAGCTTCAGGTGGTTGCTGACGATGGGGTCGTTGGGCGCATCATATATCGTCCATCGACTGCTTCATGGTCCTCAAGATCTCAAGCGCGAAACATTTGTTCATGATCATCACCTCCGGGAATCGACCCATGCCATCATTGCTGCCTCCTTCCAATTGTGGTCCAGCGTGTCGTGGCTCTCCTCGAGGTCTCACGCCACCTCCCCAATTAATTTTTGTTAAGAAAGCCATGCGGAATCAAAATTTCATTTAAAAAAACCACATAGGACAAATCATTTTTCACTAATGTGCTAGAGGCACTAAAGTGATCGCTTTTCACTAATGTGCTACCCAAGTGATCACTTGAAAATTTTGATATTATAGTGAATATTGTACAAAAATTATGGTACTTTTAGACTCCGTTTGTTTTGTGGAAAATGAATGATCTTCAAAATATTTTCTTAACATTAATCGCTTGTATCACTTGGAATAATTAATCAATGGAAAAAGTTTTAATTATCCATAATAATTTATATCTAAATATTTTCTTGGATGATGAAAATAATTTTTTTTATTCATTCATTTTTGTAAGCGACGCACACGATCATTTTTTTAAGAAAAATATTTTTCAAATAATTTATTTTTCGCGAAACAAACAGAACTTTCATGTCTTTATCTTTACCTTAATCTCTTGCTTGTTGATCTATATTAAAACACTTTTAAGCAAGATATTCCGGTGGCTCCATAACTTTTGGGTTTAGACTTTCTTATATGAGATTAAGAGCTTTCTTTGCTCCTTGTGACTGATGTAAAAGTATCGATCTTGGACCGGCGGGGTCGTACAAGTTCAGCAGTGACCGAACAATCCACGATTACACCGGATACATGGTATGGATTCCACTGCTGAAGTGAAGAAAAATTAATGGCTTTCTTGCATAAATCTCCCTCGAATGGGAGAGCGAAGGGCTAGGTGGAACAAAAAATGGTTAATTCGTAAAGCTATGTCCATGCATTACCGAACAAATCCAATGAGTCACTAGGAATTACTCCCATATTGCCGAAGCCTGAAAATTACACGATCTTACCTCTAAGTTGATTGAATGAGCATTTTCGGGGCTTTTGCCATTAGTGTGGACATGACATAATGATACGTGTAGGGTGATGACGCATGACGAGCGAAGGTGGTTTGGTCCAAACTGTTGCAATATAGATTAAGTGAATTGGATAAAATTAGTTGGAAGGAAGGAAAGGAAATCTGATATTAAATTTATGTGGTTCGGTCCGAGTATCTGAACCTACGTTCATGGGGAGAGCTGCATGAAATTCCACTATAAAAAAAGAAAGAAAGAATAGACCGGAGGAAATCAGACATTGAATTTATATGGTTCGGTTTAAATATCAAAACCTACGTCCATGAAGAGGGCAACATAGAATTCCACTATAGATATGAGGGATACATCAGATATTACAATCAATCAAACACTCAAATATTCTCTCAGTGTTTCTCGGTCTCTAATTACACTCAATAACTCATACCGTATTTAGTCTTTTACAATTCCTAGTAAAATCTCACTGGAGAAATTGTATAAATTCTATTCATGAGAATTTAACTGACTTAATCAATCGGATGTAATTATAACAAGCAAACCTCCACGAGAAGAACTCTCCACCCACTCCTCTGTGCGGTCTCGGAGTTCTCCCTTCTCTGGAACACCGAGAACTTTCCTTATCCGTTGGACGGCTCTCTCTTTCATAATACAAAAGAGAGTCCCCATCATTTATTGCAGCACATGGAAGTCTTCTTCGGATGAAATAAAAGACAAAGGAAGCTTTACCATAATTTATTGCGCACAAGATGGATGAGCGTGGGACCCTTTCCTCTTCTTTTTCTTTCTTTCTCGAAGTCAACAACTATGGCTAGCGATGAGCCATCACCGTCTCCCTTCTGCAGAGAACGAAGGGAAAGAAGCTGCTCAGTTTCTTCGTTCTTCCTTCACGTTCACGTGGCCGTTAACAAAGAGGACGTAAGGCAAGAAGGGAACACATTTAATACAAAGTACGCGGCGTCCTCTTTATAAGAAAAGAAAAAGAAAAGTAATACAAATTTGAAAAAAAATAAAAAGGAGGAGGAAGAGGAGGAGGAAGTAAGGGCTTGTAAGAGTGAGATAAGAGAGATTAGGTAAGGAGAATATTTTTTATAGTTTAAAAGTAAAAAATATTATCAACTACTTTAGAATACTTTTTTCTCTTCATGAAAAATATTTTCCCCAAACAATTCAATCCATGACTCAGTCAATTCATTTTGCGTGTTACTTCCATCCTTTTACTAATTTGACATTAAGATGAGAAATGAAATATACTGGTCTATAGCCATTAAGATGATGTCGGTTAAACGGAGAGCTCACGCAATAAATATAAGGCTTGCATGTCTATCTTCCTCACACTTCTCTCTTTGACAACCTCCACTACTCCTGACAATGGCAAGATCAATTACAGCTTTTTCGTTTGCGTTGCTTGCTGCTTTAGCTTCAGCACTAGTCCCTGTGGTTCGAGCCCGACAGATTCCAGGTCTCTCTCTCTCTCTCTCTCTCTCTCTCTCTCTCTCACATATGCGTGTGCGCTTGCGTTGAGAAAAGTTTTTCAGTTTCCATGAGTTAGCATGAGATGCTAAAAGATTTAGAGTTTGCATGCTTTGCTTGGACTATAAGGAGAGAAAACGGACGGGGAAATTTGAGTGAAAATCTCAGAACAAATTATGACTTTTATAAGATGGGAGAGGAGGAGAAATCTAAATTGTGGACATCCTCGACCCCAATTTCTTCTCCCCTTTCGCCGCATCACAGCATGATATTTTTCCTGTCTTGTGGTTTAAGCTTCGTACAATGTTATTGTCCCATCTATGACGTCAAGAAATGTTGGCCATTTTATCGTCTGCGTACCCCTCCATTAGTCATGACCCTCTATTGAAACCAAGTGGTCTCTTCTTTTTATTCAGACTCATTTGATCTACGCATCAAATCATCGGTTAGAAATAATAACTATTGAACTATGCGAATGATCAAGGAACACCAAGCTTGTTCCAATGGTCCAATAAGATAAATTGTTTTTTCATTTTACTGAGTTCTTTTTTTCTCTGAACTTATAAGGTTTTATCAGTATTGATTGTGGAGCAACTGATGAATACACCGAGGTTGACACCACAATAATATACAAAACCGATGAAGGGTTCATAGACTCTGGAAAAAACAAGCAGATATCCTCAGTGTTCATAAGAGAAGGTCATCGACCGTTGTTTACTAATTTAAGGATTTTTCCCAACGGAACGAGAAATTGTTACACTTTAAAACCAGACCAAGGCAAGAACAACACCTACTTGATCAGGGCAAGGTTTTGGTATGGAAACTATGATGAAAAGAATCAGGCTCCTTCATTTGACCTATACATTGATGTTAATTATTGGACCACGGTGGACTACTCGGATCGTAGAAATGAAGAAATCATGTTCGTGTCCCCGGCAGATGATATACAAGTTTGTCTTGTCAATACTGGCAACGGGGTGCCATTCATTTCGGCATTGGAACTAAGACATATTGATGATGATGGCATCTATCGATTAAGATCTGGATTCTTGGAACGCTATTGGCGAGAGGACATCGGAGGTGCCTCGGACTCTATCATCAGGTGAGCAGCTAATTTTTTATATACAGGTGCATGGTGATCATAGTCAAGAGAGACTCCGTTTTCTTTTTAATCGAATTTAGCCATTTTGCAAACTATTGAAGGCACATGTACCTAATTTAACAGAAAAAATGAGGCCAACCGAATTGGTAACGAGTCAAATGTGTGAAAGACCAAAAGGGGCCACTACACAAGGCAAAAATGAGCCAAGACGCAAGGAAAAAAAAAAGGCCAAGAAAAATCAACAGATTTCGAAAAAAAAGACACTTAAAATATCATTTAAAAAAATGATATTAGGCGTCAAAGATTACAACAAAAAATCATTAGATGATTGAAAATGTTAAAAGAGAAACAGAAAAGCCATTAGGTCCGAGGAAAAAGATTAATTTATTTGAAAATTTTGAAGTTATAATCCAAATCAAAATTAGAATTTCAGATATGTATCAAAAACACTTAAGTTACTTCAACAAAACAAGCGGACTGGTTGATTTATTTAGGAAAAAATTTCAACGCCATTGCAAATATATTAGAATATAATAATTATTATTTTTGGCCTTAAATATGCAACTAAATATTCAATAAACTAATACGTATTATATACTATCATAAAGGTTTGAAATGAAAACATACAAATTATTTACTAAAAACATTAATGTTATAGTAAGTTATTGATGTCAAATAAATATAAGGTCATGTAGTGATTTTGAGTTGCATACAGTTTTTCAATAAAACTCACCATCAGATGATATGGTTGAGGAACAATCATTTAGGCGAAATTGATAATTATATTTCAGTTCAAAACTTTAGTGATATAACAAATTGAAGATTTTGTAATATGAGGAAATTCACTTATTGTTGGTAGATTGTCATGTCAACAAATATAATCATATTCCTTACCTCCTTTCTATCAGACGTGTATGATTTTAATCTATATTATTATATATTAAATAAAGAGGAGCTCCTATTTTAAGGAACACAATATATTTTTTTCTTCTTCAAGAATATTTAAGTAGACAAATCTTTTGATTGAGCCAAAGTTCAGGGGTTTATACGTTAATTAATATGTATTATAATCCCTAAACTTTATTTCAATGTGCAATGTGATCCATAAATTTTTAATTTGTTCAATGTGATCCATTGATAAATTATATAAAAATATTCAACGTGAGTGTTCCATTAATTCAAGTTCATAGACAAATCTCACAAATGTTAATTCTTGCATGCACAAATGCGTTACCTATTATCACCTTTACGGTTGACACATAGGATTGTTATTTGTAAGGGATTGATTTGGTTGAAAGGAGTATTTTCTTATACTCTCTATTCATTTTGCTACTTACTTATTGCTTGTCCCTCTCCTTCCTCCCTTCATTATTTCTTTCTTTTAATTGCGCCTCATTTGTATCGAAGAAGTTTCGCGCCTTGATAATGACATAAACTATATATTAAAATACAAGTACATTTACTAAATAAAAATACATAAATCGGATGCACTTGAGACATAGTAAGAACAAACGAAACATAATAAGCCAAAACATCATGTTGACTGTGACATTTTAAATTTTTTATGGTTGATAAAAGTATTTAACATGATTTTCTGTGATTGTTACAATCATATCAATTGCAAAAAGGGATTGATATGCTTTGAATTTCATATTTTATGATAGCCAGATTTCGAATTTATTGAATTGAGATTTTCCTAATTTTGATATCTTCATTGATAATTTAGTAGATTTAAAATATTTTCAAACTTACCAATGTTCAGAATGAATATCGGTTTCCCTAAATCTCTATATCTCTTCACTTGGCACGCCACTTCTCTTTTCTCTACCAAAATTTTTAAACCTATACTTCGGTTTGAGATATTTGATTTGGTTGGCTTTTACATCATGCATGGTATTATCAATTTCAACTATAGTTCATTAATGTTTTGGGTGACTCACCCCTATGTTTCATCAATGTATTGATGATATATGCACACACTTGGCCAAAGAAGAGGAGCTCTTCACCTCCATTTAAATAAATTCTTGTGGCAAATTTTCATTGGGCCATTTGTGCCCTAGCTATTCTCATAGGGGCCACTTAAAGCTCATTCATTGGAGCACTTGTTCCATAATCATTAAACTAAGGACACATCATATAAGTAGACTTGCCACCCAAACTTTAGTTAAGCCAGGTGGGGTTTTTCCATTGGAAAACTTAGCGTTGCATTTAGGTAAGGCAATCATTGTATAGCCATGGATGAAGACTTTAAATGAGGAGGCCTTATCCCTTCAGTTTGGCATGCACTGCCACTTCTTCTTACTACTCATATTCTCTGACAAAAGCTCTCATTTCTTGTCTACACTTACTCTCAACCTTAATGGCCCGAGCCATCTTGTATTTCTAGCTCTTCAAGCGTGTAGGATGGTTCCCTTGGGCATAATAGTGGAGGGGATGAGATGATGCATGAGACCATCAAATCCTACGTTGGATGGTGGCTCGTTTATGAAATAATATGAAAGTAGTAGTACTAGTGAGCCCATAACTCATAGGTCCCAAGTATATATGTTTTAATGATGAGTACCGGTGGTTGTATGAAGTAAAAAGCAATATGTACTAAACTTGTGCGACTTTCTTGTATGATATTTGGTGACATATTTTGTAATGCTTTCACATGCATAATTATAATTATAAGTATAAAATATAATTGGAAAGGAATTATAAAGGACACATGTAGCGCGTGATGTACCTAAGGCGTCACATTGACTATATCATTATATTTGTTGCTCAAAAGGATTAATCATATGTTAATGGTAGAATACAACAACCGTGCAGAGCACAGGTTGTATCGAGTATGTTATACAACTCAATGTCTACTCACGAAGAGGGGACTTTATATATATAAGTGGTCTCGGGATATTCATTAAGGGCTATTAGTTGAATATATGAACATTTTTATTTAGAGTATTCCAATTTCTTCCAATATTCACAACATATATCTGTACGTGTTTTTTATAATGTTAGTGATCTTAACTAGTGTCATTATGACACTTGTTAATAATATGTAACTCTTCGACCAGTGAGATATTCTGATTTTCTTAACCAACCAAAGCATCGGCTTTTTGCTAGTAATGTGTTAAATATGGTAAATTCAATAATTATGTCGCTTATATGAATTGGCATTTGCTAGTCTCTCAGTCAATTGTTTTATTGTTTGCTCTTAAACTTTTTGTAAAAATGCCTCACTCAGGTACCCTGACGATGTTTACGATCGGTTTTGGGGGATGAAAGACTATTCTAATTGGATCTCTCTAGACAGCACATCTATCATTAATTCATCTGACAATACTAATGCATATAGAGTTCCCAGCAAAGTTCTTCAGACCGCTCAAAGTTCAATCAATGCCACGACTCCCTTGTATTTCAAAAGGACGCCTTCAAGCTCTGTAGAGAAATGGATTGTGTATTTTCATTTCGTTGAGATTAAGAGACTGATAAACGGCCTCCAGAGGGAGTTCACAATTTCCATAAATGATAATCAATTCAGGAAGACAGTGAGCCTTGAATACTTAAAGCCAGTGGTTGTAGTCTCTGCTCCTATTAGTGGGTCGCCCATCACCTTCTCGATTGAATCGACAAATAATTTTGGAAATCCACCGATCCTCAATGCCGTGGAGTTCTATGCCATTCGTGATCTTCCAAATGTATCCACAGCACAAGATGATGGTACCCTTTAATTCTTTTACATATTGCTGTTGTCTACATACACGTACAATTGTACTACAACCGACATCGACAATAATTGTACAGATACTCCAATGTCAGTAAGTAAGATTTAGGCAATCATATACTAAATATACTAGTCTCCACTGTGGGTCCTATTTTATTCGTGAACTCTGATCAGTAGTTGCTTTGTTGGGATCAACAGATGTGGCTAAGTATTACTCTGTTATCTGCTTAATTCCCCGCTCTGGCTACTTTTTGCTTGGTGATTGCTGAAAAGTCTCTTCAAATTGAAGCCCTAAGATGTTACAAGTCTTTTGAAAAACTGAAAGTCTACATGATTTATATGTGATTGATTGCAACCACTTTTTGTATCTCTATACTTCTCTCTAAATAATATTTTTCTTTGTTGTGATTCAAATCACAGTGAAAGCTATTAATGACATCAAAACAAGGTATCGCATTCGGAGAGAAAGCTGGCAAGGTGACCCATGTGTACCAAGCAACTACACATGGAATGGTCTAGATTGTAGCTATGGAAATCCTCCAAGGATTATATCATTGTGAGTCCTCTAGCATTGTTTCTCGATTATTGATTTTCTTAGTGAATCTTAAAAGAAATCTTATTCGTCATGAAAATTGGAAATTTTATGTATTGGCGAGGAATAATGATCGATGCATGTATTAGCAAGGAATAATATTTAAGATATTTGCAACCTCCTGAAGTAACTTCTCACATGGGATGGTGATACTTTGCGGTGGGTGTGAAATTAGGAATAGTCTATGAGCTCTCGCCAATATCATGTGAGATTCCCCAATAGCCTACTTTTCCAATTTTGGACATTAGTGTGTTCCAAATTGCTGTGTATGAGCAAGTATTGGGTCCTTCGAGAATAATTTTTAGGTACTCTAGGTCCAAAAATAAACATAAATTATAGAACAAGGAGATAGTGAGACCTACGCAAAAAAATTGACGATTATGGTCTTCCAGTACCTAAAACATTCACACCATGAGGACCTAAAATATCTTCATTATGAAGAATTAATTGCACAAGCTTTTTTATATTGTGCCAAATAATGCTACCTTTATGAAGATGGCAATGACATGATCCTCTATTTTGATTTCCAATGGTCAGGAAATTGAGCTCGAGCAATTTGAAGGGCGACATAGTCCCATCATTGTCACATCTATCAACAATGGAATACTTGTAAGTATCGCGTGGTTGAATTAGCTGTGTCTGCATGTCACTCATGATTAAGCACCCCCCAGGAGTCAACTCATGATTTAAAAATTAAGATTGTGTTTTAGGGGACATAGGCAGTTGAAATATTGCCCTAATGTGTGGAAACATATTGCATTTGGCTATGGAGTTGGTTAACCTGATATGAGGTGCTCTAAACTTGCTCTTTCCCAGAGATTTGTCTGACAATCAGCTTATAGGAGTGATACCAGAAACTTTGGCAGGATTACCGAATCTTAGATTTCTGTAAGTTAATTTGTCTAAGTGAAGCATCAAGAGATTTAAGGTGGACGTATCTCTAATCACGGCTATATTTGCAGAAATTTAAGCAGAAATAACCTGATTGGATCGGTTCCTGAAGCTCTTAATAAAAGGGTTGTGGACAAAACTTTAAACATGAGGTTCTCTCTCTCTCTCTCTCTCTCTCTCTCTCTCTCTCTCTCTCTCTCTCTCTCTCTCTCTCTCTCTCTGAGTCATATGCGACTTTTATAAGGTGGCAAGACTATCAATATGTTTTCTTTATTGTGATTAAAAGCAAATAAGAAGGCCAACTTGCGATCAACATATGGAAAATCAATCTAGGCATTTGTTGATAGGAATTTGAGTTCATCTCGTTCATTCTTGTGGCAGTTTGGCAGGAAACAAGAATCTTTGCCTAGCTGATCCTTGTCCGCAGAAGAAGAAACAAAATTCCATCCTCATTCCAATTGTTACATCAGTTTCAAGCTTCTTTTTAGTTCTCTTTGGTGCTTTGGCTATCGTTTGGTTAATTAAACAGAAACGAAAAGCAGGTAAGCATTCTTACTTGTGCTGTTCACACAATCTAAACTGCATTTGACAGCAATCTTAACTTTGGTTTTCTATTGGTACAGTTCTAACTGCAATGGTGTCTTTTCTAGGATAATTTAGTTGAGAAAACATAACTCAGCAACTTGCTGTCTCTTCTCCCCCCTCCCCAACCCCCCACCCGGACTATTATTTTACAATCTCATCAACCTTAGGAATAAAGGAACGTTAGCATTAATCCAAATTTCCAATGCTGGTAATTTGAGTTACATAGTGGTCACAAGAAAATGGAGAAAAAAGAGAGAAAGGGATATTTACAGCATGATCGCATCATCATCACAAAGCGTATGTGCATTATTCGGCTTAACTTAATGAAATTTGTGATTTTTCTTTTCAAAAGTAACCGTGCTATGCACGGGAAGGACTTAGAACAGCTTGATAGTACATCTTTGTCCTTAATATTCTGAGGCTCCCAAAAAAGAAAGTTTGATTGTCCGATCGCCAACTAATCTTTGTGTATTGAGAAAAGAACAATTATCTTTTTGATAGCATGTTGAAGGTAGGCGACGGAGAAACCCTGCCCAGATCTTTCGATTATTGTCCTCTTCTCCATTAATATAGCTCTTTAAATGGGATCGGTAAAACCCTTCCTATGTCTTTTAATTGTTGTGGACGCAATTACTATGGGAAGTTATTTGCCATGAAAGTCTACTACCTGAAAGGATAATCACTAAACTCATGGGAACTTTTTTGATACAGAATCTAGTGAAATAATGTTGAGAGTAAAGAATCGACCTTTCAAGTATACAGAGGTTTCAAGAATCACTGGAAATTTTGGACGAGTGATTGGTGAAGGTGGAT
This sequence comes from Eucalyptus cloeziana, assembly GCA_014182715.1. Taxonomy (NCBI): domain Eukaryota; kingdom Viridiplantae; phylum Streptophyta; class Magnoliopsida; order Myrtales; family Myrtaceae; genus Eucalyptus; species Eucalyptus cloeziana. Next base: position 32,405,758 of record CM024643.1, read on the forward strand.
TTGGAAAAGTTTATCTTGGTACACTAGATAACGGCACCACAGTTGCTGTGAAGACTCTCTCTAAATCATCAAAGCAAGGATACAAGGAATTTCAAGCTGAGGTTAGATAGGATGATGCAATCACTCTTCCTTTTAAAATCAACTTACGCTGACACTTATGCAGACATTCATTTAGAAAATTCCTCTTAGACTATTATCAATATGCATTATTATAATGCACACTTGTGACACTGCAGGTGCAACACTTAATGCTTATTCATCACGGAAACTTGGTTTCTTTGTTTGGATATTGTGGTGATTCCAGGCACATTGCTTTAATATATGAATACATGGCCAACGGAAATTTAAGGCAACATTTATCAGGTGTGTATTTATGTTTTTTTCTATTGTTTTCTTCTCTAAAATAGTCCTGTAAAACTCTATTTCTTGTTCATAAATAAAGTTAGGATGCATCCAACAGAGGACCATCCAAAGGTCTTGACGTGGAGTAAGAGACTACAAATAGCTGTGGATGCAGCAAAAGGTACATGAATGGGATGACCACAGTTTTAGGTTTTTTCTTGACATTGCTTTAGCATTCTTGACATGGTTTTTGCGAGGAGTTACAGGTTTGGATTATTTGCATAATGGTTGCAAGCCACCCATCATCCATAGAGACTTGAAGACTACGAACATTTTGTTGAACGAAGACTTCCAAGCCAAAATAGCTGATTTTGGCCTGTCAAAAACTTTTGTGACTCAAAACGACTCTTATGTGTCATCTTGTCCCGCGGGCACTCCTGGCTACATTGACCCCGAGTAATAGCTAAAATTTGATATTATCAATTTGATTCTATATATAAAAATTGACATTGCCTAGGATTTCATTTTTGATTTAAAGATCCATTATTTGCTTTTCTTTTCCACCCAGGTTTCATTTTTCTGGAATCTTTAATAGGAAGAGTGACGTTTATAGTTTCGGAATCATACTCTTTGAATTGATCACGGGCCGACTTGCAATAATGAGAAGCCAGGATGGCAATGCTAGAATGCACATACTTCAATGGTTGATTCCTATTGTTGAAAGTGGGGATATAGAGAGGATTATGGATCCAATGTTACAAGGAAAATTCGACATCAACTCAGCTTGGAGAGTAACAGAGATCGCTATGTCCTGTACGCGATCAACAGCAAGTCAAAGGCCGGACATAAGTGATGTACTAGTAGAGTTGAAAGAGTCTTTGGTGAGCAAATCAAGCGGTTCCTTTGAAATGACCTCCCTAAAGCTCCATTCTGACAATGCCCCTATGGCAAGGTAGTAGAACTTTTCCAATCCATAAAGGCTTTGTCAACAAATTTGTACTATCATATATTTTTTTAATTGCATCATCCATTTCCCTTTTCTTATTATAAATAAATCTACAAAACTCGTTTTTGAACAATGATATCCTTTCGTCCTTTGTTACTTCTTTCTCCATTCATAATGTCAGTTCATGGCATTTCTAATACTGGGGAATTAGAAATTCCTTATTGAGCATGGGTGGAGGTGAGTTGTGATTCTGACTTTGGGTTATCCATGGATCAGGTAATTGGCATTAACAGGCCCTTGTAGCACATTCTTGGGGTTCAACTGAGATTTAAGTTGGAATAAACACAATTGATTAAGAGGCAACAATTTGGCAATGTTGAAGGGATAGAATGAGAAAATTTATAATGAGGATTCTGGTGGTCTTAACGTAGTACTTCTCACAAGCATCCTAGGATATACACGCAAGCATCATTAACAAATTATGGACACAAAACTTGAGCTTGACTTATGATAATGCATACATTTGTAACATGTTTATATCCAAATAAAAGGCAATCCTAATCTCTCGAATTCTTAGAATGTGGAATAAGCTTTCTGTCTCGAGGTTCTAATGCAAGAACCAATATCATTAATTATATGAGAGCCCTGCTGCCGGAGAAGATGTGCATCACCAGTGTAACGTTGCCTGTTCATCAAAAAAGGACCCACTGACATGTAATTGATTTGTCTCATCTACGACAATTAATGGCAAGATTCGGAAAAAAATGAGGGCTTATCCTAGCAAGCAAACTCGAAGAAAGAACCAATTGATGATATGAGACTAGTAGAAATTTGCACATACCATGACATAAGTATGTAATGTCCCTTCTGGTTTAGGGTTGATCTGATCAAGTACTATAGACAACAACAGAACCACAGAGTCGAAACAAAAATGTGTCTTGAACTTGAGTCCCTTATCGTCTGTTCTCTAGTGACTTTGTTGGTTTACCATGAGAATTGACCAAAGCTTTACTGATCTAGTTTGAAGACAAGGGGAGAGTCGACTCACTTTTAATGACTTTAAATCCATCACTTATGACAAAATAATCGAGATCGTAAGAATAGAGGAGATAAGGAAATTAGAGTTTGAATATCGTCATCCATTTCACGCTAATTGAATGTTTGTTAAGTTGTCGACTTCCATGGAACTGTTGACACCTAAAATTTTGGGGGTTCATTTTGCTAAATAATAAATAAAAAATCACATGGCATATAGTTTACGAAAATTTTATTTTTTGTTAAGATTTTTTATAGATTTAGGTAATATACACTGAGGGATGCATATTTTGCGCAAAAAGGAAATTTGTTTTTGATCAAATAAAAAATATATTGCGCGGGGTGAAATGATATATTCAATGGAATTTTACGTGAGCAAAATCGGCAGTGAAATATACCACAATGATACATTTTTTTTAGTGTATAAATAGTCGCGTACGGTAGGGTTAAAAGGGGGTTCTTTCCGTTGGTTAAAAAAAAGGGAGAGAGAGCAAAAAGTGAAAAGTGAAGGGGAATAAAAGAAAAAGTAAAAAAAAAAAGGGAAAGGAGGAGGAAGACTGTTCGTCTTCCTCCCCGTGTGTCGACAGCAAGCCACCGCCGCGAAGCCCTGCCGCGCCGCCGCCGCGAAGCCCCGCCGTCGCGAAGCCCTACCGCCGCCTCGCCTCTGTTCGCCACCGCAGCTAGCCCTCCCGACGCCAGAGCCGATCGCCGATCCATCGCGCGTCTGCCACCGCTACGGCCGACCCGCGACCTGCAGATCTGAATCGCCGGTTGCCGCCGCAACAACCCCGACGTCCTCCTTCGCCTAGATCTACCCGGAGCCCACCGCGCGTTCGACGCCACCAGATCCGAAGCGGCGACGCCGCCCGCCGGTCTCACCGTGCCGTCCCGACGCCGCCTCCACCTTGCCTCCCGGCCCGAGCCGCCCCTCGCCGACCGGCGACCCGCTCGCGATGCCGCCTTCGTCAATCCGGGCCACCCCTTTTTCCGAGTGACGCCAATTGCTGCCGTGCCCCCCGCCGCCGAATTGCCAACGCCGCCGGTCCACCCTCGCCGGAGCTCCGACGACGTCGCCGCCCCCTCACCGGCCGGTCTCCAAACTTTTTGTTTTTTTTTTTTTTTTTTGAAAAGGAAAGAAAACAAAACAAAAAAAAAAAAAAGAAAAAAAAAAAAAGAAATTTAGGTAAACTTTTCTTTTTCTTTTCTGTTATTTGTTTATCTTCATTATTATTATTATTATTATTATTATTATTATTATTATTATTATTATTATTATTATTATTATTATTATTATTATTTTTCTATTGTTAGTGATATTCCGTATTATTTATTTTTTTAGTGTAATTACCCCCATTTAATGTGGAATTGAAATTACATGATATGAAATTGATTTGAAATTTAGTGATTGTCGAGTCGATTTTCGCGCCCGAAATTCAACTCGCAATTACTAAAAAAATTGCCAATCCGATCTCCCGCCCGAGACCCGATTTGTGATTTATGTGAAAAATTGGCCAACCCGATCTCATGCGCGAGATATGGTTCATCAATTTGGGTATCGATTTTGCTTAATTTGCTATGGTGTTATTTGAATTAATTTCCTTCTAAAAAAAATAAAAAATGTAGTTTTAGGGTTTACATGCTCATGATAGAATTTTTTTTTAATAATAAAAATGTCAAAAAAATAAATTGATTTAGGTTGTTATTTTTTTTAATTGCATGTTTAATTATTAGGCAATTATTAATTTCGAAAAATTAAAAAAAAAAAAGGAAAATTAGGGTTAGGTTTGCTTTTCTTATTTGCATGTTTAGGATGGCAATTTTATTTTGAATCATGAAAAAAAAAAAAAAAAAGCATATTCATTTAGAATGTTAGTTTTATTACTTGATTTGCATGTTAAATTTTAATTTCGAAATTAATAAAAAATCATGTAGGATTAGGGCATCTTTTGCACGTTATTGCATATTAGGTAAGATTGCATGTCTAATTTTACTTCCTAATTAATTTTAAATTTAGATAGATTTTTTTAGATAGATTACATTCTAGGATTATTTGGGTTAAGATAAGATTTTAGTTTAAATTAGGATTTAGTTTAACCTAATTCCTGTTATAAATTGAATAGGATCTTAATCTAATTAGGTAATTTTCACATTTTATTTAATTCCGAATTTCATAAAAAAAATACAAAAAATGTCATAAGTTGAATTAGTTTTATTTTTTAGGATAAAATGCATTCTTTTAAGGAAAAAGAAAAGAAAAAATGTCATATGCACGTCATTAGGGTTAGATTTATTGAGATGCATGCCATTTAATATTTTTGCTAGGCCCATTTAATTAGAAATTACATGTCATTAGAATTAGGTCATTTAGTTAATATTACATTGCATATTGCATGATTTTCATTAATTAAGTGAAAACAAAACAAAAATTGCGTGTTAATTAGAAACCATATCTATGGTTGTTGATGTGGGTTTTAATTTAAAATTGCAGATGCTTTCGTTGCTCTAAGGTAAGTTTGCAATTTATTTATTGTTTATTTGGGTGTTAAATTGGTGGATTGCAAACCCGCATAATCAACTCACATGTCAGGGAAATAGATTTAAAATCAATCCAAGCTACTTGCCAAACATATTTTTTAAATAAAGAATGGTACCGAAAGGGCATTAGAGAAATCTAGTGTAACCAAGTCCCCGTATCCATAGTCTCTAGTTCGTAGGAGTAAAGTAAACCTCTCATTGCTTTACTTGGGTTTCTAATCGACCCACCAAAAATAGATTAGTGGCGACTCCTAGTTAAAAATCAATTGCATGTTAAGAACTCAAACCTAAGTCGCGAATTGGTATGAGCTTGGGAAAGCCCGAGTTAAGTTTAGGCTTAACAATCCATTAGCCAGACCCTAGGTGGTTCATACCCGAAAAATTGGTCGCGACAGCTTGGCGACTCCACTGGGGACTTGAGTTGAAACTCTTAGTGGACTTAGGCCAATTTTCTTTTTTGAAAAATGTTCTTGTTTGGCAGCAAGGATTCCAGGTACGTCCCTAACATTTAAGGTGTTAAATGTTTTTGCAGATTGAGAGGTATAAGGGGAAGTGTTTGCTAACCCTTGTTTTGTAGGGAGGTGTAGGAATGAATGGTTTACTTGCACATTTGAAGTGTTGCTTGATTTAAACTGTTGTGCATGCTTTGCATTTACACTATACTTTTGCACACATAACCTGCCGCCGGACCTGGGCCGCATAGGATCATTTAGGATGGTGTTGAGATGGATACCACTCCGACCACATGCTCGCGGTACGAGTCGCCCATCTTAATCCCGAAGTTTCTTTCATGGTGTCAAGAGTACCCACCTCGGTCCGCATGCCCGCGACCTGGGTCGGCTCTTTGACCAAGCCGGAGTCATGAGGACCCGACATAGTCCACAAGCCCATGGCTAGTTCGATCATCCTTGTGGCTCCACTTTGATAAGCCTTATAGATTAGAAATCGAGCCACTTACCATGCGTATGTCTATGTGATTGCTCACCATTGGTAAAGTAAGTTCTCTAAATTTTTGCTTTTGCAATTTACCTACTTTATCACATTATTTTTGTCGGTCCATGGCATTAGGGTTGTCACGAGTCTTGATCAATATACAATGGGGACTTCGGACATTCGAATCATTCTCCCTTTGAAGGAAGAGTTTAGCACTCGGTGGGACAAGTTAGATCAAGATGACCATCAATTGATAAAGTCGCATGTTGGTCGCCTACTTCCACTGCTGCACATCAACATTCATGGCGGTCTCATCCAAGCACTTGCACATTGTTGGTGCCCCGATACCTCTACCTTTATCTTTGGCGATAAGCATGAGCTCACTCCCACCTTGGAAGAATATAACATTGCCATAGGGAAATCCTTGAAAGCTGAATTACTTAGTCCGCCTATCGGAATAGATCCTGTTATGGCTTTATCTGATTTTCTGAGAATTAAGGAAGACGACATAAGAAAGGTTTTAAAGACTCACCGTAATGCATGTCCTTTATCTTTTCTGAAAGAATATTTTGAAAAAGGCACCCCATTTCAAATGCGTAGGGTTTTCCTTTTAGCTTTCTTCGGATTTATGGTATTTCCTTACTGCAAGAATGTTATTAACCCTTTGATTGCTCAATTAGTTAAACAAGTGTTGGAAAGAAAAAATTTTGTAAACACTATCCTCACTGAAACTTTTCTTTCTCTCACCCGATTCAAAGGAGGCGGTGATAAGACATTCCGTTCCTCTCCCGAACTTTTGCAAATTTGGTTTCTTTCTCATATAAGGGGATTTGGTGGTCTAATGACTATACATGATATTAGTGATTCTAACCACCCTATTGTAAAATTTGAGAACAACCAAAAACACACACCGGATTACCATTATTCTAGGTGGCTAGCTTTCATGAAAAAACCAACTTCCAAGGGTTTCTTATGGCATGCTAAATGGTTCCAAGTTCGTGTGGCGAGACTTACATGTGGAGGTGTTGGCCCAATCCCTCTACTGGGATTCACTGGAGCATTGGAGTACTATCCAACTAGAGTGACTCGTCAATATCAAGTCGTGCAAGAGCTTCCCTCAGCATTACAAGCGGATTCGCTCCAAGTTAGCTTCGTTGATGGAAGCCAAGGCCATGAAGATTCTATTCTCACTATCAAATCGATGTGGGATATGTGCCATCCACGAAAGCTCAAATGGCCCGAAGAAGAGTTGGAGGGCAAAGAAAGAAAATACTATGCCTCGACTAAGTACATCCGACAACACAAGATTCCTGAGGAGCTGCTTCCGAAGATACCGGAGGCATCATTGAAGGTCACCAACCGTGCTGAGAATAAACGCCTCAAAAGAGTTGTTGAAAAAGCTCAAGAGGAGAATAAACGATTGCGCCGAATGGTGTCCCGAGTGTATATTGATCAAGCCAGATGAAATGCTTGAATCAATATTGCTATTTTCATGTTTAGATTAAGGTTTAGAAAGTTGAGTCATTTACTTTCCTAATTCATTTGTTTAGAACATTCTAAGTTGCTATTTTGATAGGCTTGTCGAAAACTCCATTAATGAATAAAGGTTCTAGACTGTTGCCATGGGCCAGCGTATTCCATATGAAATACTTATTTTTGTCCATTTCTTCAATTTAGGTGATAACGAATCCTCCACGCTCACCCATTATTACGCGATTAAGGGCTAGAATGGCCGACCAATCAGAAATGCGTGATCATATGTCCACTGTGGAAACTCAACTCCAACAAGTGCTCGCTTCTCTACAGCTTGTGACGGATCAACTCCAATTCCTCCAAGTAAATCCAACAACTGCACCTGCTCTTCCTGAAATAATTATCCTGAAGCAAACAAACAAGGTTGACGATGACATGCCCGAGTTAGACGATGACTCGGTCCTTGTTAGAAAGACTAAGCTCGCCAGCATTCCAAAGACTAATCATGAGGAACGCTTCACAAAGCTAGAGGGAAAATTGAAACAACTGCAAGAGTCGCAGAATTCACTCCCGTTCGACCTGTCTGTGCATGAGAATGTCAACATGCCAAAGAAATTCAAAATGCCGGATTTTGAGAAGTACGATGGTACTTTCTGCCCAAAAGCTCATTTGCAGATGTACCACGTGCGTATGACCCAATATGTCAAGAACGAACCACTCATGATCCAATCGTTCCATGCAAGTTTGACTGGACCTGCACTAAACTAGTATGTCATGAAGAATGTGAACCTTCTCGACACTGGAATGAAGTGACCGACGCATTTCTCAAGCAATACAAGTTCAACATGGATATTGCACCTTCCCGAGAGGATCTTGAGAGGATGGAGAAAAAGAGGAACGAGTCATTCAAAGAGTATGCCGTGAGATGGCGAAATCTGGCAGCTCAAATCACTCCCGAGCCTACTGACAATGAGTTGATGAAGTTGTTTGTCAAAACCCTCCCATCTGAGTTCCGTAACCGGATGGCCAGCACGTACGTTGAAAACTTCAATCAGCTTATTCCCGTGGGAGAACAACTCGAAGTGGGGATAAGGGAAGGATGGTTTCTTGAGCCATCTAGTAAAAGATTCACTCCCAAAAAGGAGAAGGAAGCGAAGCTGTGGATGTGAATGTGGCTTATAGCCAAGAGAATGTCAAACGTGCCCCGGCTATCCAAATGAATCCGAGACAGCCCCAAAACCTGGCGGCCGTCAACCATTTAATAGGAGGCAATTCTCTCCTCTCCCCGGGTCTCCATCCCAAGTGCCGACGATCCTCCGAAAGAAAGGTTTGCTTACTAGTGAACCAAAGCGTCCTAACCGTGAAAGCAATCGCAGCTACGACCCGACAAAGAAATGTGACTACCACAAATGGTGAACCGGGGCATTCAACTCTGATGAGTGTTTCACCCTCAAGCACAAGATCCAAAACCTCTTAGACACGAAAATCTTTTCGTTTCAAACTGCTCAGCCGAATGTCCAGAAGAATCCACTACCCGAGCATGAGGGTACGGTGAATGCTATCCTGGAACCTGAAGTCAGTTGAATCAAGGACTCGAAGGTGCACGTGGCAGATGCTTACAGCGAATTGGTAAGAGCTGGGTATTATCCAGGTCAAGAAAATGTTCCCCTATCGCTGATGAAGGAAAGAATTGCCCAAATGGTGGATGACGGCATTATCGTATATGCTGACCGTAACAGCGTAGTTTCCACTATTTCACACATCATCATCGATTGGGAGGAGGAGCAGGCTGCGCTCAATATTGATAAGGAAGAAGTTGATCCTTCGCTCGCGGATATGCCTCCGCTAGAAGATGCATCTGATGAGGAGATTGTGATCGAGATACCTCAACCATATGAGTATGTCAACAACAAAGCGGTGCCTTAGTCTTATGACTTAGATGTCGATCTTATTACAAGGTCTGGTCGAACCTATGATCAAGCCAGTGCTCAAACTGCAAAGCCAGTCACCGATGAAAAGGCTAAGGAATTTCTGGCTGTGATTAAAGCAAGCGAGTATAATGTGGTCGATCAATTGCGAAAGATGCCTGCCCAGATCTCTTTGCTCGAGCTTCTCCAAACATCATTTGTGCATCAAAAGTCACTAATGAAGGTATTGAGTGAAATTCATGTGCCAGAAACAGTTGAGGCAGACAAGCTGGAAGAATTTGTGGGATCAGTCCTTCTTAATGATTTGATTACCTTTTCTGATGAAGAATTCCCTCTCGAAGGCCGGGGACATAACAAAGCACTCTACATATCCGTTAAACATAAGTCTTCTCATGTGTCTCGAGTGCTCTTTCATAATGGATCCGCTCTGAATATATGTCCATTAGCCACTCTACACCGCCTCAAAGTAGACCCATCAAAGATACATGTGGCAATGACCTCAGTACGAGCTTTTGATGGCACAAAGAAGGAGGTACTCGGAGAAATCCATCTCGACGTACAGATAGGGCCAGTTGTCTTCAACATTCCCTTTCAAGTGTTGGACATCCCTACCGCATTCAATTTCCTGTTTGGGTCATCCATGGATACACACTTTTTGGAGCAAAGGTGCCTTTAAGTCTACATCAAGCTGTGAAATTTGTGATCGAAATGAAACTGGTTACCGTATACGGTGAGGAAGACCACCGGATCTATCATGAGACGACTATCCCCTATGTAGAGCCGGATTCTGAGCTCGAATCAAGTTACCACTCGTTTAAGTTGGTATCCACCATACACACATCTCGAGACTCACCTCCGCCCACTCCCGAAGTTTCAGATGCTGCCCATATGGTGGGAAGAGTGATGGTTGGAAATGGTTTTAGTCCTGGTAGTGGCCTTGGAAGAAATGGTCAGGGGATTCGAAACCCCATTCAAGCCCCTCGAGGGTCCCGTCTTTGCTAGATTAGGGTACCATGGAAGAGGTGGAGAAAGTTCTGGAGGACGAAGGCAAGAAAGGTGGAACCCGCTACCTAACCAAAGGCAAGGAAGGCAAAACCCATTACCCCCGAACATTCGCGAGACATTTCCTGGTCCACCAATAATGATGCAGGATGAAACAAAAATAATGGACACCCTAGGGCAGCCAAGTGGAAAATTCGACTATCTGGTGAAATATTTGGCTCCTCCCAGTTTCTACATTGATCCCCGTAACATTGTCCCAGACGGATGGGGTGCCATGGATGATCCGATACCCTCAAAGACAGAAAACCTTGAAGATGCATTGGAAGGAATCACTAGTCTCTTCGATGACGCCTTCATAGGGACCATTGATGGAGGACCTTCGGAAGAAATGGGCTCTGGCCCACGAGAGCAACTCATTTACTGCTTTCTCACATTCCCCTGCACGGGAATTTTTATCGCTTTCTAGGACTTGTTTTTGATTTCTTCTTTTTCGCTTTCTTTTTAGGGCTTGAAAATTGCATTTCCATTCAATAAATGTAATTGATTGATGAATATCAATAAAATTACAAGTTTTATTTTGAGGGCATGATGAGGTACACCCAACTAGCCCGGTGATGATATCCAACCGATAAAAGAAAAAAATCCAAGGAGAATTCTGAGGCCTGGGCTTCATCATGCTTTCTTGTGTCAAAATATTTCAAAAAAAATGTTTTTGTCAAAATTCTTTTCAAAAGAAATAATAATTTAGATTACTCTGTTTGTTTTTCTAATTTATTCACTTCATGTTTCAGAACAGTTTTGTGGCATACAAAGGCATGGAAACGGTCCGATCCAATGCAACAAATGATGATATGGATAATCTCAAGGACTTGATTGAAGATTCCATTGAGGTGCAACGAAGCTGGGAACAACATGAAAGAGCCAAGGCTCTCACATCCGAGCAGACTGTCACTATTAATTTAAGTGACGCCGAAGAAGCTAAAGAAGTTAAAATTGGGACAAATCTCCCTAAAGATGAAGCCGAGCACCTAATTCAACTACTGAAAGAATATCAGGATATCTTTGCATGGACTTATACTGACATGCCTAGTTTAGACCCATCGATTGTCGAGCATTGCTTGCCTACTAATCCAGACGTGCCACCTAAGAAGCAGAGACTTCGGAGAACTAAGCCCGAGCTCTCGAAGAAGATAGAGGAGGAGGTGATGAAGCTTCTAAAGGTATGATTCATTAAAGTCTCACAATACCCTGAATGGGTGGCTAACATTGTGCCGGTAATGAAGAAGGATGGTCGAGTTCGAGTTTGTGTCAACTATCGAGATTTGAACAAGGCGAGCCCAAAAGACAATTTTCCGCTCCCTCACATTGATGTCCTCGTGGATAGCACCGCCGGATTCAAACTATTCTCCTTTATGGATGGGTTTTCCAGGTACAATCAGATAAGGATGAAAGAGGAAGACAAGGAGAAGACCGCGTTTATCACCCCGTGGGGGACCTTTCATTACAAGGTCATGCCCTTCGGACTCAAGAACGCAGGGGCAACTTACCAGCGAGCCATGGTAACACTATTCCATGATATGATGCTTCAGGAGATTGAAGTCTATGTTGATGATATGATTGCAAAGACCCAGCCTGGAGGAAGTCATATGGAAACCCTGAAGAAGTTGTTTGACCGACTTCGTGAATTCAAGCTTCGGCTAAATCCCGCTAAATGTGTGTTTGGTGCCACATCTGGTAAACTACTTGGATTTATTGTAAGCAATAAGGGGATTGAGATCGACCCATCTAAGGTTAAGGTCATATGTGAGCTGCAACCTCCATCAACGGTGAAAGAAGTTCGAAGTCTTTTGGGAAGACTGAATTACATAGCTCGGTTCATTTCTCAACTATCTGAACTGCTAAGCCATTCTTCAAACTCCTAAAGAAGAATGCACGAATCAACTGGGATGACAAGTGTCGAGAGGCGTTCGACAAGTTGAAGTAGTACTTGATGAATCCACCGGTTCTTGTCCCACCATCACAAGGGCATCCCTTGATTCTCTACCTCACCATCCATAGTGAATCATTGGGTGCGATGTTGGCTCAAGAAAGTCCTGTTGATAAAAAAGAACGAGCCATCTACTATCTGAGTAAGAAGTTCACTATATCAGAGTTGAAGTATTCTGATGTTGAGAAGACTTGTGCCGCATTGGTATGGGTATTGCATAGATTGCGACAATACACATTGCATTACCAGACATTTCTCATGACAAAAAACAACCCCGTTAAGTACTTACTTAATCAGCCAGCTCTGGTGGATAAGTTGGCCAAATGGCAAATCTTGATTTTTGAATTTGATGTGCAATTCATGCCATAAAAGTCAGTTAAGGGTCGAGCGATCGCTGATCTATTGGCCGAGAATTCAGGCATCTCTAACAACAATGACAATTTCCTTGATGACCGTGTCTTAAGTGTAAATGAAGACTTATGGAGGATGTTCTTCGATGGAGCTGTAAACTTGTCAGTTACCCTGCACAGCGGTTCGATATCCCCAGATGGTCAGCATTATCCGGTAGCTGCGAAATTGACATTCCCATGCACCAACAATGTGGCCGAGTATGAAGCTTGCATCCTCGGACTTCAAGCCGCAATCGAGATGGGTGTGACCCAGTTAATGGTATTTGGAGATTCAGCACTAATCATACTACAAACTGTAGGTGAGTGGAAGACCAAGGATGCCAAATTGCTCCCATACCACCGGTATCTAGAAGGTCTCATTAAGCAATTCAAGGAAATTTCATTTGAATACTTACCAAGGTCTCACAATCAATTTGCTAATGCACTTGCAACTTTATCATCTATGTTGCAAGTTGTTGACGGATTAGTAGTCGAGCCATTGAAAATAGAAGTTTTGCCGAAGCCGGCTTACTGTATGATCATAACTGAAGAACTTGATGGAAAACCATGGTATTACGATATCATGAACTACATTAAAAGGCAGGAATTCTCAGAAAGAAGCACTCCCGCTGATAGGAAGTACATCACAAAGATGGCCTCAAAATTCTTCGTCAGTGGCGAGAATCTCTACAAGAGATCTTATGATTTAGTCTTGTTGCGATATGTGGGGGCAACAGAAGCTACTCAAATCATGCAAGAAGTGCACGAAGGGATATGTGGCCCTCATATGAATGGGCATATGATGGCGAAGAAGATTATGAGATTAGGCTACTACTGGCTCACATTAGAAAGTGACTGCATCAAGCATATACGAAGTTGTCAGCGCTGCCAGATTCATGGTGATAAGATAAATGTTTCTCCAACTGAGTTGCACCAGTTTTCTGAGCCATGGCCTTTCTCGATGTGGGGGATTGATGTGATTGGCCCAATCAATCCTAAGGCTTCAAATGGGCATCGATTCATTTTGGTGCCGATAGACTATTTCTCCAAATGGATCGAGGCTACATCATTTGTGAATGTCACCGCCCGCAATGTTGTGAAGTTCGTTAAACGTGACATAATTGCTCGCTATGGCGTCCCTGAAGCAATTGTTACCGACAATGGGACGAACTTGAACAATAAACTCGTTGACGCGTTGTTCAGCGAATTCAAGATCAAGCATTTGAATTCGTCCCCTTACCGCCCCCAAATGAATGGGGCTGTTGAAGCAAATAATAAGAACATTAAGAAGATCTTGGCTAAGACAACCGAGAATTATCGAGATTGGCATGACCGGTTACCTTTTGCACTAATGGCATATCGAACATCGATCCGCACTTCTACCGGGGCAACCCCTTTTGCTTTGGTGTACGGCATGGAAGCAATTCTACCCGTGGAGGTGGAGATTCCTTCTCTGAGAATTTTATCCCAAGTGGATTTGTCTGAGGCTGAATGGATGCAGCAAAGACTTGAGCAGTTAAACATGATAGAGGAGAAGAGACTAAAGGCTCTTTGTCATGGCCAAACTTATCAGCAAAGAGTTGCCAGATCCTTTAACCGAAAGGTACGACTAAGACATTTTGAAATAAATGATCTTGTTCTGAGAAAGCTGTTGCCGATTTTTCAAATCCTGGGGGCAAGTTTGCTTCGAATCATGGCAGCCCATATGTGGTGAAGAAGGTACTTCCTGGAGGTGCCCTGATTTTGGCAGAAATGGATGGTCGTGAGTTTTCCACTCCAGTTAATTACGATCTTTGTCAAAAAGTACTACCCATAATAGAATTTCCCATGTCATGTCTTGAACTGCAAGTATTTCTATGATGAATAAAATACCTCAATGAGTTGAATTATTCAAATTTGTCATAAATCTTGCATTTTTCTTCCTTGATGAATTGTGTGAGATAAATTGAATGTGTCAAATGGAATACCTTGGAATGATGAAAGGTAAGCCTTGTTCCATACACTTTTCATACACAAATCCCCAGTGAGCTGTGTGAAAAATTCCATGTCTGCAAGGAAAAGGGTGATCTCGCAAAGGGTACGCCATCCAAGGTGATGAGAGGCAATTTTTTCCTCTACTTGAAACACTACAGGTATATCCATCATTTAGCCCTTTGAGCCCATACACATGAAGAGTTCTTTAAATTATCCCTGTCAAGGATCATCCCACATTGGGACAGAGTTGGAACGAATGATAGGAATTTTCTTACTCACACTTGCATCAATCTTCGAGTATTGCTTTCGCAATGTAACTTATGTGTTAATTTAAGTGCCTTAGGACGACGAAGAGCGGTTCTTTCTCCATCCTATACACTTTATCCATTGCATAGCGCATTTGAGCCTATGAATTCATTTCATATTAAACCCAATTGGTGATCATCCCCCACACTGGGGCAAGACAAAAATATCCAAGTGGCATGAACTAGAATGCTGACAATTGGAGACTTTGTTTTTAAATAAAAAAAGAAAATAAAAATAAAAAAGATGCAAAATGAGGCATGAAAAAGCAATGTGCCTGGTAAAAGCAAGGCCAATGCATAGAAAAGAAAAAAAAAACAAACAAACTCTTGAGTCGTATCTCCAACAAGGTGATACCAAAACTTAAATGCTGTTGCAGTCAATGGAGATTTAATGAGAAGAAAAATCTTCGACAGTAAAGAAGGAAAGTTGTGGAAATGTCAAGATGATCATCAATTTTTAACCCTCTAAACACTTTTTGAGCCTTATGATCTTTTCATTTCACAGCCCATCAACCGAACCTATGTTACGTCCCTTGTAAAGTCTCTTCAGATTAGGGCACTTGAATTAACGTAAGAGTTTACATACTTGGAAGTATCGCTTGAAGAAGTGTGAGCAAGATAATTTCTGCCTCATTGCGTGTGTTTCTTGACTTGTAAAATCCAAGACAGTTGCAAAATGTCATCTTTCAATAGCTTCGACTCAAAGAGTCCCATTTGTTAAAGCCATTGACCAAGTCGACAATACGGTCCTTGTTAAAGACCCCTCAGATTGGTGAGGTTATACCACTTGTGAGATTGCTCAAACCCTTGTCTGGCATGACGATGGTGAGATAGAATGATTGTCAAGATCCTACATCAAAGGCCAGGATAAAACAGCCCTTTTAAAAGAGGATGAGTGAAAAGTTCTTTCAGACTGAAGGATCCCTTTTGACACATCCATGATGCTCATGCGTTCAGATTGGAATTATCATTCGAAATCGTTCCTATTGAAATTAAGATGATGCGTGGTTGATAGAAATTATTACGCATGAATCTTGCTTGAATTAATGCATGTTTGTGATTACAAATGCATGTTGTTTCTCCTACGATCATGTTTTGCAGAAGACATGTCCCCAAGAAGTAGAGATGTCACCAGGTAAGTATGTCTCTATACCTCAAATACTTGTCATTGCATAGGTATTCCCCTTTTGAATACACCGACACTCGATTGAGTTGTCCCCAAAGATTTTTCTCCAGGTTGCAACGCTGGGCGACCGAAGAATGGTTCGGGTCCTAGCCAAGCAAAATCTCCGTTTAGGCGACCGTAGAATGGTACGGGTTCTAAACAACATTTATTGCTCTAACAAGCGACCGTAGAATGGTACGGGTCCTGAAAAAACAATTTTCTTCGTCAAGGCGACCGTAGAATGGTACGGGTCCTCGACAACACCTATTCCTTATTCAGGCGACCGTAGAATGGTACGGGTCCTGGAAAATGAATCCCCGTTTAGGCGACCGTAGAATGGTATGGGTCCTAGACAAAACTTTTCTGCCATACTGGGCGACCGTAGAATGGTACGGGTCCTAGGAAAGCAGTTCCTTACAAAACCTTTCTGCCGTATTGGGCGACCGTAGAATGGTACGGGTCCTGAGAAAGCAGTTCCTTCCTGCCGTATTGGGCGACCGTAGAATGGTACGGGTCTTGAGAAAGCAGCTACTTTTTGCCTTACTGGGCGACCGTAGAATGGTACGGGTCCTGGGAAAGCAGTATTGTCACAAAATCATGTTACTATTCTAGGCGACCGTAGAATGGTACGGGTCCTGGATAGGTAACACCCACTACCTCGAATTACTCTATCCTCCTCAAAGGTAAGTTATCCCAGGTAGGTTCATCTATCATTTGCATTAGTATTTCCATGCATCATATAAATTGCATTAAAAAATGGAATTCATGTTCCAACAAAAATCATTCATTGCATGAATATGACCAAAATTTAGGTCTCAATTTGTCTTTAAAAGCAACCTCTGCGAGCTCACCTTCAAAGAGGGACAGCTGTTAACACCTAAAATTTTGGGTTTTATAGATTTAGGTAATATACACTGAGGGATGCATATTTTGCGCAAAAAGGAAATTTGTTTTTGATCGAATAAAAAATATATTACGCGAGGTGAAATGATATATTCAATGGAATTTTACGCGAGCAAAATTGGCAGTGAAATATACCACAATGATACATTTTTTTTAGTGTATAAAATAGTCGCATACGGTAGGGTTAAAGGGGGTTCTTTCCGTTGGTTAAAAAAAAGGAGAGAGAGCAAAAAGTGAAAAGTGAAGGGGAATAAAAGAAAAAGTAAAAAAAAAAAAAAGGAAAGGAGGAGGAAGACGTCTTCCTCCCCGTGCGTCGACAAACAAGCCGTTGCCGCGCCGCCGCCGCCGCCGCCGCGAAGCCCCGCCGTCACGAAGCCCTACCGCCGCCTCGCCCCTGTTCGCCACCGCAGCTAGCCCTCCCGACGCCAAAGCCGATCGCCGATCCATCGCGCGTCTGCCACCGCTGCGGCCGACCCGCGACCTGTAGATCTGAAATGCCGGTCGCCGCTGCAACAACCCCTACGTCCTCCTCCACCTAGATCTACCCGGAGCCCACCGCGCGTTCGACACCACCAGATCCAGAAGCAGACGTCGCCCGCCGGTCTCGCTGTGCCATCCCGACGCTGCCTCCACCTTGCCTCCCGGCCCGAGCCGCCCCCGCCGACCGGTGACCCGCTTGCAATGCCGGCTTCGCCGATCCGGGCCACCCCTTTCTCCGAGTGACGCCGATTCTTTGCCGTGCCCCCGCCGCCGAATTGCCAACGCCGCCGGTCCACCCTTGCCGGAGCTCCAACGACGCCGCCGCCCCCTCACCGGCCGGTCTCCAAACTTTTTTGTTTTTTTTTTTTTTTTTTTGAAAAGGAAAGAAAACAAAACAAAAAAAAAAAAAAAAAAAAATTTAGGTAAACTTTTCTTTTTCTTTTCTGTTATTTGTTTATCTTCATTATTATTATTATTATTTTTCTATTGTTAGTGATATTCCGTATTATTTATTTTTTTAGTGTAATTATCCCATTTAATGTGGAATTGAAATTGCATGATATGAAATTGACTTGAAATTTAGTGATTGTCGGTCGATTTTCACGCCCGAAATCCGACTCGCAATTACTAAAAAAATTGCCAATCCGATCTCCCGCCCGAGACCCGATTCGTGATTTATGTGAAAAATTAGCCAACTCGATCTCATGCGCGAGATATGGTTCGTCAATTTGGGTATCAATTTTGCTTGATTTGCTATGGTGTTATTTGAATTAATTTCCTTCTAAAAAAAATAAAAAATGTTGTTTTAGGGTTTACATGCTCATGATAGAATTTTTTTTTAATAATAAAAATGTCAAAAAAATCAATTGATTTAGGTTGTTATTTTTTTTAATTGCTTGTTTAATTATTAGGCAATTATTAATTTCGAAAAATTTTAAAAAAAAAAAAAAAGAAAAGGAAAATTAGGGTTAGGTTTGCTTTTCTTATTTGCATGTTTAGGATAGCAATTTTATTTTGAATCATGAAAAAAAAAAAAAAAAAAAAAAAAGCATATTCATTTAGAATGTTAGTTTTATTACTTGATTTGCATGTTAAATTTTAATTTCGAAATTAATAAAAAATCATGTAGGATTAGGGCATCTTTTGCACGTTATTGCATATTAGGTAAGATTGCATGTCTAATTTTACTTCCTAATTAATTTTAAGTTTAGATAGATTTTTTAGATAGATTACATTCTAGGATTATTTGGGTTAAGATAAGATTTTAGTTTAAATTAGGATTTAGTTTAACCTAATTCCTATTATAAATTGAATAGGATCTTAATCTAATTAGGTAATTTTCACATTTTATTTAATTCCGAATTTCATAAAAAAAATACAAAAAATGTCATAAGTTGAATTAGTTTTATTTTTTAGGATAAAATGCATTCTTTTAAGGAAAAAGAAAAGAAAAAATGTCATATGCACGTCATTAGGGTTAGATTTATTGAGATGCATGCCATTTAATATTTTTGCTAGGCCCATTTAATTAGAAATTACATGTCATTAGAATTAGGTCATTTAGTTAATATTGCATTGAATATTGCATGATTTTCATTAATTAAGTGAAAACAAAACAAAAATTGCGTGTTAATTAGAAACCATATCTAGGGTTGTTGATGTGGGTTTTAATTTAACATTGCAGATGCTTTCATTCCTCTGAGGTAAGTTTGCAATTTATTTATTGTTTATCTGGGTGTTAAATTGGTGGATTGTGCACCCGCATAATCACCTCACATGTTAGAAAAATAGATTTAAAATCAATCCAAGTTGCTTGCCAAACGTCTTTTTTAAATAAAGAATGGTACCGAAAGGGTATTAGAGAAATCTAGTATAACCAAGTCCCCGTATCTATAGTCTCTGGTTCGTAGGAGTAAAGTAAATCTCTCGTTGCTTTACTTGGGTTTCTAATCGACCCACCAAAAATAGATTAGTGGCGACTCCTAGTTAAAAATCAATTGCACGTTAAGAACTCAAGCCTAAGTCGTGAATTGGTATGGGCTTGGGAGAGCCCGAGTTAAGTTTAGGCTTAACAATCCATTAGCCAAACCCTAGGTGGTTCATACCCGAAAAATTGGTCGCGACAGGAACCTAAAACAAAGCTGACACTACACTGATGATCACCATCATCGATTTAGCCAAGACATTGTCAAGAGCAACTAGAGTAACTAAATACTTAAAAAGACATATCGTTTGGTAAAAACATCGAAAAGAAGAGCACATATGATCACTAGATATAAAGGACGCATTAGAAGAAAAATATATTGGTTCGTCAATCAAAAGCAAATCTTAGCATTGATAATGTTGTTGGCACATAGTAACCGATGGACCAAAGAAATGGTGAACTCCATTTTCTCTTTTTTGGAAAGGCAAACCAGCTTCCACAACAAGATTCTCTTTTTGAATCGAAAAACAAACCAACCAAGATTCTTTTTCTAGTCGAATGTGAAAGTAAAACTCACTTTTACTAAAGCAAAGTCTTTGCTCTTTAATTTCTTTATTCAATAGTGCAATGTGCACTATTGAAGCAAAAATCATCTTTATTGTTCTCAAGTATTGCGGTGGTAAATCATGTAATTAGTCCGATGCTTTTCTTACTCAAGCCATAAATAAAATCACTGAATGAATCACTCTTATCAGGGATCAATTAGGAATAGTAAAACCAGCGTATAAACTTTTAAATGCACTCCAAAGTATGCCATTCCATAACTTCAAAGCGAGTACCCATTTCACCTAATTTATTAGACTCAATTTTGCTTGAAGACCTGAGTTAATGGGAAGCTTGGGTAAATTAGTATGTATTGACATATGATTTAATTTTTTATTCTAATAATGTGGGACTATTTGAGTAAAAAGTTTGTGGAATCTCAAAAGCTCTCCCAAACGCGTCCTTAGTCATAAGTGAGTTTGGAAGGCTCTTTAGGCGTAAGTTAAACATTGGACCCATCCCATATCGTCCCATGGTGAAAATCGTATATTTGTGCTGCATAAAATTTCAAAAAATGAGAAGGGGGAGGACGAAAGGATGGCATTATATGTTCGAGTGCATTATTTCTTCTTGCACGATTATTCATTGATTGATCTCACCTGAGAATCGAACAGATTGCCACTTCCGAATGTCCTTTTATGGACATCCTATTGCCCGCTATATCTAATTGGTATTCGGGCTTGGGCCAGCCTAAGTTATATTTTTATAGCTTAAGTCAACGGCTCATGATTTCTTTGCGGTCAATGAATAAAGAAAAAAGAGCTAGATAGAGAAAAAAAGGATAAACAAGAGGAGAATATGGATTAGTGTATGGAACTATATATGGTAAATTATTGGTGTGACCTATTTATAGGTCCTATAGTCACTTGGACGGATTACGATTACATTTTGAGAGACGAGACTTGACCTGAGTGAATTAGTCGAAGCTTGTCGAGCTACATAAATTTGTATCGTTGCGTCCGCCTAAGCCTGATAGTTTTGCGAAAGAACAACGTTAGAATACTTTTTTAATCATGAGAAAGTTTGGGAAGGCTCTTTAGGTGCAACAAAAGCACCCGACTTAACCCGTTTTATGTGATTCAAAATGATGAAGAATGTGTGAATATGTCGCATGAATTTTATCTTATTGTATCATGTATATGGTTAAAACAAGAGCCGAGAGAATGCTTGCTCCGGCGCTCAACATGTAACACTTAATTTGCCTCTATGACACATGATAAGTTACGGGACGTAATTGTGCCACATGGCTCGGGTTCAATCAATTATCATTAGCTTAGTGATTTGTCTCACTAAGCCTTCTATCGCTTATTGAATTCGAATTCAAAAATGGATAAAAATGTACATTCAAATGTATTCTCAAATATGTTTAACTAATAAAAATATGTGCCTGTTCTTAAATTGGAAATTTTGACTCCAAGGGTCTATTTGAGGGACTAGTCACCAAGGCCCGCCACTTTTTTTCCTTGCCTAACTTTTTTTTATTTTTTTATTTTTTTATGATTGAGGGACTGCTGGAGATCATCCTTTGGGGATCACACAATCCTCCGGTGCTCAATAGCACCGTGGGGCCTCGCCGCAAGCCGCTATTTAGACGTAAACCCTTGGGGGGCTGGCCAATAAACCACCCCTGAGACTCCCACTTAAGTTGCGAGCATCCGAAAATTGGAACTCGTTCCCTCGGCGATGAGATAGTAAAGCCCAATCATCACGGCTATCTACGGGTGGGTCTTGCCTAACTTTTCTTATCCCATAGAATCATTCAAACCTCATTTATGGCCTACGTTATATCATCATGGCAAAAGGTGGTCGAGGACAATTTTTCAAGATCAAGATGCAAACACAATGAATTATATGAGAGAGAGAGAGAGAGAGATCAGTAGTGTCAAGAGTTGAGTGAGGCAAGTCTATAGGAGGGCTAGATTTTGAGGGTGAGAGAGGCGAAGATGAAACATAGTCGGAAGAAAGGAGAAGTGAGACGTAGATGAGACATGGAGGAGAGGGGAGTATTGAGCGAGAGAGACGGGATATAGAGTCAAGAGAAAAATTGTAATCTCGAAACAAAACAAAAAGAATATAGATTGGTGAAATGTACGTGTAAGTTATGTTAAAAAAAATCTCGTATCCAAAAATTGATGTGATTTGGAGCAAGTAATATATCGAGTTGGCCCATGACTCATTGATTTAAATTTTTAAATGAACATGAATTTGATTGGACATGTTAATAAATTCGGACTTCAACTATTTTGGAGCAATCTCCTTTAGGGGAAGGTATTGAGCTTTTAAATAGCTAGTGAAAAAAGAAAGCAGAATCGGCGGGAGATGCGCGCGCGAGTTGGACGAGTTGAATTCAAGTTTTTCTCAAGTTGTCATCTATTCTAGAGAAGTTGGGGCCGGATGTCGAAGAATTTACTAGAGTGAAAATAAGAACCGAATTAATTTGCCCTATCCAAATGAAATTGAAACGTGGGCCTTATCATATGGGCTCGAAAACTCTCTCCCGCAGGCCGTGACGAAGACCAAATTGGGCCGGCATAAAACGGACAGGGCCCATTTTCTCGACCGAGCCCCTTCCGATTCGCAGACGGGCCCGGCGAGCCCGCTACTGGGAAGCCTCGTGATCCGGGAACAAGCCGAGCCTTCTAGTCTGACTGGGACCCAGGCGCGGGATTCAAAAAAAAGGGGAAAATCGGGGCCGTCGATACACGGGCCCCACCAATCGACCCCACGTAGATCCGGGCGCGGACGATGGAGGCTCGGCCGGAACAAGGAGGGTGGTGGGGGGCCACCGTCGTCCCATTCCGATTTCCCCCACTTCGCACTCCGTCTGTGCCAGGTCGAGAAGAGGCGGGAAAAGAGAAACGGCGAGAGAGAGAGGGAAGGAAGGAAGGAAGGAGAAGGAGATGAAGGAGAGAGGGAAGGGGGCGGGGAGATCGGTGGACGAGAGGTACACCCAGTGGAAGTCGCTCGTCCCCGTCCTCTTCGACTGGCTCGCCAACCATAACCTCGTCTAGCCCTCCCTCTCCTGCAGGTTCTCGCTCTTCTCTCTCTCTCCTAGGGTTTCTCGGCCGCTTCTCGTGCGCTGTCTTTCTCTCTCTTTCTTAGCTCCTCTCGTTTCGCATTGCCGCCGAGGGAGTGTAGATGGTGCCGTGTTTTTTACCCTGAGCCGCTTGGAATTCCTTTCCAACCTCACGTGGCTTCTGGTTGTGACCTGAGCGTAGACACGTGCGCATTGGTCCGTTCTTTTTCGTTTTTTTTTTTTATAGGAGGAGATGGTCGTGAGGTTTTTTTTTACCCAATGATGGCGACCGGCGAGTGACGACTACGTCTCGGAGTCGTCGAGTGGGGTTAGGCTGTACGCGTCATTTTTGAGCCGTTGCAGCTGCGTTCCGTGCTTAGTCTCGTCGAAGATCCGAGCGTTTTCGGTTCTTTCCGTTTTCCGCGTCGTCTCGTGTCCAATCCCTTCGAAGCAGATGTTTTTCTTTTACCCGTGACGTGTGTTTGTTCGGCATTCGGAAGCTAGGAGATATCTAATGCGAATCGTGGTGGCGCTGAATTGAGCCCCGTATGTGATCTATCGGTACATGAATTTTAGCGGCTACATCGAAGGATTTGGGAGAGCCAAGAGAAAATTTTTAAAGCAGGACTTTGGGGAGTGAGATTGCTGGGTCGTGTTCTTGGAACCTGATTAGTTTTCACCTGTAGCAACCTTTTCAATGGTGGTGACTAATTAATACGGTTTGTCGTTGGAGCCTGTAATTTTCCTCTGTTGTTGTCTACCGTCTGTTCATTGCTGCATCGGTTGTAAAGTATACTGCCTTGGCTGTTAACTGTTTAAATCTCATCTCTAGAAGCTATCCTCAGGTGCTCTCGTGGTTATCAATCGTGTGTTTTTCATTTCATTTTATTTTTTTGCTTGGAACATGTTATTCATGATAAAGTGGTTATGCTCATCTCTGTATGACTGTTTGTATGGATAACGGTGTTTTGTCATATCATATCTGTCTGTTCTGTCATTGTATTTGATAATTGTCACCGATTAAGTTTGATGTGGATGTGCTGCTCACACACTGTTGCTTTTCTAGGGTTGAAAGAATGCTCAGGTTTATGAGTAAGTAACCAAACAACAATCTGACTGAGCAGCTTCGGTATGCACCAGGCCAATGATTAAGCGCATACCGACGTCAGTACTTTGGGGTTATTTCGCATACATGGCCGTTGATAGTATTCCTGGAAATCAAATATGGGAAATATAGCTATTTTTCTGCATCACTCCAACCGCTGCTACAGGTATATCACCATAAATATAGAACATTACAATGTTTAGGCAGTCCAGTTGATAAAATGTCTTGAATAGCCATTAGCATGAAAAAGATTTCTCTTCCTTGACGGAGGATCTGCTGATTTTTTTTGTTAGTATGATTATGTCCATTAGCAGGATCCTGGAAGGGCTTCATGCTTCTTATGTGGAGTCTGTGCCTTTCAAATATATAACCGCATTCACCATATTTCAGTGTGCATCTGTTGCTGTGTTTCGGAGTGACAAAAATCCCAATTGCCGGAATTCTATTCCCCTTGCCATTCTTTCTTCTCATAGGCATAAGGCAACATGTATTACCCAAGTTGTTCAATCCACATCATCTGCGAGAATTAAATGTGGCGGAGTATGAAGAAGTCCCTTGTACCCCCGTGATTTTCCTTCGGCCTCTCTTGTCAGGTACACGAAGTCATTGTCATTAGTCATCATAAATTAGCTCCCTGTCTATGCAAGATCTCACCAGGTATTATATTAGGAGAGAGAAACGTTACTTTCTGGGATCGCGGAAGATGGGGGCGAAAAATTGGATGCTGAGATTTCCGATGAGCTGACAACCAGCAGAGGAGAGTTGAAGGTTATGGGTGTGAGCTTACTGAGGATGGACGTGGTCAAGTAAGAAAACATTCATCTGCGTGTCAAATGAAGGGGCGGAGTTTAAGAAGTCTCCTGATTTGTTTATGCTTCGCAGTTGCATCCAGAGGACACTATCTAGAGTGAGATTTCATCACAAAAGAGAGAGCTAGCTCAAATAAAGGTAGAGAGGGAAAGAATGTTGTTGTGGATTGACTTTAGACTATTCGCATCAGAAACATTCTGTTAAGGAGGGAGCCGAGGGCAATGACTGTTCCGGAGGGGAGGGAGAGCCAGACCTTACTACAGCACTTGCCTTCCCCCGGCTTGGCAGGTAAAGTTGATCTTAGTGCTAATGAAAATCTTCACTGTCATCGTTCATGCATTGGGACTTGTTTTTATTGAGGAAGCTACTAGGCCTGTGAACCTCAAGGAAACTCTTTTCTATCCGAGCCGACGTCCGACATTCGACTTGAGGGCTGCCCAGTCATTTACTGAATACAAAAAACAAACAGTACAGACAGCTATTATGGATGACACTGCTCAATGCCACACGAGCTGTCTTTAACATTTGTAAGGAGTTATTCTGGTTAGTGAGTTCCATAGGTAAGTAGCATACCAAAATCTCTCATTCATTGAAATGGAACTCGCGTCTTCGCATGTCACGAGACTCCGCAACCATAACGGAGTGGTAACGCATGAGGAGAACCTGTAATCAAAGGAGCGGTAACTCCAATCTCATGCTTCTCGTGAATGCCCCGGCATGAGTACCCTAGTCAGGAAAATCATCATAGCCCTACAATCTCTGTCTAGACACTCTGAGTTCCACATAGACATTTGTCCAATGAAGGGTCAACTCCATCTAGACTGAACCGTGATCAAATGTGTCGTTTTGATGTGACTAGATGGACTTCTTTTGACTTACACACAATGAAGAAATACCCTAAAACATGTGTCACACACATTGTGATTGAGCCACTGGTGCAGCTGGTGGAGATGACAATGCTATGCCCTCTATCTGGTTCCCGTACAACAGTAAGGGCAGGTATGCTTTGTGAACTTTCTCTTGACTTGTGAAACTTTTTTGTCTCAGTCCAACTCGTTAGACTTAAGAAGTACAAATATCGACACATGATACAATGCATCGATACATCATTTTTAAAATAATAAAAAATTTCGACACGTTGATACACATTATATATTTTATGCATATTTTTATATAAATAATAAATTATTATTTTTATGATTATTTCAATCAAATCAATTTGATTCAAATTCACAAATAAATAAATTAATAATAAAATCATTTAATAAATTTACACTAAAAACATTAATTCATCATTTCTTAATATTCTTTATTATTTCAATTTGACAAATTCAACTCTATTTCAATAAATTCATAAAACTTGGAAAGAAAAAAAAAGTAATTCACATTATAAATTTGCATGTCGACATGTTGAAAGAAAAACTAAAAAACTTGAGGATAAATCGTGTATTATGGAAAGTGAAATTCAAAAGAGAAAGAAGAAAATATTATATTTTTCCTTTTTTCCTAATTTGTTATTTTTATTATTGATTTAAATTTTTTTCACATATATATTTTGACTCTTTATTTATTCAAAATTTTTAAAATTGATATCGCAGGTCGAAATCGTGTATCGGAAACTCGTATGTTGGAATTTCGACTCGAGTGTCGGAAAAATTGACCAGATGTCGGATTTTTCGACACATGTTAACCGAGTGTTGGAGAGTATCGAACACATGTCGAAATGTTTGACACAACACGAAGGCCCCCGAAGAATGTCGGTGCTTCCTAGGTTAGACCAAACGCATGCAACCAATGTTCCAACTTCCTGCTCCACCGATGCTGTATTCAAATGTTACTCAACGGCCCTTTTTCTAGTTTGTGCAGGTCATCGCATTGACTGTGTTAATTGTTAACATCACCGACCAAGCCGAGCAGGAAAGAGAACTCACTTGGGTTGGTTCTGTCTCTGAATTGGCGATTTCATATCGCCAAACTCCTGAGAAAAAGATAACCAGATTTTTATCGTTTTCTTACTCATCGATTGGCAGTTCTTATGGAAAAAAAAAAAAAAAATGATCGCTGAATATTGTATCAGTCTATGTTTTCTTCTTGGAATAATGGAATGCAGATTATTCAACACAATCTCAAGCTTACAACCTCGCTAACCACATGGTTGCCAGGGAACAACCAAAATGAAAATGATTAAATTAAGAAAAGGAATCTCAAGGTGACTCGATTCACTGAAGTTTGTGCAGTTCTCATCCAATGATAGGGTGCAAGATAAGAATCAAAGCTTGAATATACGTTGCAATGTGCATGCGGCAATCGATTGCATGTCTTTGACCTCCCCTAGAAACAATCTTTTGAAGAATTTAACTTAATTGATTGATCTGCCCCTTAATTGCATACAAAATGCACGTCACCCCCAGAAACAGTCTTTCGAAGAATTTAACATAATTGATTGATCTGCCCCTTAATTACATGCAAAATGCACGTTGCCATGCTTCAATCGCATGCAGGCAAAGATATATGGTTTTATCTGTCTAAGGCCGCCCCCTCGCTCTCCTCGTCTGTCTCCCTCCACTGCAGCCTCCTCGGCCTCCAACTCGCCTCTGCCTTCTGCCGGTGCACGCGCCTCACCGTCTTCACTGAGACCATCTCCCAGGCTCAGGACCTGAACTCTGCGAATCCCGTTCTCAAGAGCTACGACTTGGTCGCCGTCAGGCCTTTCAACCAAGCCGTCTCCAATTACTCTGTGAGAAATCCAAGGTAATGTGAGGGCATGACACAGTTATGACATAGGTTTTTTTCTTCTTTATTAGGGAAATCGAAAGGCTTAGTTTTTTTTTTCTGGGATGTTGGAAATTATTACGGAAATAGACTGATTTTATCTTTAGAAGCATCCTTGACAATTTAAAAATGAAGAAAAGTAACGAAAATTGGAGTTATTCCTACTACTTCTCACGTTAATTCAGGGAGTTGTCGATTCATATCGATACTATGTTTCAATTGAATTATTTTGTAATAGTCTCTTCCAGTAATTTGCGTAGATATAATTGCTGTTGATTTTTCCGGAGAAGCTGCCCTTTGGCTTGAAGCCCCACGTGGTCAATGAGAAGATGAACAGAATAGAAGAAAGATGAAGAACAAACCAGAAGCTTTTGGATTCAATTCTCTCTATCTCTCTGTATATTCAAGGTATGAAGGTATACAATTCAATCAGTTATCATAGCTTGCTCTCTGTTCTTCTATTTATACACATGACCTTTTATGAAGAAGAAGAAACAGAACTAACTAACGAAGGGAAAAACTGAATATTGTTTTTAATCTGTTGAGCAATCTAGAACTGAATAACAGTTTTTGTACAACTCAGCAACTCAGCAAGGAGACTTCTCGTCATGACTGAACACGTGGGCACCACCTTCATTCTTCTTCCTTTGTTGATTGTTGCTGTGTTTTCTGTGCTCTGCTTGCTGTGCTTGCTGTGCTCTGTTCTTAATATCCCCCCGCAAATTGGGAAGGGGTAGAAAACCCAGACCCAATTTGGTTCTAAGATTACAATGAGAGAACCGTGATAGTGATTTGGTAAAAATGTCAGCAAGCTGAAGATGACTAGGAACATATTGAACCCTTAATGAGCGTGAAGAGACTTTTTCACGAACAAAATGAAAGTCAACTTCGATATGTTTAGTACGAGCATGTAGAATCGGATTAGCTGTTAAAGCAATGGCAGACTTATTGTCACGTAGAACAACGAGTTGGTGATGGAAGCGATATACCGATGTCGCGTAGGACAAAGCTAATCCGGGTAAGATCAGCAGTGAGTCGAAGCAAGGGCTCTATATTCAGCTTCGTTGAGGAGCGAGAGACAGTAGGTTGTTTCTTAGCTGACCAAGAAAGAAGATTAGAGCCAAGATAGGTGCAAAAACCAAAAGTAGTAGAACGTCCGGTAGTCGCACAGCCAGCCCAATCAGCATCGAGAATCCATATAAAGCCATTGAACTATTAGAGTGAATAAACATCCCAAGATGAGTTGTGCCTTTAACATATCGAAGAACTCTTTTTAATTGATGAAGATCTCCAACTGTTGGCTTCGCATTTTCGACATAGAACATTCGTTGCATAAGCAAGATCGGGCGGGTGATTGTTAGATATTGAAGACCACCCACTAGACTTCGATATTCAAGGGGATTGACAAGCGAGAACATCATCACTTGTCATGACAACTGATCGAAGTTGTAGAGGAGTTGAGACAGTTTACATTCCATCATGTGGGCTCTAGCAAGTAGATCAATAGCATACTTGGTTTGACAGAGAAATAGATCTTTAGAAGTTCGTTTGGCTTCAATTCCTAAGAAGTAGTGTAGATAGCCAAGGTCTTTCATGTGAAAGTGGAGACTCGTAGATTAATCGGTTTTTGCTAGAAGTTGATCCGAACGCCGCTTATCACTATGTCATCCACATAGAGCAAAGCAAGCAGCACTATATTCGACCCGAAAGTGAAGTACAAAGAGAGAGGGATCGGTTATACTGCTGCGAAGAAGCCATTTTCAAGAAGAAAATTACTGAACTTATCAAACCAAGCACGTGGTGCTTGACGAAGACCATATAGAGACTTCTTGAGTAGACATACACTTTGAGGGTGTTGAGGATGTATAAAACCAGGTGGCTGCTCCATGTATACTTGTCTCATGTAATGTTCCATGTAGAAAAGCGTTTTTAACATCAAGTTGATGTATTTTCCAATTCTTCATCATTGCCACGAAAGTATTATGCGAATGGTGGCATGTTTAATAACAGACTAAAGGTTTCGTAAAATCAACCCCCTCTTCTTGATGAAACCCCTTAGCAACTAACCGAGCCTTGAGTCTATCAAGACTTCCATCAGATGCTAGTTTGGTTTTAAAAACCCATTTACAGCCTATGACATTCATCTGACTAGTTCTAGGAACTAGTATCCATGTTTTATTTTCATACAGAGCATCCATTTCATCCTGCATGGCTTTGTACCATCCTGCATCAGCTAAAGCTGATTTAACCGATCGTGGTTCCATAGGCACTTTGTATTCAGCCAAACATGCATACTTAGGATTTGGCTTTAGGATACCTGATTTCAGTCGAGTTTGCATAGAATGGACAGAAGAAATACCTTGAGAATGAGGTAAAGAAGTTTGTTGTGCTTGAAAAAGATGACTTCATCTCTTGTTGTAGAAGGAAGAAATGTTTGGTCTTGAGAGTTAGATAACAAATTTTGTTGTTCTTGAACAAGGATGACTTTATCTGCGGTTGTAGAAGGAAGAGATGTTTGATCTGCAGCAAATAGATCGATCAGTAGCTGTGTTGACATCTCGTATGGGGGAGTTTTGTGGCACAATGACATGAGAGGAGATGATTATGATCATCTTCCAAGATATGATGATGCTGAAAGTTTGCTGTGTTTCCATTAGAAGAACTCTCCACAGATGATGCACTTGCAGGATCTAAAAAATGGACTTCTTCTATCCATTGTTTATACAGAACAGTATACTGACTATATTCTGTTGTCAGTTTCTTTGTGAAGGGAAAGGAACTTTCATCAAATTGCACATGTCGACTGATATATATGCGACCATTAGTAGGCACCAGACAGCGATAGCCTTTATAGCGTTCACTATATCCCAAAAACACACGGTAAGAGATCTAGGATCAAATTTATGTTGTGCATAGGGTCTAAGACAGGGTAACATGCACATCCAAAGACTCTTAGATGTTCATAGCTTGGTTGCTGCTGATGAATTTTGTTGTAAGGAGTGTCCATATGTAACTTTGGTGTAGGAAGAGTATTAACAATGTAGTTAGCTGTCATGAAGGCATCGACCCAAAATTTTAAAGGAACTCTAGAGTGATATAGCATAGCTAAGCCTAGTTCAACTATATGTCGATGTTTCCTTTCTGAAATACCATTCTGTTCTGGTGTATGTGGACAAGAAGTATATTGTCTTATGCCACATTGCTATAAATGATTCTGAAATCTGTTGCTCATGAACTCCCCTCCACCATCACATCTTGAAAATTTTAATTTCATGATTGAATTGCTTCTCAACTTTCTTCTGAAATATGACAAAGATATCATGAAATTCTGACTTCTTCTTCATTGGATAGATCCAACTATAGCGAGAGAAATTGTCGACAAAGATGACATAGTACTTAAAGTTCTGAAAAGAATTAATTGGTGAGGGGCCCCAAATATCACAATGTATCTTTTCTAGAGAAACAATAGATGTGGAAACTGATAAAGGAAAAGGTAATGCAGACTTTTTGCTATTTGACAGCCGCTACATATAGTGCGAGTGTTTGCATTACAATGAATCAATTTCTGATCTTGTAGATGCTTTATTATTCGTGAGTTGGTGTGAGCTAATCTCGTGCCACACATCTTCTTACAGCTTTGTGTCTTTGAGTGAAAATGCTGCCGTAGCTTGTGAGTCCACTCGGTAGAGTCCTCTAACCTTCCTTCCGAGTCTCACCGTTGTATTGGTGTGATGATCCTTTATATAAACCCCGGTTTTATCAAAAACAAATGAACAAGGATAGTCATCTGTTAGTTTTGAAATTGAGAGAAGATTTTTGGTGATTTGAGGAACAATCGGGACATCATTTAATGGTAATGAGTTGGTTTCAGTATGTAGCATAGTATTACCAACATAAGCTATAGGTAGACAAGTACCATTTCCTATCATGATCGTATCGGTTCCTCTATATTTAGAAAAGTTATGAAGAATACCCGAATGCACCGATGTGAGCCGTTGCACCGGTGTCTGGATACCATTCATTTCCTCTTGGGTCCTCAAGATGCATTGCAGCCAATGCTGTTGGAATTTCTTCAGCCTCGATATGAATTATCAAATCGATACCAAAGAACGGCGTGCATCATGTCCTGGACGTTTACAAATCGACACTCCAACCGAGCGGAGTTCTTTTGTTTTCTTCCCGCATACGTTTATTAGACATTAGAGTTGAAGATGGATAGGATTTGGTGTCTTGATACCTTTGTGAGTAACTTGCATATGGTCGAAACCCCGTCCCGACCGGAAAGTCATTTCTCTCGTCTCGAATTGCTGATCTACTTGATCCCGTCTCGTAGTTCCGATTTCTTCCCGAATAGCCATAATCGCGACCCCGTTGTTGATCGCACGTCCTTGACCATAGTAACGTCCTCCTCTCGTTATTCTTGCCTCTTTGACCTCCAAAACCAGAATTCTGAGAACTATAATCTCTTTCAGAGATCCCTTTCTGCCTTGTTTCAGAATTTCTTTGTCCAAAATAGGCAAGATTAGGATTGTATTGGTTCATTGAATAGGTCTTTAACCTTGTTTCAAATCTTTCTAGCTGTGCTATCATTTCATCATATTCTGTTGAGGTTTCAAGCAGTACATAGTTGTTCGAAAGTTCTCATATTCAGATCCTAATCCTTCAAGGACACCAAACATTTTTGTTATCTCATCTACAGGCTTTCCGATTGCATTTAGCTGATCACAGATGGATTTATATTCTCTAAGATAAACGAAAGACTTCTATCTCGTTTCGACAAACTTGTAATTTTCCTCTCGGTTCAAATTCTCTAGCAAATCGATTTCGTGTAAAACGATTGAGGAGTGTTTGCCATACCTCATAGGAAGTCTCTAATCCAATGATCAAGCTCAAAATATTTTCAGATACAGCTCCACTAATCCATGATGACACAAGTTGATCAGTTTTTGTCCAATCTATGTAATCTTGATTAACAACTTCAGTTTCACACCCATCGCTTTCAACTTTGTAATGTTCGAGAAGGTGATGGAATATCACCACTAATGAAGCCAAAAAGTTCTTGACTTCAAGAAATCGTGAAACTCGTGCTTGCCATAACAGAAAATTGTCTTCAAAGCAAGCTTGATTGTAACAAAATTAGAGATGTTAACATGTATTGGAAATGGATACTTCGTGTTCTTGTTGCCATTTCAAGTGTTCTCAAGACTTGATACTGATGATAATGGTGTTCTGTGATACCTGTTGAACTTACGGGATGAAGTTACTCAGTACAAGTCACCAATGATGATCGGATCTTTAACAGAGAAGAGCTGGCTGAATGTAAAGCACTTTGAGATCTTCGAATCAACAAACAATGATGATTAACGCTACTCCGGGTCCGCTGTGATCTGCGCAAACTCCAGAATCTACTTCGATCTTTTGCTATAGTATCTTCGAACCGCTCAACTAGATTATCCAAAAGAAAAGGATGATCGGCGCTTTTCAATCTTCTGCAGCTATGACGAGATCTTCAATAGCTACAATACCTTCGAATAGCTCAATCGACTATCCAATAAGGATGATCGACAGCTACGATACCATGAGAAGATGAACGAGAATAGAAGAAAGATGAAGAACAAACCGAGAAGCTTTTGGATTCAATTCTCTCTATCTCTCTCGTATATTCAAGGTATGAAGGTATACAATTCAATCGCTTATCATAGCTTGCTCTCTCGTTCTTCTATTTATACACATGACCTTTTATGAAGAAGAAGAAACAGAACTAACTAACGAAGGGAAAAACTGAATATTGTTTTTAATCTGTTGAGCAATCTAGAACTGAATAACAGTTTTTGTACAACTCAGCAACTCAAAGCAAGGAGACTTCTCGTCATGACTGAACACGTGGGCACCACCTTCATTCTTCTTCCTTTGTTGATTGTTGCTGTGTTTTCTGTGCTCTGCTTGCTGTGCTTGCTGTGCTCTGTTCTTAATAGTCAAAACCGCTATTGATGTCTGTCCCCTACTTTTTCTTCCTTGTTTTACCCGTTCTATTTTATCGGCAGGGATGAATGATGAACTGTGGAGATTGATCTATAGGTTTTGTACGACAGTGAGGAGTTTGTTTTGAGATCTCGTGCTCGAGTCTCATCTCAAACCCTCAGCTGAGGAGACAAATGATTTCTACTGCCAAGGTAAGGGCCACACTCTGTTCTTCAAGAAGTTGGATGATGTTTTATTTATTTTGGTTCTTTTTTGCTCAATCATAATGATCTATATTTTACCATAAATGGGTGACATGTCATGGTAGAAGGTTAAAATTAGATGGTAATGCATGATCAAGATTAGCCTTCACATAGATTGATGACTTGTCAAAATAATATTGTAATTAACTCTAATGGCATTTTTGTTATTCTCATGACATGGAGAGAGAGAGAGAGAGAGAGAGAGAGAGAGGGCCGGCTATGGCTGGGCTGGCCTAGAATTGATCGGCCCATTGGGCCGAATGACCCTATTAGGCTTCGGCCAATGGGCCGGACCCAATCAGGTCAACCCAGTCGGCTTGGGGATGCTCGTATGTCTCAATTTTGCCTAATTTATTGTATGGGTCATCTGTTTTAGTTAATTAGGCCAAGTGGGATTGCATTGGACTTTGGCCCAAGGAGTCGGGCCCTATTCGATCAAACTTGGATGGCTCGGTTCAAGCTCGGTTGACTTGGTTCAACCAAATCAACTTGTGTGATCCTAATTCCTTTGAATTGTATTATGGGTTTGGCCAATCTTGCCTTGCTATGCCCAATTAGCTAAATCGGGTTTCGGTCCAAGTAGGCTTAATTGGAACGAGTCAACTAGGTTGACTTGGCCGGACCCTATCAATCCCAATTCGCCGTTTTAATCAATTTATGCCAAGTTAGATTTTGCAAAAATTGATATTGAAATTGAAGCATAGACAAGGGGCCTAAAACGATGCTCGAAAATCCGTTAACTTGTTTCAAGCTTGAATTCTCAAAATTGGCTTAAGATTTCAATGCTTTACAACTTCTGGATCAAATGTCAATCAACCATAGTGCAAGAGGGCTCCTGAAGCATATGCTCCAATACCGCTAGGCATGGCAGGGATGGAATAGTTATTGGCGCAAAGAAATTACTTTAGAAATCAATGAATTTTGAATGTTATCTGTCATGCCCCGATCCTTGGGCACGCACCCATCCCTCACCTTGGTCGATTTTAAAGCGCGATATCCCAGGACTAAGTATCGCCGACCCTTTCTATCTATTACGCATGCGGAAGCAGTTATAATCTTTAGCAACAAAACGAAGTGGAGCTCGGCGAACTGAAGATGCGTGGATGGCTGAGCGAGAGAGACTTCCTTCGATGCTGGAATCTTCAGTTGAATTCGCAAGCATGAAGATTGGTCAACAAGGAGGGACTTCGGTGGAGTTTGTTGACCGAGGTAGCAGAGTTCGGACACGTGTGCGAGGCTGGCGGACAAAGGGAATTTCGGTGGAAAGCAACTTGGTCTTCTTCAGCTACTGGCATCGCACAAATCGGAGGATGGAGGAGAAATGATTCACGGTAGCTTCCAGGAGAAGATGAGTGAGAGGAAGATGGATAGAGATGAGGGGTGAGGGGCTCCACTTGGCTTGATATTCCACAACAAATATCTCTTTTGTTCCCTAATCTTGGACCAAAGCCATAGCTGTCTTCCACCAGCTCTTTGCAGCCCAAAATGCCCCCATCTAGAAGGTTTAAAAGGTCCAAAGGTTAGGTCCTATGGGGTGCTACGAATTTCTTAGCCAAGGCTTCAATTGTACATCAAATCTCCCTCAATTGTTCTCAATCGGCTCTCATAACAATCAATTGATGTCTCAAAGTCTAAATTGCTATTTTTCCTCATCCATGCGTCCATCATGCATCTCAATTTCACAATCAAAAACCATCTTCGGCATTTTTTGCACTAAAACAACTCGGCGACAACTTTTTCCCAAAAAGTGTCAGATGTCAGAAAAATCTTCTGAGACTAAGTCGACACTCCTAGAATTTATGGTGACATGACCGAAACTTCAATTTCTGAAATCGGACTCGAATTGGCGATTAATTTCTATTCGACGCGTTTTTAGCGTAACCTAAGCTATCGGGTAACTTTTAGATATTTTTAAGTGCAATTGACTCGTGGTCGATTTTCTTCGAGCCACTATGAACCCACTCGACTCATTGACGACTCTCGATTGTCATGAAAATCCCGAGAATCCAAATACAGACACTGGGTACCAAAACAATAAGAAAGTCAATCTAATGCCGGTCGACATGAATTTTCTAATTTAGTGGTGTCACCCACGATTAACCACACATCACTGTCGATTCAGTCTATCTCTGACTTCAAATCGATTTTTAACTGTGCCGTAATGGCCTCTAAAGATGGACACGGTCGAGAAACCGATTCCTAGTCGAATTCTCAAGTCTATTGCCTTAAAATTCCTAATAATTTCCCCAGATAATCTAGTTATCTCAAGAATGATAA
Source organism: Eucalyptus cloeziana (assembly GCA_014182715.1). NCBI lineage: Eukaryota > Viridiplantae > Streptophyta > Magnoliopsida > Myrtales > Myrtaceae > Eucalyptus > Eucalyptus cloeziana. The sequence continues at coordinate 32,441,886 of CM024643.1, forward strand.
GTTCTGAGAATAGCCCTATAGACACATTAATGAAACACCCGATTCAATCAGAAGAAAACATAATTGAAAATTTGGGATGTCACAACTCTTCCCCTCTTATAAAAATTTTGTCCTCGAAATTTAAACCTTACAACTTAAGCAAAAAGGTGGGGGTACAATTCTCTCATCGACTCCTCAATCTCCCAAGTTGCTCCTTTTGTACCGTGGTGTTGCCAGATCACTTTGACCAACGGAATGGTCTTTGTACGCAGCACTTGTTCATTTTTGTCTACAATCTGGACCGGTCTCTCCACGTATGACACTCTGTCATCCACATCCAATTCTTCAAAATTGAGCACGTGTGTCGGGTCAGGTTCGTATTTCCTCAACATCAACACGTGGAAGACGTCATGCATTTGTGCCAAGCTTGGTGGCAATGCAAGACAATACGCTAAGGTCCCGATTCTCTCAAGAATCTCAAATGGACCTACATACCTCAGACTCAGTTTGTCTTTCTTGCCAAAACGCGAAGTTCCTCTCATTGGTGACACTTTCAGAAAGACATGATCACCAACTTGGAATTCCAAAGATCTCCGGCGCTTGTCTACATAACTTTTCTGTCTGCTCTGCGCGGTCTTTAATCTGTTTCTGATCACTGCCACGGCATCTACTGACTGCTGAACTAACTTTGGGCCTATTATCTTCCTTTTTCCAACTTCATCCCAACATACTGGAGTTCTGCATGCTCTGCCATACAACGCTTCAAATGGAGCCATCTTGATACTCTGCTGGTAACTGTTGTTGTAGGCAAATTCTACCAGGTGCAACTAATCCTCCCAACTTCCTTTGAAATCTATTACACAAGCTCTCAACATGTCCTCGAGGGTCTGAATTGTCCTCTCAGACTGGCCATCCATCTAAGGATGATATGCCGTACTGTACTGAAGTTTTGTACCTAAAGCATTCTGTAAGCTCTTCCAAAAAGCGACAGTAAACCTTGGGTCTCTGTTTGAGGTTATTGTAACCGGCACTCCATGCATTTGAACTACTTGACGCACGTACAAGTCTGCGTGCCTATCAAGACTGAGGTCCTTTCGAATTGCAATGAAGTGAGCCGACTTTGTCAGTTTGTCGACTACCACCCAAATTGAATCACTTCCTCTTTGACTTCTTGGTAGTTCAATCACGAAGTCCATCATGATATGCTCCCATTTCCATTCTAGAATCGGAAGAGGTTGCGGAAGTCCTCCCGGCTTGCAATGCTGGGCTTTCACTTGTTGACACGCCAGACACTTGGCGACGTGCTTGGCAACATCTGCCTTCATACCTGACCACCAATAGTGTTGACACAGATTCTGATACATCTTAGTGCTTTCAGGGTGAACGTTGTAATTGCTACGACGTGCTTCAGATAAAATATCTTCTCTAAGCTTTACATCGTCAGGTACAACCAAACGTCCTTGGAACCTTAAAATTCCGTCATCAAAAATCTGAAAATCAGCCTTTCTTTTCTCTGTGTCCTCCTGAAGAATCTTCTGTACATCTGGATTTGTCGATTGGAGTTGTTTGATTCTGACCTAGATATCCGATTCAATTCTGAGGGTGGCCATAAAACTTGAAAGGTGGCCTACCTCAAATTTGAATTCTAAATCTCGAGCTCTCTCAATTAAGTTCGACTCTTTAATTAAGATCTGCGCTACTGAAGACTTCCGACTCAATGCATCAGCGACCTTGTTCGCCTTTCCCGGGTGATATATGATATCACAGTCGTAGTCCTTCAATAATTCCATCCACCGGCACTATCTCATGTTCAACTCCTTCTGAGAGAACAGGTACTTGACACTCTGATGGTTCGTGAAGATCTGAAATTTCTCACCACACAAATAATGTCTCCAAATTTTCAGGGCAAATATAATAGCTGCGAGTTCTAATTTATGCGTTGGATAATTCAATTCATGCGGTCTCAACTAACGAGAAGCGTACGCAACAACCCTACCATGTTGCATCAACACGCAACCTAACCCTCTAAAAGGCGCATCACTATAAATCTCGAATCCTCCATGACCAGATGGAATTGTCAGCATAGGTGCGGTAGTCAGCTTTTCCTTTAGCTCTTGAAAACTATGCTCGCACTTGTCTGACCATACAAATTTCTCTTCTTTCTTCGTGAGCTTAGTTAGAGGCGATGTTAACGCTGAGAAGCCTTCCACAAACCGTCTGTAATAACTCCGCCAATCCCAGAAAACTTCGATCTCTCGTCACCGTAGTCGGTCTCGCCAATTGATCACGGCTTCTATCTTGCTCGGGTCAACGGAGATTCCTTCTCCGAAAATCACATGACCTAAGAATGCAACACGAGTCAACCAAAACTCGCATTTGCTAAACTTAGCATACAACTGATGTGTCCTTAAAGTCTGGAGCACTAATCTCATGTGATTCTCATGCTCTTCATCACTTCTCGAATAGACCAAGATATCATCAGTGAACACGATCACAAACTGATCTAAATATTCCTTGAATATCCGATTCATCATATCCATGAAAGCAGCTGGAGCATTCGTCAACCCAAACGGCATCACTGTGAAGTCATAGTGACCATACCGAGTACGAAATGCCAACTTAAGAATATGCTCCTTCCTAATTCTCAACTGATGATACCCCGTCCTTAAGTCAATCTTTGAGAATATTGACACTCCTTGCAACTTATCGAACAGATCATTTATCCTTGGGAGGGGATGCTTATTCTTGATGGTTACCTGGTTGAGCTGTCGGTAGTCGATGCACAGGCGCAACGATCCATCTTTCTTCTTAACAAATAGAACCGGTGCTCCCCATGGTGATGCACTAGGACAAATAAATTCTTTGTCTAGTAATTCTTGCATCTGTACCTTTAGTTCTTTCAACTCTGATAATGCCATCCCGTACGGTGCCTTCGAGATCGGCTCTGTCCCTGGTGCAAACTCAATTACAAATTCAATCTCCCTTTCTAGCGATAATCATGGCAATTCCTTTGGAAAGACTTCTGGAAATTCCTGTACCACTGAAATGTCTTCCATTTTCAGTTCCTCAACTGTCATGTCCATGACAGTCACCGGGTATTCTCGGCAACCCTCGTCTAACAAACGAGTTGTCTCTTGCGACGAGATTAGGACAATCGAGGGTCCTCCTCAATTCCCGACAAACTCGAAGCTCTTACCCTCTAACAGGTCAAACTGAATCGTCTTACGATAGCAGTCCATTTTAGCTCATTGATTGGTGAGCCAATCCATGCCAATTATTAAATCAAAGTCATACATGGCTAGGACTAAAAGATCTATCTTCCCCCACTCACTCAACAATCACTAACTTGCACCCCGGACAACCCAAAGCAGCGATAACTTTATCTTTCAAAGGTGTAGATATGCACATGGCTGAGTCCAATAATATAGGACTGACTCCTATCAACTTAACATATTGTTCGGCAATAAATGAGTGGGTTGCTCCCAAATCAAACAAAGCATAAGCAAGTTGGTCGTTGAGCGAAACCATACCTGTTATCACGTTAGGCGCAACTTCTACCTGACCTTGGGTAATCGCGTACACGATGCCCTAAACTGGAGGTCTCTGCTGTCCTCCTTGTGGCGCGTTCTGAGGGGCATACCCTCTTATCTGCCCTCTTGGTGGTGGCGGCGGTAGCTGAGGTTGTCCTCTTGGCTTCCTCGGACAATTTCTAGCCATGCAGCCCGATTGGCCACATTTAAAACACACACCCATCCTAGCTGGGCACGATGCTAACCCATGTCTTCTCCCACAGAAGCGGCATGGCTCAAATCTATTAGGCCCTGACCGATTAAATCCACCCTTCTTGCTGGGCGGGCCTTGAAATATGTTTCCAAACATCGACCTTTTTCCTTGGCGGATGTTATCCCTATGGGAGTTAAACCTAGATCCAAATGAGGTAGCTCATTCAATCAATCCTCGCTCTATCATTTGAGCTCAGCGATAGACCTCTCTAAACTCTGTCAAGTCTAACGGTAGTAGAGGTTGTTTCAATTCAGTATGAAGACCACTTCTGAATTTCCAGGCTTTCTCTTCAGGGTTTTCTATCAATTTAGGAGCATATTGGGACAGCTCTGCAAACTTGACCCCATATTGGTCAACTGTCATACTCCCATGGCGGAGACGATGGAACTCCTCTATCTTTTGTTCTCGAGCAGTACTCGAAAAGTACTGATCATTAAAGACTCTAAGGAATGTGTCACATGCCTGGACGACACCTTCCGGGAACACTGTATCATTGGCGACTCCACCAGATATTTGCATTACCCTGAAGTTAGTACATAGCCAGTGCCACCTTCTCCACTTCATTGCACCTTAGAAGTGTGAATGTTTTCTCTAGATCTTGTATCCACGAAGATGCAGCCTCGGGGTCTCCGATACCAATAAACTTCGGTGGTTTTAGCTTCAGAAACTGTTCCACTAACTAGTGGATTGGCCTCCCAGCGGCCACAACTCCTGGTAGCACTCCAGCAGGGGCAATGGCAGGTACAGCGGCAGGTACTGCAGCAGCGGCGGCTTGGTTCTGCGCTTGTTGATCCATACGATTTCCCATGACTTCCAAAATTTGCATGATCCCATCTATCCTGGGATCACCAGGGGCTGCTACCCCGGCATCTACAACAGGTGGAATCGCTCCACTTGCGCTAGCCTGTGTTGGCGCTCGACCACGGCCTCCTCGAGTACCGACTCTAATCGGCGCTCTACCTCGAGTCACGGCCCTACTGGTCCTTTGGGCAAGAGTCCTCGGCTCCTGATCGCTCATAGTGTAGCTTTAAACAACTAACACCTGCTTCCAATTCAACACCGAATTAAAAACAAAGCGATTCAAACATCAAACAATTTTAGCACTCAGCTAACACGGACATGCACCAGTATGAATTTAAAGGCCTTTCCTACAAACTATCCCATGGTCAACGCTCCTTATCACTCCAATCTTGAACTTCGCTCTGATACCACTTAAACGGTATGTCACGCCCCGATCCTCGGACACGCGTCCATCCCTCACCTTGGTCGATTTTAAAGCGCGATATCCCAAGACTAAGTATCGCCGACCCTTTCTTTCTATTACGCATGCGGAAGCAGTTATAAATCCCCATACAATAAAACAATGGGATAGAAATGCATGCCATATTTTTCATATTGAAATTCATAACCACACTTCCATTAACAGCACAACACGTAGTATATTTACAATACTACTTACAGCATAAAGGTCTCACTCCTATCTACACTAAGACAGGGTTCACAAAAGGGATGGGATCTCAATCCACATCCGGGTTGTACTCAAAATCCCTCTCTGGATCATCATCTTCTTCAAAAGTCTTTCTCCTCCTCAGGTCTCACATCAGTATTCTCCTTCTCAGGTTCCTCCTCTTTAGCTCTCCCTTAGGGTCCTGAAATGTTGTCCCACAATCGGGATGAGACTATGTCTCAGCAAGTTTTACCCCCTAAGACTCGATTAGTAAGCCAATACACTATGGGCTACCTAAACACGCACAGGTCAAAGGACTTACCTTGGCCTCAGATTCCACCTGCAAATTAGTACAATTCAAAATAGGCACCCAACTACTCATAATAAATTGAACTAGTCGATTACATGTCACCGAGCACACGTGCATTCTCTAAGGTACTAGTTCACCAAAGTGATGCATCAAATCACCGAGCCCACGTGTCTCTCCCAAGATGCCTCACTTAATTCCCTAGGCCCACGTGCATTATCTAAGGCACTAGTTCGCCAAAGTGATGCATCAATTCACTGAGCCCACATTCCCTTTTTACGATGCCTAGGGCCACGTGCATTCTCTAAGGCACTCGTTCACCAAAGTGATGCATCAATTCACCAAGCCCACGTGCCCTTTTAGATGCCACACTGATTCACCACTCCACCATCGATACTGACAATCGATACCCAATCATTTCCCATCAACTAATTAAAAACAATCAATTAGGAACATGTCCTAAAATTCACAATTTAAATCAATTTCATATAAATTGAAGCTCAATTAAATAAACGGACTGCATCACGACAATCAGCACGAAATTCCGGTTACCAGCCATCCCGGTTGAATTTCCGGAAAAATAATTAATTAAATAATGAATTTCGAAAATTAAATAAATAAATACTAAAAATCCAATTTAAGCCCATAATGCCTTATTGGAAGTCGAGACGAGCCCGGAAAATTACCAAGACTCGTTCAATAAATAACATGACATGTCTACTTGCTAATGTCTGTTTCTAACCACCTAACATGCATCATTAAGTCTCTAATTTAATTTATCTAAATTAATCTAACCACCTAATTGCATTTAATTAAATATAACCAACCCTAAGTATAATTAACAAACTAAGAAAGCATTAGTGAGTAAAACTCACTTGGCAAAAGCGGAGACCGAATCACCGCGACGGCGACGCGACGACGGCCGAAATCGGATTTTCGGTGACACCGGCGGGCTTGGGCCGGGCCTTAAGCTTGGCCCAACAAATCTCAGTCCAATTGAGATTTGTTCTTGACTTTGGGTTGAACTCGCTCTTGGGCTTGGGCCGAAATTCACTAGGTTTCGCTAGCTTCTTGGGCTGATTACACTTGGGCCTCAAATTCTGCTGGAGATGGGCCGAATTTGGACTGACTTCGCTAACTTATGGGCTGGACTGGATGGGCCTGCTGTTGAAATTGTGGGCTCCAATTGGTTGGCAGGGAGCTGGGCTTCGCACAACCAGAGGAAGGCCGCAGGCTGGGCTGCTTCAACTGGCCCACGAACTGGAGAAGATGCAGCGAAGAAGCTGCTGCAGGCGAGATGGCTTTGCTTGCGCGACTTGCGGTCAACCGAGGGCCTTCGGTGGCTTGATGTTGACCATGAAGCTGCCAGTCGTGGACGCGTGGATGATGGAGAAGAGGTGGGCGTTCGGTGGTTTCGCTGGCAACAACAAAACGAAGTGGAGCTCGGCGAACTGAAGACGCATGGATGGCTAAGCGGGAGAGACTTCCTTCAGTGCTAGAATCTTCAATTGAATTCGCAAGCATGAAGATTGGTCAACAAGGAGGGACTTCGGTGGAGTTTGTTGACCGAGGCAGCAGAGTTCGGACACGTGTGCGAGGCTGGTGGACAAAGGGAATTTCAGTGGAAAGCAGCTTGGTCTTCTTCAACTGCTGGCGTCGCACAAATCGGAGGATGGAGGAGAAATGATCCGCGGCAGCTTCCAGGAGAAGATGAGTGAGAGGAAGATGGATAGAGATGAGGGGTGAGGGGCTCCACTTGGCTTGATATTCCACAACAAATATCTCTTTTGTTCCCTAATCTTGGACCAAAGCCATAGCTGTCTTCCACCAACTCTTTGCAGCCCAAAATACCCCCATCTAGAAGGTTTAAAGGGTCCAAAGGTTAGGTCCTATGGGGTGCTACGAATTTCTTAGCCAATGCTTCAATTGTACATCAAATCTCCCTCAATTGTTCTCAATCGGCTCTCATAACAATCAATTGATGTCTCAAAGTCCAAATTGCTATTTTTCCTCATCCATGCGTCCATCATGCATCTCAATTTCACAATCAAAAACCATCTTCGGCATTTTCTGCACTAAAACAACCCGACGACAACTTTTTCCCAAAAAGTGTCAGGTGTCAGAAAAATCTTCTGAGACTAAGTCGACACTCCTAGAATTTATTGTGACATGGCCGAAACTTCAATTTCTGAAATCGGACTCGAATTGGCGATTAATTTCTATTCGACGTGTTTTTAGCGTGACCTAAGCTACCGGGTAACTTTCAGATATTTTTAAGTGCAATTGACTCGTGGTCGATTTTCTTCGAGCCACTATGAACCCACTTGACTCATTGACGACTCTCGATTGCCATGAAAATCTCGAGGATCCAAAAACAGACACAGGGGACCAAAACAATAAGAAAGTCAGTCTAGTGTCGGTCGACATGAATTTTCTAATTTAGTAGTGTCACCCACGATTAGCCATACATCACCGTCGATCCAGTCTATCTCTGATTTCAAATCGATTTTTAACTGTGCCGTAATGGCCTCTAAAGATGGACACAGTTGAGAAGCCGATTTCTGGTTGAATTCTCAAGTCTATTGTCTTAAAATTCCTAATAATTTCCCTAGATAGTCTAGTTATCTCAAGAATAATCAGTTCTGAGAATAGCCCTACAGACACGTCAATGAAACGCCCGATTCAATCAGAAGAAAACAAAATTGAAAATTTGGGATGTCACATTATCGATCGGGGGTTAAATTTTTTCGTTTGGTCAGAAAGTCCACTCTCTATCGTTTTTTGCCAAGAAACAAGTTATGTTATGATTTGAGACCTCTAATCTCAAGTTTTTACCTCAACCAGGCTTGTTAGCTAAATCAAGTGTTAATAATAGGTGATTAGGCACGAATACATAATCTACACGTCCATATACTTAAAAGTGACTCACTTTGGGCTTGCAATTCCATAATTTCTTATATGGTGGCATAAAAACATAACTTGTTTGGAGTTACCTATTGATCACTTGCGTTTTTGTCTTAATATCCTTGTCCCAAAACTTCCGTGGAACATTCTACACATGCAACATGCTCCTACAGATTTCTACCACATGCCCATTCTCTTTTTTATTCTTTATTTTTTTTTCCTGCATCTTTATTTTGCCGTTCTGTACTTGGACGTGTAAGGCAGCGCATGGTAATGTTTTTATTTCTTAGAAATTCTGTTCTTTTGTTCCCCGTAACAAAAAAAGAATAGAAATCCGTTTGGTAATGCCAATTTGTTTTTTTATTTCGAGGAATAGAAAGTTAGCCCAGGAATAGATTTGGAGCAGAAACAAGAAATTAAAAAAAAAAAATTGCTTCTGTTCCCGGGAACAATTTCTAGAAATAAGTCAATTTTTTTTTCTTTTATTCTTCTCTCTTGCTGCGGCCACCTTTAATCACTCGGAGCCACCGCCGCTCGCCGCCGCTGGTTGCCAGCCGCCACCGCCCCCGCTCGCCACTCGCCACTCGCCACCGCCGCACAGCCCATCGACCGCCGACAACCGCCAGTCGCCGGCTGATGTGCTGTGCGGCAGCGGTCGGCAATGACGGTCGACGGCCGACAACAGGCGACAGCGATGGCCAACAGCGGCAGCGGCAGCGAGCGGCGGTTGGCGGTTGGCGATCCATGAGCAAAAATAAAAAAAAAAAAATAAATACAAAAAAGAAACTGTTGCGTTACCAAATGCATTTCTATTCTTTTTCTATTCCAATAGTAGAAATTTTGTGTAGTTACCAAACACGTTCTTTTACTCAGAAATTATTCCTGGGAATAGAAATAGAAAATAACTATTTTCTAAAAAAAAAAAAAACTCTTCCCTAGCCAAGAAGCGTTGTCATGCGCAGCCTAAATTGTTGGTGTATCTTACACTTTTGCAAATACTATGTGAACTCATGCGATGTGTACTCACCCCATTATTAGCACGAAGGTATCGTATTGTTTGCTGAATTATTTTTCTGCATTTTGTTTCAACTCCTTACATTTCTCTATAAAATCAACATACCTAAAGATATTAGCAATGAACGTTATCATGTGCTTTGACATCTAAATATCCGTTGCTTTGCTCATTTGAGTGGATGAGTTCGAGAGGGGTCTTGGTTTGGTATTTGAACTCCTCACATGGAAGTTGATGTGTCTTCTCATGTTGACACCTGACACATATTATGTCATCTCGATTCTCTACCTGGGGAAGACCCTTTATTGTAGCCTTCTCCATCATCACCTTTAACTTATGATAATTTGTGTCTGAGCTAAGCATGTCAATTGGGTGTCTAGCTCTTTCAAATTTTGTCCATGTATGTTGTCTATGCCGACATCATGTGTATAAACTTCAGTCGACACCCCTCCATGATCGACCAACTAGTGGATTTAAAACTGTGCACCTTAAAATCGTTTAGGTGAAACACCACATAATTTCTCGAGTTGTAAGTTGTGACACCGACAATAGGTTTTCTTCATTCTTGGTATGTAGTACACATGTTTTGCTAATCAATTTGATGTAAACTAAATTGGATGCAATCACTGTCTAGTTTTACAGTGACTACTACTCGTCTATAGATATACTCAAACATGTTGGATAGATTGTTTAGATTCATATGGTTTATGCATCATGAGTGAACTATCCAATCATCGTCACAATTGATTAGTTTAAACTTACCATGACAATGGCCGTCGCATCATCTAACACAGTGATAGAGAAGGCTGCGAGCCCTACTTGTTCCTTAACCACAATGGATGCTTGGAAATCCGACTCTTCTTAACTGTTGTTTTCTTTCATTATAGATGCTGCAACATTTCCTTATAATCATTTTAATTGATGATCTCTAGCAAAGTGAGCAATTTTGCCACAAATGTAGCAATGACCATCTCGCCTCTATCTGTTCTTATCTTCATTCTTGTTATCTTTCCCTCGATCCCAATTAGCTCCCTCTAGTTCTTTGCTGGTTTCCATAACCTTTTCTTTGTTTCTAATCTTCAGTGCATGATCTGTTTCTCCTCTTACTCTTGAACACTCCTTTATTACCAAGTAGTGCACTTTTATCATCCTTGACTAAGACCTTGAACAACTTTTCATTTAAAGCCTCTTAGTTGGCCAGTATATTCTCTAGATTAGTAAGAATTGGGTCTTGTGCCCATCTACGGATGGCCATAACAAGGCCATTATATCCAGCCATAATCCATGAATATTCTTCTCTTTATCCTTGTCTTGGACATGGCACTTTGAGAATCCAATTTTAAAATTTCTTCACAAAGAAATTTAACTTTGGAGAAATATTGACTCACTGTCATGTGTTGCTGTGAAATTGATATTAACTTGTTCTCCAATGTTGCAACTTGGCATCGTTCGTCTTCACAAACAGTGCCACAAATCATCTCACACCTCTTTTAGAGTCCTTGCGTTCTTGATGTTCAATAACAATTCATCTTCGACAATCACTACAAGAACTTAGAGCACAATTCCAGCTTTTATCTTCCGCTTTCTCAACTCATTATCACCTGTGATGTGGTGTTAATACCGCCAACAATATCTCTTAAGTCTACACCTAGCAAATAAATATGAACGCAGGTACTCTAATTATTGCCATTGGGGTTGTTAAGCTTTTCAATGCTGCTAACAAAACTCAAAATATCCACCAGCATGAGTTGGTTATAATGCCCAACATTATACCAAGTAAGCTTGGTCCTAGACCAATTGATTATAATCCTTGATTGTGCACTAGTGAAACTCCGGTGCTTCAATCCTAGACCACCTCCTCATTTAGAATAGTATTGGACCACCGTCTTCATGCACCATCTCTCCCGATCGCTAAGTTTACGGTCCTCTACCGTTTGCTTGGATACCACTTGTTGGGTGCACACGGTAGAAGTTCTGATTCTAATTATTGAGAAAGATTGGACACTCAACATAAAAAACATACTTTTTTTTGGTAGCGATTCAACCCCCTCCTTAAATCATTTATGAGATTAGTGATTCACCTCCTTATATAATTCTAGAGAATAGTGGTTCACTCCCTCTAGAAACATATAAATTAATTGGAAGAGAGAGGAAGTGAATGTTCACTAAGAACCCAAGAGAGTAACATCCACATACTTCAGTAGGTGACTCCAATCATCAAAAGAGGAGACAGGGAGAGCACTGGAGACCCAAGATTAAACGGACAGTTCAACATAAGCTCGGCTTGGAAAGCTGTGGATGTAGCAATGTCATGTAAGCCCCCATCTGCAAGGCGAGACACGAATCATATATTGGCTGAACTGAAGCAATGTTTAACCGTAGACATGGCAACCAGAAAGTGCAAAATGGTGACACGGAATCAAGCAGCTTCTTTGAAATGGCCACTCTAGGGCGTGACCGTGATAGTGCTCCCCTTGCGAGGTAAATGGGGAAATTCAAGACATATCACGTAATACTTCAATTCCCATGCTCCCCTTGCGAGTAAAGTAAATGGGGAAATTCAAGACATATCACATAATACTTCAATTCCCATATCGAAAAAAAGTGATGTCATGTGATGTTATAGATGAGTAAGATCCACTCGAGATGGTCATCAGTCACTCAAAATACTTTTTTTTTTAGGCTTAGTCCATATTGAACTGATCATTAAGACATGGTATATTCTAAGAGGGACAAATAAGCCTAGCATTTTTCGTTTTTCCTTTTTGAATAACATTAGGGATGACTGGACCTTTCAGAAGTATAGCTATTTCCACAGAGCATTAATTATATTTGAATAGACAGCCTTATTCACAGATGAAAGGTGCTTTTTGATGTTTCTAATAGACTTCTTCTCAAATATTATTTTCATTGAAAGCAACAAATGCCTTACCGTTTCTCGGGTTACCCATGCATAACCAACTACATTTTCTTAAGCCTGTGAATGATATTGACTAGTCCAGATAACAAAATTAGCCTTCGGCAATGACGCATGGCAATCGAAGGTGGTCGGCCTGAACCATGGTAAGGTTCGTTGATATTGATGGTCTGTTTGGTGGTCGTTGCAGATGATACAGAGATAGTAAAGAAATTTCGGAGCTAAAAATTCTTATCCACCATGAAAATAGTGTTGTCAATCAGTTAGTTCTGACCATGCCAAATGCTGAAAACATGAGTCAAAACTCATCCTCCTATTAATTACTCTTCCTTATTGTAATTTACCATACTGGTTTTCCATGGCAGATGCCTCCAGCTGGAAAAATAAAGATAATTCATGGGAATAATGATACGGTAAATAATAAATAAGTGCGTAACGTGATATATTGCTTCAGATTCACCAATGGTCTATATGTCATCAATCACAAAAGCTGCGTGTTGACATTGATTGTGGTCCTGAGACCTGGACACATGCTGACGAAGGCCTAGCTGCAAGTCTTGTTCTTTCTAAACTGCAGCCATGACTCGGTCAATATAAACTGAGAAATTTCTGTGAGTGACTCCAATAATCAAAAGTGGAGACGTAGAGCATTGCGGACCCAAGATTTGTCGGCTTGGCAAGTCGTGAAGATGTGCTTCGCCATCCGCAATTAAGAGGCCAGACACAAGTCACATCTAGCTAAACTGAAGGAGCGTTTGGCCATAGACATGGCACGCCGGAGAGTGGAAAATGATGAGATGGAATCAACCCGCTTCATTGAATTGGCCGCTCTGGGATTTGACTGTGATGGTGCTTCCCTTGCAAGGTAAATGTGAAATTTCAACACTTATCTCGTAACACGTCAAGTCTCGTATATGATGGGCAAGGTCCTATGATATTTCACGTAATATTTACCCCAAATAATCACCACCTTATGTGTTCACTATGAATATTTCTTTTGAAGGCTCGGCTTACTTGTCATAATATATGGCATTTGCTAACAGGTACAAATAAGCCTAAGTTCTCCTTTCCTTTTTTGGAACAGCATGTGGGGTGACCGGAGGTCCGGACCTTCCGTAAGCTTTCTTTCATTAGAACTTCTGTGTTCTCCTAAACTTTGCAGTTGAAGACGTAAGTCTCGTGTGAATCTTTAGTTGAAGACCTAACCGTTCAATTGCCGATAAGTGTACCGCCACGGAGTGTTAGAGATGAAAACCCAATCACGATTATCTAATTCAACTTGTGATTTCCTCTTACATGTCAAATAGGTAGTGTCTCTGGGGCCGTTGGGTGCATGTATCGTCCATCGACTGCGTCATGGTCCTCAAGATCTCAAGTGTGAAACATTTGTTCATGATCATCACCTCCAGGAGTCACCCACGCCTTCATCGCTGCCTCCTTCCAATTGGGGTCCAGCGGGTCATAGCTCTCCTTGAGGTCTCGCGCCACCTCCCTGATTAATTTCTGTTAAGAAAGCTATGCGGAATTAAAATTTCAAGAAAAAAAAAACACATAGGACAAATCACCAAAATTTGTTGCTAGAAGCACTTATGCTACTCAAGTGATCATTTGAAAAGTTTTGATATTTAAGTAAATGTTGTACGAAAGTTGTGATATTTTTAGATTCGCGAAAAATTAATGATTTTTAAAATATTTTCTTAACATTAATAGTTTGTATCGCTTGGAATAATTAAACAGTGGGAAAATTTTTCATTATTAATAATAATTTATATCTAAATATTCTTGTGAACGATAAAAATATGTTTTGTTCATTTATTTTTGTAAATAATATATGCAATCATTTAAAATATATATATTTCAAATCATTTATTTTTCACGAAATAAATGGAACTTTTATGTCTTTATCGTTACCTTAATCTCTTACTTGTCGATCTATAGTAAAGCACTTTTAAGCAAGATATTCCGGCGGCCCTATAATTTTGGGTTTAAACTTTCTTATAGGAGATGCTTCATCAAGAGCTTTCTTGCTCCCGGTGACTGACGTGAAAATGCCGATCTTGAACCTGGCTGGATCGTACAACTTCAGCAGTGACCGAACGATCCACGATTACAACAGAGACATAATATGGATTCCACTGTTAAAGCGAAGAAAAATGAATGGCTTTCTTGCATAAATCCCACTCGCATGGGAGAGCGAAGGGGGCTGGTGGAACAAAAAATGGTTAATTCGTAAAGCTATGTCCATGTATTCCCGTAAATTGTTGAATTACAAATCCAATGAGGAGTCGTTGCGAATTACTCCCATATTGCTGGAGCCTGAAAATTGCACGACATCCTACCTCTTAAGTTTTTTCCTTTTTTTGGTCGAATCCTACCTCTAAGTTGAATGAGCATCTTCGGGGCTTTTCCCAGTAGTGTGGACATGACGTAATGATACATGTAAGGTGATGAAGCATGGCAAGCAAAGGTGGTTTGGTCCAAATCATGGTAAGATTCGTTGATACCGATGATTCAATCGGTGGTCATTACAAATGATATAGAGGTAGCAACGAAACTTCATAGCAATAAATTAATGCCAATTGCTGAAAATGTGAGCCAAAACTCATCCTCCTAAAAATTACTTTTCCTTCTCATTATATACCGTGCGGTATTTCAATGCGGATGCCTCTAGCCAAAAAAATATAGTCAACTCCACGGTATATTGTGATAATGATACATACAAAAAGAAAAAGAAAAAATAGCGCATCACATGACGTATTGTTTCTAATTTACCAATGGACCATACGTGATCAATCAAAAGCTGTCTATTGAGATTAATTGCGGCACTTAACTTTCGTACATCTGCAGATGAAGGGCTAGCTTCAATTCTTGGGCTTCTTGCATTCGAGCCATGACTCAAGTCATTTATAAACTGAAGAAAATTCAAGATGAGATTGATGCGGGGGCGAACGAGCACCACATGAGGTTGCGTGTACTTCCGATCCTCTTAGTAATTTAACATTAAGATGAGACTAATGAAATATACTGGTCTATAGCCATTAAGATGACGCCGGTTAGACGGATAAACGGAGAGCTCACGCTATAAATATAAGGCGTGCATGCATATCTTCCTCACACTTCTCTCTTCGACAATCTCCACTGCTCCATGACAATGGCAAGATCTATTACAGCTTTCTCGTTCGCGTTGCTTGCTGGTTTAGCTTCAGCACTAGTCCCTTTGGTTCAAGCCCAACAGATTCCAGGTCTCTCTCTCTCTCTCTCTCTCTCTCTCTCTCTCTCTCTCTCTCTCTCTCTCTCATGCCTGCGCGCCTGCGTTGAGAAAAGTTTTTGAGTTCTGATGGTTTTTATTTATGATGAGCCTGAGTTGGCCCGTTAGGGCCCGGCCCATGAGTTGAGGGCCCATGGAGGAAAGGTTGCGATGTGAAAGGTTGCATTGTTTAGATACGATATTATGATGGTTTTTATTTATGATGGGCCTGAGTTGGCCCATTAGGGCCCGGCCCGTAAGTTGAGGGCCCATGGAGGAAAGGTTGCGATGTGAAAGGTTGCATTGTTTAGATATTATAGGTTGTGTCTTTTGGAAGGGATATTACGTTGAGGAGTTGCGTCGTTTGGAGGAAACGCTTCGAGAGAAAATATAAAAGAAAAAGGAACGTACCTTTTCAATGGTTACGTACGTTGTTTTTTCTCTCTTACTCTCCTCAAAACCAACGTAACAACATTCCTTAAAAAACAACGTCTCTTGCACATCGCTTCTCTCCCTAAGCGAAGAAAAGAATTCTCCTTTGAAGAACAGTATCCAGTTTCCTCCTCGAATCGCAACGTCGGTGTTTAGTCTGTGGACAAAAGGTACGCTCAATCCCACGGTGTGCTTTTGATCGGTGATTCATGTTTTGTTTGTTTCTAGGCTCGCTTCCGCTTCGTCTTTTTTGGGTTTGATTTAGTGTTGAATCCGTAATAGGGAATCAGTAATTCCCAACATTGGTATCAGAGCCCTTGTTCATGTTTCCCAACCCCTTTTTTATTGTTTTTGATTAATTTTTGGTCAAAATTCGAGAAAAATCACTTTTGGTCGATTGAGGATGGAAAAACCCGACACCCGTATATTGTTGCCCTGTTTCGTGATTTTGTGCAAGTCGAAATTCGTTTTTGATAGTGCAGGGAAGAAGCTCTCGTCGATACGAGAAAAATGAGTCGCGGATCACCGCCGGAGGCGCGTCGAACGCGCTGTTTCGCCCAAGTGCGTGCGGCGCGTCGGATGCGCCGTTTCGCCCAGGCGCGTGCGACGCACGCACGCATGAAACGGCGCGTCAGTTGCGCCGTTTCAACTCTAGCGCGTGCCTAGCACGCGCCAGCTAACGTCATCGTGACGTCAACCAGGCACGTGTGTGGCACGTGCCGGTCGGTTCGTCCGACCGGCCCGACCGGGCGACCGGTCCGACCTTGACCGCGATCGTTGACCGAAAAAAAAAAAAAAGGATTTGTTTCTTTTTTTCCCAATTAAGTCTATGTGGATTATATGTAATCCCTTATTTGTTCTGCATTTGTTACAAGAACAATGCCTCCCCTTCAGTTACGTACGCCTATTCTCATAATTACTAATAAACAAAAGGAAATGCTTTCTAAGTTGATAGCTGAGCTGACTGATTATCGATGGGAGAGTGATGACTTAATTGATCATGTTCTTGAAGTCAACGGGAATATACAAAAGGTCATATGGAATGGTCGTCCCATGCCACAGTCTGAGATGGTGCGATTTTTCATGAACACTCTTCCACAAGAATGGAAATGAGTATTGAATCGCATATAGGATGTCAACAAAGCCGCTTCATATAGGAGTACTGTGATGGCTTTTATAGATGATTATTACCTGATTGTTACAAAAGAAAAGATCAAGAAATTGAAGAAAAAATGATCTTTCCTTGTTCACTTTTTGAAGTGGTGTTAGTTGTTTATGGTTGATCTTTATTTAGTGTGCTTTGTGGACATCTTATGTAATGTTTTCTATCTGGTTGTTGTTCATGTAGCAACTAATATATAAGTTGTATTATGTGAAAGCATTATTATTCTATTGGATATCAAATATTATTTGTTTTATGTTATTATTGACTGCTGTGGGTAGTTCATAGAAGTTTTTCTATAGCTTCATAGAATTCATTTTTGCATAAGACAATTATATATTAATGATAATTTTAAGTTAGGATTTTTTGAAGGATGATTGGAAACATAGTGACCTTTTGATTCTGAAACCTTACTTGAAATTGTTCTTTAATATGATGGGTTTGTGCAAAATGGATGCATAAATGATAGGCATTAATTATTCGTGCATATATGTATGATGTGTTCAGATCAATGGCTTCAGCCACAAAGAGCATAGTTGCCGAGCTGAACAAAGGTGAAAAGCTCAATGGTGACAACTATGAAATCTGGCACATGAAAATCCAATATGTGCTGGAAGAGCAAGAGGCACTAGAAGCTCTTAACCTGACCATGGTAGAACCTGAAGAAGGAAATACTGCGCAGCATAAGAGAGATAAGGAAGCTTTTGCTACATGGAAAAGAAAGAACTCCCTTGCTCGCATTACATTGCTGAGTAGCATGGAAAATGACGTCATGCGAGAGTTTAGGCGTTTTGAGAATGCCAAGGAAATGTGGGAAGCGTTGGTAGCAAGGTTTGGTCATACTTCGGTGACCAGACTAAGTCAACTCACTATTAAGTTTGACTCTTATAAGAAGCCTCATGGTCATACCATAAAGCAACACCTTAGAAAGATGTCAAACATGATAAATGAGTTGAAAGATGCTGGCCATGTTCTGACTGAAGAGCAGCAAATGCAAGCAGTGATTCGTTCATTGCCTCAGAGTTGGGAGCATATGAAGGTGCACCTAACCCATAATGAAAATATCAAAACCTTCGAGGATGCAATGCGTCATCTTGAGCTGGAAGAGGACCGCCTCTTGGCGGCTAAGCCGAAAGCTGAAATTTATCATGCCAGTTCTAGCTCACATGGAGCTTCGAGCTCCAAGCGCAAACGTCCTAACTGGTTTGATAAAAGGAAAGGCAATGGAGCAGGTCCTTCAGGGAAGAAACCTAAGCTTGACCAACATGAAAGGGGAAAAATTCCTCGAGTGAAGAAGCTGACAAGGGTGAAGTGTTACAACTGTAACCAGAAGGGTCACTATGCCCGCGATTGTCGCGAGCCAAAGAAGGTATACACCCCTTGTACTTTTGAGAACTTTGCTTATGTGTCAACTTCTGTATTTTTGACTTAGTCTAATCCTTTGTGGACTGTAGATTCAGGAGCGACAGACCATGTAGCGAAGGATAGACAATCCTTCGTGGAATTCTGACAAATACCAACTGGAACTAAGTGGATCTATGTAGGAAACAACTCCAGAGCATAAGTAAAAGGAATTGGTATCTGTCAATTGAACATGTGTGGTGGACGCACTTTGTTCCTACATGATGTGTTGTATGCTCCGGAGATTCGTCGAAATTTAGTATCTGTTTTAGTATTGGTTAAGCTTGGTTTTAATATGAACTTCCATAATAGTGGTGTGGATTTGTATTTGGATATAAATTACTATGGTTGTGGTTATTTTCTGGATGGTTTTATTGTATTAAATGTTGACTATAATAATGCCAATGTTTGTTATTCCCTTTTCACGTCTCCCAATTCATATGATAATGATGTGAATGTGTGGCATGCTAGACTTGGTTATATTGGCCAACAACGTATGAATAGACTAGCCAAAGAGGGCTTGTTAGGCAATATTGAAAAAGTCGATTTGCTCACATGTGAGCATTGTTTGGTAGGGAAAACGACAAGGAAACCATTTGGAAAAGGTAAAAGAGCTGAATTCCATTTGCATTTAATTCATACTGATGTTTGTGGTCTGATGAATGTGAGAGGAAGGCACGAGACTGTTTATTTCATCACATTTATAGATGATTATACTCGATTCGGATATGTCTATTTGATTTCTCATAAATCTGAAGCATTGAGTTGTTTCAAAAAGTTTATGAACTTGGCAGAAAATCAATTAGACAAGAAAATAAAAGTATTAAGATCCGATCGAGGTCGAGAATATTTATCTAATGAGTTCAGAAAATTATGTGATGAAAAAGGAATAGAAAGACAGTTGTCTATTCCATATACTCCTCAACAAAATGGTGTTGCGGAGAGAAGGAACAGAACTCTACTGAAAATGGTTAGGTCCATGATGGCGCATTCTAATTTACCTATCACCTTTTGGAGTGATGTGTTATTAACTGCTACCTATATACTTAACCGAGTGCCTTCCAAATCAGTTACTTCCACTCCATATGAGTTATGGACAGGTAGAAAACCGGACTTAAGTTTTCTTAAGCTATGGGATTGTGCTGCCTATACTCATGAGTCCTATCACAAGTTTGGAAAATTGGGTCCCAGAGGAAATAAGAGTATTTTCATAAGATACTCTGAACACTCAAAAGAATATGTGTTCATAGGTGAGCAGAAAAGTGGAAGTATAACTGAATTCGAATCACGGGACGTCACATTCTTAGAGAATGAATTTCCTAAGAAGGGCGAAATAGGTGAAGAATACTCCATATTTAAAACCTTGGATCTTGATAATGAACATAATAGAGTTCGTCCAAGTGGGAGTAACATGAGAGGTAATGAATTTGATTCAACTCACTATCAATTACAACTACAAGATGAGATGATATCGTCATTATCTAATCCGAGTGGGAGCATAATGGGGAATGATGTACAAAGTGCACAATCTCTCATGCGGCACACAAGTCGCAAAAGTATTCCCCATCGACATTTTGACATTGAAGGGGAAACTTTTATGGTTGCTCCACAAGATGAAGATGAGCTAAGAAATCTTAATGAGGCTCTAAATTGCCTTAGTAAGGAAAAATGGATGCATGAAATGAAAGTTGAGATGGAGTCAATGAAGTCAAACCAAGTTTGGAAACTGGTTGACCTTCCAAAAGGACGCAAAGCTATTGGGAACAAATGGGTTCTCAAAATAAAGCGTAAAGCTAATGGCTTGATAGAAAGACATAAGGCTCGCCTTGTGGCGAAATGATATAATCAACAGGAAGGAATTGATTATGAAGAAACATTTTCTCCTGTGGTGAGATTTACCTCGATTCGCATTATTCTGGCAATAGTAGCTAGTATGGATCTTGAGTTACATCAAATGGATGTAAAGACTGTTTTCCTTAATGGAGAATTAGGGGAAGAAATATATATGGAATAACCTACTGGTTTCATTATGGAAGGCCAAGAAGGAAAAGTATGTCGACTTTTGAAATCGATATATGGCCTAAAGCAGTCATCGAGACAATGGTATATACGTTTTCATAATGCCATAATGGCATATGATTTTATAATGATAGATGAGGATCATTGTGTATATATCAAAAGATCCAAAGATCAATTTGTGATCATATCATTATATGTTGATGATATACTAATTGCTAGAAGCAATATGGAGTTTGTTAATACTGTTAAGAGTTGGTTATCTTCCAACTTTGAGATGAAAGATATGGGTGAGGCTGCATATATCCTTGGAGTTAAGATTTCAAGAGATCGTTCGAAGAGATCATTATCTCTTTCGCAAGAAACATACATAAATAAGGTTCTTGAACGATTTCGTATGCAAGATTGTAAACCCATTGATACTCTTATTGCAAAAGGTAAAGGATTGAGCCATAGACTGTGTCCAAGGATTCTACAAGAGAAGGAACAAATGAAACATGTTCCTTATGCTAGTGCTGTTGGGAGTTTGATGTACGCTATGATATGTACAAGACCCAACATATGTTTTGCAGTTGGAATGGTGAGTAGATACCAATCCAATCTAGGTCAAGCACATTGGAAGGCCGTTAAAAGAATACTGAGATATCTTAAGGGAACTGCTGATTACAAGCTGAATTACCAAGGAAAGGATCTGCAACTTGAAGGCTATACAGATGCTAATTGGGGAGGAGATTTAGATGAAAGGAAATCTACCTCTGGATTTGCTTTCTTACTGAACAATGGTGCCATATCATATAGCAGTAAGAAGCAAACATGTATAGCCTTGTCCACGATGGAAGCTGAGTTCGTGGCATTATCAGCAGCGGTACAAGAAGGAGTTTGGCTTAAGAAATTTTTGGATCATTTAGGTGTTATTGAGAAAGCTGCAAATCCATTATTGGTTAACTGTGATAGCCAAGCAGCTATAGCGTACACCAAAGATCCAAAATATCATGGCAAGACCAAACATATAGATACCAAGTATAATTTTGTAAAAGATATGGTTGCACGAAATGATATGAACTTATAGTACATATCTACGCATAGAATGGTAGCAGATCCTATGACAAAGCCAATACCTAGAGATGTATTTTGTGGTCATGTAAAATCTCTAGGATTGCGTAGAGTCTGATGTACTGGATATTGTAATTTCCCTAAGTTGTTCACATTTAATGAATTTGTGTTTTTCATCATTAATGCCTATGAATCTTTGTTTGATCTTTATGCATCTTAATACTCAGTGCATTACATTAAGTTGAAAAAGTATGTCGGACAGATATAAGATTAGCCCACTCACACGGGTAATCGCCTCTATTTATTATGTGATAAATAGAGATGAGACGGTTTTTAAGCTTATTATCTAGGTGATAATCGAGAGCTCAAGCTTAAAATATATATGTCGCATTAACTAAATGTTAAGATGAGGACATGATATGTACTATGTCCGAAAGTAAAATACCTCACATATTTTACTTTATCTATCTAAGATGCCAAATGTGAGTTCTGATGAATTTTGTGAATGAGTAGATAAGTGAACTCAAGTTAGACATTGGATATGTCTGAACTATCATCTGTACGGTATTGATGGTGTAGACATACGTTCCATGGGAAATGAGTTAATACCGTAATACGTATTTCATACTACGTATGCATGAGACGACCAATAAGAGTGGCAAAAGTTTGATCTCAACTTTTATGCCATATGACACTCCTGAGGAAAAGAGTTCCTCAATATAGTGCCCTCATGACTCTTACTTATTCTCAAGATTTCTATTCAATGATTGACATCTTAGGATGTTGCCAATGATCATAAATTGATTCGATCTAATGAGACATTTCTAGAAAAGCAAGTTGAACTGAAATTGAGAGTTTGAAGGAAAAAGGAAGATCGGATTTGGAGAATCACATTGTAGTTTTGTATTCACTGGTCGACCAATTATGACTGTCTTTGGGATAATCATAATTGTGAATATATATATATATATATATATATATATATATATATATCATTGTTTAAAAGAGATCAAGAGAGATATAAATGTGATCGATCGATCTAGAATACTACATACTAAATTTACAAGGAATGTGATGCCCATTATGAGCTGCTATATATTCCTAACAAATGTATAATAACGAGCTCTCCAAGTATGCTGGTCGCACGGACTATTCACCAGTATGAATGTTGCAGTGAGGAAAAGAGAATTATGTTCGAGCCACCATATCAAGTGGGAGTTGATGGATTTTCAATTGATAGGCCTAAGTATGGCCCATCCGCCCATGTTGGTTTTGGCCCACCATGTGCGAGTGGGAGATGATGGTTTTTATTTATGATGGGCCTGAGTTGGCCCATTAGGGCCCGGCCCGTGAGTTGAGGGCCCATGGAGGAAAGGTTGCGATGTGAAATGTTGCATTGTTTAGATACGATAGGTTGTGTCTTTTGGAAAGGGTGTTACGTTGAGGAGTTGCGTCGTTTGGAGGAGACGTTTCGATGGAAAATATAAAAGAAAAAGGAACGAACCTTTTCAATGGTTACATACGTTGTTTTTTCTCTCTTACTCTCCTCAAAACCAACGTAACAACATTCCTTAAAAAACAACGTCTCTTGCACATCGCTTCTCTCCCTAAGTGAAGAAAAGAATTCTCCTTTGAAGAACAGTATCCGGTTTCCTCCTCGAATCGCAACGTCGGTGTTTAGTCTGTGGACAAAATGTACGCTCGATCCTGTGGTGTGCTTTTGATCGGTGATTCATGTTTTGTTTGTTTCTGGGCTCGCTTCCGCTTCGTCTTTTTTTGGGGTTTAATTTAGTGTTGAATCCGTAATAGGGAATCAGTAATTCCCAACAAGTTCGCATGAGATGCTAAGAGAAAAGTTTTTCGGTTCCCATGAGTTTGCATGAGATGCTAAAATCTTACTAAAACTGCTCGTTTTTTATCAGAAGCTTGTGATTTAGTTTTTGATGCAGCAAGTAGGGGAAGCTTTGCTTGGACTATAAGGAGAGAAAAAGGAGGGAGAAATATGAGTTAAAATCTCAGAACAAATTAGACTCTTTATAAGATAGGCGAGGAGAAATTTAAATTGTAGACATCCTCGACGCCAATTTTCTTCTCCCCTTTCTCCCCACAACAGCATGATATTTTTCCTGTCTCGTGGTTTAAGCTTCGTACAGTGCCATTGTCCTATCTATGACGTCAAGAAATGTTGGCTATCTCATTGTCTGCGTACCCCTCAATTAGTCATGACCTTCTATTGAAACCAAGTGGTCTCTTCTTTGTATTTAGACTCATTTGATCTAAGTGTTAAATCATTGACACGTTAGAAACAATAACTATTGAACCATGTGAATGATCGAGATACACCGAACTTGTTCCAACAGTCCAATAAGATAAATCGTTTTTCTATTTCACTGAGTTCTTTTTTTCTCTAAATTTACAAGGTTTTATCAGTATTGATTGTGGGGCAACTAATGCATATACCGAGTATAACTTCGGAATAAGATACGAAACCGATGAAGGGTTCATAGACTCTGGACAAAACAAGCAGATATCCACGACGTTCATATATGAAGGCTATCCACAGTTCTGGAATAATTTAAGGAGTTTTCCCAATGGAAAGAGACATTGTTACACTTTAAAACCAGGCCAAGGCAAGAACAACACCTACTTGATTAGGGCATCGTTTTGATATGGGAACTATGATGAAAAGAATCAGACTCCTTCATTTGACCTATACATTGGTGTTAATTATTGGACCACGGTGGGCGACTTGGATGGTGGTTCCAAAGAAATCATGTACGTGTCCCCGGCAGATGATATACAAGTGTGTCTTGTCAATACTGGCCAGGGGGTGCCCTTCATTTCGGCATTGGAACTAAGACATATTGATGATGATAGCATCTATCGATTAAGATCTGGATTCTTGAAACTCAATGCGCGGGAGGACATCGGAGGTGCCTCGGACTCTTCCATGAGGTGATCAGCTAATTTTTTATATACAGATGCATGGCGATCATAGTCAAGAGAGACTCCTTTTTCTTTTTAATCGAATTTAGCCATTTTGCAAACTTTTGAAGGCACGTGTAGCTAATTTAACAGAAAAAATGAGGCCAACCGAATTGGTAATTAGTCAGATGTGTGAAAGACCAAAAGGGGGCCACTGCACAAGGCAAAATTGAGCAAAGACGCGAGAAAAAAAAAAGCCAAGAAAATCAACAGATTTCGAAAAAAATCATTAGATGATTGAAAATGTTAAAAGAGCAACAGAAAAGCCATTAGTTCCGAGGAAAAAAATTAAGTTATTTGAAAATTTCGATGTTATAATCCAAATTAAGAGTAGATTTCAGATAAGTATCAAAAACACTTGAGTTACTTCAACATAACAAGCGGACTGGTTGATTTATTTAGGAAACAATTTCAACGCCATTGCAAAAATATTAGAATGTAATCATAAGTATCTTTTGCCTTAATATTCAAATAAGTATTCAATAAACTAATACGTATTATATACTATCATAAAGGTTCGAAATGAGAACATTACAAATTATTTACTAGAAACATTAGTGTTATATTTTTATTATTATTATTAATAAAACTCACCATCAGATGATGTGGTTGAGAAACAATCATTTAGGCGAAATTAATAATTACATTTCCGTTCAGATCTTTAGTAATGTAACAAATTGAAGATTCTGTGATATGAGGAAATTCACTTATTATTGGTAGATTGTCATGTCAACAAACGTAATCATATTCCTTGCCTCCGTACCGCCAGGCGTGTATGATTTTAATCTATTTGTTGTTATTATATTATATAAATGGAAGCTCCTCTTTTGAGGGAATACAATATATTTTCTTCTTCAAGAATATTTAAGTAGACAAATTTTTCAATTAACAGTTTCATTTCACCACCGGCGTATCTCGAACATAAAATTTAAATCTTTTCCATTTTACAAACAAATGTATTAAAAATCTAAATATTGAAATATTATTCTCTTTCTTCATAATATAAGGTTAATGACATAAATTGTACTTAAACTTTGGCCCCATGTGTAATTTAATCCTTGAACTTTACCCCCAAGATATAATGTTGTCTCTAAACTTTTAATTTATTTTATGTGGTCCTTCTACTTTTAGTACATGTTCAATTTATTCCCTGAATTACATGAAAATGTTCAATGTAATCCCTCTATTAATTCAAGTTCAAGGACAACATTAAACATTTTTATAAGATGTAAGGACTAAATTGAACATGTATTGAAAATTCATGGACCATATTGAACAAATTGAAATTTCAAGAACTACATTACATATTGGGATAAGGTTTAGGGACTACATTGAACAAACTGAAAGTTCATGGACTATATTATACATCGAATCAAAGTTAATGAACCTTTTGTGTCATTTTTCCTATGATATATGTGCGCATTTAATTTACTTAAACAGTATCAATAATTTCAATCTATTAATAATTATTAGTTCAAATATTTCATAACAAGATGATCATGCAAAATCTCATGAATGTCAATTTTTCGCCTACACAAATGCGTGTACATTATCAAATATATAATGACGGTGTCTTCCCTAAGTGTCCCCTTTAAGGTTGCCATATAGGATTCTTATTTGTAAGGGATATATGAGGTTGGAAGGAGCATTTTCTTATACTCTCCATTCATTTTGTTTCTTATTTATTGCTCTTGTCCCTCTCCTTCCTCTCTTCGTTGTTTCTTTATTTTAATTGCACCTCTTTTGTATCAAAGAAGACTCGTGCCTTGATAATGACATAATACTTTGTCTTAGTATACAAGTACGTTTACTAAATAAAAAATACATTAATCAGGTGCACTTGAGACATAGTAAGAACAAACGAAATATAATAAGTCAAAACGTCATGCTGACTACATTATAATAGTTGCTCAAAATAATTAATCCCATGTTAATGGTAGAATACAACAACTCGTGCAAAGCATGGATTATATCTATTATAATATAGAACTCAATGTCTACTCATGAAGAGGGGACTTTACATATACATATAAAAAAAAAAAAAATGAAAGTGCTCTTGGGATATTCATTAAGGGATATTAGTTATATTTTGAAAATATGAACATTTTTTATTTAAAATATTATAATTTCTTGATATATGTTGTATTCCAACATTCACAGCATATATCGGTATGCGTTTTTTTTTATAATGTTAGTGATCTTAACTAGTGTCACTATGACACTTGTCAATAATATGTAGCTCTTCGACCAAAAAAAGAAAATATGTATCTCTGAAGTTTGGTGCCAATACTCATTTTACGTAAAATACATGATTAATATACATAGTTATATTGAAGTCCTTACATTCCATCCGAGAAATATTTCAGCAGTGAGAGAAATAGATCCTAAGCTCGTCTGAACCCTTCTAGCCTGAAAAAAGAAGAAAAAATCACATTTGGGAAATGCTATAAAACCAATAACATTTTTGTTTAATTACATAAAATGAACTTTATGAAATTGATGATTTGTATGTATAGACGTGCTACAAGTCTATGGCCACACTTCTTTTGACCAATATAATCAACTGCACATCATATTGCAATCTTCAAGTTTTGCATTGAATCACCAGTGAGATATTCTGATTTTCGTAACCAACCAAAGCATCGGCTTTTCGCTAGTAATGTGATGAATATGGTAAATTCTACATTTCTGTTGCTTATCCATATGAATTGGCATTTGCTAGTCTCTCAGTCAATTGCTTAATTGTTTGTCTTAAATTGTTTGCAAAAATGCCTCACTCAGGTACCCTGACGATGTTTATGATCGAATTTGGGAACCTGACAACTATATTAATTGGATCCTTCTGAGCACCACATCTGTCATTAATTCATCTGACGATAATGATGCTTATAAAGTTCCCAGTAAAGTTCTTTCAACTGCTAAAAGTACAATCAATGCCAGTACTCCCTTGCATTTATCCTGGACACCTTCAAGCTCTGCAGAGAAATGGATTGTGTACTTTTATTTCGTTGAGATTGAGAAACTGATAAACGGCCTCCAAAGGGAGTTAACAATTTCCATGAATGATAAGCAATTCATGGAGATAGCGAGCCTTGAATATTTAAAGCCAGTGGTTGTAGTCTCCACTCCTATTAGTGGGTCGTCAGAAATCACCTTCTCGATTGAATCGACAAATAAGTCCGGAAGTTCACCAATCCTCAATGCCGTGGAGTATTATACCGTTGGTGATCTTCCATATGTACCCACAGCACAAGATGATGGTACTCTTTTATTCTTTTACGTATTTTTTATTGTCTCCATACACGTATAGTTGTGCTCCAACTGAAATGGACAATAATTAGAGAGATATTCCAATGTCAGTAAGTAAGATTTAGGCAATCCTATGCTAAATATACTAGTCTCCATTATGGGTTCTATTTTGTTCGTGAACTCTGATCGATAATTGCTTTGTTGGGATCAACGCATGTGGCTAAGTATTACTTTGCTATCTGCTTAATTCCCCGTTTTGGCTACTTTTTGCTTGGTAATTGCTGGAAAGTCTCTTCAAATTGAAGCCCTGAGATGTTACAAGTCTTTTAAAAAATTGAAAGTCTATATGACTTATATGTGATTGATTGCCACCATTTTTTGCATCTCTATCCTTCTTTCTAAATAATATTGTCTTTTTGGTGATTTGAACCACAGTGAAAGCTATTAATCACATCAAAACAACATATCACATTCAAAAAGAAAGCTGGCAAGGTGACCCATGTGTACCAAGTAAATACACATGGGATGGTCTAAACTGTAGCAATGGAAATCCTCCAAGGATCATATTATTGTGAGTCCTCTGGCAATGTTTCTCGATTACTGATTTTCTAGGTAAAATTTAAAAGAAATCTTATACGTCATGAAAACTGGAAATTTTAAGTATCAACGATAAATAATATTTAAGATCAATGCAACCTCCCGAAGTGGATTCCCACATGGGATGGTGACGTTTCGCGGCGGGTGTGAAATTAGGAATAGTTTATGAGCTCTCTCCAATATCACGTGAGATTTCCCAATAGCCTACTTTTCCTATTTTTGACATTAATGTTCCAAATTGCATTGTGTATGAGCAAGTATTGGGTCCTCCGAGAATAATTTTTAAGTAATCTAGGTCCAAAAGTAACCATAAATTATAGGAAAAGGAGATAGTGAGACCAATGCAATGAATCAAATTGACGATTATGAATGGTCTTCCGGTACCTAAAACATTCACACCATAAGGACCTAAAATATCTTCATTCTGAAGAATTAATTGCACAAATTTTTCTATATTGTGCCAAAAAAATGCTGCCTTTATGAAGATGGCAATGACAGGATCCTCTATTTTGATGTCCGATGGTCAGGAAATTGAGCTCAAGCAATTTGATGGGCGACATAGTCTCATCACTGTTACGTCTATCAACAATGGAAGACTTGTAAGTATCACCGTAGTCGAATTAGTTGTGTCTGCATGTCACTCATGATTACACACCCCCTGGGAGTCAACTCATGATTTAATTATTAATATTGTGTTTTAGGAGACATAGGCTATTGAAATATTGCCCTAATGTGTGGAAACATACTGCATTTGGCTATGGAGCTGGTTAACTTGATATGAGGTGTTCTAAACTTGCTCTTTCCCAAAGATTTGTCCAACAATCAACTTACGGGTGCAATACCGGAAACTCTAGCAGAATTACCAAATCTTAGATTTCTGTAAGTTGATGTGGCAAAGTGAAGCAGCAAATGATTTGAAGTAGACAAACCTCTAATCATGGCTATATTTGCAAAAATCTAAGTGGAAACAACCTAATTGGATCAGTTCCTGAAGCTCTTAAGAAAAGGATTCTGGACAATACTTTGATCATGAGGTGCTCTCTCTCTCTCTCTCTCTCTCTCTCTCTCTCTCTCTCTCTCTCTCTCTCTCTCTCTCTCTCTCTGAGTTGTATGCAACTTCTATAGAGTGGAAAGACCATCAACATGTTCTTTTTAATATGATTAAAAACAATTAAGAAGGCCAACTTGTCATCACCACATGGCAATGTCGATAGGAATCTAAGTTCAGCTATTTCATTCTTTGATCCAGTTTGGCAGGAAACACGAATCTTTGCCTAGCCTATCCTTGCCCGCAAAAGAAGAAACAAAATTCCATCCTCATTCCAGTTGTTACATCGGTTTCAGGCTTCTTTTTAGTTCTCGTTGGTACTTTGACTATTGTTTGGTTAATTAAACGGAAAAAGAAGAGAAGGCAAGCGTTCTTACTCGTAATATTCATGCAATCTACATTGCATTTGACAACAATCTTGACTTTGGTTTTCCATTGGTACAGTTCTAACTGCAACAGTGTCATTTCTAGGATAATTTAGTCAAGAATACACAACTCAGCAACTTGTTGTCTCTTTTCTCACCTCCCCAACCCCTCCCCCTTCCTACCCAGACCATCATTTTACAATCTCATCAACCTTAGGATTAAAGGAAAGTTGGCACTAATCCAAATTCCCCAACACTAGTAATCTTAGTTACATAGTGGTCACAAGAAAATGGAGAGAAAAGAGAGACGGGGATCTCCACAGCATGGCCGCATCAGCATCGCAAAGCATATGTGCATTATTTGGCTTAATGTAATGAAATTTCTGATTTTTCTTTTCAAGAGTAACTGTGCTATGTACGAGAAGGACATATAACAGCTTGATAGTACAATTTTGTCCTTAATTTTCTAAGGCTCCCAAAAAGAAAATTCGATTGTGCGATCACAAACTAATCTTTGTGAATTAAGTAAAGAACAATTATTTATATGATAGCATATTGAAGGCATGCAATAGAGAATCCCTGCCTAGATCTTTCAATTATTGTCCTCTTCTCCATTAATATAGCTCTTAAAATAGGATTGGTAAAACCCTTCCTATGTCCTTTAATTGTTGCGGATGCAATTACCATGGGAAGTTATTTGCCATTAAAGTCTACTACCCGAAGGGATAGTCACTAAACTTATCGGAAATTTTTAGGTACGGAATCTAGTGAAATGACGTTGAGATTAAAGAATCGACCTTTCAAATATGGAGAGGTTTCAAGAATCACTAGAAACTTTGGACGAGTGATCGGTGAAGGTGCATTTGGAAAGGTTTATCTTGGTACACTAGATGACAGCACCATGGTTGCTGTGAAGATTCTCTCTAAATCATCAAAGCAAGGGTACAAGGAATTTCAAGCTGAGGTTAGATAGGATGATGCAATTACTCTTCCTTTTAAGATCAACTTATGCTGACACTTATATAGACATTGGTTCGGAAACTTCCTCTTAGACTATTGTCAGTATGCATTATTATAATGCACAATTGTGACACTACAGGCGCAACTCTTAATGATTGTTCATCACATAAACTTAGTTTCTCTATTTGGATATTATGGTGATTCCAAGCACATGGCTTTAATATATGAATACATGGCCAATGGAAATTTAAGGCAACATTTATCAAGTGCATATTTATGTTATTTTTTATTGTTTTCTTCTCTAAAATAGTCTTGTAAAACTTTATTTATTGCTCACAAATAAAGTTAGGATGCATCCAACAAAGGACCATCCGAAGGTCTTGACGTGGAGTAAGAGACTACAAATAGCTGTGGATATAGCACAAGGTATGTGAATGGGATATCCACTATTTTAGGTTCTTTCCCAACATTGCTTTGGCATTGTTGACGTGGATTTTGCAAGGAGTTACAGGTTTGGATTATTTGCATAACGGTTGCAAGCCACCCATCATTCATAGAGACTTGAAGACTACAAACATCTTGTTGAACGAAAACTTCCAAGCCAAAATAGCTGATTTTGGCCTATCAAGAACTTTTGTGACTGAAAACGACTCTTATGTGTCAACTTGTCCTGCGGGCATTCCTGGCTACCTCAATCCCGAGTAATGGCTAAAACTCAATATTATCGATCTAGTTTAATTCGAGATCTTAATTTGCATATAAAAATTGGCATTGCCTAGGATTTTATCTAACTTAAAGATCCATTATTTGTTCTTCTTTTCCACCCAGGTTTCATTTTTCTGGAATCTTAAATAGGAAGAGTGATGTTTATAGTTTTGGAATCATACTTCTTGAGTTGATCACAGGCCAACCTGCAATAATGAGAAGTCGGGATGGTAGTGCCAGCATGCACTTACTTCAGTGGTTGATCCCTATTGTTGAAAGTGGTGATATAAAGAGGATTATGGATCCTATGTTACAAGGAAAATTCGACATCAACTCAGCTTGAAAAGTAGTGGAGATCGCTATGTCCTGTACGCGATCAACGGCAAGTCAAAGGCCAGACATAAATGATGTAGTGGCAGAGTTGAAGGAGTCTTTGGGGAGCGAATCAAGTGCTTCCTTTGAAATGACCTCTCTAGAGCTCCATTCTAACAATGCCCCTATGGCAAGGTAGTAGAACTTTTCCAATCTAGAAAGGCTTTCTTCATTTTAGGTAAAAGATAAAAAATTTTGTCCGCAAATTTGTATTATTTTTATTGCGACATCCATTTCCCTTTTCTTGTTATAAATAAGTCTTCAAAACTCGCTTTATAACAATGATATCTTTTCATCCTTTGTTACTTCTTTCTCTATTCATGACTTTTACTTCTTTCTCCATTCATGACTTTAGTTCATGGCATTTCTAATACTAGGGAATTAGAAATTCCTTATTAAGTGCAGATGGAGGTTATCCATAGATGAGGTAATTGGCATTAACAGGCCCTTGCAGCACATTCTTGGGGTTCAACTGAGATTTCGGTTGGAATCAACACAATTGATTAAGAAGCAACAATTTTGCAATGTCAAGGGGGTAGAATGACAAAATGTATAATGAGGATTCCAGTGGTCTTAACGTAGTGCTTCTCACAAGCAACCTTATATATACACACATGCATCGTTAACAAATTATGGACACAAGACTTAAGCTTGACTTATGATAATGCATACATTTGCAACATGTTTATATACAAATAAAAGGCAATCTCAATCTCTCTAATTCTTAGAATTTGGAGTAGGCTTTTTGTCTTGGGGTTCTAATACAACAAATGGTATCATTGATTAGACGAGAGCCTTGTGGTCAAAGAAGATGTGCATCACCAATTTAACATTGCCTAATTCGTCAAAAAAGGATCCACACACGTGACATCCTGATTTTCCAATTCTGTTTTTAATAAAAAGGAGACGGACATTTCATCTTTGCACATATAGTTCTTTTCCTTGAGTCGGCCACTCATGTGAAAACTAGTCTATCAAGTGAAGCCGTTAAGAGATTCTAATGTATCAGACTCGAGAATTTAACCAGGAAGCGACCTTTCGACCGAGCTAATCTGCAAGGGTCATTACGGCATAGTTAAAAATCGATTAGAGATCAAAGATAGGTCGACTCGATAGAGGCATGTGATCAAGTGTGGGTGATTCCACCAGATCGCACAATTCTTGTCGATCGGCACTGGACCGGCTTTTCTATCGTTTTGGTACCCTATGCCCGTATTTGAAACCTTGGGATTACCACGACAACCGAGAGTCATCAATGTGTCAAAAATGTACATTGTTGCTTGAATTGATCAACCACAGGTCAAATACATGAAAATTTCTAAAAGCTACCCGGTAGATTAGAACGCGCTAGTATCGTGCCAGAGTGAAATTAACTGTAAAATTGAAATTGAATTTAGAAATTAGAAGTCTTGTTGTGTCACAAATCAATTTAGGAACATTGACTCATCTTCAGAAGATTTTTCATGCAAGCCGTGTTTTCAGCAAAAAATCAGCATATGGTTAATTTGGTTCAGGAAATTGGTAAGCCCGCTTTTGGTCGTGCTTTTGGGATTTAAGATGATTCTATGGTCAAGTGAATATATGAATTGAAGTGTGGTGACATTGAATTAATTTTATGGACTTTAATTTGGTTCAATTGGAAGAAAATTGAAAGAATGTGATGTACAAGAAATTCAAATTCGTATGCCACGGTGGAAAAAGAAATTGCACCCATTGGAAGATGTTGTGGAGGATTTGAGTTAGTGGAGTGTGACATCATGTGATGTCATGGTGGGGCCAAAGTGGAGAAGAAATTGACAAGTGGCAAGTGCTAATTGGCTCTCAAAAAAGTGGAGTTTTCCTTCGTCTTCTTCCTTAGGAGTGGGAGAGGAGAGAGAGGGAAAAAGCTAAACCAGCCGTCCAACCCCCCCTCCTCGCGTGATGCCTCCATCCGCCAGACCAGCCGCCCACTCGCACGTCGCCGGAGCTACTTGCCGTCGCCACCGTCCGCGAGCGTCACCCTAGTCACCCGCACGCCTAACCAACTCGCCGCTCACCAACTGCAACTCCGCCTTCGTCCGCCGCCCAGTGTCGCCATCCGACCGTCCAGCCACTCATTCGTCATCGCCAAGGCCATCGGAGGCCCCGCCAGGCCGCTGTGAGCCATCGCCCGAGCTGCCGCCCCTCTCCTTCGCCCATTCTGACCCAAACCGACACCGAATCCGCCCTTCTCGGCCCCAAAACAGTAGCTGGAAAAATGGGTATTCCAGCTCGATTTTAGCCCATTTTGGCCGGCTTCCCAACCCTGTAAGCTTGGCCCGCCTTGAGGAAAGTCGGTCCCTATTGCATCCCCGTTGTTTAGAACTGCTCGGCTCACTAATCGGGTGAATTTAGCCTCATAAACCTTGATTAGATTGTTAATGATGCTTTAAGTGTGTTTAGTTTAAGTTGATTGAGATTAGGTTAGTAGATAGATTTAATTAAATGTGGATTAGATTAGGGGTGTGATTTATTTAAAGTATGTTTAATTAGGGTTAAATGGATATTTATATTATAATAATCCTTGATTGGACATAAATGTTTTACTTTTGATTTAAATAAATATTTCGAAATTATTTAATTATTTAATAAAATATTATATTATAAAAATCATTAAATTATTATTATTTAATTTCGGAATAAAATTAATTATTTATTAAATTCCGAAAATTATTTCGGAACCCTATTTTCTCATAATTTCGTGCCGATCTCTGCTGTGTATTCAGATTTTGAATTTGATGAATGGATAATGCAAATTGAATGTCGATTGTGAAAAATATGGATTTTATTCATAAAATTCTAAGTGTCGGGTTTTGATACCAAAATTGGATTTCAATAATTATATTAAATAGTGGGGTTTGGAAAAGTGGGATATTGGTTTTCTGGTTCAAAATTAACGTGCTCCAATACACATGAATAATTTCTGGAATATTTTTAATATGAAGAAAAGAGGCTGGGATCACTATTTTAAATTGAAGAATTGAGTGAAATGCAAAGTGTCCTAGGCCGAGTATGGATTGGTCATGTGATAATTAAGTGGAAATTGTCTTGGGCTGTTGAGCCAAACTTGCCCCTATATGGGATGCCCTTTCAATGGATGCGGATCGTAGTAGATTCTGGGCTCATGCTCATTCGGGAACGCCGTCGACATCATGACGAAGTAGTGCTCTAAGGTGGGGAGACGATGCCTAGCTTTATGTCAGTAGATAGCCGAACTGCGAGTAAGCTATATTCATGTGTGGTAGTGAATGAAAATTGAAATGCGTGCTGGGTGTGATTGTTGATTATGTGAAAGTGATTGCATTCCAGTTGATGAGGTTCTTATTGCTACTTGTGATTGAGTTATATGAATTGTACTAACCTGCAGGAAGGAAATAAAATGAGGTAAGTCTTCTGTGTTGTGTGGCTAGGCCGTATTTTCCTTCTAATAAGGGTGTATGGGGGTGAACTTGCTGAGACAATTTCTCATCCCGTTTGTTGACCAAAATTACAGGATCGTAGATGGCAGAACCCCCGGAGCGTTATGGTATCCCAGTGCAGATTATGGAGCATGTGCTTAGTTTTCTCGATCCTGATAGTCATTGGATCTATGAGCTGATTAGGTCCACGGTTTGTGTCCAGGAGGCCGAGCTTGTCAAGGTACCTCATAGATATAAGGCGTGGTCCGTTTTAGGCCCAATGATTTCAAGATTGGTCCCCTTAGTAGTTTTGTTATTCTACCTGCTGTGATGGAAGCCATTCTAGGAGAGGCCGTAGCTGACCTTCCCGATGGTGGAGTGGAGGACCCATCGTTTTCGGTGGTTGATCAGTCAAAGGCAGGATCAACGAACAAGTCCAACTAGTAGTCATAGGACTGTTCCTTCTTTTTTGTGGATCGATCGCCTTTTTGTAGACTGACTCTTTTTGGTATATATGTAAACTCTGGAATGTATCTATGACAGTATGTTGTTTATGAATGAGTTGGTTTCCTACTTTCCAATCCCATGAGTTTTTGTCAAGGGTTTTATATTACGTTCCGCTTGCGCAATAATAAATGAATGGGGTCAGTGACACTACCTAGGATTGTCGCATTTGCATGACCATGGCAGGTTATTCGCATGCTCGGGGTCTCGGGGCGTGACACACGTGCCATGGATTTGTCCTATCTACGACGATTAATGGCGGGATTCAAAAAAAATGAGGGCTCATCCTAGCGAGCAAACCCGAAAAAAGAACCAATTGATGATAGGAGACTAATAGAAATTTGTACATACCATGACATAAATATGTAATGTGTCTTGAACTCGAGTCCCTTACTGTCTATTCTCTAGTGACTTTGTTGGTCTACCATGAAAATTGACCAAAGCTTTACTAATCTTGTTAGAAGACAAGGGGAGAGTCCAGTCACTAAAAGAGTGACTATAAATCCATCACTTGTGACAAAATATTGAGATCGTAAGAAGAGAGAAGATAAGGAAATTAGAGTTTGAACGTCATCATCTATTTCGTGCAAATTGAATGTTTGTTAAGTTGTCGACTTCCATAGAATCTAAATCAAAACTGACATCACATTGATGATTAGATAATGATCATCGATTTAGCCAAGACATTGTCAAGAGCAACTGGAGTAACTAAATACTAAAATAGAGATATGGTTTGATAAAAACATCGAAAAGAAGAACAAATATGATCACTAGATGTAAAGGACACATTAGAAGAAAAATATCTTGGTTCGTCAATTAAAAGCAAATCTTAGCAATGATAATGTTGTTGTCTCATGGTAGATGATGGACCAAGGAAACGGTCAAGTCCATTTTCTCTTTTTTGGAAAGGCAAACCATCTTCCACAACAAGAATCTCTTTTTGAATCAAAAACCAATCAACCGAGATTCTTTTTCTGGTCGAATGCGAAAGTCAAACTCACTTTTACTTCAGCAAAGTCTTTGCTATTTAATTTCTTTAATCGTAGCGCAATGTGCATTATTGAAGCAAAAATCATCTTTATTGTTCTCGAGTATTTTGGTGGTACATCATGTAATTAGTCTAATGCTTTTCTTGCTCAAACCATCAATAAAATCACTAAATGAATCACTCTTATCAAGGATCGATTAGGAATAGTAAAACGAGTGTTTAAACTTTTAAATGCACTCCAAAGCATTTCATTCCATAATTTCAAAGCAAGTACCCATTTCGCCTAATTTATCAGACTCAATTTCGCTCAAAGACCCAAGTTAATGGGAAGCTTGGGTAAATTAGTATGTATAGACATACGATTTAATTTTTTATTCTAATGATGTGGGACTATAATGTGTAGAAAGTCTGTGGAATCAATACTATATGTTCTAAAATCTTCAAGTCTTGCATTAAGACACTATCCAATATTTAAATGTCGTGTCAAAGTATCACCACATCGCTTGTTTACGGGGTTTATATGTTATTTACATACATATAGTCTCTCTCCACAAGCAAATTTACTCGTTTGGATTGAACATTTTAACATAATATCAAAGCCAGGTTTTGCACCAATTTATTTCTCATGTGCGACCCCTCGTTGGTCAAATTTGACAAGTCAAATCATGTTTGAATGAGATAGGAGGTATTAATATATATATATATATTTATATTTATATAAATGTGATCTCCCTCCATGTCATAATACTCGCGGTATAGATGAAGTTAGTGGAGAAACAGGAGATAGCCCAAAGTTTAACTCCATCAATTATACTTGAGCGCACCAAACCTAACTAACTAGTCAAAATGAACTATTACAAGAATAAGCGCTACAAAAGTCCTAAAGCTTGTCGTAAAATTGCAGTTAAGTCATAATACTTTTAAAAAAGTGCAATGAATTCATAAAATTATTATAGGGATTAAGTCCTGAATTCATCTTTAAGCATAATTTAACTATGAAAAGTCGCACTTGACTTGCCATGTTAAATTCGAGAATCAACTGAAAAATGAGAACATATTTAAATGTCATTGCCCTTGCCTCGTCCCACCTTTTGATCAAGCCGCTCATCGCCGACTCCATCCAGTGGGCCCATCTTAGCCGTCCATCTGCTTTCTGTCTTCGAATGATGCCAATGGGACAGTGTGATGCGCTATCGGGTATAGAGCGAGGTCTCACTTGGGTGCTTTTTTACTTCAAGGTGGATCCCACGCTGTGCTCTTACTTGCTTTTGCAATTTTTTTTTTTATCTATTTTTCTTTTCAATTTAAATCCTTATTGCCCATTTAATAACAAAAAGAAATGGGGACACTTTTTTTTTTTGTCAGTTCTACTCTATTTCTATTCTAATGCTTACTCTCAAACTTTTGCCCTGTCTTCTTGCAGGGCGTGGGAGTCGAAAACCCACTCTTGAAATTACAGCGTCCCCACCCTAACCCAACCCTCATTGAGAATGTGGGGATTCGAACTCCGCACCTCCCCCTTCCAAGTTGGAATGGTAGCCACTAGAGCAAAAGTAAGGACACTTCAAATGCTCATCTTTGTCGGCAATTTTAATTCCTCATCCATCTGACCCAAAAAAAAAAACATAGAATTCCTCATTACAAAAGTCGGCGACTTATAATTGCTTTATCCTCAATAAATGAAAAATTAAGAGCTACATTGAGTAAAGAAATAAAGAAGAGAATGGGTTGGCATATGCCGCTATTTTAAATAAATTCATTTAATTATCATATAGACATAGATTGGGACAACATTTTTTATCCATTGCACTTGAAGTTGAACAAGATAGATCTATCCCGTAAAGTGTGCCTCAACCTATCAACTTTACAACAAAAAAAATGGTTAAAAAACTATTTACGGTCCGGTTGACATAGCTTTGCCAATTTTTTTAGCTACAAAGTTGGCTTGAAATTCATGTGTTTGGTAAAAGGTTTTGAAAGCCCATTTGTGAACTGCAATGCATTTGTAAAGAAGTTTCTCTCAAGGCACCTTCGGTTCAGCATTAGCAACATTCTAGCATTCTCGACACATTGAATGGTAAGTTAATGAATTTTTGTTTTATTTCCCATCTTACCCACATTCAAAAATCATAATTTTGATTTTTACACTTTTCAAACACAAAAACCTCAATTATACTCAAAAAAAGGCATGAACAAAGACCGTCATCGAGGGTTGAGTGTCGCCCAAGGTTGACGTCATGGGTTAGTTAGGTGAGAACTGAGGGGTTAAGGCAAAATCTAGAGAATTCGGGAGGCACTTGAGCTGTTAGGATTCAATGCATAATCACAATGATATAGAAAACAAATTAAGAAAAAAAAAATGGAGACACAAGGTTTTTATCATGATTACCCTTAAACTTAACATCTCACATCTCTCGGTTACATCCATTAATTACAAGAGAAAAATATTATATATACTCAATAGTTGTTTATGGGCCCAAACCTAAATTACCGATAAGATATGGACCTAAACTTTAATAGCCCTCTATCAACTTGGGGGCGACCCTTGGTTCACCACTTGATCACAGGGGAACAAAACCCCATGCCTTCTTGTCGATGGGGAATATGAACTTCACCTCAACAAGCTCACCATTGTTTCTAGATTTGGCTCGTCACTGTTCCCAGCTTTGACATCATAGCGCAACGACCTGTCTCCTAGGGTGCTCAACGCTCACCCCCAGTCTATATATAGCTTGACAAAGTCACAGAGGAAGTGGTTGAATTTGCGCAACACTAATGTCTAGGACTTTGCAAATATGGGATTTTGGAGA
Organism: Eucalyptus cloeziana; assembly: GCA_014182715.1. Lineage (NCBI taxonomy): Eukaryota > Viridiplantae > Streptophyta > Magnoliopsida > Myrtales > Myrtaceae > Eucalyptus > Eucalyptus cloeziana. Next base: position 32,481,545 of record CM024643.1, read on the forward strand.
TCTGGGACGTCGCCTGGGTTGTGCAAACTTCAATGTCGACTCACTTGGGATTTCACAACCTCAACAACAATTGTTGCCGAAGCTTCTAGCTTCACTTGCCACTATTGCAATCTTTTTAAAAAAAAATATTAAGTCATTTATGTAGATACTATTTGCATTTTGTATAAATCCTTTAGCCTATATGCACATAGTGTTTACTTAACGCTATTTGCATTTCATCAAGAGCCCTTTAACCTAAAGTCCTTTGCATTTATGTAAAAGCATTTCTCTGAAGCTCTTCCAAATGCTTCCTTAGTCATCAGTGAGTTTGGAAGGCTCTTTAGGCGTAAGTTAAACATTGGACTTATCCCATATCGTCCCATGGTGAAAATTGTATATTTGTGTTGCATCGGTTCGAAAATTAAAATTTCAAAAGATGAGACAAGGGGGAGGACGAAAGGATGACATTATATATTCGAGTGTATCATTTCTTCTTGCACAATTATTAATTGATTGGTCTCTCCTGAGGACAGAAACAGATTGTTACTTCCGAAATGTCCTTTTATTGACATCCTATCGCCAGCTATATGTAATTGGCATTCGGGCTTGGGCCATTATTTGGCGTACGTTATATTTTTTATAGCTTAAGTCGACGGCTTATGATTTCTTTGCGGTCAATGAATGAAGAAAGAAGAGCTAGATGGAGAAAAAAGGATAAACAAGAGGAGAATATGGATTAGTGCCTGGAACTATATATGGTAAGTTATTGGTGTGACCGATTTATAGGTCCTATAGTCAATTGGAGGGATTACGGCTACATTTTGAGAGATGGGACTCGAACCGAGTGAATTAGTTGAAGCTAGTCGAGCTACATAAATTTGTACAGTCGCATCTGCCTAAGCCTGATAGTTTTACGAAAGAACAACGTTAGAATACTATTTTAATCATGAGAAAGTTTGGAAGGCTCTTTAGGCACAACAAAAGCACCTGACCAATCCAAATGAAATTGAAACGTGGGCCTTATCATATGGGCTCGAAAACTCTCCCGCAGGCCGTGACGAAGACCAAATTGGGCCGGCATAAAACGGACAGGGCCCATTTTCTCGACCGAGCCCCTTCCGATTCGCAGACAGGCCCGGCGAGCCCGCGACTGGGAAGCCTCGTGATCCGGGAACAAGCCGAGCCTTCTAGTCTGACTGGGACCCAGGCGCGGGATTCAAAAAAAAGGGGAAAATCGGGGCCGTCGATACACGGACCCCACCAATCGACCCCACGTAGATCCGGGCGCGGACGATGGAGGCTCGGCCGGAACAAGGAGGGTGGTGGGGGGCCAACGTCGTCCCATTTCCATTTCCCCTACTTCGCACTCCCGTCTGCCAGGTCGAGAAGAGGCGGGAAAAGAGAAACGCCGAGAGAGAGGGGAAGGAAGGAAGGAGAAGGAGATGAAGGAGAGAGGGAAGGGGGCGGGGAGATCGGTGGACGAGAGGTACACCCAGTGGAAGTCGCTCGTCCCCGTCCTCTACGACTGGCTCGCCAACCACAACCTCGTCTGGCCCTCCCTCTCCTGCAGGTTCTCCCCTCTTCCCCCCTCTCTCTCTCGCCTAGGGTTTCTCCGCCGCTTCTCGTGCGCTGTCTTTCTCTCTCTTTCGTAGCTCCTCTCGTTTCGCATTGCCGCCGAGGGAGTGTAGATGGTGCCGTGTTTTTTACCCTGAGCCGCTTGGAATTCCTTCCCGACCTCACGTGGCTTCTGGTTGTGACCTGAGCGTAGACACGTGCGCATTGGTCCGTTCTTTTTCGTTTTTTTTTTTATAGGAGGAGATGGTCGTGAGGTTTTTTTTAACCCAATGATGGCGACCGGCGAGTGACGACTACGTCTCGGAGTCGTCGAGTGGGGTTAGGCTGTACGCGTCGTTTTTGAGCCGTTGCAGCTGCGTTCCGTGCTTAGTCTCGTCGAACATCCGAGCGTTTTCGGTTCTTTCCGTTTTCCGCGTCGTCTCGGGTCCAATCCCTTCGAAGCAGATGTTTTTCTTTTACCCGTGACATGTGTGTTTGTTCGGCATTCGGAAGCTAGGACATATCTAATGCGAATCGTGGCGGCGCTGAATTGAGCCCCGTATGTGATCTATCGGTACATGAATTTTAGTAGCTATGTCGAAGGATTCGTGAGAGCCGAGAGAAAAATGTAAAGCAGGACTTTGGGGAGTGTGATTGCCGGGTCATGTTTTTGAAGTCTTATTAGTTTTCACCTGTAGCAACCTTTTCAATGGTGGTGACTGATTAATATGGTTGGCCGTCGGAGCCTGCAATTTTCCCCTGTTGTTGTCTACCAGTGTGTTCAATGCTGCATATCGGTCATAAAGTATACAGCCTTGGCTGTTAACTGTTCAAATTTCATCACTAGAAGCTATCCTCAGGTGCTCTCGCGGTTATTAAACATGTGTTTTTCATTTTATTTTTTGCTTGGAACATGTTATTCATAGGAAAGTGCTTATGCTCATCTTTGTATGACTGCTTGTATAGATAACAGTGTTTTGTCACATTAATTGTCACAATTAAGTTTGATGTGGATGCACTGCTCACACGCTGTTGGCTTTCTAGGGTTTATGACTTGTTTTGTGGTGGAACTTAATTGTTTGTTTGCCTGTTTGGGCTGTCGTGACTTTTTAATTCCAACAGATGGGGTCCACAGCTCGAGCAAGCTACTTACAAAAATCGACAGCGTCTTTACCTATCTGAACAGGCAAGATTCTTCTTCAGATCCGAGGAAATGAAAGAATTTATGAAAGGGTCAATGTTTTTAGCTTGATTTATAAGTAGAAAGAAGTGGTTCTTTTACTGTCTCATGGCATAACTGCAAGAAACTTTAGTTTCAAGAAATTTGATTTGTGGATTTTTGTACTACAATTTAGATTGGGGCCAATTCCACTGATTCATAATTGTACGACTTCATACATCTCTTCCTTTTACAGTCACATGTGCTTTGTTCAATATTTTTTTTTTACTATGGGTTATCCTTTGAAGTCTAGATAGTCCAATACGGATGATGTGTATATGCATTATTATGAGCATAGGTTCTGATGCGTCATCTTATTCTACACAGACAGATGGCAGTGTTCCAAATACACTTGTTATTGCAAATGTCGAGGTTGTCAAACCAAGAGTTGCAGCTGCAGAGCATATCTCTCAGGTACTTGTTCATTGGGTTTTAGTGTCTCTCACCTGTAAGTTAATCTTTCTACATTAAAGCGTATGGTCATTCCCTTTCATGAAGTCATACTATGAATGGACTTGTAGAACTGATGGTTTACTTTGACAGTTTAATGAAGAAGCTCGCTCTCCCTTTGTCAAGAAGTTCAAAACTATTATACATCCTGGGGAGGTAACTCATCTTCTTTCCTTATGCTGGTATAATTTAGGCGGCATTTGTTCGCTGATGAAATGCAATTATCGATTTCAAATTTTTAGTTTTTCCCCTTTCCCAATGGGGGAAATTGGCTATCATGACATCTAGTCGTAACTGGGTCCTTTTTCTTAATGGACTTTATTTCCTTATTGATGACAAGCGTTGGAACCATTGTGCACTGCACGTGTTGATTGGTGAGGAATTTGGACTTTACCATCTGTAATTTGCTTAAGGAACTGGTAGCTTACAGGCTATACTGTTCAATTAGTGGCCAAGAGACGCATGCTACCTGGTTTATTAAGTTCGGCATGCAATTGCCCAAAACTTTTGGTCCCCTCTAGACTAGAAAGGGAAGTTTTTTCAACTTTGAAGTCCCTTCATTTCAAAAGAATGATCACACTTTGGCATTTTTTGTTTTCACTATAAATATGGCTTTCTGCGGTATGTTTTTTATCTTTTATAGTGAAGATTTGCTATGGAATATGGGCTCCATTTTTACTATTATCCCGTTCAGAATTAATCTGAAAGTGATCTATTTGCTATTGCTCCTTACTCTGGAAAGGGTGCTGGGTGCAATGTAAGCTATAGAAAGTTGGTTTGCTACTTCTTGTCTCAAAAACATTTGTATCAATGTTCTTAAGAAATCCAGCCAAGCGAGAGAAATCAATATTGCTCTCCATTTTTGTGATTGACTGCTCTTAACCTGTTTTGGGTAGTGTGCGCTAGACTTGCCTTGACAATCTTTCTTCACTCAGTGAATTTCATTGCTTCACTGCTTCCAATGAGTGAAGTAAATCTTGTGGGCTGTTGAAATGCAGGTAAACAGGATCAGGGAGCTGCCCCAAGACAGTAAGATAGTAGCAACTCACACCGATAGCCCTGATGTAAGCAGTACTTTTTGTGTATTATTGTTTGATGAGGAGTTTTAGATCTTCTCCTATCTTTCGTGGTTTTAATATTGGACTAGTTAATGGTCAAATGTTCTCTCTGTTAATGCAGGTTCTCATCTGGGATGTTGAGACCCAGCCTAATCGCCATGCTGTTTTAGGTGCTTCAACTTCACGTCCAGATCTGGTGTGTTGAATAGAAACAAACTTTTGGAACATGGCCAGTGATTGACAGTGTTGATCATAATCATATGGAATTGTGTTCTTGTCAATCAGTTAGTATATTGTCACAGGAAATTGTTAGGTTCCTATTGATTAATCTAAAACCAGTGACAATTTGTTCTGCAGATACTCACCGGGCATAAAGATAATGCTGAGTTTGCTCTTGCAATGTCCCCAACCGAACCTTTCGTTCTTTCTGGAGGTTAGTAGTTGTGATTGAGAAATTCCTTTTTCCTTTCAGCTTTATGATGTCTCAATATGTCCCCAACTGAACCAATCATTCTTCACTAGCTCTAGCTGTGTCTCTTGGTGAACCCTTGATTATTTCTCTGGCTTTGTATTCCTTGCAACAGGTTCGATTATTTTGAGTGTGAACATATGGCATGTTTTAGTATAACGGTACCATGTCAGGGTTGAACAGACTCAATTTTTTTTGTTCCTTATGGAATGAAGAAGAATAATCAGATAGTCAGACTGGTGATGTTAGACAATGATGCCAGAACTAGCCAGAGCTATGAGCTTCAATGTTGTTTGATTTGCTTAGAGCTGAAAAATGGCCACATGAGCAAATCGCAGGGCTCATTTGTTTATTGCTATGTTGTACTGACAGATTGCTTCATATGTAGCCGAGTTTAGTAGCTTCTTGGATTATGGAGATGGTTTCACATTGTAGCAAGATATGTGCAGATACTAGATTGCAAGTGATTCACTCGAGTGTGACTAGAGTTTGTCATCAGTGACTAAAAAGCTGAAATTTCACTGGGTATCGTAATGTCCTGAAGGTTTCAGAGTTGTTCTTATAAGTTCTCTCTTGTTGGTTTTGTGACAGGTAAAGACAGATATGTAGTTTTATGGAGCATTCAAGATCATATCTCAACTTTGGCTGCAGATCCTGGGTCTGCAAAATCTCCGGGGTCTGCTGGAACCAACAATAAGCAGTCTTCTAAGGCTGCTGGTGGCAATGATAAGCCTGGGGACAGCCCTTCAATTGAACCTCGTGGAGTCTACCTGGGGCATGGTGACACCGTTGAGGATGTGACTTTCTGCCCGTCGAGGTAGCTCACTATAAAGTCAGACATTATTCATCAAATGCAATATGATTCATGTACACTTTTGTCATTATTATAGGTCCTTTCCGTTAATATCACTTAGTTTGAACCTAATTATCGCTACTTACATCTTAAGAAGGCAAAGATGAAAAAGAATTGCAAATTTTGGTCATATATATCTGGTAGTTAACGCTCAACTCTTTATTATGTTATCTGCATTTGTTGCAGCGCACAGGAGTTCTGTAGCGTGGGGGATGATTCTTGTCTCATCCTATGGGATGCAAGAACTGGCTCTTCTCCAGCTATCAAGGTTAGGGTTGTAAGCAAGTCAAACTACCTGTAGCTACTCGAACTCGACTAGCAAAGTACTTGAGTCTGGCTGTCTTCCAAATTATTTTTTTAATCCCTAAGTGTTGATTCCTTTGAAGTCTTTGGTTTTGATTTTACTCGGTGGACTTCTGGTTGTCTATTTCACAGGTTGAGAAAGCTCATCATGCTGATCTCCATTGTGTTGATTGGAATCCTCATGATGTAAACCTGATTCTAACCGGGTACTGGAATTATGCAGAATTTTTGCAATTGTTTATTTAAGAATTGTTTCTGGAGAAGCTCATATCTTGCTAGCTGCTTGACCTTTAGTCTAGTTTTTACTGAACCTCGGCTACTGGTTCTTCCCTCCCCCCCTCTCTTCAGGTCAGCTGATAATACAGTTCGCATGTTTGACCGCCGAAGCCTCACTTCGGGGGGAGTTGGATCACCCGTCCATACTTTTGAGGGTCACAATGCTGCTGTGCTCTGTGTACAGGTCTGCTGCTGGCTTCCATAATCTCTATTGTAAAAAAGTCACTTCAAATATCATTGGTTCTCAATTTTGGAACAGGATGTCCTCACCTTTCTTTCCAAGTTTTATAGAAAAATCATCGTCACTTTGACTATTTGTTTTTTTCCAGTGGTCTCCAGACAAGTCATCCGTCTTTGGAAGTTCTGCTGAGGATGGCATTTTAAATATCTGGGATCATGAAAAGGTGCAAAATTGTTGAGTATTTTGAATGATGGTGCATCTCTCTTGTCTCCCTGTAATATTTTTATTTTATAGGAGTATTATGGTAGCAGAAGGTGGAATGATACTTCTGCTTTCCTTTTCTGGCTTTATGGCAGTAGCTCTCTACAGTTGGTTCTGTCTACAATTTATTTTATATCTTTTCTAACATCTAGGTTCTAAACGGGAGGCACCTCTTGGTTTTCTTTAATATACTCAATAATTTATCCAAAGGAAAAAAGGAAAACAGAAAGGAGAGTTTGTCCAGGAAATGAGTCACTGACCTAGGAATTTGTGATATCCTACTAAGAGCACTCACTATGCATCCACAATCATCTGAAAATGGATCATAGGATCAACTTACGTCAGTTACTTGCACTAACTGGACGCAAGAGGAGGTTGGTAACTTGGTATGACCAATTGTATTCTAACTTCTTGAACCTTGGTGGACGACGTGCTCATATTTGGCGCATAAAACAGAGTATAGCAGCTACAATATTGTTAGCTTTGCCTTCATTTTTAAGGTGCCATTCATTTTACTTCACCTGGTCCTTTTGGTTGTTCCTCATAGGATGAGTTTAGTGAGTACTTTTCTTAGCAGTTGTTAGTCTGCTGCTTTGAGTACTTCATTGAGATAAGATAGTTTACGGGGAAGAGATATGGTACTGGATAGGATGCAATGGTAAAAAAGAGATCTAGTGTTTTCATCACACGGCAAAAACTAAATGCTGAAGTTATCCGATGTTTTCATAAATTGATGTTATTAACAATACTTCCTACATTATTTCGTGTTATTTGTCGATAAATCTTTTGTTGCTTTCCAGATTGGTAGAAAGATAGAGACCATGGGTTCAAAAGTACCCAATTCTCCTCCAGGGTTATTCTTCCGTCATGCTGGGCACAGGTGCCAAATTTGCTTGCTTCTCTTAGGTTGATCAATAGTTCTTCCAACTTTGACCTTTAATTGATGTTCTTATTGCTTATAGGGACAAGGTTGTTGACTTCCATTGGAATTCATCCGATCCCTGGACAATTGTTAGTGTTTCTGATGATGGTGAAAGTACTGGTGGAGGTGGTACACTGCAGGTAGTTTCACTTTCACACCTTTCGCATTTATGCAAACCATTAGTTTTACCCTTAAATGCATGTCGGCAGCTTCATTCATATTTCACTGTCTCAACTTAATGATACATTCTTGTGCTTGTGGTGGTTGGAAATTTGTTCTGAAATAAAGGATGTATCTGTTGACTTTTATGCTGATAGCTAGCATTGATGTAGCCTTTCTATTTGGATATATGCTCTTCATTACTAATAAGTTATCTTGAACAGTCGTATGTTTGATTGGGTCCAAATTGTTTACTGCAGATATGGCGGATGATTGATTTGATTTACAGACCTGAGGAAGAAGTTCTGGCTGAGCTGGACAAATTCAAGTCTCACATTCTCTCTTGCACCTCTTGAACTTCTCATGATAAGAAGAAAGATCAGCAAGGTTGATGACTAACTTGAAGTGGGATGCAAGTTAACCGTGTTCGATTGTTTTGTGTAAAAAGGAGCTCATCATCCTCGAGTTTCATCCTTTTTTATGATGCTAGGGATTATTTAGTGCGTCTGCTTGAGGTTTAGTTTTGTCTCGGTGTGGACATGGAGTCTGACAAACGTGTTCTCCAGCATTCCTTAAGGCCATGGCTGAGAGGCTCGTTTTGGTTGATTCATTAGATTATGAAGAGATTGCTTAATACTTAATCAGTGCATCTGTTTTGTTTGCTGATATTTTGGACCGTGAAAACTAGTCAGTAAGTTGATAAGCTTAGAAACTACAAGAGGTGCAACCTTCTGAGGTTGAAATAGGCCCTGGTTACTTCCATTTGGTTGACCCGGATGATTAGAATCAACCTGTAACACATGCATGCTCTCTCTCTCTCTCTCAAATAGACAGCTGGGAACTAAGGCGTAATGATCATTTTGGGGCCTTTAATGCTGAGAACTCCTGTGTTCATGTGCAATTTCTGTGCCCCAGCTAAGGATGATTTTGGATGTTCTCTTGGAGATCGGGTTTTGCATAGATTCCTTTAGTATAGATTGAAATCTTCCGCTTGGTAGATTCTGAAGTTATAAATAGATGGTGAATCCTTAGGGCTCAAGCGATGGACCAGGCATCTCTTTGCCGACATGAAATGAATGAATATCGTAAAAGCAAGAGATAAGACAAAGGCACTGATGATTAAATAAAGAAGGGGTTAACGCCGTTAACCTAATCCGGCAATAGCAGGATGCGACTAATTTTCGGAACCTTTGTGACGTAGTTGTACAAATTTTTGTAACTTTAAAAGTACTAAATAGTCGGCTTTACAGTATCAGCTGTACTCATAACAATAACATAACATCCATAAACGGCCTAAGGGGCCTTCGGTGTTTACCACAAAACACCAAAACCGGGCCAGGAGGAATTGTCGGTGTGCACCATCTTTTTGGTTCCTACAATCGATAAGAGTTTTGAACCCCAATGTGACATCATCCTAGGAGACGCCGAAGTTGCTTGAAATGGAGAAATTTTACAGTTTCGTCTACGTATATTCCAAAACAAACTTGTGCTTTTTCTATTTTCTTTAGGGCCATTGAGCAAAGTTAAGCTTGGCTTTGGGCCAACAAAGAGAGAATAGTTTTGTTTTCTCATAAGTTAAGAACTCTAAACCAAATCCTTTCAACTGCTACACACATTAACATTGCCATATCAACACCAACCTAAAAACATTCAGAGAGAGAAGCGATGACCAAAACTGAGATCGCCCACCGACGGCTGATCGATCCCTTGTTAATCTGACAGGCTTCAGATCTAAATGTCAACATCCCTAGTCAGCAAAAGGCTTCGACAACATCAGAAGATCACCCATGTTTCTCCTTCCCCAAAATCACCTGGACTCGCATCCGTATCTCCATGACAACATTGGAGACGGTCAGACCAAACTAAGTGTTCACGTCGCAGGCCCTGAAGCATGGCATCAAAAACCATATGTGGCCTTGATGAAGTGAGAATTCGAAGAATATACACAGTAGAGGTGCTAGTCTTTGTACTCGGTTAGCAAAGGCAGCATTTAAATTAGTTTGAGCCTGCTCTTGATTTCTTCGTTTTCTGCCTGCAAGTGGTGAAAGGGAGAAAATGTTAGCAAAATCCCCAAAAGAAAGGAAACTCAGCCTAGGTATTTGACAAGGAACCAACCAAAAAGAATCTTTCTTTTCTTGCGCAAGTAGCTCTTCAAATGAAATATCTGGGACTTCTGAATCTTCAGCTTCCATCGGTTCGCCAGATTTAGCCTTCAACTCCATGCAGGCACCAACTTCAAGCATCTAGAGAGAGAGAGAGAGAGAGAGAGAGAGATCAAAATGTAGCGCCTATAGATAAACACAAGCACAACTGATTGAAACAGGGAGAGAGACGACAGGGGAATATCAGGCGTAGGTAGTTTATGATCCAATTATTGCGAGATACTTCAAAGGATCGTTCAAGATAAAAAAAATTGTGAAGTAAATGCTTTCACTCTAAATTAACAGACTTCAACGAGAATTAAGATGTGCATCTCACAATTCTACTACCAATAGCACAATTACTAAAGCAGAAATGTCACCTTCTTGTAGGCTGGTGAGAGTTTGAGCTGCTGTTGGAGCCAGTTATAAACAAATGCATCTTCTTCAAGTCTCTTCTGTTCCAACTCTAACTTGTATATCTGGGTTTAAATAATTTAAGAGCATGAAGATTATAAAATCCACTTCCTACTAATAAAATCACATTGGATTCATGGCAAACCTGCTGACGAAGTCGCTCAAAGGAGGATCTATCTGCCTTAAAAAGCAAGGCTTTTGCTATTGTAAACTTGCGCTGTATAACCTCCGACCTGCGTACGAAGGTCAACTGTTAAGAGTCTGTCACTATACACAGATCTTGAGATAACAAGAAAAGGTAGATCCAAGAAACAGAAATTCTGTAGACGGCATGCTCAGCTCCTTGGCAAAGATGATTGAGACTTCTCGTAAAAATTTTAAAACTCATAATAGGCAAACAAAAAGGGGCTAAGGGACACAGTAATCATGAGTCAAACATAAAATTACACGCTATTTTCTGGGATATCCAGAACCCCCCAACACCACAATAAGTTGGCGAATGCTGTTTTATTTGGGGATTAGTCGTGAGTTCAAAACTTCGTTGGGAGCAAAGACATACAAAAAGAGCTCAAGACTGAAAAAAGAGCTCACTTACAGAGAAGCTATAGACCTCAAAAGGTGTGAAGGTTAAGATTTAGGATATGAATTTTTTTTAGCTAGCATTCAATAGATGATGTGACACTTACTTGTGTTGTAGCTCATTTCTAGCGTCAACCAAGCAATTAGCAAACTGGCTGACCTGCAAAATGGAAGAAAATGCAAAACTTAAAGCCCTTAGCAAATTCAAGTAAGACCAAAAAACCTGAGATTCCTTCCACATAAAAATGAGCATTTTGGCATGTGCTAAGCTTTACCAAATAAGTACGACTACAAACTTCTTAACCGAACGTGAAAAAAACTATTTTGACCAAGGAATAAGATTGACCTACAGAGTCTGCTTAACATATAAACAAATAAAAAAGGACCCTGAAAAACAAATTCACGCTAACTTAACACAAAAGATGAGAAGTACAGTATCGTGATAAATCATTAGAAGAAACCAAAAAGTCATTTCCAACACATCTAGCTAAATCTCTAGTGCCAGCAATTGTCATTGACATAATAAAACCTCAACACGCGAAGCATAAACAAACAAAGGTCATTTGCCAATTCCAAAAGATTGATTTGCAATTGGTTTTTCAGGGAATTACAAAAGGTTTTGAAACTAGAAGTTCATATATTTTAAATAAGAAGAAATTCAGCAGAAATATCATGATGCAGCATCTCTACCACGCCTACATGCAAAAGCGAAGGGCATAGGGTATCGTTTGTGCCTTGCGTTTATCAAATACTTTCCCTCAACAGACTTCTTAATTATTCATAACCTCAATGGTAATGGCCAAATGTCGTATGAATTCGCACCGTGTTAGAATTATACTTCCATAAGTTCAGAAGGCTGCCAATTTAAAGGATTTGACATTAACACATTTCGCCATCCCATAAACTGATTTAACCAGGGAAACCTGTTGAAACTACTTAAAGTCACACACAAAAGTCTTCCAAAATTATGGCATATGCATTGCAAATGCATCCAGACTCGCCAGTATATAACACAGATAAGAGCTTCATCATCCAAATTCAGCATTCCAATTTCACGATATACAAAAGCATCATGAATTTCAAATCGAATTAATACAGACATTACCACCCAAAAGCATTCAACAGCTCATTGACCCAAAACCACTAGCATTATAAAACCGCCGCATCTTTCTGGCTCAAAATTCAACCTAAAAGCAATCTAAATCAATTACAGAAACAAAAAAAGAAAAGAAATTTCGAAATGCAAAGAAATATTAAAGAAAGAAAGAAAAACCTGAGCAAGGGTCAATCCTTTGGACTCATGGCACTTGACGAGCTCATCATAGTGCTGCTTGATCCTCCTCTGCGTGGCACTGCTGGAAGAGGTAAACGGGTACAGGCAAATCAGTTCGGGCTTCTCCGACACGGGCCGACCCGAACCCGACTTCCCCTCATTCCCTTCCTCCTCAGCGACCCTCGCATCCGACCTACTCTTGCTCTTCTTCTTGGCCCTCTTCTTCTTCCTCTTCCCGACCTGGGCCGGCCCGGGACAGCACTGCTCCGACCCGGAGACCGACTCGTCGGCGTCGCTGCACAGGCTCGCGGCATCGGAGGGCAAGATCTCGAGCAGCAGGGAATGGGTCAAGTGGGTCGGGTCGGGCTCGGGCTCGGGCTCCCGGGCCCCATCGTTCCCGTCGACGACGGGCGGCGTCGACGGGCGGCGGCGGTCGTCGTCCTGCTTGGGGGTCTCGGCGCGGGTGCCGCGGAGCTTCTTGAACAGGGAGAAGGAGGCGAGGAAGAAGGAGAGGAGGGAGAGGGTGAGGAAGGCGTAGTAGAGGAGGGAGAACATGAATTTGCCGTCGCGAGAAGGGTCGCAAGAAGGCGACGACGGCGGCGACGGCGGCCGTGGAAATGGAGGATCAACCGCGAGGTGGAAAGCCAGGGCCGCCATCAAGAAGCGTCATTCGCGGAGGAGATAGAGATAGAGATAGAGAGAGAGAGAGAGAGAGGGAGGGAGAGATTTCTTGGGTTCGCTTTACGGTGAGGTAAGGGGAAAGCGAAAGTGACGATGTCTAGAGAGAGAAAGAGAGAGAGAGAGAGGAAAGGAGGATGAAGGTTGCTGCTTTGAAGCTTCTGAAACCTTCGGATTCTACTGAGGTTTTTTCCTAGTACCGGCCGCAATGCGCGTGACGGAAAACGTGGTACCTTTGTGGAAATATAACGATGTCGTGTATAACCGATATTTTGAAATTCTTATCTAATTTAAGGTCAAATGTGCTTAACCAATGACAAGTGTTTTGAGAGACATTCCTTGATACAGCCCCTTGTATTTTGTCAAGGCATCGTATAAATTAAGAAGAAAGGATAGTGACACAAATAGTCGTTAAACTTTAGTTTAATGTGAACCTTGAACTTTATCGTAATGTGGCATGTGATTCTTGAATTTTTAATTTGTTCGATATAATTCTTCGATTTTCGTTACATATTCAACTTAGTGCATCAGCTATATGAAAATATTTAATATAGTAATATTGAACAAATTAAAAGTTTAAAGGACATATTACATATTTGGCTATAACTTAGGAATCGTATTGAATACATTGAAAGTTTGTGAGCTATATTGTATATTGAGCCAAAGTCCAACGACTATTTCTATCATCTTCCCTAGGAAGAACCCGAGTTTCTATGTCACTATCAATGAAAAAGAATTCTTTCTATGAGGGGTAGTGAATTGTCACCATAACGTGGTGTGTACTTTTAATAAAAATTAACTATTTGAATGCACATGTTGCTATCCAAAAGAAGTTATTTAAAGTAAAGAGAATCTTCTACATACGATAAGATATGATATCATATAAATGTGTAAGTTAATAACTTCATCTAGTAGGTCACGTATAGGTCACGTATTTCAATGGTGAAATTCTATATTTCTCAATATTATAAGCAAATTTATCAAAAACCCTTTAGATTTTGAATCTTCTTTTTTTTGCTTTTTACAAATCGAATAATGATTCTTCGTTAATTAGTGATTGAAATATTTGGTAATGAGATGATTCCGCAGATTTTTATCTTCAAATTTTTTACACACAATACATATGCAAATTCATTAATGTGAGCAAAAGAAATTATTTGCACCAACGGTATCATGATTTTTATGAAAACTCAATTTTTCATAATTTGAGATTATTGGGACCAAGGCAACGTGACAATGGATTTTGTAAATAGACTAGACATATGACTTTATGCTTTTTGCTTGACAATCCCAATTGAATGAATCAAATGGGAGTTGAATTTGATTTCTCTGCTCCATTTGAAATACGAAGTCTCGGTTGTTTTCTAGCTCGATGGTATGAATTCAAATCAACTTAAAAAGGGAGAAATTCATGAAGGGGATTGATCTTTGACCTATTAATTCGAGCCTGCATCTTCCACATCTTGACCTACCCACATTTCATGAAAAGGAAGATAATATCAGGGGTTCTCAAAAGCCTGCTAGAAATAGACCATCCAATGCAATTCCATCACTTCCTAAGTAGACCACACATCCGCCTATTGATGGAGACACCGGCGATCCAAGAGCCCTTGCATGGCTCAGAGATATCTCCAAGAGACAAAATGGCATTGGTTGAGAGACTATTAAAAGAAGGTTTGATATGATATTCATCTAGAGAGAGAGAGAGAGAGAGAGAGAGATCTGAAATGGCCATTGATGAAAATGATGCTCAAGGGGGCTATTATTGTATGAGGGTGACAGATTACTCTGAGCCATCCAAGAGGCCTTGCATGGCTCAGAGATATCTCCAAGAGACAAAATGGCATTGGTTGAGAGACTATTAAAAGAAGGTTTGATATGATATTCATCTAGAGAGAGAGAGAGAGATCTGAAATGGCCATTGATGAAAATGATGCTCAAGGGGGCTATTATTGTATGAGGGTGACAGATTACTCAAAGAGCCATCAATTGGTGAGACTGAGCCCATGCTTGCATGGGCTTTTGATAAGATTTCTTCTGAGGCCTGGTTCATCATGAAGGTCAATGAACTATTTCCATGTGCTTCTCCTCCTCCAGAATCTTTGCTTCTTGTGCTGCAGGTTACTTTCGACTTTGAGTACACAGTTCACTTTCTTCGATTTCCTCTTTGATGCGCGGAATATATTGCTAAACTCAAGGGTCATCAAAGTGTTCTCTTTCCCTTTTTCTTAGAATGAGAACTTCCTGAGCCATCGAAACGAGTGGTCCATTCCCACGCCAGTACTTTGCCGGTTTACTGGCTCATGTACATGAAGAAACATGGCAAGTAGGAGCCAGGTCAGTATAAACAGGCGAGTTATCACTCAGAATGAAGATTCGAGCACCAAACTTGAGGATGAATTCATTAAGACAAGGCCCAGCAATGATGAACTCACAACATGATTTCGGACTACATAATTGATTAGACATTTGAAACATTTGTTACCAATTTTGCTTCCAGGAAGTCAAATCCAATGGCAAATATATTAAAAAGAAAAGTTGGAAGCCAGAGGCTTCCATCTTTTGAAAAATACAGCAGAAAGCACATGGACTCGATTGTGGTCTCAATGTGCTATCTCCCACTTCTCTATAACTTGCAGGGAAACAAAGCTAAGAGAAACTGAATATGTATATACAGATAAAGCTTATCATCTCCAGGAATCTTGGCAGGGCCTTTCGCCGTGCGTGTTGTCATGTATCTGTACAACTTCACCTTGGAAAAGCTGAGACAGATCATTCTAGGAATTATGGACGCATTGAGCTTAATTTACCAAAATGCGGAACCTATATTCCGTAGGATTCAGACTTTTCTGTAGGCAATCAGGAACAAATCGCCTCCACAGACAGTTTCTTCATGACACTAGGGCACGGATCTCCGCCAAATATTTCAGGAGTGACAGGAACTGTGCACGAGTTTTGGCCAACACAAGTCTGCGAAAGAAGCAATTCTCAAGGTCAATAAAGCCCAGAAGTACGTATGCAAATGTAGCAAAACTGGGAAAGAAATGTGCAATTGTTGCATACCTTTTGGAAGACATCATATGAGTGGAGGGCATGGCAACTTCCCTCGCGGAAGCTTCCGCAAACGCCTTCTGGTGTTCCGAAGCTGGCAAACTTGATGGATGAGATTTTCTGTCCCGGTGAGCACGATAGATGGGCTTTAGGCCTCAGCGGCTTGTTGACTTTACCAGATGCTTGCATTTGATAATTCATGAGAGTTGGCTGCCACTCGTAAATATCAGCACACACGCTATCAACATCTCTCCTAACCAAGGAAATCCCATTCGGGTCCCCGCCCCATTCTTCAAAAACAACTAACAAGTTCCCCGTTGGATTAAGCCATGAACGAGGAACGTGATACCTGAAATTTTTAATCACAAGTCAGTTGAGAATTTTTGGTTGAGGCTGCTTATAGAAAGAGATTGAAATGAGTTATAGCATTCCTCTCACCATCTCTGTGAAGCTTCACCACAATTGCTTAGACATTTCTTCTCGCTGTAGGTCCCGGCATAATTACAACCGCCACAAGTACCAGATGCTTTATACGCAGGCCAGTACCGCCCAATGCTCTGTCCATTAATCCAAATTTGACCTTTGCCCATGCTATTCATATCCAGAGCCAGTGGAGCATTACCAGCGGGAGCACTGAAAGTAGTCTGGAACATGATTTGAGGATGTTAATAGATTAATTAACATTTAAGTTTATAGCTGTTTTATCAGAATGAACAACATTCAGAGCTCCTGCAGAATTCACTGCTCTGATACAAAAGGCATCGATGGTTTGGTACTGGCTTTATGTCAAGATACTTACTTTGAACCATGTCAGTGGCTGCTTCCGAGCCACTAAAGATCCCTCAGCCCACTCAACCGAGGAACTCCCTGTGATAGAATGAAGACTCAAGGCTTCTCCTTTAAGACCAACCTATACCAGAAAAAAAGGTACATTTAGACAACTTCGAGCATTTCAAAACGACAAAAGAAGACATGGGGGATGTCAGAGACAAACCTTATAAGACCATTTCTGCCATGACAAGTCCCTCTTCCCTTCATCGAGACCGTACAATGTTACAGGACCAAGGACACCCGCATTCCATTTCTCAAAATGTGGACCAACATTCTGGTGAGAATGAAAAAAAGAGAAACATAATAAATTAAGTCCACAAGTTAAAAACATATTGAGGTTGATGTAGACGCAAGAAAGGATGAAGAATGCCCACCGGTAGCCCAACGGCAATACTTAACAATGCAATTCTATTTGTACCAGCTCTCAGCTTGACACCTTGGTTGAAAGTAAGTTTTGGAAATTCCAGACTTCCGAATGCAGTTCCTGCATGAAAATGAAGTCTAAAGTCAGAAGACAGAAACTACCATCTGACTATACTACCTATGCGCACATACATTAAAAAGACTGCATGCATTGATGAAGGGCAGTATGTTGTCTGATTGTAGTTTTCATTTTGGCATTCAACTTCTTACTCAGACCTTCTTTTCCCAATTTAGTTGACATTACAAACACAAGGATGATGAGCCTGCTCTGCTCGCAGTGTGCTACTGTTTAAGTTTGGAACTTTTCATGTTGAAATTGCATGGCTGTTCATGAGGAGCTTTTTAAGATTTCCTTTCCACAAAAAGCTTTTAATCAGGGCATGAAAGTGATACAACTAAATGATAGATGCGGCAGAAATACAGTAAAGGTAAGAAGTGCTCCGCACCTGAGGCTTGGCCATTGACAAAAACATGCAAGGCATGACCAGCTGATTGGACAGTAAGAGTTGGATATTTGCCGCTTCTTAAGAACCCTTCCTTGGAATTAATGTATACACTGTAAAGAGATGAAAACGGAAGACAAAAATTTTTAGGATGGAGAATTGCTTCAATGTGAAGTGATCTTAGCACAAAGTCATTGCTCCTTTTCTTCCCTTTAAAAGTTAAGTAGCGTTGGTTATTCCTCACTTACTCTGTCATGTACCACAGATAATCAGAGACATCTCTTGTAGTATTTATCTGCTCTAACAACCCGGCCATTGTAAATGAATTGTCTTCGTATCCAGCGGGTTCTTCATTGTATGCCTGCCAAGAGAAGCCTCCATGAATGGGAACAGGAGTCATCTTCATCCGTGCACTCTGAGCACCAACCTGCATAGCAATTTCAACATGTATTCAGTTTTGCCATTGCAAGATACTCTTTTTACAAGAACTTTGGTTCTCATACCAGTGACTATAGTCTATAGCTGAAGACAGAAACATAGGATAAAGTGCAACTCCACCACTTGCTAATTATGCAATGATATGGACAGAAATATAAAAGACTGGATCAAAGCAATTATTTTAGAGCTATGGATACTCTGTCCTCATGCCTTCTTTCATTCTTTATTTCTTTTAACCTTTCCTGGTCATGGCTTACCATGTCTTGAGGATGTAAATATGACAATCGCCCTGAAATGTACAGTGTCAAAAATAAAAATAAAAGTGGTCCTGTAACTCACCCTAGCAGTGTTATATACAGTGTTCTTGCAGTCAGGTAATATGCTGATGGACCAAGGAGGGAGGTTATAATGCATATTCCCCCAAGACACTTTTGCAAAAGCATTTGAATGGTAATTTGTAAGGAATGCAGCACACGCCCCGGACTTTGATCTGAATACATGAGCCTGCATTTAAGTAAAGAGGGTCATGAACTCACTAGCTCAAATTCAATCCAATCGGAGATAGGTCAAAATTGAAGCTAACCTCTTCATAGTTCCCAAGTTTCGTCACAGTAGGATTACCAGATACTAAAGCTGGTTCACAAAGCTTTATTGCTCTGTGCAAATCTTTTAGATGGCCCCATTTGGGTTGCCTCAATAATCCTGAAAAGAGAAGATGGAAGAGATCCTCTCAGTCACCTAAACTTATAAATTCAATGATGTTGTCAATCTTGTTCCGTCATTTGTAAATCTTCAGCAAAATAAATGAAATGAAGCTGGCCTGGTATATCATATTGCAAGCTATCGTTTTCCCTCTTTTATGGGCAAGTTCTGGTACAAAAATACATAGACGGATTGATAGGTTAATTGCCAAAGGTAATTTCATTCTATTCTATCGTAAAAATGTATGTTATTATTCAGGGTGGACCTGCGCAATGGTCTATTCAATAAGACAGAGGTTTATTCCGAGTAAGGACAACATTTTATGCAGAGGAAAGCAATGTTAATGCAACAAAGTAATGCAAAAATCTACAGACTTTCAAGAGCAGAAGGCCAAAGGAAGTGACAGTCGATTTTCAGAACAAAGCTTTTGCGTATGAAGTGTCACTAGAGTGACGACATGAACCTATTATGCCGAGAAGGTCATCACCACAATTCCATCAAAGAGTCACCATCTATCTTAACACACAACAACAGTACTTATTACTCAACGACATGCCACTTTGACTAGGCCATCCATTTAAACTTTTGTTGACAAAGATGGGAACTTGAGGCAGGAAACTTCTAATAGTAACAAGAAACCGCTTACCGTATTTATTTAGTACAGAGGATCACCCTCAGAGAACCTAATAATAGTGGTTATTCAATACTACTCATACAACAGAAACCACGTACCGTATTCATCGAGGGGAGCATCATAGTCATAGCTAGTAGCAATGAATGGACCACCAGCAGTTCGGCCAAAATTTGTTCCTCCATGGTACTGATATTGCAAAGAGAGCCTCAGTGCAGTTCAAACAAAACTAACTACATTTATGAATTTGAAGAAACTGTCGTAGTACCATATAGTAGTTGATGAACGCTCCACCCTTCTTTATGAATCTTGCAACTGAGAAGGCCAGATCTTCAACTGGACGGTTAGGAACTGGACCTCCAAACTCAGTGTACCTGCATGAAAGGAAAACAGAGGAATCAGAAAAAGGAAACACCACGACTGGTAAGACTTGCACAGCATTGAACTTCAAGAAAGGATGTAAGAATTTACCAGCCTGTCCATGCTTCTGTCCACATCTTGGGCTTATAAGCCTTGTTGGGAGAGAAATAGTCGCAGTAGAAGCCATTGCAAGTATTGATCTATTGCAAAACGATGAGATGCAAGCGTTACCCAAATTGACATGACAGTAACTGAAACAACAGAAATCGATCCTCCAATGGACCATCTCTGGAAAGCACAATTTATAAGTGTGCTTTGAGCCAATTGAATATTACTGAGATCATTTCTTTTATGTTTCTAATCAGATAAAATAAGTATTTACTTGTTACTGACATTACTGAAGCTGAAATTTGAACTATTAGGAATACTTAACAGTGACATGGGTCCCGCTAACATTACGAGAAGACAATAGGATAAAGGAAGTTAAAACTGTATAGTGCAAGATATCTGATTTTAGAAAGTGTAAGAGTGAGCCATGTGCAATGTCAACTAATTATTGAAGCAGCCATGAGTTGTCTGGAGAGAACACTGTTGTTGCAACCCCACCAAAGGATGAGGGATTGTGTCATGTGAAACATCCATCTCAACAATAAGATTAGAAACATTCATGGTTCCAGAACTGAGAACTTCAAGAGGGTGCTCACAATAGGATCAGGGGCATCATCTTGCTTGCACATGACCCACGGGACACCAGTGCCTAGACCCACTGCCATTTCGGCTGCCCATTTGGTGTAAGCTCGACCCGGTGCACCAATTTCGTACTCCATGGGTCCATATTCATTCTCAATCTGAATCACAGACAATACAATCCGACACCGCCCAAAAGAGATATCTCAGTAAATTTTTTCATCCAATGATTAACAAGCAATGTCATTGGAACAGTGAATCATGAACCTGGGACAAGATTATCGGTCCGCCCTGCGACTCAAACAGCCGTTCTGCTTTCATCATGTTGACAATCTTTGTTGTGAACTTTTGCATGTGATACTTCAAGATGGCAAGAAAAAATTCAGTAAATATAACAAATTCGTTTTTAAGAGGAAGAAATATGAAGACAATAAAAAATGTCTAACCTTGAATGGTCCATTATCTGTTCTGAAGCTAATACCACGGACGTATTTCAGCCAAACAGGGAACCCACTGGAAGCAGAAACAAGTTTAGAAAAGACTTGACAAAAACCTCACATGAAAATAGAAACTTTCTTCTATTTCTAGGACTAGGATAAATCATCTACATTACCCGAAATTCCACTCAGCGCAGACATAGGGCCCGACTCTGAGATGGACGTAGAGGCCTGCTTGTTGCACGAGCTTGACAAATTTCACGAGATCATAGTTTCCCTCAAAGTTGTACTGAAGCAAAATAATTCATCAAAATTAAACCTTTTTTACTTTTATAATTAGCCTAAATATGAAAAGAAAAATAATGGACTAGTTCTGTTACTTTGCCAGGTGAAGGCTCATGGCCATTCCAGAAAACATAAGTCTGAATGACATCCAAACCTCCTTCTTTTGCCTTCCGAATGAGATCTGGCCACATCTGCAACCAAGCAAAGTTGAAGGCCATAAATTTACCAGAAACAAAATCTTAAGCTGACCACCAAAAAAAGAGCCTTTTTTTTTTATATATTTTTCAAAATAAAGCAGCTTTTTGCTAAGATAAGAAAGAAGATGCTGTAGTGATAAAAAGCGCAATATAGAGAGGCCCATTTCCAGCATGATAGCGAAAAGTGGGGGGGCGGAAAGATCATTCAGCCGAAAATGGAGACACATTCAACCTAAAAATAAGGAATAAAAGGAGAGAAAAAAAAAAAAAAAAAAAGAGCTACCTCAGGAGTGCTTCTGGGGTAGTGAATGGACCCAGAAATGAGGATCCTTCTCTGCCCATTAATTGTAATGGCCTTAGCATCATAAGATACGGAGGCTCTCACAGAAGTACAGAAAACCCACGAAACCAGTATCACCACAACCACATTCCACATTACTACATCCACCGCCCTCGAACCCATGCCACCAATGGATCAAAAAGAAGAAGGAAGGACCCCCGTCCCCCAAAAAGCGCGTTTCTTCTTGTTTCTTGCTTGCGCCCACTTTATTCTATTCCTGATCAGAGAAGGCAGCACGAGCAGGTGACGGGCAAGGCCAAGAAAACGAGGTGCTCGTGAAATTCTTGTTCCCTAGCCGCCCTCTCTCTCTTTCTTGTTTTCTTGTCAACAAGGGAAAAAAAAAGAAATTTGAAAATGTGAGAACGGGCATGGAAGAGGGAAAAAAGCAAGAACGAGTTTCACACTTCACAGTGCTTGCAGAGACCACTGACTGTGGATTAGCCTAGTGCTGATGCTTGCTGAAAAAATGGAAGCTCGCTGCTGCTTATAAACACCGGAGCACGGCGGGTTTGAAAACGAAGGCGGGACCATCCCTTCGGACTTTGGGTCCCACCCTCGATGCTCTGGCTGTCACTGACATTTTTAGAGCTTCTTCATCCAACAACAAAAGCGAACTTATTTCCTCCAATAAATTCGAGAAAATTCAAGGCTTGCCGGGCCGATTTTTCCATCGCCAAGAACGGGAAATGGCAGCATTGGCAGGTGGTAGTTAAGGAGCCATAATGGCTGTAAGAGGTTTTAAATGAATGCTGTACTAATTGCATGCGGGAACTCCAAATATTCATTTTCTGGACAAAACGAAAAAAAATATATATATATATATATATTTTTTTTTTGTATTTTCTGAAAATATGGAAAAAGTTCTGAGCTTTTTAACTTTTCCTTCATATGTCAGTAAAAATTCTACTGTTTGATGATGTGTTTAGCATTTGAAAGTTACAAAAAGATCATGAGATCAAGAGCACCCCCGCCACGCAAAATGTTTCACTCCCCTTTTTCCATTAAATAAATTCAAGAAATAGAATTTTAAATTCAATTGTTAATTTTCCACGAAACTTATTTCTTCTTTCCACGGACAATTTCATGTGATCGGCGCAACAATTTCACGGGCTTGCCAGTTAAAAAACGACATGGTTTTGAGTTTCAAGCTGATAGATTAAAATTTAGAATTAATTAGAAACCCAAGAAAAATTCCCCGTCGTTTCCGTCTTACAGAGATTCTCGATTTAGTCCTAATATGGGAATCGTACGGCTCCCCCTGTTTTGTCCGCTTTGTAATGTTGGTCTTACGAGCTCCCACCACCACGCGCGCACCGAGGAGCGTGGGCGCACGGTCGACGCCGCTCGACCCTCGGCCTTTCCCCGGTGGCGTACACGCGCGACCGAAAGCGCGTGGGCTTACGTTGGGGTCGGTCGATCTTGTGATTTTACTAATCCTTTTGTTTGGACATATGATTTGGCGGTTTTAAACGTTTTTGGTAGATACGTCCGTCCCCCCTCACGGGTCAAAATTAGGTTCTCCTAAAACGACGCCGCTTTATAAACTAAATTATTTTCCATCCGAAAGATTCGAATCGCTACGCTCCAGTCACGACAACGTCCGCTTTCGAAGGTATTCTGATTTGCACATGTCATTCAGTAAAAAAAATGCTGCTCCGAGACAAAAATAGCCGATGCGACAAGTGATTTTATATTTTGCGTACCGATTTCTTATGGGGCACGTGAATTGCGGAGGGATATGGGTGCAAACTTTGCGAGTACGTGGTAAATGTGCATTGAAATTAATCTAATTAATGGGTAGTTCCAAAACTATAGTCTATAAAAACCATTAAGTGCTAGGGGATTATTAAGGGCCACGGGTTGGTAGAGGTCGCACCAAATTTTGCTGCTCATTGATCAATGATGTGCGAAGGAGAGGATTGAATCCGTATGATTGTTCCTTAACCGAAAACGAAGGATGACGATGGAAGTTCAGTTGGTCCAGGAAAAATGCTTCCCTTTCAACCTATTCTCTGGTGCATTGAATTAATGACACTTACCATCAAACTAGAATTAGGACAGTTTCTGATTGAGAGAGGGAAAGGGATATGTAGTTGGAGGAAAGAATGGGAAGGTAAAATCTGTTCTAATGCATTCATTTATGTTCACTACATATACTTAGAAGCATCATCCTAGCGCAGGCGATGTGCAATTAAAGACATAACTTGGCGCCCAACATCCTCGATCCGTACATTGATCAATACCCTAATTGGACAATTTGACATTAGCAAGTGTAGGCAGCTTGCCCTAGCAGTTGCGCCATAGCATGGAATTATCCTCTTCCACCATACCTTATCGGCACTTGCACAGCTTTAAAACATGTCCCCATTGGTTGGAGCTTGTACATAACTTCTTATTTATCAATGCGAGCTGTGGGATCATATACAAATTTGGGCACCCAGCATCCTCCCCTACACCCCTAGATCTAAAAACACTATAGGCATTTGGCCCGTTGCCAATATGAGATTGTCCCATTCTAATCTTAGATTCTCGTGCTTGAACAATTTTAAAATGTGTCTTGCTAATTTGAAGTCACAAGAAACGTAGGTATTGGGACAACAACCTAATTGCGAGCAATGTGGGTTGACGCCCAACAATGAAGAATTATGCTAACATCCTTTATGATTAATTAAGTAGTTTTCATAGTCCAATGAATATTTGTTTCTTGAAGGATTAACATTCATTGGATCAAATAAGAATAAATCTCACCCGTTGATTGATAAACTTTTAAGTTTTTATGTGTTACAATACTGCAAAAACCACGGATTACAACTAGGGGACCAATCTCCCTCGATTGATTAATTACAGCTGCTGGACCGTTTCTTCTCTCCCTACACATGTAAGATCGATGCCATGAAAGAGAATGAGAAGCTTCAACTTTCAGAAAATGGGAATGGAGGAGGGATTACTTGGCGGGAGGAGCAAGAGAAAGAAAAGGGGAAAAGGCAAAAGAGAACCATTCTTGACTTTTTAGTGGGATTTGGTTGGTTAGTGTTCTTGTTAGAAGTCTCATAAACTAAGCAATGGCAACAAAGATTGCATGCACTTGACACCCCCATGCATGATTGGAAACACCAACCTCCCTCACCTTCTAATGCAAGATTTCAAGGATTAGGAATCGTTGAAGCTTGTTAGGTAGCTCCCCTCCTGTACACGTGTTCTTTCGAATATTTATAAGGCCCCCTTTCGTGCAAAAGGATGTCATTCAACTGAAAACCCTAGCTCGCTATGAAACTATTCATCTTTTTTGTCTTTTTATATCTTTTATTTGCACCGAAGTTTGCATATTTTACTTCGCACTATATCAAGATAATTCAAGTTTGAAATTGTTCATGGTGATTTATATATATATATATATATATCAATTACTCATCTTTGTTTTTTGGAACATGTCATGACCTTAGAGGAAATCACCTCCTTTTTTCAAAATATACGGCGAGACGAATGATGTTTGAAAATATCAAATTAAAAAAAAAAAAAAAAAAAAATCTCCATTGACCAGCATCATCACTTGGGTTATACACAATTTATTTTCTTGATTTTGGTATAATTAAAAGTTTCCTAAACAATAAGGAGTATCATGTGAGATTGAGAAACAAGAAGGAAATTTGAAAGAGAAGAGAGGGGAGAAAAGAAGAAGAAGAAGATGGGGTCCTCATATTGAAGGGCTCGATACCAAGTTTCTTTGATTGAGCTAATTCTTTTTCTTTTTTTCTTTATTTTGGTAATATTGATGTTATAATAAATTGGGGATTAGGAGGGCTAAGAAATTAGCTGTAAGGGTCACGATCTGCTGCCTCATAGGGTAGAATACAGCTCATGTGGATTGAAATTTTCAACCACATGTGGACCCAACTGTCTTCTCTCAATTGTGGGCTCATCGAGTAGGAGGCCAACTAGCTTACTCCATCATTCAATCAAGGATCAAATGCACACTAGTTCACCTTATGTTTCATTTTTTAACGAAAAAAAGAAAAGAAAACCATACCCTAAATTAACTATACGGACACTCGATGCCTCAGCGTGTCGAATTCATCAACCATCATATCTTTGAGGTGCTTGTGACACGTTTTATCTGAAGAAACCTGCAATTTGATGTGAATCTCATTGTAAATCATGCTCTTTAAGGTCTGCAAAGAACTCAACATGTCATCTCTATGGTTAATCTCATTTAATTAATGCAATTCAAAATAGACTGCTCGCTAAAGGACAGTGCAGCCCTCATGATATCTTATTGAACTTTAATGAGATTGTTCAAATTGTTCTCATTTACTAAACGCAATGATATCTTCAAAATGCGTGGACCCTTTTGACCCGTTGACCCCACTTGTAGCGGCACGTTGGCCTTTGGGAAGCTATGATGACACGAAAGCGGATAAGGCATTTGTTTAATCCACGGAGCTATAGCCCCACCTACAAAAACTAAGGAAATGCACAATGGCATTTAACATAGATCAGGAGATCGATCATAACAAATTCTCTTAGGGTGGTGTGTGAATTGTGGATGGACATCTGACGTAGGAGAGGATTAAGCCGACACGTCGGCCAACGGAACGGTCCATGCTGAGGTGGCGAGACAGGGCGTCACATGTCAGCAAGCAGGTCCCCGTGGGACAACAGGGACTGGACATAATCCATTGGAACAGATTCTAGAGAAGTCTGTGCATGATGTGGAGTAGGAGCCAAAGAGGATTGAGTGAACCATCTATCATTCATGTAGTGGATCAGATTGCCACATAAACACTCCTTTTGTTTTGTGCTTGGCCGGTGAAGTCTACATCTTTTGATAAATCTCATTGAATGGGTATAGGGGGGCCTACAATTTCTTATGATCCATGGGAACAGCGGGGATTTGGCTCAAGGCTGACGTTGCTCTTTTGCACTTTTGGGAAGGAGAGGAGAGGTAGGGGAAAGTGCAGAGTTCTAATAAATTCAAGAGGACCAAAAGTTGTGTGTATGTACTAGTTTGTGTGGGTCAGATAGGGATCCACTTGAATTATCATGTGGTAAAGATTTCATATGGTTGGGACCACATTTGATTCTCATTGATATTATGCGTGTATATGTACACACGAGAAAAACAGAATCCATATCTTAAAAGTGTTTGCTTGCCCGATGTTTCATGAAATTATATTAGCTCGTCTTGTTAAGCTAAGTGCATTGCTCTAAACCTCTAGGATGATGTGGTAACGTCCACTTTGACAAGCTTTAAGGTTTTAGTAGACCACCCGTTTCCTAATTCGAATGTATTGCTTTTATGAATGCGATCACACTAGATCATCCAAATGCAGCAGGTAATTAGTTTCTCCAAATGCAGCGGGTAATTAGTTTATCGTTTGATTTTCTCATGCCACCTTTACAAGCTCGGAAGATCACATGGGCAGCCAAATTGCACACGACTGTGGAAGGCCGTACTTATCACGATGCTTGCCACCTCCGATCCATATCTCTGTCTTTGACTTGCGGTCTCTAATTAAAAAGATGAGTTGGGCGGATTAAGTTAATCAAAAGCTGACCACGATTGTTCAGACGTCAAAGTTTTGTCTTCAACTGAGATTCCCTGTTTTCTTGCATTGATTCTTCTTTGCTTTTTAATTTTAATTAAGGAATGGCGGTTGAAGTGTCTTTGAGTATTCCAATTGCTTGATTCCTTAGCTATGCGTGAAGCCATGCACTTTGAGTCGAGATTGCGTAGGAGGAGAATCAAGAAAGCTTTGGGTGTCATGAAAGGTATTATGCATGGCACTTGTTAGTTTATTCATTAGGACAAGGTGCACATAACCCAATTGAGGAAAAAGAGAAGATTAAACAGGTCTCTCAACACACTAGCCAACGTAGGTAAGTTCCACTGACCAAAAAAGAAAAACGTAGGTAAGTTCCAAACAAGGATTGGCCGAGCGAATGAGCTATCGATTTGAGTGCAACGGTGTTTGTGCTTGATTCACAACGTATGTCACTCATAGTAATTTTGTGGCTTTGCCCACCGCTCCATGCGCGAGCTTTCCTATTTTTGGATAAGTTTCTGAACAAAATACACGTACGATAATGACACAAAACTTCTCCCTCCCCAACAACGGTGAGTGGCAATGGACATAAGGGGCAGGCAATGGATGGTGACCAACAATCGATGGTGGGGCAGGGGTCGCGACCAGCAACAACAATGGGTGGCAATCGGTGGTAGTGATGGCCAGCGAGGGGTGGCAGTGACCAATGGCAACGAATAGTGAATGAGAAGAATTTTTATTTTTCATTTTTATTCCAAATCTATTTCTGGGCTAAAAAATTTGTTCCGGAAATAGAAAAATGAAATAGTTATGGAACATAAATAGAATAGTTATCATGCACGCCCTTACCTACATTCATGAACTTTCGAAGCGTCCTTAACATCCATCCTTTGTTGGGCAAATTTGACTATTGATGAAGATGGAAAAGTAGTAATAGATTTTTGATACTTTGATATGTGGTGACGATCATTGTCCTTGACGTATAATTTGACCCCACTACTATTGCTGCCGAGTTTAGAATAAATATACTTCAGGATATATACCAAAGCTTCAGTACTTACTCAATTTTCTTTTGAAATGTTATCTTAAATGTGTTAAAATTGCATGTATTAAAAGAGAAGAAAATATACTTTTGAAGTTGTAGAATTTATGAACCATCGTGGTTTACCTCAGTGTCTACCCTTCCAACATGGAAGGGGGAGGTGGGGGGTTCGAATCCCCACCTTCTCAGTGGGGTTGGAGTGGGAACGAATTAGTTTCAAAAGTTGATTTCAACTTTCACGATTTCGACTCTCACGCCCTACAAAGAGACATGGCAAAAATTTGAGAGTAAGAGTTAAAATAGGAGTAGAGTAGGATCGACAAAAAAATAAATTTGTAGAATTTATGGACAGTTGTAGTTATTATAAATAGTATATAAATTAATCTCTTGGTTAAGAGAAGACAATCAACTCTTTTGAAAATAATATAAAAAGTGACTCTTTTATAAAAAGAGATCAAGAGTCACGTCTTCTCTTAACCAAGAGTTGTGTATTATTTTAACAAAGAGATGTCTCTTTTGTGATAATAAACTATTTCAACATCCTCTAGAAAACAACATAGGAGAAATCATTTTCTAAAACCATTCTCGTGAATGAACGATGAATTTAAAAAGAAAAGAGAAAGAAAAGAAAAAACGATACGCATAAAACAGCTCGCAAAAATTTGCATTTTCTTTGCATTTCTACAACGAAATGGATTGGATAATTTATGTACCTGTCCAGTGAATTGGCTGGCTTGGATTCAGACGATCTTTTTCGTGGGTTTTACGGCTTGAGTTTGATTCATCGTTTCACTATAACCAATATCCGACTACCTATAAACAAGCATAGCTTGTTTTTTCACTCAATTTTATCATTATGGCTCGAGAACATACAAAATTATGTCTTTCTTTTTTGGGCAATTACCGAGTAATCATAATTTGAACTTTGCTTATTAATTATTAGCCTGGCTATGATGCATTTATAAGGGGAATAACTCAATTTGACATCGGACAAAATTAGCTCAACCACCACCCTCTACCTATGTAGACCAAAACTACATGTCTCTCTTGACTTTAAATGCATTCCCCTTCCTCTGCCAACATCTTTTGTGGGCTCAAATGAGGGCCAACCTCCATGTTCTATTCTAAACGGTGCTTGCGCTTTGGTAAACGTCTCCATCACTCACTTTGGACCATCTTCTGAATCAGCAAAATGTGCACCTCAATCTATTATTGGAAAAATCCCCAAGAAAATGCGACTTCCACCTTTTTCCCCACCCTTTTCTTCAAGTATCAGAACCGAACATTAATCATTAGACAGGGACTTGAATCTGTTAGAAATTCACGTCGATGTAGCATTATCATGATTTCAATTCGAGTTTATTTTTAAAACGCCATAATATTATTTAACAAAATAAGCGATCAGCTTGCAACATAATTATAGTGGTATGTTATCGTGCCTTGTCATGTTCAAATTTTCTATGTGTATTTCGGTGTTCTTATCGTCTATGTAAATCGATCGCGTCTGAGTCTGATGTTATTGGCCTGGACGCAATCGAGCGAAATGAGAATTGCGGCCCCAAAGTTGGTCATTTTCATTTTGTACACTTTACTCCACGAGTACACTTTACTCCACAAGAAAGGAGGTGAGGAACATGGCTTTCATTGTGAGGCAGGTGAAGTCCATTTCTCCTTCATCCCTTTTCTGTGCGTTTCGCTTACTCTGCCTTTTTTTGTCAAATTTCCTTTTCTTTTGTTTTTTTTAGGAGCAAAGCTGATCAAGTTAAAATGAATCAAAAGGAATCGAAATTTGACGAATCAGATGATGCGGGATATTTTAATATCCCTCTCACATGTCGGTCGAATGAGGAATGACATGTAAAATTTGACGAATGAGAGGCTGTGCACCCAAAATAAACCGAACAAAACCCGGCTTTTGTACCATTTAGATTGCGCTACCTGAAAAATTAAGTCAGTGGGCGAAGATATTTTTCACTAAATGCTTGTTAGCAACTGAACCCAGCCAACCTGTTGTTAACATACATGCAATTTAGAGGGTGAGGATGACATGTGTGCACCACCTCCACGTCACCATTTCCATGCTGAATAACTCATAATCCTCTTTTGTTTTTTTTATTTTTATAATATATTATCATGCATCATTTAAAAGAAAAGGGATAAGCTTTCATTCAATCCTCTCTTATCTTGAATTTGTCACTTCAAAGAGAAAGCAACTCGTTTGGGAAATGCATGAGATCATTCATCTGGTCTATTCACATCAACAGCCGTTGTTATTCCATGCTTCTGCTAGGGACTTAATTCCTTCGACGGCAGACAAAATTAAAAAAAGAAGAAGAAAAGAATCGATTGATTTACCATGGATTGCCGCTAATTCCTTGATGAGGTCACCAAGGAAAAATTTGGGAATTAATCAAAACAAGATTGTGAACCGAATTAGTCCAAATCAGGTGTAATAAGGTGGCCAAAATAGAGCTGGAATGAGTGATTTAATCGGGCCAATTGGACAATCCGTATCGTTGGGCCATGTCGACAGGCAGAATTGCTGGGTGAATTCTTGTCTGGTGGGATCCTGTTGGGCCTCCAGTCAAGCAAAGAGGGCCATCGAATTGGTTTCTTAGTACTTCATTTTGGTCATTTCGATATTCATTATTCCAGAGAAGGTAAAACCCTACATCCCACGTGACCCTTTTAGATGCCGCTGTGTGACATGCGTCTTTGTCGCGGAGGATGATGCGGCGCTCTCTTCCTAAAAAAATCAGCCTGAAATGGTGGACTGAATTAGGATAAGCCTTATCGTCCTAGTCAGGCCGGAGGACATTCCTTGATATTGAACTTGTCACCATCCTGACATTAACATAAGCCAATGTCTTAACCTTTTCATGTCCAAGAATATTTCAACTTCCTGTGATGTCTTTGACTAATAAGTGACTAGCACGATCTGGAGATCTTACTCATAAAGACCAACAATTTTTGTTGCCTGACCGATCCGAACATTTCCGCTCGCTTTCATGAGGGAAATTGTATAATAATCGCGCCGAATTGAGGTCAACAAAACACAAATTTTCAGCCCACGGAAGAGGAAAATAAAATGGGGCATATGGATAAGTTTTCAATTTGGCTTTGAAGACAGATGACAAAATCATGAGGGCCAGGAAAATTTTCTTGAAGAAGAGAAACGTGGCCATGTGAAAAATGTTATCAACTATGATAAATGGGAAGCAGATTGCCACAAATTGAGAGGAGAGAGAGAGAGAGAGAGAGCTATCCAAAATCTGGTGTTGGCTTGGTCCTACAGGTACAGGGTCCTTGAGAATATGCATGGCCTGCCCTTTTTGCAGAGGGACATTCAGATATTGTTTCCATTGTCTGTTACTCAACTGCCTTATCTATTAAAAAAAAAAAAAGAAATCTGCCTTATCTGCCTCTGCTCAATGTACCACACGCTATCCTGAGGTTCCATGGGGCTGTGGATTGAAAAGCAGTTGCCAATTGCCATTGTCATTGGATGGATGAATGAAACAATATCTCAAGAAGTCATGCCCAAATTACTCACCTATAACATGGGATTGGATGGGTTCGCAGCTCACGTGACAAACACAAATCGCTTCCCGAAATTAGTACTTGACATTAGAGGTAAATGCAAAGTTAGTATGTCTAGTAGAGCTTAAAATTATCAACGCCACCTGAAATTTGATTAATAATTGACTTTCATACCACATGCATATAGGATTCATGATAAAGTGATCTGAGGTATTGATAATGCACAAATTACTTACTTAAGCGCCATTTATAAGTCTGATTTTCTGCCCAAGAAGAACTTGTAGAAAAAGTACGAAAAGAAACACATCTATCTTATGAGGGTACTGCCACATATTGGACATACCCTTCAAAGGAGAACCACATATGAACTGTGGATAGGGTTGGGTTAAAATGGTCCGTCAGAATATCCATTAATGCACCTTGGTTCGTGACGGAACCGGCGAGAACAAGAACGAAGTACCATATACAGCCACAGTTCCAAAGAGGCACGTTTACTTGTAGGATAAAAATAACCTGACTTTTTAAAATATTTAAAAAAAAAAAAAACCCATGAATTTATTACTATAATAAGTTATGCGGTTTATCTTTATTAGGTTCACTTCTTAGGTTATTTCAAAATCACACATCATGACATCAAGGTTACTAAAGATGCGTTTGGCAACTTGCTAGACACTAAAAATTTATATTATTTTGTTCTCGGAAGTAAATTTGGAATAAAAATCCATTTGATAAAATTTTTGTTCTCAAAACAAATTTGTGAATCAAAAAGTAAAAAAATAGTTAATTCATTTGTTCTCGGGAATAATTCCAAAAATCCACCAATTTTCACTTGTTTCTCTTATTTTCTTCTTGCTTTCTTCCTTCTCTTCTTCTTCCACTGCTATAGTCATCGATCAATGACCAATTGGGAAAGGTTTGAGGACCTCCCCAAGGCTCGTCTCGGCCAAGGATCAAGCAATCTCGCCTCGCCTAGGCCTCACCTAGGCCTCCCTCAGCCACCGACAAGCCTCACTCGGGTCTTCCCCGGCCATCGGAAAACCTTGCCTAGCCGAGTGAGGCTAGATCGAGCCTAGAGCTAGTGAGGTCAAGCCCCACCGGCGGTTGGGCAAGGCCGCTCACCCAACTAAGGCTTAACCAAGCCTCACCTAGTTGTTGATGAGACTCGACTAATGAGGCATGGCCTCGCCAAGGGCTGATGACGCTCTGACAAGGTCAACAGCCAAAGTTTAAAGAAGAAGAAGGGAAATAAAAGAAAAAAAGAAAAAAGTGATAAAATTATTAAAAAAATTAAAAGAAAATGGTTTGGAATAGAAATTTTGAGGGTGGTATCAAACACAATTCTATTCCGAAATAAAAATTTTGAATAGTTACGGAATAAAAATTTTGAACAATTATTCCAAATAAAAATTTTGTACCTTAAAATACCTAAAAATTATTCTTAGGAGCAAAATAAAAAAGAATCATTTCTTATTAGAAATTATTATCGGAAATAGAATAGTCACCAAACTTGCCATAATATTCTCCTGAGAATCCAATTTTGAATCAAAGGTACAATGTTCTATTGTTTAATTATTATAAAATAATATTAGTCATCTAGACTGTTTATCGAATTCACTTGTGCACTATTTAGTTAGTTCTTCAAGTCATTGATTCACATCATATCTTGAAAAGCAATCTGCATCTCTTCATCTTCCTTTATATAAGCCGAAGATAAGAAAAATGACAAAAAAAAAAAACTTTGGGCTGCAAAAGTTAGTTTCTTGATGAAATTATTAGGAGAACCAAACAATAGACTTTTTCCCCTGTAGCTATTTTTGGAGTTGTGATTCCTTAATGCATAATTTAATGTTGTCGCACAAGTTACTTTGATGTGAATCATAAAAGCTTACATATTAGGTTGAGTTTGTTTATCTTGTCTTAGCATATTTTGGTTTTATTGTTTTTTGCTAATGCAAGTCTACCTAATGTAGATATCTACTCCAAAGTATGCCTCCATTGGGAAGCACATTGAAAAATCAAATGTTTTTTCTTTTGGAGTTGTGCTTCCAAAGTTGATAACTGGGCACCATCCGATTGACAAAAATTGAACCTTTGTTGAGGATGACATGGTTGACATAAATGTCATTTGGTAAAAACTATACTTTATAAATGATTTTTACTAATTTTCCTTTTATAAAAATCAAACTATTTGTCGACAAAACTCAACTGTCGCTAGCAAGGGTGGCAATGGCCCGCCACCCACTCATTGGTGGTTGAGGCAAAGTTAGGGTTTTCAATGACATTTTTGGAATTATAAAAGTTGAGTGAGGACAAAGCTGGAAAAAAAATTATTTGCATTCCGGAAGCCCAGCATTCCAAAGCACCTTTGAGCCTATCAGCATTCCAAAGCACCTTCGAGCCTATCTTAAGTTAAAAACCTTGGAGAGCTCTAAAAGTGCAATTGCATCTCCCAAAGTACCCAAAAATTTTGCCAAACAATATTCATATTTGTCCAAGGAGTTTTGGGGCTTCAAAACGCACCTGAAAACATGGAGATGATGAATCCCAATCACGATGGGCCGGAACCCTTGCTCTCTCTCCTTTTTGAAACGTGAGACAGATTAGGCTTAAATCATAGGGATCGGAAAAGGCAACATTTTAGAGAAATGAGCCTTCTGATTTTTGCTGAAATGTCAAACTCTTTTTGCTTTTGCTCGCATGTCTTTTGTATACGTTAACATCGTTGATCACGTCCCATTTGGTTTGTGCATGGATGAAAAATATAACGGAGTGTATGTTATCAACAAATCAAACTTCATGGAATTTTTTAAATTGTCCGAAAATTGGAGGTACTTTTATCCCAGGTTGAAAGTTCATGAGTCTTTCTAGGATTTGACCCACTAAATAGAGTACTCAGTAGACACTAGATACCGATGAACGGGCAGAAATACATGACACCCCTTTCTTTTTTATTCTTTTGGGGTGAACGACCAGATGTTTCAGTTCAGCTCCTTATGATGCATGGGTCTTGATCTCCACAACTTCATGTCAGGACAGAACATTCACGATTCCGCTTGCTGAATGAAATTACAGGTATAGCGAAAGTGTACATCGTGGGAGTCTCACTCGTTCCCCTATACGTTGCTTTGGCTCCGCCAGTGCCAAAGCCTATCCAAGGGTTGAATGGGCATTCATCCGAGAGAAAGGCGGAGGTTCTCAATCCGATAGGCCAAGCAACAATCCTATCCTTCTCATGATGGGGCCTTAACTTACATTGTCCATCGAGCGCAATCTACGTGATGACCACAGGCCAAAAGGCACAAAAAACGGTGAGAAATGTTGATTTGAGGAACCCGTTCTGCACTGAGTTGTGAAGTTAGATCACACTTATACATCATACATGATTCAATCACCCAATTTGATGTATGTACCGAATCATCATTTTGTTGAAAGAAAAAAAAAAAGAGTTCTCCGATGTCCTGCGTTCCAGAAATTCAGCCATACCTCTCTCATATTGAGGTACAAAGCAAGGGTTTTTCCCTGTCTTATCTCTTTTTGTTACCAGTTCGTAACAATGCGTGAAGAATCATCGAGGATCAAAGTAAAATGTATACAATACAAAATGCAGACCAATTTCCAAGGAATCGGGTTATAACCTGTCAAAGACGAAGTTTAGCAAAATTTGAAAACGGTTTGCAAATAGGGACTGCAGGAGGAGAGGAGAGGTTAATTCTACTCTACTACTATTAATAGTTTTCCCAACACTGCTGATAAGGTAAAGCAACACAAGGTACAAATTATCATTGAAGGTACTCTTTTGTAACATACATCTGTGCTGGAAGTCTGACTCCGGTTTTTCAACTCCAGGGCCGCCCCCCACCGTAACCTCTACCACGATCTCTGAATCCTCCATGACCTGTACAGTGGGGGTGCAAGAGAAGCCGCACTCAGCAACAAAACCATGGTATAACTTGCATGGGTTTTTATTTTGGAAAACCAGAGGTATTTTTCATTTTTCTTTTTTTTTTGAAGGGGGGTTGTTGTTGCAGGGTTGGTTTAATATGCATGTGCAGCTTTTCCAACGTGCTCATTGAAAATACAAGAAGCTCAGAAAGAGGGGTCATTTCATGACAGAAGCCATTGACTATCAATGGAGGAACCACTACACAGTAGTTTCCTCTAATGGCTCAACACCGACGTCATGTATCGCCTGTGGAACTGGGGAAAATTTACCCCAGAGACATGGTTCCCGATGACTGCAGGCTTAGACTAACTGACCATCAATCAACAACCTGAAAGAGTACCAACCATGCTTTCCCACCATCCACCTTCCCTTAATAGAGACCATCCAGCTTGGAGTTCCAAATTGCACTTCTTCTGACAGTATTGACTTGCTCCGCTCTCACCGAGATTGCAGCCCATTCAAGAGAACCACCTCTAAACAAGCCTAAGAACAATCTCTCTTGCTCTCACTCTCCCTCACACACAAATGCACAAGAAAAAGAAAACAAAGGAAAAACAGGGATTTCACATAACAAACCTGGAGGGGGAGGCGCAGCACGCCCCATGGCCGCCAAATCGGGACTGACCTTCTGCCCAGCTTCCTCAAGGATGGAAATCAATTCTTTTGCAAATCTCGCATTTGCAGCTGTGAAGAAAGTATATGCTGTCCCTTTCGCCCCTGCCCTTCCAGTACGACCAATGCGGTGGACGTAATCCTCAAGTGAGCCAGGAAAATCATAATTGATCACGAACTTCACATCCTTTACATCTACAATGTAGAAGAAACGGTAAGCTCTTGCTTATCTATGGGAACCTGCCTATCCATACAAGATCATGAAGGAAGGACAGCAACATGCACATCCTATTGGAAGACTTCACTATATTAATTAAAGTAAAAATAGATGACACAAAGATGCTTACTAAGGTGGAATCATTTAATGTGAAAGTGGCTTCACCTCATCAACTAGGTCAGTATGCAAAGCTAACATCAAGAAATCCATGCATTGTAAATTAATGTCCATGCCACGACCAACTACTTGCAAATCAGAAACAACCAACAAAGCATGGAGAACAAACAGCTACTGCAGATTCAGGTACCATGGCAACTCTTGCATTAAGTATTGAACAAGAACACAAACCTAGACCACGTGCAGCAACATCGGTTGCAGTCATTATAGGACTTTTGCCCGCTTTGAACTCAGAGAGGACCCAATCCCGTTCTGCTTGACTTTTATCCCCATGGATTGAGAGAGCTGGCCAACCATCCATACGCAGTTGCCGAGTTATCTGATCACACCCTTTCTTCGTATCCATAAAAATAAGTATTCGGCTTCCATCCATAATATCCTCCAGCAAATTTACCAATCTGTGTACAAGACAAATAGCTTTTGCTATCAATCAATCTTATATGATGTAATCAAGTATATAGAGAATATTAACTAGTAAATTGCATTCCCTACTTGTTATATTTTTTATTTTCAGGGACAATATCAACGATCTGGTGTATTGCATGGTTGGCCTTCAAATCTTCAGAACCAATTATCACCTGTGAAGAGGAAAAAGAATGGGACGTTCAATCCAACTAAACTGGACAACATGAATAAAGGGGATGGAGTAAGATCGTTATAACCTTCAGGTATCAAGTGACCCACTATTTCACCACCATTCCTATTGCTAATTTGATTGAGGTATGCTATATTACATGATGCAGTTACGTTGCACTGAACATGTGCTGAGAAGTCTCACCTTGTATGCATTATAGAGGAACTGCCTTGCTAAGTGTTCCACCTCCTTCGGCCAGGTAGCACTCCAATACAGAGTCTGACGATCTGGGCGAATCTGCATAAATGGCAAAACCAATAAAACAACACCATAGTATTAGTCCCTGTGCAGGTGTTTGTATTTACCATTGTGCCTGAAGAAGGAGAAAAGTGAGATTATGCAAAACACAAGTCTAAGTGGCTCCAGAGAGAGATGAAAATCTACGGAGAATAAGGATACAGTCCCAAAAATAGTGACAGAAGATAAACCTGTGAAACAATTTTCCTTATCTGAGGCTCGAACCCCATGTCTAGCATCCGATCAGCTTCGTCCAATACAAGGTAGGTTACTCTTCTCAGGTTGGTATGATGCGACTCCAGCATATCAATCAACCTTCCTGGTGTAGCAATCACTATTTCGACACCTGCGGCACAGATGACAAATAACAAGTAGAATTACTTTTAGGACATAGGAGACTCCCACACTTCGAAAATGGGGAAAAAGAGAACAAATTCAAGTTCAATTACCAAAGGATGTACAGTTTATGAAAGCCGCGCCTCTTCAGATCAGCATAACTTTAATCTAATCACCACCTACCTTTCTGCAGATCACGCACTTGAGGTCCCTTTGGAACCCCACCGTATATGCATGTATTTTTTATCCTTGATGATGCACCGAATTTTGTAGCTTCCTGCTGTATTTGAACAGCCAGTTCACGAGTTGGGGCCAACACTAACACAATGGGGCCATCTCCTGGGGCTGATGAGAAAGAGAAGTTACATGAGCCAGGTTGTAGATCAAAGAGGGTTAATGAAAAGAAGTCCTCAGTAAAACACTCACCCAAAATTGGCTGCGAATTAACATGGACAATTGCAGGCAATAGGTAGGCAATTGTCTTTCCCGACCCTGTTTCGGCAATACCAATTAGGTCACGGCCCTTAAGAGCCATTGGCCATCCTTGAGATTGAATTGGCGTAGGTTCAACAAAGCCAGCTTTTGCAATTTCTTGCATGACATAATCTGGAGTATATGTGTAGAAAGTAGGAATTAAAAAGCTGTACTGAGTCTTTCAAAGTAAGACATTGCTCAATAGACAAATTAAGTGCTTCTATGGGACTTGAAAGATGTACAATGGAACAACGCACGGAAGCCCTGTATTCTCTCCTTTAGTGTCATCAATGAATATGAGAAAATTGCTAAACACCCAAAAGTTTTGCAAACAGAACATTGAGACCAGGGCAGCACCATGACATTGTCCATAGCACATTTTTCAACCAACCATATTGACCTTTTTAGAATAATTTGGTATGAAAGAGATCTCAAATCAACAATTTGACCAATCCAGCGTTCATTTTGAAAGTATTCATGAATAGATGAGAAATGAAAATATTTCACCATTTCTACTTCAAACCCAATTCCGAAACTCACCATGGAACATATAATAAAAGTTATAAGAACAATCCACTGAATTAGAAGTTTCACTAATAATATAAATGCTTTGCCCCCGGGGGGGAGGGGGGGGGTGTTTCTTCCAAAAAAAGAAACCTCCAATGAATTCATGCAATCAATTGGCAATAGAAATCCAATGTGTAGACAACTAAGAAAACTAACCTGGAAAGCCAACATCTTCAAAACTTTTAACAGGCTTTGGGACATCTCGGCCCTCCACAGTAATTTCCCTTCGTTTCCTGTAATCCTCAACATCTTTATCCGACATAGCCGCTACCGACGGTGACTCGACATAGAAGTTCTTCTCGAAAGGAGTCAAACCATCCAAATCCGTCCTCCTCGGCGACTCACCACCATCATAATCCTTTCTACCTGCTGAAGTCCGGACTGGGGCACCATAGCTGGAAGCTCCACCAAACCCAGAATCACTACAAAAAAAAACACAGACAATCACAGTAAACAAATGCCCATCACAACATCCGTTTAATGAACTTGCCGTCACATCCCACTAAAATCCTTCAGCAACAAGCCTAAGCTAAAGCAAACCGTTACATTAATCGATCACGGTCTTCAAAAATGCTCAAAAATCACACCAAAGACAACATTTTAGCAAGGCTCCGTACTGATCATAGAAGTCCAATTCACCATCCGGAAAAAGCACACTGTGATGGACCGTTAAACGCCGACGGGAGCAAAGTTCGAAAAGCGAACAAGACAATCGCTAACCACGACCATTCACTAGTGCCAGGCGAGCTCAACTCCACGGGGGAACCGAGAAGTCGCCCCGACGAGCCACAGAATAAAGTCGAAACCACAACAACCACGAACGGGACGGAGCTCAGTGGCAGCTCCTCACCGACCACAAAATCCGCTCGAGGCTAAAAGCAATCGCCGGCACGCGGGGAGCGACTGAATCGTTTACCTTCTCCGGTCGCGGTAGGAGGCGGGGTCGCCGGACCGACTGTCGTAGCGGCTCATGCTGCTGCTGCTGCGTCGGCGCCGCCGCGAATCGGGAGGCGGGGGAGGCTGCGGAATTAGGGTTTCGCGAGGAGCGGCGGCGGGGGACGAGATTTTCGCCGGAGGGGAGAGGAGCGAAATGGAAAAAAGTCAGAGCCACCGCGAAGAAGAAGAAGAAGAAGAAGAAGGAAGAAGATGAAGTTGCCCTCGCTCGCTCGCTCGCGCGCTAATTGGAGCTTTTGTTTAAGCCGTGGGGGGTTAAGCAGAGTGGCGTGCGGCTGCGGTTGCGAGTCGGTGGTTGGTACCTGAGCCCCCCCCACCCACCGTCCAACGTCCGATCGTCGGGACTCGTAGCAGCCCGATTTCTCCAATTTATCATTTTAAACCCTTTTTTTTTTTAAGGCATGGCCTATGAGCTAAAAATAAATAATTTCTTTCTCGTTTTCCCAAACCAAAATTTAGATTATTGAAATCACAGAAAATTATGATAGAAGTTATATGTGAAGTTCGATGCCTAGGTTGTGAAAGTTTCGAATTCAATTGATCAAGATATAAATATCAAAGGCCAATTCAATAGACTTTATATGTTTCAACAAATACTTTGTGAAATGAAAATTAGCCAGGCTCGATAATGATGAGCAGCAAACACTTTATAGAATGAAAATATATGCATTGACATTCATTATTTCTCCGAGCAATGCAAGGTGAAAGCTCGAAAGTAAAATATATGCAAATAGTTTAGATATAAGCTTCTTTTGTAGTGAGGTAAAATATTTGAGCTCGAAAGTTGTATAAACTCATATTAGAAGTGATTAATCTAGCTCCATTCAATTTGTTGCCCACCATCGCCCATGGTAAAACTTACATGTTCAAGATTTTGGGGTTGAAATGAGCCGTCATGAACCTCCATTTGGGCCGGACTTATACATAAATCTCCTTGTCGAGACCCACCCAAAAGCTCTTATGTTGCCTAGTTAATGATCACGTCCACTTCGTAGGTACACATCAAAGAAATGATAATGTGTTGGGTTATTGGTTGATGATATTATCACATGTTACAAGGAAAATAAAAGAGAGTGAAATTGTGCAAAGGAAAGTAGAAGCTACGATATCAATGGATTAAATAGATATGTAGAATATTTTTATTATTTGATTTTGTTAATTCATGCATTTGTTCTCAAATCATTGTGTTTACCCAAGTGGCCAACCTTTCAACATGGAAGGAAAATGTGGGAGTTTGAATCCCCACCTTCTCGATATGGAAGGGGGAGATGGGAAGTAGGAAATGGGTTTGAAAAAAGTTTGAAAGTAGGGCCTTCTTCCATGCCCCCAAAAGAGGTAGGATAAAAGTTTGAGGCCCAGGATCCTCTTGTGAAGGAGAAAAAACCGAAAAAAATAAACACTTTGGAAAGAGAGGTAGGAGGTCACTTCAAAGCATAAGCATCTTTTGCACTATACAAAAGAAAGTAAACTTTAATAATTTGATTTATTTATTAATAAAAATTATCGCATATGATTATACATTAGAAGAACATGCAAATAAACAACATAATCAACCACAAGAGAATATTTATGAATTTTACTCCTTTCGGGTAGGATAAAAGTTTGAGGTGGGCCTTCCATCTTGGAAGGGGAGGTTTGAGAGTTAAAATCATAAACACTTTGTAAAGAGGGGGTAGGAGGTCACTTCTAAACATGGCATCTTTTGCACTATACAAAAGAAAGTAAACTTTAATAATTTGATTTATTTATTAATAAAAATTATCGTGTAGGATTATACATTAGAAGAACATGCAAATAAAAAAAAAAAATCACAAGAGAATATTTATGAATTTTACAACTTGCCGTGTTATTATTAATAAATAAAATTTGAGGATATATTTATTTTATGAAAGATTAATGATTCGAAAAGAAAGCATTTTTCTTCTCTAAGAGATAACATCCAAACAAAAAAAATTTCCTGGGCAAAATAAAGGAATCTTCTTTAAGAATTTTCACGAGTATTTTTGCCGACCCAAAAAAGAACAAAAAAAAAAATCACCAAATCCGGTTCTTTCGACGATTTCTAGAAAAGGAAATTTTCCTGTTCCTCAGAGAAAAAAAAAAGGACGCAGCTTTTTTTAACGCAGCGGCGGTCGTCTTCCTCCTCCTCAAGCTAGGGTTCCGAATCGGTTCTTCATCTTCTTCTCCTCTCAGCTTCCTTCGATCCGCCATGCGGAACGCGCGTTCGAGATCGGAAATCGCAGGCTGACGAGCGACAGTAGGCCGTGCAGAACCGACCCCGCGCTTTCTTCCGATTACGATGTCCTGAACCTTCGAGGTGGTCGTCGGATTCGAGCTGTTCCGATCGCCTCGCGGTTCCGATTGCCCCGGCCGCACCGACGCGAGAGGGAATCCCGCTGCGGGTCGGGAAATGGCGGGTAGGAATCGGTGCTGCGCGAGCCGTTCAACGGCCGGCGCGGCTACCTTCCCGAAGGCCCTTACGTCCGCGGCCCGCCGCTGCCCCGGCCGCCCCCTCCTCCCGCTCTGCTGGAGGAGGAGCTCGAGATGCAGCACGCCGAGCTCCGGCGGGTGCTGGCGGATAACCGGAGGTTGGTCGAGGACCGGATTGCGCTGCAGCGGGAGCTCGGCGCGGCCAAGGAGGAGATTCACCGGATGAACCTTGTCATCGGGGATGTCCGCGCGGAGCATGAAATGCACTCGAGGGATTTCATCGAGAAGGGTATGAAGCTCGAGGCCGACCTTCGCGCGGCCGAGCCTTTGAAAAAGGAAGCTGCGCAGCTCCGCTCCGAAGTTCAGAAGCTAAATAACGTGAAGCAGGATCTCGCCGGGCAGGTTCAAACGCTGACGCAGGACGTTGCTAGATTGAAGGCTGAAAATAAGCAGATTTCTCTCTTGAGGGCGGAGATTGATGGTCTCAACCAGGAGCTCATGCATGCTAGGTTTGTATGCCTTCGCTTATGGCGTTCTGGCTGAAACCTGCTCTA
This sequence comes from Eucalyptus cloeziana, assembly GCA_014182715.1. Lineage (NCBI taxonomy): Eukaryota > Viridiplantae > Streptophyta > Magnoliopsida > Myrtales > Myrtaceae > Eucalyptus > Eucalyptus cloeziana. Next base: position 32,524,399 of record CM024643.1, read on the forward strand.
ATATGCAGTATATGGCTTGAAGTTCATTTGGTAGTTCCAACTTTATCAGATATTGAAAGAATAATTTATTTATGTAGATCTACTATCGAGTATGAGAGGAAAGCAAACATTGAATTGATGGAACAAAGACAGGCAATGGAGAATAATTTGGTTTCTATGGCGCGGGAGGTCGAGAAGCTGCGCGCCGAACTCACTGCTGGTGATGTCAGATCGTGGGGTGCTGGTACAGCATCCCGCCTTCCCTTTTAAGCGTCTTCTTTGATATGAGAACGTTTCTCTTCTTTGGTTGTCCTTGGCATGATTGTCGATGAATTAAAAAGTTTCCTAACAAAGTCAATTTGGTGCATTCCTTCATCGTATGATGCCACTTCTGCTTTTGCTGTTGTGTTTTGTGTATTTTTATCCAACACAATCCAACTGTCTCGGTTTGTGGTGCCTTCAGGTGGAGGACCATACGGGAGGAAATTTAACCCTGGGGAAGGGAGTTTTGCTGCACCATATGGGGATGGCTATGGTGTTCACCTGGTTTGTGACCAATAAATTGTCATTGCCCCATACATAATTGAACTTATAAAAATTACTTGTGGATATACAAGAAATTTCTGCATATTGCAGGGTTAAAGGTTGATAATTATATTTGCATCATTTAACATGCTGTCCCTGTGTTTGGCAGGGTTCTGGTAACGGTCCTCTTTATGGTCCTGGATCTGCTTCACGGGGAGGACATGACAAGCCTCGCATTAATCGTCGTTGAGAGTTGGACGGTGATTGTTGTAACTGAATATGCACGGCATGTCGTTTGCTGGGCAGTTGAATGAGTAAACGGGAGGGAAGGCACAAATTTATCAATTGGCACACCACATCAATAGTCTATGATCTGAATGCATCGTTAGTATCTTTAACTTTCTATCTAGGAATCTCATGTTACTGTTTTATAGTTTAAAAGGACATCAGTTATTGTTCCTTCATGTGTGTTTATGAGATAAATATGAATTCTCTGGAATCTGTGTAAACTCTCAATAATTGTTCAGTTTTAATGTTGCCTTTTTTTAAATGTCGGATATGCACCTTGGGTCTTCATGTACTACCTTTGCAGTGGAGGTCTAAGGTCTGATAAGCTGTGTATTTTGCAAACTCATTAGCTTGAAAAGTCTTATTGGTTGGTTGGTTTCTGTTGGGAACCTGTGTCTCACAAGTCAGTTGAGTGGGTGTGTATCTAACTTGCTGGATTTGGACATCCATAAGAAAAGGTGTCACAGAAATTGAAAGCTGTTTTGTCCAATATTATACCACTAAGTTGATAAGGAAGGAGGCAAAGTTTTCTCACTAAAGGCATTATTGTTCAAGATGCTGCAATCAGGGTCTCTGAAGATTCAAAATTTTCCTGGAGACCCATTTGTGGTTCTTATAGGGGATTTATCCAACTAATTGTTTACTTGACTGGCAAACAGTCTGACTTCTATCTAAAGAGGACTTTAGCTCTCTGTGGAGAGGTTTTTCTTGTAATGAAGAGCATGAGTCAATTAGCCAATAAGTTCTGGGGATCTGCAGGCTAAGAATGGCTTCAAGTGCCACTCTGTATATGATATAAGCATAAAAGCTTTTTGGATGTGCTTGTACCTGAATTCAACTTTTTAAGGGAGTTTATCTGGAATTCTGGTGCTAGTAGCAGATATGCTTTGCAGTTGAAAATTCTGATAGTTCGGTATTTTGTCAAATGGTATCATCGTTAGGAGATGCATCTCTGCAACTTTATTGCAAGGTTTGCACTAGTGGCTTACAAGTATGAGGTCTCAGTGTAAACTTTTTCCTATATGGTAAGAAACAAATGGAAAGGTTAGAACATGGTAAAGTGAAAGAACTAGTCAAGGTCTCTTGCCTTAATTTGAAGTGTTTTTCTCTTTGACCATTTTAGGTAGCTATTGGAGATTGCTTCATGCACATTGTGCATGGCATGCTTACTGGAGATGACTGTACTATGATTGACTATAGTGCAGAAGTTGTTAATTTTTTTTGTTTGTAATATCTACCAAAGGGAAGTTTAGTAAGCTCCAATTGAAGTTGGTACAAGAAGGGGTGGTGTCCCATTAAGCATGTGAACATTTTGGTACTTAAGTTGTTGAGGTTGTCTTGAATTGCTAATAGATTCGAGAACACTTCTTTGGTCAATGAATCATTAGTTGCATGAAGTTGGTGAGGATGCTTGTCGGGAACTGGCACATTTTGAGTTTTTCTCGCCTCATTTTGTCCATTGGAGATGGTGAAATAGATGATATCACCTTTTCTAGGATAACACTTTCCACTGGAGATGTTGAAGAGACAATGGTCCAGGTTTCTAATTAGGATTTCTGCTAGAGTTAGTTAATAGTGGGTTATGGTGGAGTTGCGAGAGTTCTACTTAAGCAAAGCTGGAGCATGCTGTGATCCAATGGGAGAAACAGGCAAGGATGGTCCGATACCCTGTGTATGCTTCTGTGCATGCTGAGCAGAGGAGGAGCTTCTGTTGTTGATTTTGGAACTCTGGATACTTGAGAAGAGCATCTAAGGCCATTATCATCCCCTTAGGATGTTTGGGCCACATTTATTGTGGCACCCCATCTAATTTGATTGCACCATATCCTTGTTCTTTCTTTTTCCCAAGACTCTACCTGGGCACATCAAAAGTTGCTTCTTTGTGGATTGAGGTGAACCTGCATTATCTACCGAAATGCTACAAACTGGATTGAATTCCACCTCCTATAGGCAAGTATTCTCTCTTGAACGTGGATGCCACAGACATGGATTTCGTACCCTAATGTTTTCAGATGATTCATGTTAGCTATTCATCTGCTGCTGCTTTGTCATCCTATGAGCTGTGTAATCCGTTCTCTTTTTGGTTGTGCGCCATATTTGATATGCTCCTGCTGGTCAGTTTTGTCATTCTACCAGTGTTTAAATGACATATGGGTAGAGATTAGGAGCTTTCAAGATTTCCTTGTAGGATGGTGCTTGGAAAGTAGTTTGGGAGTTGTGCATTTTGGGATGCTCCTAAGATGTTGTTGCTGGTCTGTTAGGCATGTAGATTTTAATTTCTAAACTTGGCTCTTGGCAGATAGATTCAATGGTCTTCTTATCTGAATAGCCTTGAGACTGTAATCGTTGCACAGAAGTGCATTAGAATTCTCAGTGTCAATACTGTACTAGACACTGAATGATGAAATATCCTCTGCTTCAGCACTTAATATTTGGCAATAAATGGAGGCCCTTGAGTGATTAACAATATTATGGTGGGTGGTGCACATTTGTGGAACTGTCAAATAGTTCTCCAAGATCATCTCTGGGAAGGAATTGTCCATAATTTGGCAGAAGCAAGACTTTTCTTTTGGCCAGCAGGCAGAAGCAAGATGAATAGGACCATTAATGTAGTAGGGTATGGCTTTAGGTTGAAATAGGTGATGCTCCTTTGGCTCTCGGTATGGGTTTTCTTTTTTTAATTGAGCAGATTGCATGGAAAATTGCTTCCAGCTATGAGGACAAAATATCTAAAGCTCCTATTATTGTAGTCTATATATGCCCATCTTTTGTATATATGTTTCTGGTGGAGTCACCATTTGCAGCAGCCTTTTTAGTAATGATAGGTGTCACATTACTTTTTCCCTAGATTTGAGTATCGGAGTCTCCTGAAATTCTTTTAGTGTTCAGAACCTCTGGAGAACAAGAATATTGTTACATTTAGGAACTCGCCTACCAGTGCTTCTTAGTCTTTCGTTTTATATTGGTATAGCTGCACGTATTTTGTGAATGAGACAATGTAATTAATCTACTACAAATTAGTTTGAAGTTTCTTCTAGAACCATGACTTCTCTTGTGGGTGAAACAGCATCTCATGACTGTCTCGTCCCTCTGTTTGAGCAAGATTGTAGCCTTTTTTGGGTCAGCATCAGCTTGAAGGTCTTGAGTTTTTCCTTCTAAATATATCAGAGGATTTGCCCTTTTCAGTATGGCTACTAGTTTCAGTATAAAAAAGAATGTGATCAGGTAGATCAAGCTGCATGGTTACATCGTTTCAGTCTCATCGAAAGTACTGAGGACTGCAGTTATCAGGCTTTTGGAACAGTCTTGTGTGCTTGTGGCTAAATGTTTGGACAAATAGCTTTTTCATGTGAATAGTCTGGATGTACCCTCATCCCGTTGACAGCTTCTGATGGTATATCTTTAGAAATGGAAGGTCATCAAGTTTTTTTATTTTTTATTTTTCATAGATAGTTTGCTGGGTAATATTAAAAGCTTTGATTATGAGTAGTGAAGTTTCACTAAATGCAAATGGTAGCATTAGCTTAGTGGCCTATGGTCCGTGGACAACTATCTACATAATACGCTTATCTTTGTTTGGCAAAAGCATTTGTAGTTTACTGCTGCTATCACCAGTAATATAGGTACACAAGCACCTCACTTAAGCAACGTGATCCAAGCTACAGCAGCACCTGGATTGATTATTCCAATTCAGGCTAGAATTGTTAGATTGCTTTGTAGTTACAATTTTGTACATGGTCTTTACATTCAATTTCTTTCTGTTGATACTTTCTTCTCTCTTTTAAGTGATATCTGTATTAGATATTTCAGTGATACTGGATGTGTTAATAATCTATTTGCTTATTTCTCCTAAAATTGTCTTGTGCATATTTGCAGATGGAGAGATTTTCTTGCGATGCCTGACTTGGAGGATGTCACATTTTTCTGCTGGGGAGCCCAATGGGTTGGATGTCCATCCAATGACTATAGGTTAGACCTGAACCAATTGAACTTGTGATAATTCATTTTCACTTTACACCCGTCATTGACAATAATAGGAAAATCCTATCTGATCTACAACCAGAAAGAAGTTGGTTAATGGAGGATGCCAATTTTTTAGTAGATCCTTTGTTCTTAGGAGCAGTGAAACTAGAAACATTTTTGTGGCAACTCTCCCTCCCTCTATTTCTCTCTCCTTATATGCATAGAAGATCGATGAATTTTGAGTGTGTGATGAAGACATTCCTATTCTGATAATTTGCATTCTTTAACTCGAGATGTATGATATCATTTGGTGCCTTGCCTTAGCATCTCAAATTTGCTCCTATAGTTGCTATATACTAATTACCTTGTTCTTTTCTTGAATTGTCACCTAAGACAAAATTCTATGGCTGATATCTTTTCGGTGCCTTATCCTCATTGTTTGTCTTCTTGTAAGAGTTGATATGGGGCAATTTCAAAGATTTGTCATCTTAATGCATCCTGATGTCTATCTGGTGTGCTTTCTTTTTCTAATTCGAGATTTTTTCTTTTTCTTGTTCAGTATAGTGGAAGACTTCGTTGGGACACCATTGCGCTGCTCGTGGACGGCATACACACTTAAAAAGTTGTTCATACTAGCAGAGGGCATCATATATTCAGATTCTTCATGGGTGAAATTGCCACATGAATACTGGTAGGATTGAGGCACAATGAGGTGCCTCCGAAGAGGCAATTTGATGAGGCAGTGATATGTTTTTGGTCTTCATTGCGAGATTGCAGCGACTGTGTTTTTGGCTGATACTTTCTCCTCGGTCACTGTCTATTTGTTCTCATTTTTCAAGTCGGAGAAATCTATGACTTGGAACTGTAATGGGAGTTACAACTTACTTATACCTTATAGAGGTGGCCATATGAGAATAATTAATGAAATGTTTAGCAATTCGCCCTCTAGGAGAGGACTGGACCTTCGCCGGTGGATGAGCATTTTTCACCTGTAATTTGTTGACGTTTCCAATTAGTTTAGACTCGAAACGCATCTATTGTGTTTTCTCTGAGTAACGAGATGAAATCCCGTATCATGCTGGAGAAATTCTCGTGCCGTGTTATTCAGCTCTGCAGACAGTCGGGATGAATATCCATCACGTAAATCACGGAGTCTCATGGTACTTTAGGGCAATCAACGTTGTAGTGTCCAGATTTGCATTGTCCGTAGAAACAAAAGGGGTGGCGTAGGAATGTCCAGGAGATGTTGTCAACCCCATGGCTGTGCCGTGTGGGAGTTGTTGCAGTTGAGTAAATAAAGAGACAACGAGGTTGGTCAAATAAAGTTCAATAACGCAATGCGAAGGTTGGTATAAGATAAGTTTGGCCATAAGAAGAATTTTACAAGATTTAGGACAGTATAAGCTGGGTTATGTTGTACAGTGGGGGAAGCTTCGAGAAATGCACGGGTCATGCATCAATTTCGCATGGATTATGTGACCGGCGATGAGTCTGATCCCCGAGTTGGACGAGAAATTGTCTGGGACCTGGTCTAAAATGGAGCTATGGATTGGAAAATTTGGGAGCGCAACAACTCGACCTGATCAACGTGCTCGATTCAAAATGCGTCCGTCATCTTGAAGTAGGGTATCATTCATGATTCACTTTACAAGTCGTTATCCGGCAAGATTATTGAACGGTCACGAGCTATTTCTATCATCAAACTGAAAGATTATTGCACTTCGAAGCTAATTGATGATCGAGGATTTTGCTATTGCTTTATCTTATTCCTCGGCATTTTTGGGCCAAAGATTTCTGCTGTAAATATTTTCGCACCACATATCTGATGAGATGAGGTCAGGTTTTACCTTTTTTCACCCAATTTTACCACAGGAAGTCTCTTTGACTTCCTTGTCCATTGCTATAAAAATACCATCTGTATCTTATCTTTTCCTCTCCAATGTACATTTGAATCTTTTATTCCATGTTATGTACGTACAATATCCACATTTGTCCCTACTTTCCCGGTCATGTCGTGAGTACAGGTGGAAGGAATATCGACCGCCTTCCTCTTACCGGAGTGTTGGTGTCGGGAAAGTGGCCGTCGCCCAAATCCCCGACACTGCCGTCTTGCTTTACGTTGATAGGGTACTTGACTAGGTGGACGCCTTCCATGTCCACCACTTCTTCACTGCTGTAGATCCTCCACATATCCTCTCCGATGGAGCGCATCCTCTCCACGCTTTGCAACGTCTGAGGTTCTTGAAACATCTCTTCGGCTTGCCTAGTGTGCTCGTACCAAAGCGACATACGGTACGCGTGTATATCTCCACGAGCCATCTGGTTTTCGCCGTCTTTCGTCTGGTAACACCCAATGGCGATCTCCGTGTCTCTTTGGCCAGCCATCGATCTTTGGTTTACATTTGCGGATCCAATCAAGAGGTAGGTATCATCCACTGCAAGATACAGAACCACCACCAGACTCTAAGATGGATATTTGCAGTTTAGGAAAAGCATGGTTATAAGACTTATTTTTCTCTATAAAGATCATCCTTTAAAATCACAAATCATTATGACATGAGCAACTATAGTTTTATTTGCCAGAAGGTTCCAATAATAATAAGTATAAGAAGAATTATCAGATGAATGAGTAGTGATACCTATCATGAGCTTGGAATGAACATAAACCATGAACCTCCTGTGCTTCTGAGCATTCCAATAGTGCGTCGCAGGTTGCGGAGGAGACTGAGGAGCCAACTCGCCTTCAACTTCTTCTTCTCTGTTTGCAAGGCAGAAGAAGTTCAAATAATCTCTCGGGTGCCCTGGTTCGCCGCTTTCTTGAATTGCTTCTCCGATCAACTTATACATCATTGCCATGGTTTGCCTAGTCCAATGTAATATGTCCTGCACCGGTTCGCTCTCAGGCATTCCTTCTGGCCACATTGGTATCACTATGTATACGGCGAATCTCTCTTTCGCTTTTATCTTGTTTGCCACCTTCAGCGCAATTTCGATCGGGATTAGATTTGAGCAACCACTGTTAGTGTCTCTCTCCCATAGATGGCAGCCACCTATGAAGTACTGGTTCTCAATGTATATAAACCTCTCGGCTCGCCTAATTGCTTTGACATAAGCTTCATGGATGCTTTTCTCCACAGTAACAGTTCTGAACATTTGGCTGGTCGATACATGGTCAATCGAACGGAAGATTTGCGCATTCCAATCCCGTTCGGCTGAAATGCTGCAAGTAGTTTCTGGAGCCAGATTCTCTATGGTAGTGGCGGGAACTAGCAGAGAAGGGTCGCATTGCTTGGTCCATCGCTGCTCGAAATTGGCCAGCACATCCCAAGCAGCCTTGCCCATGATACATGCATGAGTGTCGTGCCACGGTGCCCTTGGCCCGCCTTTTTGAAGGTTAGCTCCTGAAATGTTCGTTTGGTAAAAATCTTGGTGGTGGAGCTCCGTATTGAGTGTGCGAAACAAAGAATGTTCTTCCGTATCAAATCGGCCAGCACAGAGGTCTACCCCCCCTAGAAAACTCACAAGCTCGCGGTTGCTTGGATTATTGTGCATCGGCGCGTCGACTGTAACAGTCTTCTGGTGGTGAGTAAACAAAGTAGGGAAGTTGTTATTTAATCTAGGGCATAATCTGCACACAACTCCGGAGTTGCTAAAGTAATCGAGGGCATCTTCATCATGAGTGTCCATTACTCCCTTGTTCTTGATTATATGCAGTGATGTTGTGTCGTCCCAGAGCATAATTCTCACTGCTACACCTTCCTCGGCCTTTCGCTTCAGCAATTCGCCTAGACTAACTCCAAAAGCATGTGGAATGCTCGTTTCGGGGTTGCGGACCTGCAGAGGAAAAATGTCAAACTCCTGAAAGGTGCAGGGCACAAGGTGGCGTTCTATGTTTTCACTTACCAGAACCATGTTTGGGTTGAGAGACCAGCTTGCAATGTAAATCAGATGCTTTGCACCTTCAATGGCCTCGAAGATATCCTCCCAGAGCCTCCTCGGAGTCCACCAAAAGCCAAATGGAGGGTTGAACCCAGAGAGATGATGAACATCTTGATAAAGGGTGACTTGGCAATACGATCTCTGAGGGAATGTGGCATTCCTAAGGCCGCCGAATTTGCTGTTGGCCAGTATCTTTGACCAGCTCGGCTCTATCTCTGCTGGTTTGAACCACAGCATTAGCTGAATTTTCAATTTCTCATTCTGCTGACCATTTTCCATCTGAAGAGGCAAATCCCCATGAATCAAGCTAGCTTCATTTAGTAACTGATCTGCCTGTACTTGTATCTTTCCCAGGATTACACAGCTTGCTCTCATCGTGATGGTGATGACCGAATTGGATGGATGGGCACAGAGGATCTGAAATGTTTGATTCCATATGCGATCACATTCTTCGCTAGTCTTGGCTACTGTTTCATTGTTTATCTTGATTGTCACGAGGACGGGCCTTCCATATGCTAATAGACACTGCATACTTTGAAGTTTGAGAATTAAAAAAATGACGATCACTTAGCTAGGGATCAAACACACATCTCTCCAACCAGAAAATACAGCACCGCAATCATAACACACAAACAAAACCAGAAATTCTTCTGGGTGTCCCGAAAAATTCTTCCAATCCAACTGTTTAAAACATTTGCAGATAATAATGCAATTCAATCTAAGTTGCAGCTTTGATCACTATAAAGATTTGGGCAAAGAATTTGACCACCCTCTTTGTCTTGAACATCAACAACAATCCATGATAATCCAACTGAAGAGGAGGAAGAGCTTGTGCACAAGCTATGTTTCTATATGCCTATATGGCGAGTCACTAAGAATGTGGCCAAAAAAAAAAAAAAAAAAAAAAGCTTGGATTGCGCATCCACCTGCAATATTCATTTTCCTTTTTCTTTTCAGTTCATCATAACTGAGTGGATATATTTCTCGACTACCTGCAAGTAGTCGAGGCGCTAGGCTAGATGTGATTGATTTCATGCTCGAAAAATATTGTTTTCCACGACAGAAACCGTCAGCTGCTCCATGGTTGTAGCTTTTACATGGTGCACGTGAAGGGTACGGTTTATATGTTGGGATCTATAAAGCAGAAGCTTTGAATGCTAGGATCATAATCATCATGTGAGCAATGCGATTTGGTACGCGATATACTTACGCTGAGTGGGAAAACGGCGTATAAGTTGTCGCATGGAAGATGGTAGCCTCCAATGTCCCGTGAAGAAGCCTGTTCTTTCCCTCCATTCCTCAGGCCTGCAAAGTCGAGAGAGAGAGAGAGAGAGAGAGAGAGGTTGATTTCGGTCGACGCTGGACGCGAGAAAGAAAATGTCGCAAACAAACTCAGGTTGGAGAGATTGCTGTTGCGGTTTAAGAAGCAAAGAAAACCAAGAACGTAATGGAGTTGAAGCTGGACAGACGTGGAAGAAATCGCCATGTTTCTTTCTTACTTTCTTGGGGGCAACCCCACACACAAATGCTTTATCATCTGACTAAGTCTTTCACTTGCAGTCGAAGTTTCTCAAGCCCATTTCAAACCCTTGTTTTCAAAAACACAGAAAGATGGGGCGTCAATCCATTAGATAATGCCTGGTCAACTCAGAAATTGTTGTTGACCAGCAAGATTAATCGGATATGCTTCAGGACAAATGACAATATTCTTCATCTGTATACCACTTCTTGGAACTATCGAAGACTTGTTCGTATCCAGATCTGCATCTTTCCTAGAAATATGGCGTTGTCTTATTAGGATTGACGTGTGAAAAAAAGCCGACCGAAGCTTCTTTAATCATGTGTTTTATCCGTGTAATCAAGTATTTCCTGCCTTTCCTATCTCCGGATTGACATGAGAAAGCAATTATCACTTACATTCATAACAAATACCCACGTTCTTAATTGAGCTAACCATGTTAATCCCTTGCTTAGATCAGGGGCTCGCGAGTATTGGAGAGAGAAAACATAAATTATTCTATAATTAGGAAGCTAATTAAGGTTGGACGTAAAAGTAATCAAAGTTAGGTTATTGGCTTGGAAATTTGGATGAGCTTTGGTTTCCACTGAGGAAACGTAACAAATTCATATACCACAAGATACACTTTCGTTTTAGAGCTTCGTTTTGAAATAAATCTCACCGAATATATTTTCGAGTTGAATTTTGTTGGTTTACTTCTTTTCTGTCTTCTGAATAACGAATCTGCTAATTTGGAAACTCAAAATGAGCAATTTTTTGACTCGATCGCCCACCACCATATGACGATTTCGACGATTTGACCAGCTTAACAACGAAGTCAATCCATAGCTCGCAAGAAAAAATGCCTCATACATCGTGATGCAATATATAGAAAGTTGCCTCGGCGTCTCAATATTGCTATATAATCAATATTCTTCTCAAATGTTCGAGGAATAACGATGCTTGACTACATTGATATGAACCGCTCTTTCACTGTACATAAGAGAAAAATCTTAAAGTCAAGGGACAAAAGAGATGTCGAAGAATTACCGAAAGGGATTCGTGTGATATAATTATGTGATGACATGAGCTCTTCTGCTATTTCATAGACCATCCCCATATGATCTCCTCCTTGCCCTATCTCTCTCCCGCAAAGAAGTGTTCAATGCGTGCAGAGAGAGTTTTCTAGAGAACGCTTGCCCGGTTTCATCCAACAAAGGACCGCTGTGGTATTGCTGCTCGTCCCGGATTCTTCCACTATGGCTTCCGACATCAATCCCCGCAATCGACATGTAATCGCCGTCTATGTGCATGTCCCCTTCCAGGATCCGAAGCACCTTCTCGCAAAAAAGGGAGAAGAAACCGTTGAGCAAGTCTTTCCGAAACGACCAACAAAATATAATTCAAGCATCTGACTCCAACAATAGGCACTCCTGTTTAGTGTGTACCTACAGATGTTTTCTTACTGACGTGTGACGACAATTGGGCGTTTCATTGTTTTGTCAGAGTCTTTACCTGTGACATGCGAGGTCTTGACTCGGGATCCCGTCGAATACATAGTGATGCGGCATGGAGCATGCAATAAACCTCTCGCTCTGAAAATTGATCTCCTAAGCGAGGGTCAATCAATTCATGAATTGCATACTCTTCCAACAAAGGACGTGCCTGTAGACAAGATCAGTAGAATATAGAAAGAAAGACTCATGTTCCTGAAAATCGAAACTCAGACATGTTGGGGCTACATTGAAAATTTATTCGCATCATACCCACTCAGCTAAACACTGCTGGCCCTTGGGCCGATTAAGATCTACTGCTTTTCTTCCTGTCACCAGCTCGATCAAGACCACCCCAAATGAATACACATCAGCTTTTTCTGTGATATGGCCTGTTTGCGCATACTCTGGAGCCAAATACCTTCACAGGGGAAATTAACCAACTGAATTTCTCAAATATACGAATACTCAGCAGCAATGCCGGAAAATAGTGTTAAGACTAACCCAAAAGTTCCAAGTACTCGTGTTTCTACGCCGATATCTCCATCAGGTTGCCACCTTGCCAGTCCAAAATCACCGACCTAGCAAACAAGGCATTGAGATAAGGAATTTAACAATCCAGAAACATGCAAATCTATGATATTGGATATGCTTTTAATGTTCCCAGCACAAGCAGCACGCCTTATATGGTCAAGATGCTTTTGCAGATATGGATAGAAGATAAATTGAAGAATTTAGGGTGATGAATCAGTATGTCCGAGACTTCATAATCTGAACTTTGAATAACTATGAGGAGAACAGGTAAGTTTTCGTACCAAAGGTTCGAAATCATGAGTCAAAAGGATGTTGTTCGGCCGCATATCACGGTGGATAATGCAACCCACTCTACATTCTTCATGAAGATACCGTAGTCCTCGAGCAGCTCCAATGGCGATCTTTTGCCGTGATGACCATTCTAATGGCTCTCGTTGACAGCCTGATAGCAAAATCCTTTATTAGCTCAGACAATTTAAAGTTATTTATCACTCGTGTTTAGACTACATAGTTATGTCTAGTATAGAACTTCCTTTATCTCATGAGGCATGGCTCTGAACTACACGATATTTATATCTGAATATTTGACCAACATGAACTGAATTGCATCTACATTCTACACAAGTACTGTATTGACAACTTGAGATATTTTGCCAACTTCTTCGATATATGGCCCATCCTATATTGACGGTTGTTTATACAGAACATTCTATTTGATTTTATAATTCAACTGAAGAATAACCATCATGTACTCAAGCTTCATCTAGGCTCTAGATATGCCGCTGCTAACTTGCGCAAGAAGAAAAGAACGTTACCATAAAGGTGCGAATCCAATGAACCATTGCATATGTACTCATAAACCAATAGCCTTCTATGGTCCTCTATACAAAATCCAATCAGCATAACAACATTTCGGTGTTGAGCGCAGCTCAGGACCTCAACTTCTGAACAGAACTCTTGATCCCCCTGAGAACTAGCCAATTTGTGTTGCTTGACGGCAACCACCTGGCCATCTGGAAGTACCCCTCTATGCACAGATCCAAAACCTCCCTCTGCCAAGAAATTAGCCTTTGAAAATCCTCCAGTAGCAAGCTCGAGCTCAGCATAGCTAAACCATTTTGGAGGTTTACCAAAAACGGGGGCCTTGTGCTGGCATATGGAACACAATGGAGGGGGACCAGGAAGCGCGTGTCTGGATACTGAAGTTGCTTCTCTCACATTTCCATTGTATTCCAAATCATTCCTATGGTTTGGCACTCTCATATCAATTTTTCCATCCTGTTTTGGAAACTTATTTGGTGATGTCTTCACTACCAGCGTATGGGCCTTATTATTAGCTCTTACTCCTACAGAGTCTTCTTGAAAGCATCTTGAGGGTTGACAATGAGAACTAAGAACTTCTGCCATCCATGAATCAAATCTCAAGCTCGTTGAAGATAGCGATTGAGTTTCGCTGTCTGAGTCTGAAGTACATTGATCAAGATTCTTTGATTCTTCTATGGACATTAATTCTTGTTTCCTTATTTCTCTAGTCATTTCCGAGGTGAAAAATGGGGAAGTTGTTCCAGGATCAGAGCTGGACACTGATGATGTCCCCACTTCAGTATTGGTGAAGACCGTCCCTGATTCCGGACTACTACTTGGAGTCACTGCTGGCCCTCGGATAGAATTTGAAGCATCGCTATTGCAACTGTGATGCTTATCCAATGCTTGACCCATCTCAGAAGTCGATGCACCAGCATGTTCAGATTCCTTTTTCAGTGATCCCACCAGATTCAAGCGGAGGACCTTGGGTTGCGACCGCTTCATAACCACAATATTACACTGTAGCTCCTCTAGGCATTGTTTTTCCTCATGCTTCAGCTGTCTAAGAAAAACAGTAAGACCAACAAACCTCACTTATTAAAAGATGTTCTCCGGGGTCAAACAATTGGTCAGAAGCCCTACCTGTCAATATTGACAAGTTCTATGGTCTTTTGACTGAAAGAGTATGAAATAAATAACTTACTTGTCTAATACCACCCAACCAGCTTGAGCTTTCTTGGCCTCAGCAGCCACAGCCCCACAAGGAGATCCAGCAACAATCCTTATCTTGACATTTATCTGCGAAAAGCAGCAAAAGAAATCACATGACTAGGAGAGCAAACATGACTGAGCTATTATGTTCTATACATATGACAACCACCTTATTCGGATCATAGATATTATGGAGCTGAAGGATCATCTGGGAGCAGGAATCTGCAATATCACTTTTCTGCTCTGCACTAGATCCTGTGTAATTCTTCGAATTACCATTAGCACAGTCCCCAGCAAATCTTGGGAAACCCCACAATCTTATACCTGGTCGCAGCAAAAAAAGGACCATCAGCAGGTAAACGTGATTGTTGATAGGCAACATGGCAGAACCTAGGCTTAGGATAAATCAAGTCCAAGAATTTTGTCTTACTATCAAAATTTTGAAACTAATCATTGTAACAGATTGAATAATCTCAAAATTTAGACTGGGTATGTTTTAGGAAGGAAATTAGCTTCCGCAATTTGTTATTGTGTAGAACCTTGAAAAATATTCAAGGATGACATGACCATTTCTAAACCAAGTACTTCCGCGCTTGCTCAGAAGGGCCTCCCCAAGCAACCAGATGACTATCATGATCAAACGGTAAATAAAATCTAATTCATCAGAAACATGAAATTGCCATGACTCTCAGCCTCAACGAATAGCAGATTCACTGCTAAATTCCAACCCAGGCATCTAGATTTCCAAGATAAGAGCAAGATTTATACATTTTTCTCTGGCCAAAAAGCAACAGTGAGAAGTCAAATCTAACAAGCAGTGAGAATCTTGAAGCTTCAAAGTTTAAAACCATGAAACAAGTGAAAATCGTTTCTGGCTTGCCGTCCTCCTATGCAAGCTAACATCTTTCACCTCGCTCGCTAGGAGAGGATGTAGAACAAGAATTTGCAGAAAAGAAAGGGTATACCTGAATTTGGCTGAGGAACCACAACTAACAACAGTATGCAGTTCCCAGGTCGAACGACATGGGTCAGTGCCCACACGAGAGCAGTCCTAGGAATTTCTCTAGATGCCTTGACAGCAACAACCACGCTTTCCCCCACATCAGTCGTCTCCTTTTCCGGCTTGCCTTGCTTCTTCTGTTGACTCATTGCTAAAGAACTCAAAACCCGCCGTCCCAGAAGTTTATGAGTACCAAGAACTACGAAACCATGGCAGAATCGAAGTTTCTCTCAAGCATTTCCAAATCGGAAATACGCTCGTCGAAGCTTCTCCATCCGCAGCTCCTCATTGTCCCCGCAAATCGATATCTTCAAGCATCGTTCGGGTAATACTAAAGAAAATGGCCAAGGAATTCCTCGACAAGCTCAAACCAAGAAATGCGAAGAACCCGAGTACTCGGACTTCGGTTCAAACTGAAATGAACCTTCACCTTCTCCTTCGTCTGCAGAGAGATGACAGAGCAGCTGCGGAAGGCGTCAAGACATTGCCCGAATTAGACTCCACTGACTACAAAAAAACACCCGCAGTTTCTTTCGAGCCTCGGATCGCCAAACTCAAACAAGAACAGCTAAAAAAGAGTTCCTCTCTTCGGGAGCGCGGCACCCCAAATGACAGAAAACGTCAAACGGCAGCAATATCGATCAGCATTCGGTTTCCAAGCGAACTAAGAAAAGCTTTTCTGTCCGCCTCGGACAAGCCGAATCGAACCCCCCCACCGGTGGTCGAGGCCGAACTATACTATATAAATATATATCCTGCACCAAGTACGAGAACAGTGCATGGACAAGATCCTCCTCCTACACGATCCGTGAATATCGAAACGCTTGTCATGGGGAAGCAAGCAAGCTCTGCCGCGCAGTCAACACGGAAGCAATATGATATTCATCTCCTCTTCGGGTCCTCGGTCTCCTCGCCAATCAGAGTGAAACTTCCAGCGCGGACAAAACTAGTCGAGGAAGCGCACGGCGACCAATGCCCGTCGCCAGCGAAGTCCAGATCGCGAAGAAGATCACCAACTACGACCCTACCGCCAGATTCACGTGGAAGCTCAGTAGAGGCTCGAAGCTACGCACGCTGGTTCCGAAAATGGCGAGGAGAGAGAGAGAGAGAGAGGGGCGGGGGGAGGATGAAGATGAGCAGAGAAGAAGATATGGGCTGGGGAGACAGAGAGAGAGATAGTGATGGAAGAGCGCGAAAGTCAGTGTAAGAGTTGTTAAAAATGGAAATTGACTCACCTATAATTTCTGACTTGTTATAACTTTTCTAATACAATTTTTTTGAAAAAAAAATTAAATATAATATTCAGGTTACGAAATCGCGACATCTATAGTGTTGTTATCCAATTAAATATATGTCTCCAGTTGCTTTTCCGCTATGGGACCATGATGTTTTATGTCTTTAATTCACAATAAAGAGAATATTAAATGCTGCATATTATTAGGTGATTCGTAAGGTTTCAATGGGATCTTAAAAAAAAAAAAAAAATAAAATTTTTCATTGAGTTATTTAAGGGTCCATTTGTTTACGAAAAATATCACATTTTCATAAATTATTTTTCAAAAATTATTTTCCAAGAAATTATTTTCCAAAAAATGACCATATATTTTCTACGGTATTAAGTTGAAATAAACTTGAAATTTACTTGGAAAATATTTTTCCACTATTTGTTATTTAATTTGATTTTTTAGGAAAAATTACCAAAAAATTGAATTTTAATATTTTTAATTGACCAAAAAATTAAATTAAATTATATATATATTTAAAAAATTATATTTTCTTTCCTTTTCTTTTCCTTCCTCCTCCTTCCTTGGCCACCGCATGCCTCGATGATAGCTCGCTACCTAGTAGCCGACCAAGATGCAATCGCTAGATCCGGCAAGCTCGAGACTCGACTGATCTAAGCGAGCCGCGAGCTCGTCGGCCTTGGTGGAGCTTGGGCAAGTTCAAGCCTCACTCTCATTGGATTTGGCCTTGCCATACCGATGATTAGTCGAGGAAGAAGAAAAAGAAAAGAAAGGGAAGAAAAAGAAAAGGAAGAAAAAGAAATTAAAAACTCAATTTCTTTAAAAAGAAAAAAAGAAAAAGAAAACATAAAAATAAAGAAGGAGGAGGAGGAAAACAAAGAATGGAAAAATAAAAATAAAAAATAATTCGAATCGAAAAAAAAAAAAAAAAAGGAGGAGGAAGTGAGGGCTTGTAGGGGTGTGAGATAAAAGAAACTAAGTAAAAAAATATTTTTCATTTTTTAAAAGTGAAAAATATTTTCTCCTAGTTTAGAAGATTTTTTTTCCTTTCATGAAAAATATTTTCCTCAAATAATTTATTTTCCGAGAAACGAACGTCAGAAAATTCGAAAAACGTTTTCACATAAGTTATTTTTCATATGATGAATAGAGCTTTAATGGGAAATCCTAAATTCAATATCCAATCTAAAGAAAAATATTAGAATATTAGAATATTAAAATTTCGTTTATTTCGCAAAAAAATGTGATTGAAAAATAATTTTTCCTTAAAAATGATTGATTATAATGCTTACGAAGATGAATAAATGAAATATACTTTTATATTAAGATATAAATTACCGTTGATTTGTTAGTGATTAATTATTTCAAATGATACAATTTATTATTTTTAGAAAAATAAAAGTGCCTTAAATCAGAAAAGTGGGGAGCGACCCATGAGATCTCACGAATTTGAATCGTGGGAATCGAGATGGTCGCGAAAATCTGGATATCCGTTGCCAGAGACGGTGGTCACCACTCGGGCGTGCGCCTACAGTCGATAAAGCAAGGCCGATTTCAAAAGAAAAAGAAGACAAATTAGGATGTAATGATGGTCGTGTCGTCGACATGCAGCGATCGATCCAGACAGAGGCGTGATGATCGGTGATGATGACGCAGTTTTGTCTCGAGCGAGAGAGTCTGGCCCTGTTTGGTTCGGCTTTTTCAAATGGGCTTTCGGACTCGAAAGCCCCTTGGCCAAACGCAAACGCGTTTGGTTCGGTTTTGGGTGACTTTGGCGAAGATGCACCGATTCCAAATGCCGTGGCGCCTGGCAAAGGCCTGGCAGTCCTCGAATGATTTTGGCAAGTTGCATTTCGGGAATGCAAGTTCGAAATTACTGTTCATCTTCTCCGGAGAGGCCGATCGGAGGCCGACGATCGCCGGCCAAGGGGTCGCACGCCGGCGACCGCCGCCCGAGGGTCGCCCAAGTCCGGCGACCGTCGCCGGACCTCAGGCGACGCCTGGGTCGGGCGATTCAGGCCATTAGTGGCCTGAATCGCGCGACCCAGGCGGTCGCCTGAGGTCGCGCGACCTCAGGCGGCCGTCGCCTGGGTTCGCGCGACCCAGGCGACGGCCGCCTGGGTCGCGCGAACCCAGGCGACCGTCGCCTGGGTCGCGCGACCCCAGGCGACCAGGCGACGGCCGCCTGAGGCCGCGCGAACCCAGGCGACCGTCGCCTGGGTCGCGCGACCCCAGGCGACCAGGCGACGGCCGCCTGAGGCCGCGCGACCCCAGGCGACCGGCGCCTGGGGCGCGACCCAGGCGCCGGTCGCCTGGGGTCGCGCGACCCAGGCGGCCGTCGCCTGGGTCGCGCGACCTCAGGCGGCCGTCGCCTGGGGTCGCGCGGCCTCAGGCGGCCGTCGCCTGGGGTTGCCCGACCCCGGCGACGGTTCGGGGGCCAGATCCGGCCATCCGCCCGCCGGATCTGGCCCTCCGGCCGCCGGATCCGGCGGTCCGGCCACCGGATCCGGGCCAGACTTCAAAAAAAAAAATACAAATATTTTTTGTTTTTTTAATTTAATAAAAGTCATTTACATATGCAAATTTCACCAAACGGTATTTTGGCCAAAGTTGTATCTCAATGCAAATTTTACCAAACGATATTTGCATTTCTAAAACCCCTTCACCCAAAGGTATTTGCATTTCTGCAAATGCATTCCCCAAAAGCCGAACCAAACGGGCCCTCTGTCGTCCTCCCACTCCCAGACATGGGGCTCCAGTTTTCAGCGTCCGTAGGGGACCTGCAAATTTCATTGGACACGACAAATTCGGTAAAAAAAAAAAAACGATGAAAGAAACTGCGCAGCATACCGTGAATAATCCACCGGCGTTGACCGCCAGCATTATCCGGTCAAAGTTCTCCCCACCAGGTGCAATTATGTGACCGAGGGATTATGTTAATGAGTGTATGTGAGATTGTAGTCATCGAACATGTATTATGCATGCAAAGTCGGGTTTGACGGTCCGGACCCTGGAAAAGGAATTGCTTGTCGAGACCCCTTTGTTTTGCTCTTCAAGCCGATTGGGCTTGGATGGCCGTGTTGGGTTATTTATTGCGCGTTTGATAACGTTTTTGTTTTGAAAACAATTTTGAACGTAAATAATTTTTATTTTTATTTTTATTCTCGATAACAATTTCGAATATAAGAACGCGCTTAGAATCGCAAAAAATTTCTATTCCGGAATAGAAATGCGTTTGGTAAACTTATATAATTTTGTTATTTCTTTTATTTTTTTTTATTTTTTATTATATATTTTTATTTTTTCTTCTTTCTTCTTTCTTTTTCTTTGTTTTCCTTCTTTCTCTTTGTGGCCGGTCACCGACCACGGCGGCGGCCAACGGCCGACCCACCGCGAGGCTCGGCCTCACCTGGAAGAAGAAGAAGAAGAAGAAGAAGAAAAAAAAAATAGGAGAGAGAAAAATTGATTATCGAATTATTCCTAAACAAGAAACAACTTTTTTTCTACTTATTGTTTCTATTCCAAATTTGTTCCCGAGAACAAAAGTTTTACCAAACGCGTTTCTGTTCATTTTTTTTTCCTTGGAACAAAAGAACAAAAAGTTTTGTTTCGGAGAACAGAAACAAAAATAAACAAATAGACCCTTAACTTGGTATAATGTTTCTAATTTAGATAGGAAAGCCTTCGATGCACAAATTATGAAAAGAAATTATCTTTTGTTACAAAAAGGGTTAATACCACAAAAATGCTCAAATTGATAAATTTATGACAAAGTTATCCTAAATTAATTTATGAGTTATAAAAATCCCAAACTGATATACTCGCGATATATTTACCTTCTGTAAGCTTTCACCAAATTTTATAGTGAATTAACTTAACTAGATGGCACATGGCAACTTCATACTATCATTTTAACGGAAATTTGTCACGAATGTACTGGTTTGAGGCTTTTGATAATTAAAAAATTAGTTTGGATTTTTTGTGACTCAAAAATTAATTTGGGATAAGTTTATATTTACGTATAAATTTTAAAATTTTCATGATACTAATCCTTATAGAAAAAGTTGGGATTTGGATTTTAGCGAAGACAATTGTTAGGCGGGGTGGAGACAATGATGAATCACCGGTGGGAGAAGGGTGGTAAGCTCTCATTTTCTTGATGCAAGGACCATGGTTCTTTTCAACATCAATTTTTGGGACCATGGCTCGATATTTTAATTCCATGATCAAAGAGGACTCTTGGGTGGGGACCCATTTGGATCCGATTTTTGTCTTCCCCTTGTTACAATTTAGA
Source organism: Eucalyptus cloeziana (assembly GCA_014182715.1). NCBI lineage: Eukaryota > Viridiplantae > Streptophyta > Magnoliopsida > Myrtales > Myrtaceae > Eucalyptus > Eucalyptus cloeziana. The sequence goes on from CM024643.1 coordinate 32,545,172, forward strand.
GGTGACCATCTGATGAGTTCGGTCTAAATTGAGCCTTGAGATCGGACTTAATGATGATATTGTCTTAATTTGCACATTACGAAGACTATCTACAATGTCTTGACAGGATCGAGGAATTTGGCTCGAGGTGCACTGGTCCTATATTGGATATTATGATCAAATAAGCTTATTCAAACCGTCCAAATTGATCTCCAACCCTATTTGACTCGGACAAGCCCCGTGGGCATGCCACAATAACATGCAACAAACATTCATAGGCCCAGTTGCACCCTCTCATGGGTGTAAAAAGTGGATTTTAATCCATGGTCACTAACCACTGGGGGTTCGCCCCAGTGAGCACCCTTCCATATTGGAAGGGGGAGGTTGGGGTTAAATCCCCACCTTCTAGGATTGGGATGGGGAAATTTCATTTCGGGAGTGGGTTTTGACTCCCGCCCGCAAGGAGGCGTTGACAAAAGTCCGAGTGAGTGTTAGAGTAGGACTGACCAAAAAAATCTATGGTCACTATGTGTATGTTATTTAAAAATTGAATTTGTCTCGTCAAATCAAATCATTTGAAAGAATTTGATTAATATCACAAAAAACTATATAGTATATCTATAACAAACGAATGATAAAATTGCTATATGTCATCTAACTCGATAATTTGATAATAAAATTTAACAAAAATTAATGGGAAATAATTTTACACAAATGTATCGCGATATTAATCATTCTCAAATGACTTTTAATGAGTATTTCGAGATTATTTCTTCAATATCTAAATAAAATAAAATAAAATAAAATTTTAATTTGCATGTGAGAGGATCCTGTTCAAAAGATCGTAACAAAATCTTTTAGGTTGATTTAAGTACCCATGGCAACGTGATGAAATGTACGGCAGGTTCGGTGTCAGTGGAGAGACACGATCCCCTGGACGCGCCGCCCAACCTGCAGATGTCAGCCGCCTTAACGCCGTCGCGTGGCGTCGGCGCGTGTCGCGCACTTACTCCGACAAGCGGGTCTCACTCCCACGCACCTCTGCCCAAACGCCGAGGCAACTTGAATCGGCGGTGCCACGTTTCTCGACTTTTCTTTTGTCTCTAGTCCTAAACTTTTAAAATTCAGATCTGCGATGCTGTCAGTTGGTCCCCAACTTTTAAAAATCTCAATTTTAATCTCGTACTGAATTTTTTTTTTTGGTAAATAATTTCGTACCGAAGTTGGCCTCAGTAAAGTAATTTTTTCAGGCTGAAATAAATTAGCGGAACTTGAAAACCTCAAATTATTTCCAAGCTTTTCTAAAGAAAAATAGAGGGCTAGAAACCCATGTCACTATAAGGAGTGCATGACAAACTAGAATTTCTGTTCTAAAAACAATTTTTCTATTCAAGACTTGTTTCTGGAATAGAAATCCGTTTAATAAATTTATTCTAGAAATAGGTTTGGAATAGAAACAGAAGTAGAAATTTTATACTTCTCTATTTCTAGAATATAAATGAGAAATAAAAAATTTTCTTATTGTTCATCAATCGGTCCTTCATCTGTTTTGCCGACCACCGTCCGTCTGGCCATCAACCCCCGCCCGCGTCCAAAAGGAAGAAATTTTGTGTCGTTATTAAATGGTTATTTTTGCTTAGGGGTTGCATGAGAACATTTCTATTCCTAAGAATTTTTATTCTTTTGTTCCTCGGAACAAAAAAAAGAACAGAAACCCATTTAATAACGCCAAGTTGTTTTTTTATCCCCCGGAATAGAAAAGTTAGGCCGGGAATAGAAACGAGAAACAAAAAAAAAATTGCTTCTTGTCCTGAACAATTTCTAGAAATAAGTAAATTTTCATTTTTATTTTCGTTTTATTTCTCTCTTACCGTGGCCACCTCCAGCTGTCCAAAGCCACCGCTGACCGCCGCTCGTTGCCACTGCCGCCGTCAGTCGCCCGCCACCAATCCGTGAGCAATAATAAAAAACGAATAAATACAAAAAAGAATCGTTGCGTTACCAAACACATTTCTATTCTTTTTCTATTCAAAGAAAGTATAAATTTTGTGTAGTTATGGGTTTTTTTTACTCGAAATTATCTCCCGGAATAGAAATAGAAAAGAATTATTTGTGAAAAAAGAAAAACTCTTCCTTAGCCAAGAAATGTTGTCATGCGCACCTTTAAACTTTTCTAGAAATAGAAATAGATAAATCTATTTTTGTTCCAGAAACTATTTCTGGAATAGAATGGTTGTCATGCGCGTCCTAAGTGATCATCTCTCAAGTTGAGTCAATTTCTATCTACATGCCAAAAGAAATTAGCCGAACTTGAAAACCTAAAACTATTTCCAAGCTTTTTAAAGGAAAAATAGAGGGCTCGAACCCCATGTTAGTATGAGTGATTGGTTCTCGAGTTGGGCCGGTTTTGACCTAAAATCGGGAATCGAATCGGACTATCGATTGGTCTTGATTTGGTTTTGGAATTGGACATATTTATGGTTTTGACAATTTCTTTTTCTTTTCTTTTTAGAAGAAAATGAAAAAAAAAATTTGATTGGCGATTTGGTTCTATTCCCGATTCCCACGGGAATCAACAGTCCGATTCTTGGGTCAGTCTGGTTTCCTAGGACACCCCTACATGTGAGGTCCATCCTTGCTTTGGCTAAGATGGGCACAAGAGACGAAATCGGTCCTATCAAAGAGACATTAACTGTCGCAATAAATCGAGATTAGATGAAAGAAATTTCTACTAGTCTTCTTAAAGCTCGCATGCATGCAAAATAGAGAAGTTTAATAGGTCATGTTCCCAACACCCGAAATCGGATTGAAAATTGTGAGGCTGTCTTAACCCTAGATAAAATAATAATATGATGGTGGTACGCACGTCTAAAGAAGAATTGTTCCGTTCATTAGACCATCTAAACTCGTGTAAACTACACTAGTGGGATAAAACGGACAAAGAAGAAACCCTCGAGTTCATAACTCTCATGGCATTAAAAAAATTGTGGGAACTTGTCATCATCCAAGCCAAAAGCATCGAGCATTGCTCAACAAACAAACAAACGAACTCGAGTGACGATGAAGATAGAGATGGTTAGGGGCGTGCAGCCGAATCAGTTTGGCTCGAAAATTGATTGCAATCCATGTGATTCTTGGCTAGTTGTCGAAAGAGCCAATCCAACAACCTTGAATCAATGTAGAATCAATTTGGTGTCACGTCCAAGCTCAAAAGTGCCTATTCTAATTGAGAATTGAGGAAATCAGATCGATTCATACATTGAATTGGTTCTACTTTATCTCCAAACATAAAAAAATTTTGCACTCATAGAGAGTTGAAATATGGACTCCAATGCAAAATGAAACACTATGCCTGATGGGCTAGTTTGACCAAAGAACAGATCATAATCGACATAATTGACTATGTTCTAAGCTGGTTCCAAGGAAAATCTGACTTAGTTCTCAATATTGAGTACCTAATTGGTTCCTTATTCCAAGGGGAATCGAGAAAGAATCAACCCAACTAAATTCGCTTCCTTCCATAACCGATTTTGAATGATTTTCCTTTATATAAAAAAATTGTTGCTTTCCCAAAAAAGTAAAATTGAAAGCAAGAACAAGCCGCCAACGTCCACAGCATCCTATACATGTAACAACATAGGAGCTCAAAACCCATATAATCACTTCATCATGGGAAGTCCTTGGTTCTGAAAGACAACATTATGTAGCATGATAATCTTTTCAAATGTTCACGTACAAAAGGCTTGGCCGCTTCTCGGCTAGAGCTAGGAATTGGGCAGTAGCATTAAATGGGGAAGAAGTTTATTGAATTGGTGCACTACAATAAAAGGAAATTGAATGAAGGAGCTGATAATTTAAAATTTAACCTATCTTCGTGACTCTCTCGCTCACTCACTCTGTGCTTTCATCTCAGTTTGTTTATGACTTATAGAAGCATTTTAGCAATACGGGGTGGATTGAGTGTGAACTGTATATGAGATAGAATGGATATATCACTAAATGGATTAAAATATATTAAACGAGACAATTTGGATCAGATTTTTGTTTTTTTTTTGTGATCCACAACATTCCCTACCTGTTGCAACACCAGAGTCCAACACCCATATTATGTCGCATAATAATTTCTTTTTGGACTTTCACACACAAAAGGCTTGGCCGCTTCTTCTCTGCTAGAGCTGCCAATTGGGCAGCAGCATTAAATGGGGAGGAAGTCCAAGGAATAGGTGCAATACAATCGAAGGAAATTGAATGAAGGAGCTGAAAACTTAAATGTCCCTCCTTTCATTATTTCGATCAAAGCAAAGAAAAACGTTGGAAAGCAGCCTGTTTTCCTGCTCGCAGCTGGATTTCGCATTGAATGCGAGGATACGAGTGGTGCGATCTTTCGCTTTGGGATACTGACACAAGCCATTAGAGAGAGAATTAGCTTGACTTGTTCCCGTAGATGGTGGCACGTTTTAATCAAAAGGACCAAACTCTCCACACGTGTTCTCATTCCATTGCTCTCTTTTCTGTTTCTTTATTACGTCGACGCTGCTGTTTTCGAGGATCTATCTCCATTTTTTTTTTATTATAAATTCTCGTGCTGTATAATTTCCGCTAGCGTGCAAGACCTACCGAGACGATTGTAATCTCTCCAGGCCCGGCCAGATTGGGTTTGTGACTTCGTTTGAGGCCCGTTTGACCAAGCAGCTGAATGTGAACCGAACGAAGTAAGGGAAAGTCTCAGACTCCGATGTTCGATGTCGATGATTGGGATTTCACTATGGCAGATATCTGTCGATGTTAGAGCATTGGCGAGAGATCATTTCATCTCGACATAGTTTAAAGATCACAGCGCCGTATAGAGATATAAACAGGAGAACGACTTGGATAGTCCTTGAATCACCTATCTTATGTATATCCTTATAGAGATATAAACACACTTAGACACTTCATTAGTAACTATCCAGCAATTTCAGGAGAGTGGAGAGCATTAAACCATGTCCCAAAGCTGTCCTTTTTACATAGAGGTTAATGATTTCTTTTTTCTTTTTCATTTTTGGAATTTGAGTAGACATTGACATTTCTGGATCAAATTGCCTGAATTTGTCGATGTTAGAGCAATGGCGAGTGATCATTTCATCTCGACATCGTTTAAAGATCACTGCGCTGTTTGATGAAATAGGATGAAGGATTGGATTTACTTTGAGACATCCTCGAAAACCGGCACGATTGTCTTAGAATGACTTTCGAAAGAGAAGCTCATGTAAAGTTTAGCTATACAGGGAGGACTCTCCACTACATTGTTTCCTCCTGAGAAAAGGGAAGTGTCGAACTTCTATACGTCCGAGGGGCAGATGAAAATTATGTTCGGTGGGCGAGCCGGCATCCAAATTCGAGTTGAGAAAACGATTTTTTTTTTCTTAGAATCAAACTGCCTTTTCTTCAAGATGTTAATCTTTTGGGGGTCGTGCAGCAAATGAAATGATCATGACGCATGATTGCCACATTGCCAGTCAAAAACAAAGTTGTGGAAACTCCAGAAATGTTGTGAAGCAAACCGAGTTTCTAGGCATTGGGTTAAGAGAGCGTAAACAAGAAGGGACAGGGTCCCGATTCATGTGGGGGTCATGCGAGCTCTTGATCCAAGAAGAGTCGGGTTCAAATGAAGCTCGGATCAGCAGTCATTTGGGCCTTAGTGTAGCTTTAGTAAACAGTAAATGTTCCCTATCATCACGTGATGATTAAACAGCTTAGCTTGCGCCACAAACCTCGTGGTTTGCGTCCCAAGAATTGATACACGACATACCCGCCTCTTCAGGCAATGCCATCTCCGCCCCAAGTGCTTCCATTTGCTTTTCCTCTCCAGTTTTCTATATCATTTCAGGTTCCTCCTCCCAAAAACAACCTCTCGGGGAAGAGGTGGCCCCTCTGCCCGCGGCCCCATTCTCAGTGCTATTTCCTTTGCTTTCCTTGATCGCTCGCTCTCTTTTCGAGCACATTGTGTGGGTGAATGATTTTTGGCCATGTTGAAAAGGAAGTAGGTGACGGCATTGCTCGTATTTATGGTCTTGATGAAGTAATGGTGGGTGAGTTAGTAGAGTTTGAAGAGGGTACAATATGGATAGAAGGTGTTGAGAGACGTTAATGTAGGGAAAACTAAAGGAAAAGATAGTTAAAGCAATTCTTTCACCATAACATTTTTGTTTAAAGAGTTGAGAATAATAATACGGGAGAGAGAATGATGGAGTTTTTTGTATATTTCGATGTATATATTAATGAAGACTATATCAGCATATTTGTAGGCTTTATTAGATAATTATTTTAAGATAATATCTTAATTAAGATATTCATGATTATAGGGAGATATGCATGCAATATGTGTGCAACATCAGTGCAATATTGAAAGATATGGTAATTATCCTAGAGAATTCCCTAATCATCTTTGTCATAAATCATGTTGGTGATTGCAATATAATGTCGAGTTAGGTGAAAAGTAACAAAGCGTTAAAAAATAAGAGGGAGACTATGGAAATGGTATTTGGCATTGTAAATGGGTTTGAATTTGGGTTAACGATACAATTTAAGAGAACCCCGACTCGCCATATTTGGAATTTTTCTTCTGTGACGTGCGTTCTAGTATCTTTGTGCCCAAAGTCTCCTACCACCAAAACACACAGCGAAGAAGAAAAGCAGAACCTAGAAAACCACATCAGAAGCACCATATCTCATCCTAATATGCCTAATGGCAGAGTGCGGTAGCGAAAACTAAATCTCTCTCCATGGACACAACCTGCAAAACTCAATAGTTTCACCGCACACCAGGTGAATTTCAAGATGGCATGTTTGGCTGTTTTCAAAACCTTTTTGTGATGCTCTTAGGAGAAGGCGGAGAATGCTGAAACGAACGGAGGCTTTCCTTGTCAACAAGGAAACCATGAAAAGCATGAGACCGAATTTCCTGCATAACATGGAAAAGTAGGCTTGGCGAGTCGGCGACCAATACAAAGTCGGATATATATCTTTGATGATCGTCTTAAAATTAGTGCAATGTTTGTGTTCTTAAAATAAGAAATCTCAACCTTTAACGTGTATATAATTGCTAACTCAGTGTAAAAGATGAAACTCAGACCATTGATAAAAACAAGACAAGAACCATTCGCGTAATTTATGTTTATTAAAGTTATTCGATTAATTACGCTAAACAGTAGAACGAGTTAAATAGTCCTTGCATTAGTAACTATCCAGCAATTTCAGGAGAGTGAAGTGGATCGAACCATCTCTTAGAGCTGTCCTCTTTAGAGTTTAATTATTTTTCTTCATTTTTCCTTTTTGTAATTTGTAATTTGAGTAGACATTTTACATTTCTCAATTTCTCTGTTTCTCTGTTCCTCGGAACAGATTTGAAAACATAAATCCGTTTAGTAACGCAATTTGATTTCTCTATTTTTGAAACAGATTTCTATTCCGAAATAGAGAAATCGAAGAAATCGAAGCTGAAATTTTTAACTTCTCGGTTTCGAAATAGAAATAGAAATAATTTTTTTTTCTCAACTTTTCAATTTAGTCCAAAATATTTTAGATCACTAATATTGAAATAGAAATAGAAATAGTTAATTTAGTCCAAAATATTTTAATGATTTTTTTAAATAATCATTTCAATCAATGTTGATTAAAAATCTTAACCATTGGGCTAGATGGTGGGAATTGAATGAACAATGCTTCATTTGTTGCATGCAAGAGATTTCACGCATGGTAATAGTCAACTTGCCATATTCATATCTAACGAGTCTTTCTTCACCTACTCATTTATCTGGCTAACTATTTTTTTAATCATAAACTTCATATTGAGGCGGTAAAAATGGGTCAAATCATTAGGGTTTCATCCGATTTTTAATAAGGAATCTGTTGTTCTTGTAAGAGTGTTGATGAAAATACAGATTTTGATAATAAATTTTTAAATAATCCTAGTGTTGATAATTTTGAAAAAAATTGGTGACGATTTTTAACATGGTGAGGATTTTTTAACAAAATTTGGAAAGAAATTGGAATTAGACTTGAAGTTAGGATTTTTTTTTTTTTTCTAGGAGATTAGACTATTATAATCATGGTTATCATTAGACTTATTTGATTAATGTGAAATCAATTTCGACAAAAACATAACGACATATTCACTACAATTGAATTTCAATTGATTTTTTTTTTTGCCATGTTGTTTATTTTTCGAAAGAAAATATTACGTAATAGGAAACGTAAGCACGTATAATAGGAAATTTCATGAAATTGTATTTTCAACTTTTGTAATGTATTAGTATTATTTCGACTATTATTTTGTATTTGAGGATTTCCTATGTTTTTTAGTATTATTTCGACTATTATTTTGTATTTGAGGATTTTCAATGTTGTTATCTAATCAATTTCTATTCCTAGAAATATAAATTTTATTCTGTTATCAAACGGTTTCTATTCCGAAATAGAAATTTTGAGTCGTTATCAAACGAGTTTCTCTGTTCAAAAACTTGTCCGAAGAATAGAAATTGAGAAATTGATTTAATTGCCACAAATCAATTTAAGGAGCAAGAAATTTTGTCAATGCGCACCCCGAGATATTTCTGGAATCAAATTGCCTCTTCTCAAGACGTTCGTGTTTTTGGTCCTACAGCGAGTGAACTGGTCGTGATACATGATTGTCACTTTGCTACTCTTGGCACAAGAAAGAGGATTCAATCATATATCTGTTGGTCAAAACCAGGGAGAATTGTCCAAAAAGTCCTAAACCTATTGCACTTTTGCCAATTGAGTCCTAAACCTTTTAACTTTACCAATTGAGTCCTAAACCTTTTAACTTTACCAATTGAGTTCTAAACATTTTCACTTTTTACCGATTCAGTCCATTCGGCCAATTTTGGCCGAAAAATGTTGACGTGGATGCGTGGATGTGTAGATGGCACTGCGCCGACGTGAACACTTTTTAATAATATTTTAAAATTTTTTTGAATTTTTTGAATGATGATGATGATGATGATGATGATGATGATGATGATGATGATGATTATTATTATTATTATTATTATTATTATTATTATTATTATTATTATTATTATTATTATTATTATTTATTATTTTTTTTTTTTGGCTTTCTTGGCCTTTTCGGTGGCCGGCCACCGACCATAGGCGACGGTTGGCCATCAGCCATAGCTAGCCGGCTGGCCTTGCATGCCACAGGCGAGGCTCGATCGAGCGAGGAGGAGTCTTGACGAGGGAGCCTCGGTGAGGGGAGCCCTTGCCCCCGGCGGGGGTGGCCTTGTCGAGCATCGACTAGGCAACGGCGACGCCCGGGAGGGTGAGGGCGGCCTCGCCCGGTCGAGCGTTGCCTCGCCCAAACCAGATCTGGTGAGGCCAGCCCTCACCCTTGGCCGGGCGACGAGCAAGAGGGGCGAGGGTCGGCCTCGCCATATCTGGTTTGGGTGAGGCCAATGCTTGCCTGGGCAAGGGCGAGCCTTGGTGAGGGCTCCCCTTGCCAGATTTGGTGACGCCGGCCCTCGCGTAGGCGACCCTTGCCGGGCTGCGCCTAGGTGAGGGCTCCTCCTCGCTCGGCCGAGCCTTGCCTGTGGTGGGCGAGGCCCACCGGCTGGCTGTGGTCGGTGGCTAGCCATTGCTTGTGATCGGTGGCCAGCCACCGGAAAAGGCCAAGAAAACCAAAAAAAAAAAAAGAAAAGAAAAGAAAAAATGGGAAAAAACAGAAAAATAATAATAAAATTCAAAAAAATATTAAAATATTATGCAAAATTGTCCACATCAGTGTTGGCAGTCCTACGTGGCACCGCTGGCATCCATGTCAACATTTTCTGGCCAATTTTGGCCGGATGGACTGAATCGGCAAGAAGTGAAAATGTTTAGGAGTCAATTGACAAAGTTAAAAGGTTTATGACTGAATTGGTAAAAGTGTAATAGGTTTAGAATTTTTTGGACAATTCTCCCGTCAAAACCAACGTTCAAATAGTAGCAATCGTTGCTATCCCAAAGGGTAGCGATTATTTTATTTTATTTTATATTTGGTAGAAGAAGGGTAGCGATTATTGCTTTCAAAAGATGGAAAAAAATAAATTATACGCGAAAAAGAAGGAACAAGAGACGATAATAATTCAAACTAGGTATATGGTCCAAAGAGAGCACCCGGTTAAATTAAATTGAAAAGCCCACAACACACACACACATATATATTTACTTGATCATTTTGACAGCGTGCCAAAGATGTCTTCGTATATAGTGTTCAATAAGCGGTCTATGCGTAGAAGAGTTTATCGAAATATGATTCTAATAATTTTTTTTCTTGAACAGCCTAATATGATTGCTTCTATTAAGTACTTGGCCCTGCCTGGTGGAAAAGAAATGACATATAATATATTCTTCTCTTATTGGTGCTAGTTAATGGAAGAAATGTATTAATGAAAACTTGCAGAAATTTTTACAGATGTTGCGAAGAAAACCGAATTAGGAAATACTAAGCACGAATCTTGGAATGGGGTTAAAAGCCTAAGGACAAAAGAAGTTGTCCCTATCAATTGATGTTTGACACCAGTTTTGTTCCCTATCATCACATGATTGAATAGCTTAGCTTATGGTTTTCGTCCCAAGCATAATAATGATGTAAATGGGAAGCCATTCTTTCTGCTTTTTCCTAATGATAGCCAACCAATACATATTGATGTCAAGAAATATTGATTGGTCAAGAATGTGTGTATTTGGTAGGACTGGTGATTCATGGCATGTGTCGAATTCAAGTCATGAGTTTGTGTAGTTAAACGGTGTAATTTTGTTGAGGTTTTTTTAAATATTGTTGTGTTACTTATTTGTACTAGTTTGTCTCGCTCTGCTTTTTGCTTAAAATTAGCTTTCACAAGTATATGATATTGTGCTAACGTGTTGAAACTTGATGGCTCATAATCTTTAATTTTGCTCGACAAACCAAATAGATTAGATTTAAAAAAATAAACGTGAAGCGTTTAACAAAGAATTTCACGGGGCATTGAAGCGTTTTTAATAAAGGAGCATGAAGCTCCGTAAGCACAAATCTGTTGAAAATGAATGGATCAACAACGAACAATAGTTGCTAGTAATTTCATGTTATTCGAGACGGAAAATCTTGCTAGAGCAAAAATCGACGGCTGTAACACATTGAGAAACTTTGCAGAAAATGGAAAAATCATAAAATGATTTTTACTTTGATATTGAATTCTTTGTTGGATTTATTTCGACCATGTAGACTGTTAGTTTAATTTAATTTCTTTCATGTAAGGCCCATTAAAATTATTCTAATATCTTTAGGCCCAGATATATTTGGTTTATTAATTTCTATTGAGGCCCATTTGACTATGGAGCGCATTTGAACGAAGAAAGAAAATCTCAAGAGTCCAATGTTCGACATTGATTATTGATATTTCACCATGGCAAATATTATCAATGTTGAGCATTGGTTAGTAATCATTTTATCTCTAAATAGATTAAAAATCATGTCATAATTAGGTACTTGCCACCATTTTGATGAAATAGGATGGAGGGTCGAATTTTCTTTGCATCACTTATTTTAAGTACTGACTTCTTCAAAAGCCAATTCTATTATTTTATAACAACTTTCGGATGAGAAGGTTAGCGATACAAGGACGATGATATATACCCTTTTGTTTTATACTAAGAAAAGGAGAGTGTCGGACTTAACAAGAGCATTAAATTTATTATTTTCATTGAACTTAAAGGGAAGCTCGAATTGGTAGTCATTTGGCCCGTAGTTTAGCTTTAATAGTAGTACTATTCCCTATCATCGCATGATTAAATAGCTTAGCTTTTGGTTTGCGTTTCAAAGAACGATAGACAATATTAAAAGGCAAGTCTTGCTTTGTCATTTTTCTTATGATAGCCAAACAAATCTACAAATGGTTCGAGAAATCATATCGGGTGCATTAGATATTTGGAGATCCTCATGTTAAAATATCGACCATTCATGGTGGCATGTGTTTGGTTGGATTGTCAATTCGTGATCACATGTCGAATTTAGGGTATGAATTCGTGCAGTTGGGGATGTGACGTATGTAAAGATTATATTTATATTTTTAATTGTTGTCGATTTGTCTGGCTCTTATGTTTGTCAATACGCGCTTCAACAATACATATATCGAGCCGACGCATTAAAAATTGACAGCTCAATCTTTAATTTTAATTGACAAACCAACATTCCCTTTTTCCATTGGCTAAATGCCGTTGAAAGTGGAGATCAAATTTATATAAGTAGCGTCCCACGGCAAGGAACTTTAGTCGAATTTTTGTTGACAAATGGCAGAGTAAAGAATGAAGAAAACGGAGGAGTCAAAGTTTGCAATGATCATGCTTTTTCGCACATCGTTAAGGCGTCCCGCTTTCACGTTCCCATCATTACTTCATGATATCGACAACGTTAAAGCGGTCGAAATCTTACTAGTTGGAAAAAATTCTTTGACTATGTTCTGGCATGTAATCTGGACTTTAGGGAATCAAAAGGATTTTTTTTTTTTTTTTTTTTTAACTATGGAATGATTTTTAAAAAGATAATAACTAAGGAAAATTGTTGATTATATGATTGTCAATGTTATTATTGCTTAAGGAATATTAAAAAAAAAAAAAGAGGACAATCACTTACTTATAGAGCTTTCAATTTGCAATCTGTGAGAGAGTTTAAGATCATGGAGGTAAATTATTAAAGATAGGGAAAAAAAAAAGATTTACATGGATGCCTTTGTTCCATTGAAAATTTCATGATAAAGGAAAATATTTTTCATAAACATTATTTTCAAGGAAAATTGTTAGTTTTCATTTGTTTTGATTTATAGGGAAAGTGATTTCCTTCTTACTAAAAGGAGAAGTCGTTTCTCCTCAATTTAAATTTGTTACTTTCAGTCTATCGAAAACGTTCTCCATTTCGGTTAGTTTGCCATCATTCAAATACTGGAAAGTTGGAAAAATAATTTCCAAGAAATAGTTTTCCTTCAAACAAATGGACCCTAAATTCAAATTGATTATGATTGTCCATGGAAAGTTACGAACGTTTGAACATTCAAACCTTATGAGACTTTTATAGGAGTATTATTACATGTGAAGGATGGTTGCTAAGTTCTCATTTGTATATACATATTTATTGAGGATAATTCTAAGCGTGATTACCATCATTTACGAAAATTTGAGCTATCTTACCATGTTATTGCCCATTCCAAGATTCCTGCTTCGTTATTGCCACAACATTTCTGAAAAAATTTCTACAAGTTGTTCATAAATATATTTCTCCCATTAGCTAGCACCAATAAGGAAAAAGGAAAATAATATATGTCTGTTTTCTTTCCACAAGACAGGGTGAAGTCCTTAACCATTAGAAGCATTTTTATTAGGTAATGATGAAATCGAAGGAGTTAAAAAAGAAAAAAGGTGTATACTAACTCTCCTACATGCATAGCCCGCTTATCGAACACTGTATATGCAAACATTGTCGCTACAAAAAGAAAAAGAAAAACATTTCCTAGCACAATGAAGCCATGAAATTTAATGATTATTGCTTCTTGTCCCTTCCTTTTTTGCAAATTATTTGTATTTTTTCCCATTTTTAAGAAAGCAATAGCCACTACTCTTCGGGGTATGAACAGTGGCTGCTTTTTTTTTTTTTTTTTTTGGGTTCTAGAACAATGGCTACTATTTGAACGTCTGTTTTGACTGACTGAAAAATAATTAAATCCTATTTCTTGCAACCATGAGTAGCAAGGTGGCGATTATGTGTCATGATCACCTCATTCGCTGTAGGACCAAAAACAATAAACATCTTGAGAAAGAGGCAGTTTTGTCCTAGAAATGTCAGTATCCACTAAAATTCCTATTCTCCTGGGAAAATCCCAAAAGAGAAAATCATCAGGCTTTCGGTGAATTGGAGAATTACAGCGTTTGGACATGGTTCGATGTTCTCCACTCTCCTGAAATTGGTGGCCACTTTTAGTTCAAATTGGCCCTGGATTGCCCTTCAAGTTCATCCACCTAACTTCCACTCATTTGAGCTTTCCCTATGGACATAAGTTGAAGAGGTACTTCACACTTTAGCTAGTGGTGACCTCCACATTCTTTTCGTTTGATTGCCACTTTCAAGCATAGATAGACACAAATTAATCACATGAGACTTACTGTACTAATCTACTGTCAAATTGTGTTTATAAGATAGGTGTTTTGTGGATCATCAAACTCATTATCGTGTCACTATAATTGAACAAGTAACTTTAATAGACAAGGATCCCTCGAATAGTTCTCGCCTTGTTATCCTCAGTGGTCTAAACATAGATGCTGTAGGTTGAAATCTCTCACCTAAGATAACACCATTGCGCCTAATCATAAGACGACCTTCTAGGATATATAGCTGACTCTATATTAGTTGCCAGCACACCAAACCCATCTTTCCATTTGATGCAATAAAGATCGTAGTCATGCTTTTCATTTGCCCTCGAACATACATTAGTTCAAAAGTTTCCTTTCTTCGCGAAAAGCAAAAGGGTATATCGTCCTCCTTGTATCGATTAACTTTACATACACTTTTCATCTGAAAGTCAGTATAAAATAATTACGTGAGCTAGTATTGTCTACAACTGAAACAAGCGTTCAAAGAAAATCCAAACCTTCGTCCTATTTTATCAAACGGTAGCAAGTATCTGATTTTGACATAATTTCTAATCATCAATGCCCAGCACTGACAACATTTTCCCGTTCAATTGCACACCATAGTCAAATGGGCCCGAAAAGACATTGTATTGCGTAAAAATTATAAAACCAATCTAACTGGGCTGCTGGAATTGAGCTTCTGATTATAATTGGAATTATGGCAGAATTCATCAGATTTGAGTATACTAGACTTCGACATCTTGTTCTCCATCATCTTTGTGATAGCTGCTGGAATTGAGCTTCTGGCTGTAAGTGGAATTATGGCCTCCATCACATGGCAAGTTCTCATCGTTGCGACTTTTGCAATGATTGCTGCAAAATATGTTCAGGTGATTTTCCAAGTCTAGACCTTTTGAATTTGTCTATATCCTTTGATCAAGAAGGGCTAACCGTATTCTGTCTTAGATTAAAAAGGCATATCACTTGGCATCAGTGGCGAATGGATTAGAATCAATGGAACCACAAAAGCTTCCCTCGTGAAGAGACATCCCTAGGTGTGGTCACCATTAGAGCTTTAACACGGTAGACATTTTTCTGCAATTTCCTGAAACTCGTGGATGCAGATGCGAAACTCTTTTTCCACTCCAATGCACTAATGGAGTGGCTAGTTTTGAGAGTAGAAGCACTTCAGAACCTGACGCTGCTCACTGCTGCTCTTCTTCTGGTTCTACTTGCTAAGGGATATGTGCTCCAGGTCACTGCAAATTTACATGACATTTGTGAGAACTCACTAAATTGTCGAAAGTTGAAATTAAATTTGCTTATCCTGGTCTTGCAGGGCTTGTGGGGCTATCTCTTTCTTATGCTTTTACTTTGACGGGTGCACATGTTCTTGTGACCCGGTGGCATTACTACTTTTCAAATTACATCATCTTGGTCGAGCGGATCAAACAGTTCATGCACATACCATCTGAGCCTGAAGGGGTCTTGGAGAATCATAGGCCACCGTCTTCATGGCCATCAAAGGGTCAGATTGAGCAGGAAGAACTAAAGGTACAAATTGCATTAAAGGAGAACAACTTTTTTCAGGTCGCTAATAGGAGTTCCTACTTGGTTTCAGCTAAGGTACCGTCCCAACACACCGCTTGTGCTGAAGGGAATCACTTGCACATTCAAAGAAGGAAGCAGAGTCGGCGTTGTCGGAAGAACAGGAAGTGGGAAATTGACTCTGATCACTGCATTATTTCAATTAGTCGAGCCAGCAAGCCGGAAGATCTACATTGACGGGCTAGATATTACTTCCATTGGATTGAAGGACTTGAGGATGAAGCTCAGCATCATCCCTCAAGAATCCACTTTGTTCAGAGGCGGTGTTAGGACTAACATTGACCCTCTTGGGCTTTACTCTGACCATGAGATTTGGACGGTAATATGCACAAAAGTGCCCATTTTTGGATTTCAATCTTCATAATATGCCTCCCAATTAGATCATCTTTTTCATGGATGTGGCGCACCAACCCTCTTATCATTTCATGATCTGTAGGCTCTGGAAAAATGTCAACTCAAGGCCACAATTAGCAGCCTTCCGGATCAGCTCGATTCTTCCGGTGAGTATCGTGTGTTACATTACATGTCAAACTCTAGTCACAGCTTGAAAGTCACTAAAATCCTACTCAGATCCGACAATAATTGCTTGTAGCTATGCAACAGTACTTTACACTACATGCATGTGCCAATATCATCAGACATTCAATCAAAATGACTTGAATCTTTTTTATGCTAATGGGAATGCGAACCACTTGTTCAAATTTCAAACAGTGAGTGATGAAGGAGAGAATTGGAGTGCTGGGCAGAGGCAGCTAACTTGCTTGGGAAGAGTTCTATTGAGGAGGAACAGAATCCTAGCTCTTGATGAAGCCACTGCTTCGATTGATTCAGCAACTGATGCTGTTCTTCAGAGGATAATCAGGCGAGATTTCTCAGATTGCACTGTGATCACTCTGACTCACAGAGTCCCCACTGTCATAGATAGTGACATGGTCATGGTCCTCTCTTACGGTAAGTTTCTAACCATCCTCCGCATCTACAATTTCTCTCAGGATACAAATACTTTTTCATTTTCTTTTTGTAATTATAGTTTACGATACACTTTAAGAGTTAAAACAAATCTGTCTCATTGTAACTTGCGAAGGAAAGTTTAATGCTACATGGATTGGGATTGCGGAAAACATATTTAAAGATCAGACCATGCTAAGCCGATGATTTTCCAGTTATCCGTGGAGCAATTAAGCAAAAATTGCTATTGCAAATATTACTATGATGGGAAGTCCTAAAAGGAGTCTTTTTATAGATTACTCAATCAGTTACAATATAATGACTTTTATCTGACACGTTGGCTGTGTGAAAAAAATCATTACACGGGCAAGATATTTTAAATGTTGTGACTATATCTATTCCATTAGTAAAAATATCTTACACTGGTGTTTTTTGCTTGTGTTTTTTTAGGAAATCCAGTGGAGTATGAGGAGCCCACAAGTACGATGGAGACTGATCAACTCCTACTTCTACAAGCTGGTAGCTGAATACTGGTCAAGTTGCAGGAGAAGCTTCTACCACAATTTTGGCAAATATCACTGCTAAGGCACTCTTATTTATTATCAATTAGATAATTAATTTTCCTCTGCGCCTTTAATGTAATATCTTTATAATAAAGTGCATCGCAATGTTAGTCGATGGTATTATATGATAATAAGAAACGAGATGATGGAATCAAAAGCTAAGTTACAAGGAATTGATCTACCGTGCATAATGTGCACGAAAGTTGTATTTAGTATATAAAGATTAATCTACAGAAGTTGATATATGAGATCATATGAAATACTCTAGAGTTAGGTATTGAAATAATCCGAACACATTCACTCTTCCATTGTCTGCTGTGAAGTCACGGATTGTGCGTGCGGGCGTGATCATAATCTGTTCTCAAAGCCAAACTAAATATTGCAAAAGTACTATAGAATACGTGATAATCTTTAATAGTCTTAATCTTCACGGGTAAATCTTAAATGGCGCTAAATACTGGGCAAAAAAAACCCGCTCAAGAAAGCCAATCACACTAATATTCTCTTACGGAAGCTTAGAACATCCTCATTGAATGTATTCCAGGAAAATGATCTATTGTCTTCTTAATAGAAGAAAAAAGCCAATCACAAATATCACATTACAATTTATGGGGAGCAGTGAATTTTTTTTTTTTTTTTATTTTTTATTTTTATGGGGAGCAATAAAAATGTAAAACGTGCTCATACAAATAGAAATATTCACATCTCCAAAGTCATATGGCCGGCAATATCACTCGATTCAATCAACTTTAGAATTTAGAAGGAACTATAATGATTTATCGAAACCCTTAAGAGTCCCCAACCTCGACATATTAACGAGAAGATGACATATCTAGCTATCTCAAGTCAATTGTGGAGGCAGCCCTTAGGCAATAACTTGTAGTTATATATGTATATGTATATATATAAAGTAGTAGCATACCCAAAAGCGATTACAGACGCTATTTTTTAATTTGTTTAAAATGGGACTATGTATTTTCATATAAATCGCTGCTTAAATTGTATCCTATCTCATATAAATTTTGCTATTTTGGATATAATAAAGGTAAAATTTTGAGTCATATCGGACTAGATAACAGTCAGAAAATTCCTAATTGTCGCTGGTATATCACGTAAGGATGTTTCACATTGTAGTATTGATAGAAAATAATGAAAAAAATTACTTTGCTGTATTCGTGTTTAATTATTTCGTTATTGCTATTTTCGACCATCCATTGCTTGTTGGAAGGTGAATCGGAAATGATAGAAAAATTGCGCACTGTGTATTTGATTGAGAAATTTAGTAATTGCCACAAATAAGATACTTAGAGATTGATTTGTCTGCCTTAAAAACCTATCTGGTCGCCTTCTTTGAAATTATTTGCTTATAAGAATCATATAACCCATGAGAAACCCATTATTAAGTAGGCAAATTTATGGATTAGAAGTATACTTATAATTACATGGGGCACGATCAAATGTTTTTGTTTATTTTAAATGAAATGAAAAAATACGTTCTAAGAATTTTGAATAAGGGTACTTTATATCTGGCCAAGCACATTGAAATGCATCCAACCTTTTTCCCTTTTCTGGGAAAGGCATAAAGAGAGGATTTATAATTTCCGTTATTGTAAGATCTACCAAAACTTTTCTAATTTTTACGCAATACAATATCTTTTCAGGCCCATTTGACTATGTGCGCAATTGAACGAGGAAATGTTATTAGCGTCGGGCATTGATGATTAGAAATTATGTTACAATGATAGACTTGCCACCGTTTGATGAAATAGGACGAAGGGTTGGATTTTCTTTGAATCTTTTGTTTTAGTTATGGAGATTGCTCAAAAGCCCACGTAATTATTTTATACCGACTTTCAGATGAAGAGTGCATGTAAAGTTAATTTATACAAGGAGGACGATATATCCTTTTGCTTTCTGCTTAGAAAGGAAACTATCGAACTTATGTATGTTCGAGGGCAAATGAAAAGCATGACAACGATCTTTCTTGCATCAAATGGAAAGATGGGTTTGGTGAGCTGGCAACTAATATAGAGTCAGCTATATATCCTAGAAGGTCGTCTTATGATTAGGTGCAATGGTCGTGTTCTTAGGTGAGAGATTTCAACCAGCGACGACGTCTATATTTAGACCATTGAGGATCACAAACAAAACGAGAATAGGAAAGGTTAGGTGAGAGAAAGAATAAAAGAAAAAGATTTAGAAACATTCTTTCCTAATTCTCGTTTAAGTTATGTTCAAGAAAAGGTAAGCCCAAAAGTTGGACTTGTTGACCGGTTGACCGAACTTGCACGATTTCCTATCGTGCGCTGTCCTTTCTCCATGGGTATATCTACATGCACGTAATGCAAGCCAAGGCCGGAGCGTTGTTGATGCAAGCAAATGCTGAAGCATTGGCTGAGTGCTTGGAAAGAAGCGTGTGACGTGGTTGCTCTGAGGAACGTCCATAGGCACTGAAGTGCTTGGCAGCGGGTCTTCTTGTCATTTGTGCAGCGAAACTTGTTCGTGAATTACATCTAAGAAGTTTAGTGTTGAAGCAGATTAAATTTTGTGGTGAGATTTGCGTGTAATTCTTTCATGAGATTAAGAGATTATTTCGCAAAAAATTTCGGAGCTAAATACTGCTTGTGTTTTTGGGTATAATCGGGGCTTAGGAAATACTGATCGTGTTTGAGTGACTTGAGTGTATAATTTCTGTTGTATCGCTTGATTTATGATGAATTCGTCACTACTCTCCCCGTGGACGTAGATCTTTACGACCAAACTATGTAAATCTCGTGTCTGATGTATTTTCTTTTTCTGTTTATATTATTGTTTGATTGTATCGCGACCTAATTTTTCGGGCGCACCACCTAAAACTAGGTTGGATTACTAAGTCATTAAGCTTAGTTCAGGCTCTCCCAAGTCCATACCAACTTGCGACTTAGGTTCAAATATCTAACATGCAAAAAGGAGTCGCCACTAATCAATTTATGGTAGGTCAATTAGACACCTAAGTAAAATAATGGGAAAATTATTTTACTTCTACGAACCAGAGACTAAGGGTACGGGGACTTGGTTACATTAGACTATCCTAGTGCTAGTTTGGTACATTTCTCTTTTTATTTCGAAAAAATATTTTGCAAGCAGCTTAAATTGATTTTAATTCACTTTCCTAACATGTGAGGCGATCATGCGGATGTATATACCACCAATTTAACACTCAAGAAAGCAATTAAATAATGTAAAACTTACCTCATAGCAATGAAAACATCTGCAATATTATATCAGAATTCACATTGATAACCCTAAATATGATTTCTAATTAACACGCAATTTTAATTTTTGTTTTTCACTTTATTTAATGAAAATCATGATTTATGCAATGCATGTCACTATTCTAACATAAAATGATATGACAACATGGCCAAAACTGTATGACATAAATAAGCATGCAATCTATCCTAAAGCATGAAATGAATTCATTCTAATTCTTTTATATTTTCCATGAAATTTGAAATTAAAGAAATGCAACAATTAAATATGCAATCTAAATTAATCAAATGACCTAATTCTAATGACAAGAAAGTTCTAATTAAATGAACCTAACAACAATCACTAAATGGCGTGCATCTCATGAACTTAATTCTATATGACGTGCATATGATTTTTTTTATCCTAAAAATGCAATCTATTCTAGATAGTGAAGTGAATTTAAAATGAAACATGCAATTTTATCCTAAGATGCCATGACATATAAAGAATGCCCTAATTTTACATGATATATGCATGGTGATTTTTTGTGTTTTTCTTTATAAAATTCGAAATTAAAACTAACACATAATTAAACATGCAATTAAAAAAAAAATAACAACCTAAATGAATGCACTTTTTTTTTTGTTTTTATATTTTCTAAATTCGAAATAAAATCCCTATTCTAGATATGTAAGATAACAAGAAATATTCCAAAACAAATTGAATCCTAGTTCATGCCATATTACTTCAACAGATAAAGGATTAAAATAATAAAAAAAATAACCTGTTGTGTCAAATTAAAGATTATCTAACCCTAAACATCATGACAAAGGGTTCAAAATAATTAAAAATCTGATCTGAAATCTTACGGATCAAATTAATAATCATATTGATTCAACAATTAAAATACAACAACAAATCCCAAGAGTTAATACAATTAAAAAAATGACCCGACATCTTACAGGTTAAATTAATAATTACAATAATCTTAGGGAAAACCCCTATGGATAATGCCTATAAGATTTTATGAATATTAACATCCAATATCACAATTTAAATACCTAGACTAAAAAAATAAAAAAATAAAGCAAAATAAATGAAAAATAAAAATAAAAACTACCTAATTGATTTTCCTTTTTTTTTTTTTTTTTTTTTTTTTTTCTTTTCTTGCTTTCTTCACCCACGTGCACAGCCAAGGGCAGCTGTGATGGGTTGCCGGGGGTTTGGGTCGCCGACGTTCGGGGCTCTGGCGTGGACCAGCGGTGGGCGGATTGGCGGCGAGCGGACCGACGGCAAAGCAGACTGGTGGGGGACTCCAGTGAGGGGCACAATAGGCGCACCGGCGGCGAACGGGTCAGCAGTGAGGGTAGGCCAGCAGCGTTGGCACTGTTCGGGTGGAGCAGCAGCTGGAGGCGGACTGCAGCGACCGGCGCGGTGGACGGCAAGCCGCGGCTTCCGTCTCGAGATCGGAGTGGTGGCGGAGCTTGCGGCAGAGAAGGGTCCGGCTTCTGGCGTTGGGCTGCAGCGGCGATGGCGCTCGGAAGCGGTGAGCAAGGGCTTCGTTGCTGGTGCCGTGGGTCAATCGGAGATGGCGAGCGATTCGGCGGAAGTGCAGGTGTGATGAGCAGTGAAAGCTTCGGGCCGGTACTCGGGCGGAGTCGGGTTCGTTAGATGCGGAGGAGTCGAGCTTGAGATGGGGGGTGTGCGGCGGTGGATCGCGTGGTGAGGCTGAGGCTTGGCGGCTGCAAGTGGAGGCGAGACACCAGTGGTAGTGATTGGGGCGACGAGCAGCAGCAGAATCAGTGATACGGGTTGCTAGCGTCACTTGAAGGAGGAAAGCGGCGCGCGGGCTGCTGCTCAGCGAAGCGCGGAGGATGGATGGTGCTCGGCGACGGAGGAGAGAGACACGGGCGAGCAACGGCAGCGCGGAGGGTGCGGCGACGGCGGGGCGCGGATGATCGCGAGTCTTGGGCGTCGGGTAGAAACCAAGGAAGAAGACAACTCTTTTTTTATAATTTTTTTTCTTCTCCTTGCTCACTCTCTTTACCGCCGCTGGTGTCTTTCTTCTCTGCAAATGGTCAGAGAAAAAGAAAGGAAATGACTCCCCCCTTTTTGACTTTGTATGGTGGAGAAGGGGTGTCTCTTTTCTTTCTTTTTTTTTTACTCTGTCTCTCCATCGACTTCTTTCTCACCTTTTTTGCTTTTGTCACTTTTTCTTCTCTTTCCACGACCAAAATAAAACCCTCGAAAAGCCGCCCCCACTTTACCTCGACCTCTATGCTCACCTTTTATAGGCAAAGAGAAATGTGATATTTGGAGGATATTTCGTATCTTTTTTAATATACACAAAGATTATTTATGACCTCCTGATCACAAAAATCTTTTTATTTTCCTTATCTCCCGAATATCCCAAATGATTTTATCACCTAAAAACTAAAGATAAGATTGCAATCCAATTCCAAAAACCACCATAATATCGCATCAAATCTCTATTCAAATAATTTTGTCATTAACAAGAAACGGGCTCGGGCCGATTTTCTTGTTTTATGGGCTTAGTTCGGCCTGTTAATTTAAAATTCAAAAACGATTAATCCGACCCATCCACCCCCGGTCGAAAAAAATGCGAATTAAAAATAAATGCATCTAAACCTATATGCTATGTAATTAATTTTTATTTTATTTTTTTTTTTTTTTTTTTTCAGGGATAAAATTAATCCCTAATTTTCTAAATGGGTTACCAAAATTTAGGTGTCAACATATCGCTTGCTTTCTACAATAATTAGTATCAGAGCCAAGTTTGGCTGAGTTGAAGCAAATCTACAGTGATAGAAGAAGGAAAAGTGAAGATTGATAGATTTGATAGGAATGATTTTGGTTTCTAGAAGATACAGATTGAAGACTATCTTTACTAGATGAAGCTACACTTGCCCCTGTCTGGGGAAAAGCCAGAGACAATGAAGTAAGTTGATTGGGATTTGCTAAATAGACGAGCCATGGGTGTTGTTTGGCTGACGTTGGTTCGTAACGTCACGTTTAACATTGTGGAGGAGAAAACCACTGTTGATTTAATGAAACCATGTTGAATATGTATGAGAAGTCCTCTGCGATCAATAAGATTTGTTTGATGCGACGTCTATTTAATTTGAAGATAAGCAAAGGTGCGTCAATTGTAGATCATATTAATGAATTCAATGTGATTGTTAATCAATTGAGTTTAGTTGAAAATGACTTTGAAGATTAGGTACGTATTTTGATTCGATTATCTTCATTTGATAGTTGAAATACTACTGTTGTTGCTGTTAAGAATTCCTCTAGGTCAACAAGCTTGACATTTGATAGAGTTTGGGATTTGATTTTGAGTGAGGACATTCATAGAAGGAAATCTGGCGAACCTATATTTACTACTTTAGTAGGTGAAAATAGAGAAAAATCTAGAATATGTGTTAGTAAGAGTAATACTAATATGAATAGGCGTAATCTATCTAGGACTGGTGGTGCTATCTATTAGAGTTGTGGCAAAAAGGGGTATCTTAGAAAGAATTGCCTTAAGCTAAAGAATGAGAAGGGTAAGAGAATTATAATTGATTTTGCAGATGATGTTGCAGCTGTAGCCGATAGTGCTGATTATGTATTGTCCATCATTGATTATTCATCGTTTGATGGATGAATTATGGATTTTGGTTGTTCTTTTTATGCTACACCAAATGAAAACTGGTTTACTACTTATTAGTGCATGGATAACAGTAAAGTGTAGTTGGAGAACAATGTTAGATGCAATGTCGTTGGTATTGGTAATGTCAGAATCAAAATGCATGATGGTATCATGAGGACATTGACTGGAGTGAGGCATGTTCTAGGGTTGAAGAATAACTTAATTTCCTTGATTGCCATGGATTAGCTAGGTATCAATATATTTCAGAATGTGAAATTCTAAAAATTGCTCGAATTGCTTCAATAATAATTAAAGAAATCAAGCACAGCAGCCTTTAAAAGCTTTAAGGTGAGACAATGACATTTTGCTGCGAAGATTTCAGATGCATTTGTTCGAGAGTCTTAATTGTGGCATGTGTTTAGGGCATATTGGTGAGACAAGCCTGAAGGTTTTGACTGAAAGAAATTTACCATGTGGTTATGATGCTAGCGAATTGAGTGTATGCAAGTGTTGTGATTTAGATCAATGACGGAAAGTGCAGTTCAGTGCAACCGTTAAAGAAACCATGAAAATTGCAAAGTTAATTCACTTAAATGTTCGTAGGTTGTTGCGATTTCCTTCAAAAAAGAGTGTTAGATATATATACTAACAGTTGTTGATGACTACTCGATGAAAACATGGATGTTTGTGCTTAGGCACAAGTTTGATACTATTGTTAGGATCAAGCAATTAATAGCTTTGATAGAAAAGGAGATTGGTAAGACGATCAAGCAGGTGCGGAATGATAGTAGTATGAAGTTTTGCTCGAAATTGTTAAACGAATTCCGCATGAAGGAAGGTATAGTGAAACACTGCACTTGTGCCAATCAACAACAACATGTTGCAGAATTGATGAGCAAAACATTACTAGAGGCGACTCATAAAATGCTCTCTAATGCTGGTATGGTTAGGAGATTCCTAGCAGACGCGCTTAGTACGATGAGTTATTTGATGAATAAATTTTCATCGACTGCGATTGAATGTCGGACTGTAAAAAAAGTGTGGTTAGATAACGTTATCGATTATCCTATTCTTAGAATATTTGGTTGCCCATGTTATATTCGAGCGAATGATGGTAAGCTTGATGGAAGGGTAAAGAAGTGCTTGTTCCTATTCTACACAAGGTGAGTAGGGTTATCGGTTGTGATGCCTGAAATTCACTTGTTATCAACATAGAAGTTACATTTGACGAGTTTTCAGTACTTCCTAGGAGTATTTATAGCAGTGTTCAAATAGATTTGAACGGTGTTTAGCTTGAGGTGGAGTTGCAACCAAAAACTCTTGAGGTGGCGGGTACGAGTACTAGCGGAGTAATTGACATTGATAGTGCTTATAGCGAGGTGAAACCTATAGAGCCAACAGTTGCTACAACTATTGATATTAACAATGTACTTATTCGATCTCCTAACAGATATAAATGCAATAATGATTTTGCTTTATTTTGAGATTAAGGAGGTTGCGTCGGAAAATCCTTACAAAGTAGCAAAAGGTGCATGTGGAGTTAGTCTTCTTATGAGGTCCTTAATTATAACGAAGTTCAAGCAAGGCTTGGACTTGGATAAAATTTATGGCGATTAAGCCCATTAGGAACTATGGGAGAGTAGCAATAGAGTTCAAATTTTTGCGAAGCGATTGCGACTTGGCTCAAACGACGAGCCAAGGTGGAGATTGTTAAAATATGTCTCGATTTTGAGCTTGTGAACGAAACGGATCTGAGATAAATTATTATTATTTCTGGATGCTCATATATTTGCTGTGGAAATTTAGATCTCATTTGAACTATGTTAGATAATCACAAACAAAATGAGAATAGGATATATTGGGTGAGAGAAAGAATAAAATAAAAAGATTTAGAAATATTCTTTCCTAATTCTCGTTTAAGTTATGCTCAAGAAAAGGAAAGTCCAAAAGTTGGACTTGTTGACTGGTTGACCGAACTTGCACGATTTCCTATCATGCGCTGTTCTTTCTCCATGGGTATTTTTTCCTAATACATGTGCGTAATGCAAAAGAAGGCTGGAGCATTGTTGATGCAAGCAAATATTGAAGCATCGCCTGAGTGCTTGGAAAGAAGCATGTGCCGTGGTTGCTCTATCATGAGGAACGTCCATAGGCGCTGAAGTGCTTGGTAGCGGGTCTTCTTGTCGTTCGTGCGGTGAAGCTTGTTCGTGAATTACATCCAAGAAGTTTAGTGTTGAAGCCAATTAAATCTTGTGGTAAGATTTGTGTGTAATTCCTTCACGAGATTGAGAGATCATTTCATGAGGAATTTCGGGGCTAAACTATTGAGAAAACTCCTACAAATTTTTGAAGTTGACAAAAATTTCTAGTCTTTATTCTTATTTTGAAGAACATAATACTTTTGAAATTATATTGCAGACTCTTATCAAAGTTTATTCATTCCAGAAATATTTCCCACTCTGACGCAATCCAAGCTGAAACTGTGTCCAAAATGAGGATGAAATTAGACTCGGATTTATGGATCTTGCAACAAGGGTTCAGAATGAACGCATTATGAATTTATTCTACAATATTTAGCTCTCCGGCGAACAATCTTACTTTCCTTCTATAAATATGTCAATGAAATCAATCTCAAATTGATGAAATCAATCTTGAAGACAAATTCTTTTTTGGGAAGTATCTATTTATGAAAACCTATATTCTGATTGTATGAGCGACCGGAATCATCGGATTTTCATCTCAATATTCAAACGGCTATAAGATCTCCTCATTTGATTTTGTCCAACGGATTGATTGGAAGAAATTCCTCTAGAAAATATCAACGGCTAGTGAGGCATGAAAGAGTATTTAAGAAGGTCATTCAGTCTATTTGAGTAAGAGACGTGAAAATTAAAATTTCAAAGTCTGAAGTCTTTCCAACTACTTGTTCTTCACTGACGGTCTTTATAAATTGTATTCAAGAGAGAAAAACACAAAAAAGAGTGACTTAATGAGTAAATTGTATTCAAGAACGAGGATGAAATCAAACTTAGATTTATTGATCTTGTGACAAGGATTCAAAATGAACACATTAGTAATTTATTCTACAACTTCTAGCTCTTTGGCGAAGAATCTCACTTTCCTTCTATAAATATGTTGATGGAATCAATCTCAAATTGATGAAATTAATTTTGGAGACAAGTTCCTTTTTGGGAAGCATCTACTTATGAAAATCTAGATTCTGATTGTATGGGCAACTGGAATTATCAGATTTTCATCTCAATCTTCAAACGGTTATAAGATCTCCTTATTCGATTCTATCCAAATGATTGATTAGAAGAAATTCCTCTGAAAAATGTCAACGGCTACTGAGGCATGGAGGAATAGTTAATGAGGTCATTTAGTCAATTTGAGTAAGAGACATGAAAATTGAAATTCCAAAGTCTGAAGTCTTTCCAACTACTTATTCTTCACTGACGGTCCTTATAAATTGTATTCAAGAGAGAAAAATACAAAAAGAGTGACTTAGTGAGTGAGAAGGAATCTTTTACTGAGTGTTTGCATTAAAAAAATTGTACTTCTCTATTGATATTATAGTGAATTCTAGTCAAAAGAATGTCAGCGTGGGAGAGTGGATATAGGCTTGATTTAAGCCAAATCACTATAAATTTCATGTGCAATATTCTTTTCCCTTAATTCTCTTTATTTTAATATGTTGCATTCTTTTAGATATCGCAAAAGCAGTTCTATCTCTTATTTGATTCTAAATATTCATCAGAAATCTGGTGACTTATTTATCAGACTTTGTTCGAAATTTATTTTGTTTATCAATTTTTTTAAACACTTATTCACCCCTCTCCAGGCGTTCGTACTAGCATTATCATAAACATTGCATCCTTTTTTTGGTGTAATTGGAGCTTGAGAAATACTGAGCGTGTTTGAGTAACTCAAGTGTGTAATATTTATTATATCGCTTGATCTATGGTGAATTCGTCACTACTCTCCTCATGGAGGTAGGTCTCTACGATCAAACCACGAAAATCTTGTGTTCGATATATTTCTTTTTCTATCTATATTATTGTTTGATTGTTCGCTTTTCACAACATTATAAACACAATTTGATGGTAGATTAGTACAGTAAATCTCACGTGATTAATTTGTGTCTATACTTGAAAGTGGCAATCAAATGAAAATAATGTAGAGGTCACCACTAGCTAAAGTGTGAAGTTCCTCTTCAACTTATGCCATAGGGAAAGCTTAGATGAGTGAAAGTTAGGTGGATGAACTTGGAGGGCAATCTAGGGCCAATTTGAACTAAAAAGTGGCCTCACTTTGAGGAGAGTGGAGAACATCAAACCACGTCCAAAAGCTGTCAATTCTCCAATTCACAGAAAGCCTAACGATTTTCTCTGAGGATTTTCCCAGGGGCATAGGAATTTCAGTGGAGAATGATATTTCTAGGACAAAACTGCCTTTTCTGAAGATGTTTGGTCTACAGCAAACGAGGTGATCATGACACATGATTGCCACATTACTACTCATGGTGCAAATAATTGGATTGAATTATTTTTCTGTCAGTCAAAACCAACGTTCAAATAGCAGTCATTGTTCTAGAATCCAAAAAAGAAGAAGAAAAAAGCACCCATTGTTCATTCCAGAAAAAGAGTAGTGGGCATTGCTTTCCTAATAATGGGAAAAGATAAAAATAATTTGCAAAAAAAAAGAAGGGACAGGAAGCAATAATCATTAAATTTCATGGCTTCATTGTGCTTGGAAGTGTTTTTCCTTTTCTTTTTATAGCGACAATGTTTGCATATACAGTGCTCGATAAGCGGGCTATGCATGTAGGAGAGTTAGTATATACTTTTTTAACTCCTTAGATTTCATCATATACCTAATAAAAATGCTTCTAATGGTTAAGTACTTGGCCCTGTCTTGTGGAAAGAAAATAGACATATATTATTTTCCTTTTCTCTTATTGGTGCCAGCTACTGGGAGAAATATATTCATGAACAACTTGTAAATTTTTTTTAGAAATGTTGTGTAATAACGAAGTACGAATCTTGGAATGTGGTTAAAATCGTAAGGACAAAAGAAGTTGTCCCTATTAATTATGTCGGGGCGTCAGGCAAGCCCTAGATCCAAGAAGAGTCGTGTTCAAATGAAGCTCGAATTGACAGTCATTTGGACCGTCGTTTTTTTTAATACTGGTCACATGATTGAATAGCTTAGCTTGGAGTTTTCGTCCCAAGAATGATAATGATATAAAAGGCTAGTCCCTCTTTGTCCTTTTTCTAATGACAGCCAACAAATACAAAATGGTCCCAAGAAATATTGATTGGTCACGACGTCATGTATTTGGTAGGATTGGCGATTCGTGGGCACTTGTCGAACTCCAGTTTTAAGTTCGTGTAGCTGGGAAAACAATGTATCTTTGTCTCGCTCTCATGTTTATTTAAAATATGTTTCTACAAAGATATTATATCGTTCCAACTTGTTGAAAATTGGCGGCTCGTAATCTTTAATTTCGCTTGAAAAATCAAAATAAATTATAATAAAAAGTCAATAAATGTGAAGCATTTAACAAAGAATTTCATTGGGCATCGAAGCGTTTTAGATAAGAATGCAAAACTAACGAGTCTTTTAATGATGGACGGATCTAGCAAGTTCATATTGCTTGAGATTGAGAACTTTAGTAGAGCAAAAATGGAAAAACCATTTTTATTTACTACTTTGTAGAGTTGATTTTGTATTTTTAACTGATTTATTTGGAGCATGTAGAGCGTTAGTTGTTCCCCTACATTTTAAAGTAGACTAACATTATATCCTTATTAGGAGAAAAATAGGCCAATAAGAACATCCTAATGAGACAAAATTAGGCCAGGATCCTAACTCCAATTTTTAAATATTCATTAAGGGTAGCACGCTTCGATAGTACCACCAATCATGGTTAATTTGGACAAGTTGCCATAAATCAAATTCAATTCGGGAATTTATTATCATCATAGGCCCTTGTAATTGTCTAAACGGAGAAAACTGATGCATTTCTCCATAATTATGTCGACCTCGATGGGTGTCGTATTCAATCCGGACTCTTTGATCAAAGGAAAAAGAAAATTCATCTGGACTCTTCTAACTGGCTCTTTATCACGTTGAAATTTTATAGTTTAGTCTAGCAATCAACGAGATTGGTGTCGTGTGTAAATTTAACAAGATAGCAACTTATGCAAATTTAAGCAAAATTGTTGACCATGAATTGCAAATGTTACCATAAATTATGCAAAATTACGACATATGAGGACAGTTATTTACCGAGAGGGCCTTTGATTTTATAAACTGCGAAGGAATGTTCCAACCATAGAGGTAAATTCAGGTCGACTCCAAAATTTTCACAGGAAGTTATGGACGCTCGAGTGCTAAACCTTACGAGAGTTTGGGGTATATTATTGCATGTGAAGAACGGTGTTTAGTAACTCCTCAATTAGAAAAATATAATTTACTCAACATGAACCCGTTGATTAGATTTCTCTAGAATGCATATGTCATATGCATTATGTAATTTATTCACATTCATATAATATACAAGTATTTTTTTTTTCCCGGGATAAGTATCAATAGATATTGCTCTCATATTTTTAACCAAAGGTTCTGACATAAATAAGAGATATGCGCACGATGCAACGTCAAAGTAATTCATCCAAAAGCATATGAAATGGAGGAAGTGACCCATTTCTGTGAATTCTATAAAGATAGCGTTCATGAGTTCATTTTGGTAAGTGAACTTGTATCCTCTGGAAGCTAAGGGAATGGTTTCGGGATCCAACTTGCATTCCCAAAAACATCAGCACCCTAAACCTTTCATTAAAGCATTTCCAGGAAAATATGTGGCTGTCACCAATTAAGCTGCGGCATGCACGTTTGTGTCTTGGCTAGATCCATAGCGCCAAAAGCCGCATGGTCTGTCAACAGGCATTTATAATTTAGAGAAATAATTACGTGACGGTTTTTAATGTACAGTGAAAATAACAGTCTATTTTAAACCACAAAAAATCAAATCATAAATAATTATAAATTGTTATAAGATCCACTTTTTAAAAATTTGTAGATCACAATAAATTGTTATTTTACCACCGCCCACAGTGGCAGGCATTGGCTTTGGCTTCTCTCCCCCTCATGAAGGGGAAGAGTTTGAAACCCAGTGCTGTCGTTAGGGATTCTTAAGTGTGACGCGGTGGTGGTGGGTCTTGCGCTAGCGTCATCTGGGGTTTATATGGCTGTCGGCCAAAACGGTTCCTGAAAAAAAAAGAAAAAAAGAAGACTGTTATTTTATAGTACCAAAAAAATTGTTATGCTAGCAAAATCATCCCTCCACATGTGCATAGATTACCGGGCACTAAACAAGCTTACCATTAAGAACAAGTACCCCATCCCCTCATTGTAGACTTGTTCGAGCAAGGCAGGATATGTATAATCCAAATTTGAAATGTTGCAGACTCTTTCTCTCTATCTCTGTGGGTTAGTTTTATGGTAATTGCGTACTAGCAGGTGACTGAGGTTCAGACAAAGACCATCTGCGTGCATTTTTCTATAGCTAGGAGTACCATGAGATGCATGTTTGTGACAAAGATAAAGACAAGCAATCGCCTAACGTTCAAAAGTTTTCCAATCTACAAAATCCCACAACCAGCCACAAGTATCAATCGAATGCGTATATATAAACCCGATGCGTATTCTGAGATCAGAGTTTTATTGTCTGGTCAGCGTCAAATCTGGGCCCGGATCATCATTATTATTAGCTTCTTCGTTCTCATTCACTGAACAGCCCTTCATGCTTTATGTCTGAACTACTACATCAGTCGGTGTGCTTGAGGAGAAGCGAAAGCTCAGAGCCCAAATAACCCAGCTTCTTCCATCCATGGCTCTCCTCTGGACCTTACCCGGTACGTTGATACTATCGTGAACAGTGTCTCTGCGATGAAACTGACGTTGTTTCTTTTGTAAGAGTGGAACTTATTTGTCCATAGTACTGTATCATTGAGACTTTGACATGTTTTTTTCACCTTTCGATGTATGCTTTTGCTTAGTTGGTAACGACGGAGGCTTACTCCAGTTTTAGCTTTTCATTCTTTTTTCTTATATGCTGAAATCAGAGGCATTCTCTTGGATATGTGATGGAGAGCTTGATTTCGGCACTTGTACCCAGAGTTGCGTAATTGATGGCGCCAACCTGCTTTTCCTCTGCTCTTTCTACGTCTTGTGGATCGTCAACAGCCTTAGGAAGCGCAACACCAATGGAAACAGCACTAGGAAGGACTTGGTACTCATTGTCGTTGCTGTTTGTTGTGCATTTAGTAGCCTCGCGCACTTCAGCATCACCCTCCGGAGTCTTATGCTTAGAGCCGACATCTATAGACCGCAGAGCTGGTTGCTTCACTTTGTTAGAGGATTGATATGGATGTCTTTGACGGTTTCGTTGCTTGTTGCGAAATCCAAGTGGATGAGAACCATAGTCACTCTTTGGTGGGTTGCCTACTGTTTGCTCGTCACCGCTCTGAACATCTGGCTCTTGTTGAGAGGGCTCGGAATCGGAGTTTTAGACATTGTGACTTGGCCTATAAACTTTCTCCTTCTGTTCTGTGCCTTCAGGAAATATGTTGTGGTTCCAAAACCGAACTCAGATGAAAAATTATACGAACCTCTATTAGGTGCGAAACCTGATGAATCCCACTCACAGCTCGGCTGTGCCAGCTGCCTCAGCAAGTTGACATTTTCTTGGATTAATCCATTGTTACGCTTGGGGTACTCGAAGCCGCTAGAGTTCGAGGACATCCCATCTCTTGTCTCCAAGGACGAAGCTGATCTGGCCTATCAAAAATTTGCAATCGCGTGGGATTCGGTTGTAAGCGAACAAAAGGGTTCACAGAGTTACTCGGTTATTAAGACCATTGCGAAAGTATATTTCCAGGAGAACATTTTCATAGGCTTATGTGCGCTTTCCCGAACGATATCTGTTATTGTTTCCCCTTTGTTACTGTACTGGTTTGTGAATTACTCGAATGAAGAGCAGGGAAATTTGTCAGAAGGGTTCACTATTATTGGATGCTTGATTCTTGCCAAGCTAGTGGAGTCCTTTTCGCAGAGACATTACTTCTTTGATTCCAGGAGGTCCGGATTGAGAATGAGATCGGCTCTTATGGTAGCGGTCTACAAGAAGCAGTTGAAAATTTCGAACACCGGAAGAAAACGACACTCGACTGGCGAAATCGTGAATTACATCGCTGTGGATGCGTATCGGATGGGTGAATTCCCTTGGTGGTTCCATTCCACTTGGAGCCTCACGCTACAACTCTTCCTGTCCATCGGTGTCCTCTTCACGGTGATTGGCATTGGCGCTCTTCCAGGCTTAATCCCGCTCCTAATTTGCGGACTCCTGAATGTGCCTATCGCCAAGATCCTCCAAAACTGCCAGTCCCAGTTCATGGCCGCCCAAGACGAGCGGCTCCGGTCTACTTCAGAGATCCTGAACAACATGAAGATCATAAAGTTGCAGTCGTGGGGAGAAAAATTCAGGAACATGATCGAGTCACGCCGTGCCACTGAGATGAAGTGGCTGGCTGAAGCCCAGTTCAAGAGGCCTTACGGGACAGTGCTTTATTGGATGTCCCCGACTATAATTTCTTCGGTGATTTTCTTAGGTTGCGCTCTCTTGCAGAGTGCCCCATTAAACGCTAGTACTATCTTCACAGTTCTTGCGACGTTGCGGGCTATGGGTGAGCCTGTTAGGATGATCCCTGAGGCCCTGTCTATATTGATCCAGATGATGGTGTCATTCGATCGTATCAATGCATTTTTGGTGGACGACGAGCTAAAGAACGACAGAATAAGGGAAGTCCCTGTGGAGGATTCATCTAGTACCACAAGCATACAGATTTTGTCAGGAAATTTTTCTTGGGACGTGGAATCTGCAATCCTGACCCTGAAAGACATATACTTGGAAGCGAAATGCGGGCAAAAGATTGCGGTCTGTGGTCCAGTTGGGGCGGGCAAATCATCGCTTCTTTGTGCTATACTCGGAGAAATACCCAAAACCACAGGAACTGTGAGTTTTCAAGACATCTGTGCCCGTAAGATGTGCGCGCCTGTCACGCACCTAACTTTAATTATTTCATGCATCTTGCTTCAGGTTAAAATATGTGGATCGACCGCCTATGTTTCTCAAACTTCCTGGATCCAAAGCGGGACGATTAGGGACAACATACTCTACGGACAACCAATGGATGAGGCCCGATACAGGAAGGCCATAAAAGCGTGCGCACTGGATAAAGATATCAGCAGCTTCAGTCATGGAGATCTCACAGAAATAGGCCAGAGAGGGCTCAACATGAGTGGTGGACAGAAGCAGAGGATTCAACTAGCTCGGGCCGTCTATAACGATGCAGATATTTATCTTCTTGACGATCCTTTCAGTGCGGTCGATGCGCACACCGCTGCAATACTTTTCAATGTAAAAGTTGAGGTCATATTTTCCTAGGGAAAAAATAACCAAGAGAAACACTAATCATTAAAAAGCTCGTTGTTCTTAAGTCGAGTCTTTTACTGCAGGACTGTGTCATGGGCGCGCTCGAAAATAAGATGGTCATCCTAGTGACTCACCAAGTGGAATTTCTCTCAGATATGGATCGAATTTTGGTAAGAACGGGTGTTCGTACTTCTCATATGCATAACTAGAAAAGTTTAGGCCAGTGGTAATTTCTTTTTTTTGATATGCTAAACATGAATCGCTTTTTGCTGTGAAGCTCATGGAGAAGGGACGTGTTACACAGTCAGGAAGCTACCAGGAGCTCTTGATTGCAGGAACAGCATTTGAACAGCTTGTGAATGCTCACAAAGAAGTTTTAACCACATTTGGATCTTCAAATGGTGAAATATCCGGTGAAACTGTGGATTCCTTTTTAGTGAAGCACGAGGAATCTAAAGAGAGTAACCAAGTTGAGATATCTGAGAAGGCCAAACCGGGAGTGCAACTTACAGAAGAAGAAGAGAAGGAGATTGGTGATGCTGGGTGGAAGTCGTTCTGGGATTATATAATGGTGTCGAAAGGATTAACCCTTCTGCTTTATGGCTTATTGACGCAGTTAGCATTTGTGGCGCTTCAGGCTGCATCGACCTATTGGCTAGCACTAGCTATTCAATTTCCCGACATTAGTAGTGGCACTTTAATAGGTGTCTTCACGGGCATTTCCTCGCTTAGTGCTGTGTTCGTGTACTTGAGATCCTTCTTTGCAGCTCATCTGGGTCTAAAAGCCTCCAAGGCCTTCTTTTCAGTTTTCACTGATTCGATTTTCAAAGCTCCCATGCTTTTCTTTGATTCTACTCCAGTGGGGAGGATTCTGACCCGAGTAAGATCATTCTCACATTCATGTTTCAATATCTTCAGCACTATCATTTCGCATCAAGCACTTACCATATGAAGAATTAGGCTGACATTTAAAATCTCACAGGCTTCGTCAGATTTCAGTGTACTAGACTTCGACATCCCATTCTCCATCATCTTTGTGATGGCTGCTGGAATTGAGCTTCTGGCTATAATTGGGATTATGGCCTCAGTCACGTGGCAAGTTCTCATCGTTGCGACTTTTGCGATGGTTGCTGGAAAATATGTTCAGGTGATTTTTCAAGTCTAGAACTTTTGAATTTGGCCATATCTATTGATCAAGAAGGGCTAACCATGTTAAGTCCCTCAACCATGAAGGCATATTACTTGGCCTCGGCACGCGAATTAATAAGAATCAATGGAACGACAAAAGCTCCTCTCATGAACTATGCGGCCGAGACATCACTGGGTGTGGTCACCATTAGAGCTTTCAACGCAGTAGACAGATTCTTCTGCAATTTCGTGAAACTCGTGGACGCCGATGCGAAACTTTTATTCCACTCCAATGCACTTATGGAGTGGCTAGTTCTGAGAATAGAAGCACTTCAGAACCTGACCCTACTCACTGCTTCTCTTCTTCTGATTCTTCTTCCTAAAGGATATGTGCCTACAGGTAAATGAAAACTTACATTAAAACAGCAAGAACTTATCGAATTGTCGGAAGTACTAGTTAAATTTGTTTATCCCGGTCTTGCAGGGCTTGTTGGGCTATCTCTCTCTTATGCTTTTACGTTGACGGGTACACATGTTTTCGTGATCCGGTGGTATTGCAACTTGTCAAACTACATTATCTCAGTTGAGCGCATCAAACAGTTCATGCACATACCATCTGAGCCTGCAGCGGTTGTGGAGAATCATAGGCCACCTTCTTCATGGCCATCAAAGGGTCGAATCGAGCTGCAAGAACTAAAGGTACAAATTGCAACTCAAAATTAGAAATTTTTTGCAGATTGCTAATACGAAGGGTTTTTTCCTACTTGGTTTCAGCTAAGGTACCGTCCCAATGCACCGCTTGTGTTGAAGGGTATCACTTGCACATTCAAAGAAGGAAGCAGAGTGGGTGTTGTTGGAAGAACAGGAAGCGGGAAAACGACTCTGATCAGCGCATTGTTTCGATTGGTTGAGCCAGCAAGCGGAAAGATCTACATCGATGGGCTAGACATTACTTCAATTGGATTGAAGGACTTGAGGATGAAGCTCAGCATCATCCCTCAGGAGCCCACTTTGTTCAGAGGCAGTGTTAGGACTAACATGGACCCTCTTGGCCTTTACTCTGACCATGACATTTGGATGGTAATACGTACAATAGTGCTCATTTTTGGTTTTCAATCTTTACAATATGTCTCCCAATTAGATCATCCTTTTCATAGATGTGGCGAACCAACCCTTGATCATTTCATAATTTGTAGGCTCTGGAAAAATGTCAGCTCAAGGCCACAATTAGCAGCCTTCCGAATCAGCTGGATTCTTCTGGTGAGCATCATGTGTTACATTACATGTCAAAATCTAGTCGCAGATTGGAAGTCACTAAAATCCTACTAAGATCCGACACTAATTGCTCGTAGCTATGCAGCAGTGCCTTACACTACATGCATGTATCAATATCGCACACCTTCAATCAAAATGATTCTGACTCTTTTTTATGCTAATGGGAATGTGAACGGCTTTGTTCAAAATTCAAACAGTAAGTGATGAAGGAGAGAATTGGAGTGCTGGGCAGAGGCAGCTATTTTGCTTGGGAAGAGTTCTATTGAGGAGGAACAGAGTCCTAGTTCTTGATGAAGCCACTGCTTCGATTGATTCAGCAACTGATGCTGTTCTTCAGAGGATAATCAGGCAAGAGTTCTCAGATTGCACTGTGATCACTGTGGCTCACAGAGTCCCCACTGTCATAGATAGTGACATGGTCATGGTCCTCTCTTATGGTAAGTTTCTAACCATGCTCTACATTTACAATTTCTCTCAGGATACAATTATAATTCCGTTTTCTCTTTGTAGTTTACGAAAAATCTTTAAGAGTTAAAAAAATCTGCCTCGCTGTAACTTGCGAAGGGAAGTTTAATGCTGCATGGATTGGGATCGCAGAAAACATATTCAAAGATCAGACCACGTTAAGCCAATGATTTTCCAGTTATTTATGGATCAATTAAGCAAAAATTGCAATTGAAAATATTACTACGATAATAAGTCCTGAAGGAGTCTTTTATAGTTTACTCAACTAGGTATAATAAAATGACTTTTATCTGACACATTGGCTGTGTGGATAAAAATCATTACACAGGCAAGATTTAATTTTTAATTGTTGTTACTATATGAATTTTCATTTCATGATTGTTTGTACAAAGTAAAAATATTTTACCCTGGTGTTTTTTGCTTGTGTTTTTTTAGGAAATCTGATGGAGTATGAGGAGCCCACAAGGTTGATGGAGACCAACTCCTACTTCTCCAAGCTGGTAGCTGAATACTGGTCAAGTTGCAGGAGAAGTTCCTACCACAGTTTTGGCAAATATCCCTGCTAAGGCAATCTTATTTATTATCAATTAGATAATTAACTTTCATCTGTGCCTCTAATGTAATATCTTTATAATAAAGTGCATCGCATTGTTAGTCGATGGTATTATATGATAATAAGAAACGAGATGATGGAATCAAAAGCTAAGTTACAAGGAATTGATCTACCGTGCATAATGTGTCTGACATAGTGCACGAAAGTTGTATTTAGTATATAAAGATTAATCTACAGAAGTTGATATATAAGATCATATGAAATACTCTAGAGTTAGGTATTGAAATAATCCAAACACATTCACTCTATCATTGTCTGCTGTGAAGTCACGCATTGTGCATAGGGGTGTGCATGGTTTGAGTGGGCGGTTCCCACCTTAGAATCGGGAACTGCCCACTAAAGACCAGTTCCCAAAAATTGGAACCGAACCGCCTATTGATTATATGGATCCACCCAAGAACCAGACCACCGATCCGGTCTGGTTCATGGGTGGATCCATGAACTAGGTCTCACCAAACATCAACCAAATATTGCCATCCTTTTTACTATAAAGTCTATGCAACCAGAAAGTTTCTGGTTTGAACATAATACATGCTGACTTCATTTAGG
Source organism: Eucalyptus cloeziana (assembly GCA_014182715.1). Classification (NCBI taxonomy): domain Eukaryota; kingdom Viridiplantae; phylum Streptophyta; class Magnoliopsida; order Myrtales; family Myrtaceae; genus Eucalyptus; species Eucalyptus cloeziana. The sequence continues at coordinate 32,583,823 of CM024643.1, forward strand.
AATTCCATCAAGTAGAGGGCATGCATCTCAATTCGATAAACCAAATGCAAGAGAATATTACCGATTCACAACAATCACATGATAACATCATCAACAGAGAGTAATGTACGCCTACTTCATTCAAAACAAATTCTTAACGACACCATGATCATTTTTGACAATTAATATTGCTCACCTTAGGATCAATGCCACCACTCACAAGCCACCACGCATATACAACCAGACCGAAGATGTCTGAAGAATCCATCTGCTCCTTCACTGCAACTTGCTACAAAGTGATAAGTGTCGTATGAAGATAAATCACAATTCAAGATGATAAATCAATGGAAACTAGTGATAATGTCTTAATCACGGCAATACTAGCTTGTGATAGTCATAGAAAAGTCTTACTTCATCCTCGTCGTCGTCATCATGAGTGCTAAAAGAAGGCCTAGATGCCTCTCCAAGCTCATCGTTCTTCGCGAATCTTCCTCTCACCCAAGGACGACTATTTGCTAGAGTTTTGCGACAAGCATACTGCATATAAATAGTACGATTGATGAGTTATTTGCCAAGGTAAAGACGCTGATTATATTGATATGTGAGAGAGAGAGAGAGAGAGAGAGAGAGACCTTGCTTTATTGCTAAAGTTCCTTTCATTCCTTTTCTTCATGTACCGATGGATCTTCTCTTTCCTTTCCTCAATGGAGAGCTTCCCCACTGTATATGATTAGTCCTCAAAGCTTGAAACCTCTGTCGCTAATGGTGAAGAAGAGCCTGCCAGGCCATTAAGTAGCTTTTGACTTTCAATATTAAGTGCCTTCATTGCAAAAAAGAAAACTAACTTCCGGGCCACAAAATAAGCCCTAAATTTCAAATTTAGTGATTTTGAATTTTCATTTTTTAATATTTAAAATTAATATATTATTATAATACCGGTCCGGTTCGATCTCGGTGGGCGGATTCACCCATGGAACTAAGAACCAAGTTCTGTTTCCATAAATTGGAACTGAGAACTGAACCGATTCTCTTAAGAATCACTTGTTTAGAGCCGGTCCAATCTAGTTCTAAGCGGTTTGGGCGATTTCTAATTCTTTTGCACACCCCTAATTGTGCCAAACTAAATATTGCAAAAATATTATAGTGTGCATTATAAGAGAAAAGTACAAAAAATTTCTAAACCTGTTGCATTGATACTAATTAAATCTTAAACTTTTTAATTTGATCAATTTAGTCTTAAACATTTTCCTATTGATACCAATGCAGTCCATCTGGCAAATTTAGTCCGGAAATTGCTGATGTGGACACTAGCCATCCTACATTGCACAACTAGAGTTGATGTGGACCTTTTAAAATAATTTTTAATTTTTAATTTTTTTTTCATGTTCTTCTTCCTTTGGTTTGTGGCTAATATTGGCCATGGCCAGCAACCGGCCACAACCGAGGGTTGGCGAGGTCATTGTAGTCGCAAGGGCGACCCTTGCCTATGGCTTGGGAGGGCCACAATGCCCTCGCCAGTCCTTAGCTATGGCTAGTCACCTTCCATGGCCAGTATCATCCACAAGGCAAAGGAGAAAGAAAAAAAAAAAGGGAAAATAAGAAGAAAGGAAAAAAAATTAAAAATTGAAAAAAAAATATTTAAAAATGCCCACTTTAGCGCTGTCTGTGCCATCTAGGACGCCTAACGTCCACATCAGCGATTTCCTGTCTAAATCAGCCAAGTGGATTGAATTGGTATTGATTGAAAAATGTTTAGGACTAAATTGGTCCAATTGAAAAGTTTATGATTGAATTGATACCGATGCAATAGGTTTAAGACTTTTTTGGTACTTTTCCTACACAATAATCTTTCATAGTCTTAATCTTCACGGTTAAATCCAAAATCGGAAATACAAGGCAAACTTAACCAGCTCAAGAAAGCCAATCACACTAACACTCTCTTACGGAAGTTTAGAACATCCTCATTGAATGTATTCCTATAAAATGATGTATTGTCTTCTTCATAGAAGAAATAAGCCAGTCACAAATATCACATTGCAATTTATGGGGAGCAATAAAATTGTAAAACGTGCTCATACAAATTGAAATTTTCACATCTCCAAAGTCATATGATCGGCAATATCACTCAATTCAATCAACTTTAAAAGTTAGAAGGATGTACAATGGTTTATCGAAATCGTTAGAGTCCCCATCTTCGAAATATTAATGAGAAGATGACATATCTAGTTATGTTACAATTGTGGAGGCAACCCTTAGGCAATAACTTGTAATTATATATAAATTATTATAAGGAAAAAGACCACAAAAAACCTCAAACTTTGCCCAAAGTGATAAATTTACCCCAATTTTTTTTGTGACATGAAATACCCTGAAATTTGCAAACTGTGATACATTTATCCCAAACTTTTTTTTCGTGACACAAAAAACCCCGAACTTCTATCCGTATAAACATTTACCCTAAACTATCGGGCATTTTGGTCATTTTACTTTTTAAATTTTTTTTTTTTTTTCTTCTCCTTCTCTTTTCCTTCCGCCGACCATGGTGGAGCTGGCGGAGGGAAACCGGCATCCGGTGAGGGTTGCCCTTGCTTGGGCTAGCTAGGGCCGCCCTTGCCCGCGTCGGGGAGGGGTGCCCTCGCTAGGCCCTCATCGGCGTTGGGTGAGGGGTGCCCTCGCCAGATTTGGCGATGGAGCCCTCGCTCGACCCAGCCAAGGGTCACCCTCGCTTGACGCCGGCGAGGGCGATCCTCGCCAGACATCGGCTTCCCCCCGTTGGCAGAGGGAAGAGAGAAGAAGAAGAAAAAAAGAAAAAATAAGACAAAAATGCCCTTGGTGGGGTAAATGTGTTACAGTTTGCAAAGTTTGGGGTTTTTATAAATTTGTCACTTTAAACAAAGTTTGGGGTTTTTGGTGGTCTTTTCCTATTATTATATATGTATATGTATATGTATATACAATACACACAAACATATATATAAAGTAGTAGCATACCCAAGCGCTGCATGGACGTGATTTTTTCATTTGTTTAAAATGGGAATATGTATTTTATTATACAATGTTCCTTAAATTGTATCATATCTCATATAAATATTGCTATTTTGAATATAATAAAGGTAAAAAATTTGGAGTCATATGGGACTAGATAACAGTCAGAAAATTCCTAATTATCGCTGGTATATCACGTAAGGATATTTCACATTGAAGTATTGAGAGAAAATAATGAAAAAAATTACCTTGCTGTATTTGTGTCTAATTATTTCGTTATTGCTATTTTCGACTGTCCATTGCTTGCTGGAAGGTGAATTGGAATTGATAGAAAATCGTGCACCACTTATTTGATTGAGAAGTTTAGTAATTGCCACAAATAAGATACTTAGAGATTGATTTGTCTGCCTTAAAAACCTATCTGGACGCCTTCTTTGAAATTATTTGCTTAAAAGAATCATATAACCCATGAGAAAACCATTATTAAGTAGGCAAATTTATGGGTTAGAAGTATACTTATCATTACATGGGGCATGAGCAGATCAAATGTTTTTGTTTGTTTTAAATGAGATGAAAAAATACATTTTTTTTTTCAGAATTTTGAATAAGGGTACTTTATATCTGGCCAAGCACATTGAAATGCATCCAAACTTTTTTCCTTTTTTGGGAAAGACATAAAGAGAGAAATCATAATTTCCGTTATTGTAAGACCTGCCAAAATTATTCTAGTCTCTACAGGCCCAGTTAGATTGGTTTTAAGATTTTACGCAATACAATGTCTTTTCGGGCCCATTTGACTATGGGGTGCAATTGAACGGGAAAATGTTCAGTGCTGGGCATTGATGATTAGAAATTATGTCAAAATCAGATACTCGTTACCGTTTGATGAAATAGGACGAAGGTTTGGATTTTCTTTAAACGCTTGTTTTAGTTGTAGACAATACTGGCTCACGTAATTATTTTATACTGACTTTCAGATGAAGAGTGCATGTAAAGTTAATCGATACAAGGAGGACGATATACCCTTTTGCTTTTCGCGAAGAGAGGAAACTATTGAACTAACGTATGTTCGAGGGCAAATGAAAAGCGTGACTACGATCTTTATTGCATCAAATGGAGAGATGGGTTTGGTGAGCTGGCAACTAATATAGAGTCAGCTATATATCCTAGAAGGTCGTCTTATAATTAGGCGCAATGGTGTGTTCTTAGGTGAGAGAGTTCAACCTACAGCATCTATGTTTAGACCACTGAGGATAGCAAGGCGAGAACTATTCGAGCGATTCTTGTCTATTAAAGTTACTTGTTCAATTATAGTGACACGATAACGAGTTTGATGATCCATGAAACACCTATCTTTTAAACGCAATTTGACGGTAGATTAGTATAGTAAGTCTCATGTGATTAATTTGTGTCTATGCTTGAAAGTGGCAATCAAACGAAAAGAATGTGGAGGTCACCACTAGCTAAAGTGTGAAGTACCTCTTCAACTTATGCCCATAGGGAAAGCTCAAATGAGCGGAAGTTAGGTGGATGAACTTGAAGGGCAATCCAGGGCCAATTTGAACTAAAAGTGGCCACCAATTTCAGGAGAGTGGAGAACATCGAACCATGTCCAAAAGCTGTAATTCTCCAATTCACAGAAAGCCTGATGATATTCTCTTTTGGGATTTTCCAGGAGCATAGGAATTTTAGGGGAGAATTGACGTTTCTAGGACAAAACTGCCTCTTTCTCAAGATGTTTATTGTTTTTGGTCCTACAGCAAATGAGGTGATCATGACACATAATCGCCACCTTGCTACTCATGGTTGCAAGAGATAGGATTGAATTATTTTTCAGTCAGTCAAAACAAACGTTCAAATAGTAGCCATTGTTCTAGAACCCAGACAAAGAAGAAAAAAGCAGCCACTGTACATACCCCGAAGAGTAGTGGGCATTGCTTTCCTAATAATGGGAAAAGATACAAATAATTTGCAAAAAAAAGGAAGGGACAAGAAGCAATAATCATTAAATTTCATGGCTTCATTGTGCTAGGAAGTGTTTTTCTTTTTCTTTTTGTAGCAACAATGTTTGCATATACAGTGTTCGATAAGCGGGTTATGCATGTAGGAGAGTTAGTATATACCTTTTTTTTTTCAAACTCCTTAGATTTCATCATTACCTAATAAAAATGCTTCTAATGGTTAAGGACTTCACCCTGTCTTGTGGAAAGAAAACAGACATATATTATTTTCCTTTTTCTCTTATTGGTGCTAGCTAATGGGAGAAATATATTTATGAACAACTTGTAGAAATTTTTTCAGAAATGTTGTGGCAATAACGAAGCAGGAATCTTGGAATGGGATCAACAGCGTAAGGACAAAAGAAGTTGTCCCTATTAATAATGTGGGGGCGTCATGCAAGCCCCAGAGCCAAGAAGAGTCGTGTTCAAATGAAGCTCGAATTGACAGTCATTTGGGCCGTCGTTTTATTTAATTGCTGATCACATGATTGGATAGCTTAGCTTGGGGTTTTCGTCCTATGAATGATAATGATATAAAAGGCAAGTCCCTGTTTGTCCTTTTTCTAATGACAGCCAACAAATACAAAATGGTCCCAAAAAATATTGATTGGTCATGACGTCGCGTAGTTGGTAGGATTGGCGATTCATGGGCACATGTCGAACTCCAATTTTGAGTACGTGTAGCTAGGAGAACAATGTATCTTTGTCTTGCTCTCATTTTTATTTAAAATATGCTTTGACAAAAATATTATATTATGCCAACTTGTTGAAATTCGGCGGCTCGTAATCTTTCATTTCGCTTGACAAACCAAAATAAATTAGAATAAACAACTAACAAACGTGAAGCGTTTAACAAAGAATATTGGGCATTGAATCATTTTAAAGAAGAACCTGAAGCTCACGAGTCTTTTAATGATGGAAGTATCAAACAGGCAATCATTGTTGCTAGTAAGTTCATATTGCTTGAGATTGAGAACCTTAATAGAGGAAAAATCGACGACTGAATTACATCGAGAAGTTCTGCAGAAAATGGAAAATCATAAAATGGTTTATTTACTGCCTTGTAGAGTTGATTTTGTATTTTTAACTAATTTATTTTGAGCATGTAGAGCGTTAGTCGTTTCCCTACATTTTAAAGTAGACTAAATCTTATTAGAAGAAAAAATAGGCCAATAAGAACATCCTAACGAGACAAAAATAGGCCAGGATCCTAACTCCAATTTTTAAATTCACCTTAATTGTAGCACGCTTCGATAGTACCACCAATCATGGTTGGAGGAAATAAATTGGATAAGTTGCCAGAAATCAAATTCAATTCGGGAATTGTAAGGTGGAGTGGAACTTTACAATCATAATCATAGGCCCACTGTCATTATCTAAACAGAGAAAACTGATGCATTTCCCTATAATTTATGTCGACCTTGATGGGTGTCGTATGTAATCCGGACTCTTTGATCAAAAGGAAAAAGGATATTTACCTGGACTCTCCTAATCTGGCCCTTTGTCACGTTGAAGTTTTATAGTTCAGTCTAGTAATCAACGGGATTGGTGTCGTGTGTAAATTTAAGAAGATCGCAACTTATGCAAATTTAAGGAAAATTGTTCACTATAAATTGCTGATGTTACTGTAAATTATGCAAAATTACAACGTATGAGGACAGTTATTTACCGCTAGGGCCTTTAAGTTTATAAACCATTAATATATGTTACAATCATAGAGGTAAATTCAGGTCAACTCCAATTTTACACTAGAAGTTATGGATGCATGAATGTTCAGCCTTATGAGACTTTGGGGTGTATTATTGCATTCGAAGAACACTGTTTACTAACTCCTCAATTAGAAAAATATAATTTACTCAACATGAACCTATTGATTAGATTTCTCTAGAATGCGTATGTGATATCCATTATATAATTTCTCTAGAATGCGTATGTTATATACATTATATAATTTATTCACACTCATATGCACTTGGCGAGATCCATAGTGCCAAAAGACAATTCCAATGGCTTGGGCAAAGTCTACCGCATCTATGCTTAGAACTAGGGAAAATCATATTAGTCACGACAGGTATACTATCCTTCAGTAGGCGAATCTCGTGTTCAAACCCTTCAGGAATTGCCTTTTAGCTGCAGACTACCCACATATTTAGTTTAGAGTATAGAGACGCTCAATAATGTTAGGATGGTAACATTTTTAACTAGCTTAATTGCATTTTTCAAAGAATCCTACAAGGCTGGAGAAGATGAGGCGTCTTAGAGAGACATGAGAGATTTTTCACAAGCACACACTTTACTTCAAGGGATTTTGCCCAAAACATTACATCATTTTTACTTTTTATAAGCTCCAAGAGGTCACATAAAACAAAGACCGTGCTCTCGGGTCTTGATACAAACACAGGTTCCAAGACTCCCGGTTGGGAATTAATTTAAGTGATATGAATAGTAACTACGAACAATGATTTCCCTAGCCTATTGCTACAGTGACCTATACTATAGTAATTTTGTTACAGGCCTATATCCCATCTTGGGAGTTGTAGTCATAGTTTAAACTATTTGAACTGTGATGCGCAAGCTGTTCTTCCATGTGGCGTACAATGTTAGGAGTAGGACTGTTTGGGCTGTGAGCAAATTCTCTCTGTGAGATCAAGGTGTCCCATATAAGTAGACCACTTGAAAAGGATCCTTCTTCACAAGTCCTGGAGGGTCCTGGAGTGTCAGTAATTATTCTTTCAGTAATGATTAGCTGAGGCCAGTTGGATGTTTGGACATAATGAGAGAAGGCATTCGAGTCTAACCTAAGAGATAGGGATAAAGATCCTTGATCATAGGGCTCTTGAGAGAGAGGTCCCCTCTTCCAAAGTGGGCATAGGATTCTTGAGAGGATTATGCAGGATGGTCTGTGTCTGTCATTTTTTGCTCTTATAATTGAGTTGTCCTTAGCCGATTCTGTGCTTGATTGAATTCTTTAAGTGCTTGTCTGCTACAGGTGCAAGTCCATAGTGGTCCAATGGGACAGGTCTTGAGTAATCCCATACTTTTTCAAGAATGGTCTAATTTTCTTGGCATAGGATTCTCTAGAGTTCCCCATGCAATCAGGAAACGATTTATAAATATGAGCTTCCTAAGAATGTGGCTGAGGTTTGTAGGTTGTAGTTCCTACTCTGGCTAGAGCACTAGAGAGAGTACTATTATTGTGCACAAATGTCCATGGTTGTCAAAGAAACACAATGGTGTTTCTGGCTCTGCTCGGGCAGTTCTCAATTCCTCTAGAAAGAGGTGCTTCTAGTAAGCAGGAGGATAAAACCATTTGAGTACAGTCTGGAGGTTTCTATCATTTTCATTTTCATTGTTGTACTTGAATGTAATTAGCTTGGTTAGCTTGACAATTAATTTTCTTGTGGGAAACTCAATAGCTATTAAATACTTATTGGTTAAGTACCATAACAATCATCAAAGTTTTTCAAGAAAATCATGTTCCTTCTGAATTAGTGGATGTATAAATGGATACTTGAGTTTAATTCGAAATGATGAATAATTGAGCCTCTATGATATATGAACAGATTTGTATAAGATTGTCAAGATTTTTAGTGAGGTGGTTATTCTGGATTTGCTCAATGATCTCCTAAGGGTATCATAGAGTTGGCCATTCCCGCATTCTTTCAATCTTGTATTTTTTCTTGCTAGGGAGAAAAATGCCTTAGAATGTACATGTTAATCTTTGCTAGTGCCTTTGATCTGAAGAGAAAATCATCAAGTACATTTTTCTTTCCTACAATGTGTTTGGCTTCGAAAGGATATTTGGAAAATCATTTAGCCCTTCGAGATAGATGGGAATGAGGAATCTGCTTGTTTTTAAACTTGGTTATTTGGGAAAAAGATACCATATCCAATTCTATTGGAAAATGATAGCCAATTAGATGGAATTCAAACTTTTTTATTTCACTCTTGACTCCCAGTATTTTTTGAAAGTAGAATGATAGTACATTTCAGCTTGCGAGAACTTTCCATTTTTGTAAGCGTAAAGATGTCGCTTACCATTGATTTCTTCAAATAGTATGACTACTTAGTATTCATCTCTAGCATCAGTATGAAGTGTTAGGGAAATTCCTTATGATGTTTTGAAGATGACAAAATAAATCAAAGGTTACTAACGTGTTTAATGATTGAGTAATAGACTATGCAGATGATAAAACGTGTAAAGGATATTGTTGAAGTCTATACTTGAAAGAACCAGAAGATAGACTCTATGTTGAAGCTGAACTTATTCAGATTGTGTCCAGACCTTAAGACTAAATATGTTCAGAAGCAGAATATGTTCAAACTTACATACAGATTGTAAAGTCTACTTTAGACGGAAGACACTCTGACTTTACTTTTGATAGAACACACTCAGACTTACATACAAAATGAGACACAAGTCCAGAACGTGACAAGGTCCAAAACGAGACACAAATTCAGAATGAAGCATATTCAGAATAAGACAACTTAACATAACGTAATACAAGCCCCAACTTATAATGTCTAGTGATCTAGTTTGGATTCTACATCAAGATAGATTTGATTAACTCAATCTAATTGATTGACAGGCAAGAACTTTCTAAACGAAGAAACTCTACTTATGGAAACTAAGATTTTGTTTGTATGGATGATCAAAATCAACTTGAAATTCTACTTCTGTCACTCAATGGCTACTAAATCTTCTTGATACAGATTTGTCCAACGAGTAAATTGGAAAACGATCTTCTAGATACTGTCCAACGGTTAGTTTGGAAGTAGAGGAGTACTTAAGGAGACCAAAGACCAAGGAGCAAGCAAGAGACGGAATGTAGAATCTAGAATTCCAAAGTCTGAGCGAACTTCGATCATATACTTATCTTTTTATGAGCTTAAACATTTGTGATCATGAGAAAAATACCAAAAGAGTGACTTAGTGAAATAGTGTGATCTATCACTAAGTGTTTGCACTCAAAGTTGTAATCTCTTGTTAATCATATAGTGGAATCCAACTAAAAGGCTGCCAGCGTGGAAGAGTGTACGTAAACTTAATCTAAGCCGAATCACTATAAATCTCGTGTACAATTTTCTCCTCATTTAACTCTTCTTATTTAAGTCTGTTGCATATTTACAGGTTATTTCAGAAGTCTGTTCCATTGCATAATAGATCTGAACATTTACCAGAAGTCTAGTGGCTTGTTTGTCAGGCTCTGATCCTTATTCAGACTTTGCTCACAACTTGTTTTATTCCGCATTTATTTGTTAAGACTTCTTTTAAACACCTATTTATTCCATCTAGGTGTTTGTACTAGCATCATCATGAAGGACTCTTTTCCTCGTAAATGCTATTTATAACGGGGGACGAGTCTACATGATTTATTTTAGTTCTACTACTGCCTTGGTTTAAGTCTTTTCTCAAGGTGAGGGATTTTTCTTCAGCATCAATTACAATGTAATCAACAACTTTGCAACGTTTGGAACAAAATCCCTAAGAGAATTAATTATCTCAAGAAATTACTGAACTTGCTTTGCGGTGAAATCCTTTTTCTGGAAATTTCAATAATTTACTAGTAATGTGTAGCCTTGGATAGTATGTATTTTTGTTAAAGTGCATACCTAGGAATTCAATTTCCGTCTAGGCAATGTTCATCTTTCTTTGAGAGAGCATGATTCCATATATCTTTGCAATTTCTGCAAATTGCTCGAGAAGTCAATAGTGAGATTCTTCATTTGGGCTGTGAAGTAATACGTCATCAATATAAATTCTTGCACTAGGCAAAATTGGCTAAAAGATGTGGCACATGGCTTTTTGCAACAAGGAATGGGCTACTGGAGAACCTTCCGTTAAAAATGTTGGTTTGGAATACAATATCTTGTTTTGTGGATAAATGCCCAATTGCTAGAATTCGGCTTTGAGATCAAACTTGGAGTAGATGTGCACTTTGGTTAGTCCAGCAAAAAGGGAATTTTGAGATGGCAAAGTAAATTTATCATCTTGGAGGAAAAATGTTGAGGGGTTGGTAATTTATTACCAATTGCATCTTTCCTCGATTTTACTCGGTTGGTTTGTTGACATAAAAGATTTCACAAGCCCATTGAGAGTCTAATATTTCAATAAGGCCTTGTTGAAGTAGCTCAGAGTATTCTTTTTGGGGCAGAAACAAGATGTTTTGGATTCATTCCAGTGTGACTTGCCTTGATAGGGTTTATATCCTTATTTTTTTTAAAAGAGAGGTGAACAAAAAACTCTTGATTTTTTCACAAAGGGTAGGAATATTTTTTTAGAGAAGTTAGAGTGAGATTCTGCACAAGATTCTAATAGTTTCTGCATGATTGGATCTAGCAAACTCATATGAATAGAGAAAAGCCTTTGTATATTGACAAATTTAGAAAATCTATCTTTATACTTAAACCCATTTTCAGGAATGATTCGAAGTTCAAGGATTTGGGTCATGATGTCCCAACAAATGATCAAGTCTTTGTTGTGAAGACTAGATACAAAAACCTTAGTGATTATAGAATACTAAAGAAAAAACTGGATAGTTACTAGTGTAGTATGTACATTTGTAGAAAAAGTATCTCGTGAGGCATAATTGAAGTATCGGACACAAGAAGTCCAGTATTCTTTAGGAAAAACTTTAGTATCTAAAATTGAATAACTAGCATCAGTATCCATAAGAGTAATGATTGAGATTGGTTTATCAAACTTAGAGGTGAAAATTTTCATAGGAAAATGGGGGCAATAAACTTGACTAGAATATATACTAGGGTCTGGGTCTGCGGATGTTAGGGATAAGTGAAAAAGATCTTCATAATTTGAATTAGAATCGGTTTTGCTAGCAGTTTAATGGCAAGGAATGACATAAAAAGTTTGTTCATTTGGATTTTCATCAATAGAAAACAATGATTCAACATCATCATTCTCAAGAAAGACATCGTTTTGAATTTCAATATAGTGTATCAGATGATTCTAACATTTTTTTGCTTGGGAGCAATTTTTGGCGAAATGATCTTTTTTGTTGCAAATGATGCATCGGATTGATTTTTTGCGGTTTGAATGATCATTCCATTTTCGTAGAAATCGCCATTTGTTCTTTCATAAAAAAATGTTTAAATCCATGCTTAGATCGTCCTAACTTGTATCTCCTGAAATGCTTCTTTTTCTTGGAGCATTTTTTTACAGGAACCATTACAATCTTTCTTGGAGCATTTAATCTTAAGGTGTTGGTGAGAATAAGCGCCATAAGCTCTCGATCATCTTTGATATAGGTTTTCATCATTTGTCGTCTGAGACATAAATCATCAAGACAAAGATGAATTTTTTGTTGGATTTCTCCAAGGGGAATGTCCACAATTCTCCTTTGTTTGTTGAGAAATGATCTCTTTACTTGTTAGGAGAGTTCTCTAGAAATAGAGGTTAGGAAAACTTACTTCAAGTTTACATCAGCTCCAAGGCCATAAAGAGTTTGAGCATCTCTTGATAATGTTTGTCGAGATGCCTTTTCTAGAAAGAGAAACATTTTCTTTTGAAATATTCTCTTCTTTTGAGCTCAAGTAAATCAATGGGTTTACCTATGTAAAAATGATAGATAATTCCAATGGCTTGGGCAAAGTCTACCATGAGCAAGAATTGCATTTAGTCTGAGTATGAGGTTGAATGCCACCAATGTCTGAGGCTTCTAGTAAACCTTGTGACAAATTCAAAAAGAATTTTATATTTTCTTTTAACAGTAAGAGCTTGAGTATTTAGCCAGGAGTGGAATTTTTCAAATCTTTTTAGCCATTTGGAATAGGGATTATCATCAATGGTGAAAAATTTGAAGGATTGGAAATGAGAATTTGGGACAGGTTGTCTGGTTGAATAACCTCTAGCTCAAAAGGATTTGATTCAATTTCCTATTTTGGTGGATCAACCATAAATATTGAAAGTGTGGCTAGTACAATAGGAAAGGTTTCAACAGCAGAAATTGAAAAAGAAGAACAAATTGAAAGAGATACCGATTCAGAGTCCGATGTTGTGTTTATCGGAAATATTGAGTCTGGAGGAATTTGTTCTTTTGAGGTTGCAAGATCAAGTTGTTCACCTTCCTATTTACTCATGTCTTTTATGAATGAGATAGCATCAACTGATTTGAATCCTCTTTCGCAGATTTGAAGGATTCCTCAGGAATCTTTTCTTTTCCCTTCTCCCTCCTTAGCCTTTCCATTTCTCATGGGCGATTTTGCATTTCTACCACATTAGTTCTATCTTGTCGAGTAGAGTTTCTGCAAAGACAACAAAGACTGAAGTAGTGGTGGCGGAAAAGAGTACTCAATCCTAAGCAGAATGGGGAATGGATCAGAAAGCTTAAACTTTCCCTCTTCAAGGAGTTGGATTTGCCTTTTGAGCTTCTCTATTTCAATCTTGGGGCTTTCAAGATAGTGATATCCTAAATGCTATCATGATTCCAAGGCATGAAGCATATATTGGAAATCTAAAATCATTTTTTTTTTGGTGAATTCATCATAATCTTTTGAGATTTTGTTGCACATCAACAATCCTGGAGTCAATCATCTTGAAGGCATTATAATGCGCGAAAAGAGTTTTTGGTTGCCAATTCAAAATAGTTTTGGCAATATGAGTTTTTTTTTTTGGCCAACTATGTTCATCCACATTAGTTGGGACGGGAATTTTTGGGACATGATGATATCTCCCTTATCGATCAATAAATTGTTTGGTGGCAGGGAAAAAAAGCTTAGAGTCTTCTCGAACAAGAGGGGGAAAATCTATCTCTTGGAACATAGAAATAGAAAGGTTAACTTCTTTTTGATAGTTTTGACAAGATGGTGTTTCTTTTGGTGGTTCAAGTGGGATTGAATTCCTTTTCATCCACTTAAGGATTGGCTTGTAAAATGAAGAAACAACTGGTTTTTTTATAAGGAGGCGAGGGTGGTGAAGCTGAGGGTGATGAAGGTCACAATGCATATGAGGGTAGTGGAGATGGGGCATAGGAAACCATAAATTAGAACTTATTACTTTTACCAAAAGTATCAATAAAGGGGTCTCCATTCAAGTGCCTTTGATATAAACCATCTCTAGCTTTTCAGGCTTTTCGCTTGGGCTTTGTGGCCGAGTCTACTTCATTAGGAGAATTTATACATGAAGAAAATTGGCAAAAATGATCCTAAGAACAACGATCATAAGAGTCTTTGTAGTAATGGACATGATTTCCATTACTTTGGAAGTACTAGACAAGTTTCTTTAGGTTTGGCTCAGGGATTTGGAACACAAGGTTAGATCATAAACAAAGTTTGGAAGATGGAAGGGCTTTCCTCATTTTTTTTTGCCAAATTTGATAGCAACAGTGCCATCATTTTTCCTTATGAATTGAAAATCTGAGGATTGGAGTGGCTTGTTGTTTTGACAACTTTTCTTTAGGAATTTGCCTAGGAACATGGATACAAGAAGCTTGGTTATTCTGCATGGAGATGAATAAAGTATCTTCATTTTCATTATGGAAATTGAGATCAAGGGCATGATTCTACACTCGGTAGACCATTTGATAATGAAGGGTTGCAGCAATAGAGTCGGCAGTTTGGGGGTGCTCCAGTGAGTTGGATTTGAACCTAAGAAAACAATTGAAGATATGAAAGAACAACATTGAAGTTTGAATATAAGATTGCAAAGATTGTCCCAGTATTCAAGGTGGTTTGGATAGTGCCAATACAAAAATGCTAATATTATAAGAACCGAGTATCCAATAGGGTCATTCTTGTCACAATTGGCAAGCCTTTTCAACCATGAAAAGTGAGTGCAAGTCGCACAGCACCATAATGGATATGAGAATATCCTTGTTGAGTCCACTATTTAGGAAATTCTGAAGGAATATGGATAGTAACAAAATACTCATTTTCAGTGGCTGGAATAGAGTGCTGGTCAAACTTGGAAGATTGCACATAATCTCTTACTTCTTTCGAAGTATGACTAATAAAGTTGTATAGAGCGGATGAGAGAAAACGAAGAGGATGGTTTAGCAAAAGCCAAATAGGAGTTCATAAGAGGAAGCTGGATTTTAGAGATTTTAGTATCATCACCAAGAGAGACTTCATGAAGATAGTTGATCTTAGAAGCATTTGATACTTGAAACTCAAATAAAGAGGAAGAAGATGAAAATGGAGTAAGAGTTACAGGAGCATTGAGAGTTACTTGAGTAATATCCAGATCAGTCATGACGAAGAGAAGTTTTCTCTACATTGAATTAACCATCTAAGTGCATAGAACATACTAAGGGTCCGCTCGTTTCACAGAAAATGACTTCCGGAAAATTGTTTTCCAGATTTTCCAGTATTTGTTTCACGGAAAATGAACTAGTCAAGAAAAATGTTTTCCATCATTGGAAAAACAACCTTTAAAGTGAGGAAAACATTTTCCACTTTTGAAAAGTGGAAAACGTTTTCCATGACTTCTTCCCTCTTAATTTTTTTATTAATACATTTTCATTTTATGCCTTTTTTTTTTTTTTAAATCGAGTTTTTAATTTCTTTTATTTTCTTTCTTTCCTATTCATCTTCTTCTTTGGCCCGACCGGCCACGGCAGCGTCCAACGACGGCGACCTCGCCGGCCTCGCCCCAGGCCGGCGAGGCTCCGCCTAGCCCGATCTAGCGAAGCCGAGATTCGCCAACCTGGGCGGAGCTCGCAGCTCGCCAGATTTGGTGAGCTGGGCGGGGCTTGGGCCTCGCCCAAGCTCGCCGCGAGCTTCACCGGGCTTTGGCGAGCCACGAGCTGGCCGGATCTAGCGGCGGAGCTCGAGCTCCCGATCCAGGCGAGCTCGAGCTTCGTCGCCAGATCCGGCGAGCTCGCGGCTCACTAGAGCCTGGTGTCGCAACCCAATTTTTCCGAGTTTACCACCTAAAACTAGATTGATGGACTACTAAGTCTTTAAGCTTAGCTCGGGCTCTCCCAAGCCCATACAAAATCGCGACTTAGGGTTTTAACATGCAAAAGATTATTATCTAGGAGTCGCCACTAATCGGTTTAGGGTAGGTTGATTAGACATCTAAGTAAAATAATGAGAGTATTATTTTACTCCTACGAACCAAAGATTTTGGGTACGGGGACTTGGTTACACTAGACTATCCTAGTGCCCTTTCGGTACCTTTCTATTTCATTTAAAAAAAAAATGTTGGGTAACTGAATTTATTTTAATTTAGCTTCCTAATGTGTGAGGTGATCATACAGGTGCGCATACCACTAATTTAACACTTAAGAAAACAATTAAATAATGCAAAACATACCTTAAAGCAATGAAAGCATCTGCGTTGTTAGATCATAATTCATATATATAATCCTAGATATGATTTCTAATTAACACGCAATTTCAATTTTTTGTTTTCACTTTATTTAATGAAAATCATGCGATGCATGCTCATAATCTAATATGACATGATGACATGAGCTAAACTATATGACATGAAGAAATGCAACAATTAAATGCAATCTAAATGATCTAATTATAATAACATGCAATGCGATGCAATGACATACAAAATTATTTAAACTAAAATGACATGCCTAATGCAATTTAATATGCAAGCTATATGTCACGCGACATTTATTAAATGACTTAGTCTAATGACATGAAATTTCTAATTAAATGAACTTAATAAAAACTAAATGACGTGCATTTGATATTTCTATTTTTAAAAAATGTAATCTATCCTTAAACTGAAACTAACTTATGCAAAGACAAATTTTGTATTTTCTTTCATGAAATTCGAATGCAAAAATGATCTAGCTAGATTAAAATTCTATCTAATTTAAAATAAGGATTAGGTCATATTAAATCCTAATTTAAATTAAGACATTATCTTAATCTAAAATGCAATTTATCTAAAAATATGATCTAAAAATGAAACATGCAATTTTATCTAATATGTAATGACGTGTAGAGAACACCCTATTTCTACATGACATATGCATGATATTTTTTATAAAAATCGAAATTTAAACTAACACATAATTAAACATACAATTCAAATAAAAAACTAACAACCTAAATGAATGCACTTTTTTTTTTATATCTTCCTAAATTCAAAATAAAATCTAGATTCTAGATATGCAAAATAACAAGAAATATTTCTAAAACAAATTGAATCCTTATTCGAATATTTTTTGATTTTTCTTAGTGATTTTCTAAAACAAACATTAAATCTAACACAAACAAGATATTCAACAAATAAAGGATTAAAATAAATGAAAAAATAACCCATTATCTTATGGGTCAAATTAACGGTTATTTTTAACCCTGAACATCACGACAAGAAATCAAAATAATTAAAAATCTGATCCGAAATCTTACGGATCAAATTAATAAATATATTAATTCAACAATTAATATACTAAAAAACAAACCCCAAAAATGATCATAATTAAAAAAATGACCTAACGTCTTACGGGTCAAATTAAATAATTACAATAACTTTAGGGACAATTCCTATGGATAATGCCTATAAGAATTATAGCCTAAAAATCACCTCACAATATTCAACTTAAACAATAATAATAAAACTAACTAAAAGTAAAGTAAAATAACATAAAATAAAAATAAATAAACAAAAGAAAAACAACCTAAGGGAAATAGGGGGCAGCACGTTCGTTGGTCCGGCAAGGGGAGTCATCGGCGTCGGAACTTCGGCGATGGTGGCCGGACGAGTCGTGGGCCGGCGCGGGGCGATCAGATGGGCATCCCGCGGCTACTCATCGGGTAGTGGGTGGATCGCGGAGCAAGGGGAGTCGGACACTGGGCGGTCGCGGACAGAGGTGCTGCAGGGGCGTCGGGCACCGGGCGTAGGCGGAGGCAGTGGGTGTGACAGCTCTCGGAGCAGCTTGGGTGGCGATTGTGGCTCGGGTCGGTTGGATCGTGGTGAGCTTCGGCTTCCAGGCGAGCGGAGGCGCGGCGGTGCGAATGATTTGGGGCTCCGGTGGCTTCGCAAACAGGGGGGCTTCGGTTCGTTGCTTGGGCGGAGGCAACAAGCAGCGGCGGCGTCTGACGAGCAAGGCGGAGGCGGTGGGGTGCGGACACGGCGCGGGAGGAGATGGCCGAAGGATGCTGGTGCTCACGGCTGCTGGCGTCGAGTTGAGCTTCAGGATCTGGTGGCGTGCAGGATTAGCGGCGGTGTGGCTCGCACGGTGGCTTCGTGGGTCATAGGCGGAAGGGCTTGCGGACGGAGCAGGGGCTTCGGTGTGGCGTCACTTAGCAAGGGAGATCAGCGCGGCGTCGGTGGGCTCGCGGCTGAAGGGCTCGTCGAAGGAGGAGCACCGCGGAGAAGAAGCACAGTAATTTTTTTTGACTTCTCTCTCCTTTGCTACTTCTTTGTACTTTTTGTTTCTTTTTGTTTTTTTCCTTTGCTTTTCCTCCTTCTCCATGCACGGACGGATTCAACCTCCTTTCTTCCTTTTTGAC
Source organism: Eucalyptus cloeziana (assembly GCA_014182715.1). NCBI lineage: Eukaryota > Viridiplantae > Streptophyta > Magnoliopsida > Myrtales > Myrtaceae > Eucalyptus > Eucalyptus cloeziana. Next base: position 32,602,227 of record CM024643.1, read on the forward strand.
TTTTTTTTTGTTCTTTTTCCTTTTTGATTCAAAAGAAATCCCTCCAGAACCAAAATCGAAGAAAGCCCCCAAATCCGAACCCGTACGCCCCTTTTATAGCAAAACAAAATGCGATTTTGATAAAATATTTCGAAAATTCCCTATAACCTCCGAATCACGAGAATCCTAATCTTATCAATATTCTACGCCGATTTCATCATCCATTGATAAAGATATGATTAAAATGCGATTTTCTTAATTTTCAAAATATCATAATATCGCACCAAATCTTTATTTAAATAATTTTTGTCATTTAAAAGAAACGGGCTCGGGTCGATTTTCTTGTTTTATGGGTTTAGTCCGGCCTGTTAATTTAAACTCAAAAACAATTAATTCGAAGCCATTGACCACCAGTCCTAAAAAATAAAAGTGCAAAACATGTAAATTAAAAATAAATGCATCTAAAATTATATGCTATGCAATTGAATTATAATATTTTCAAAGATAAAATTAACCCCTAATGACTAAATGGGCCACCAAAATTTAGGTGTCAACACCCAGCGAAGCTCGCGGCGAGCTCAGGCGAGATCAACCGAGCCTCGAGCTCGCCGAATCTGGCCACCGGGTCTTGGTCGGCTGCCGGGTAGCCGACCATTGTTAGGCAAGAAGGAGGCGGCGATGGCGGAAGGAGGAGGAGGAAGGAGGAAGGAAAATAAAAGAAAAAAATAAAAAAAAAAAATAAAAAAATAAAAATAAAAATTTTGATTTTTAAAAATATAAATAATTAAAAATTCATTTTTTAAAAAATATAAAAATATAAAATTTATTTTTTAGTCAATTAAAAATATTAAAATTCAAATTTTGATAATTTTTCCTAAACAATTAAATGAGCTAACGAACGGTGGAAAATATTTTTCACTCAAATTTTAGGTTTTGGCCAAATATCGAAAAATAGAGTCATTTTCCTGGAAAATGACTTCTAGGAAAATATTTTCCGGAAATATGATATTTTCCGTGAAACGAATGGATCCAAGTTACAAATGGAACATGGCTTTGATACCAATGAGGGGATCTATGTTTAGAACTAGGGAAAACCAAATTAGTTGCAGTAGATATGCCATCCCTCAATGGGTGAACCTCGTGTTCAAGCTCTTCACGGATTGCATTTTAGCTGTAGATTACCTAGAGACTTAGTTTAGAGTATAGAGACGCTTAAGAATGCCAATAATTTAATGATTGAACTATCAAAAGATGGTAAGGTAGGATCTGTATAATCCAAATTTGAAATGTTGCAAAGTCTCTCTCTCTCTCTCTCTCTCTCTCTCTCTCTCTTTGTGGGTTAGTTTTATGGTAATTGTGTGATAAGAGGCTATTGATGTCACACCCCAAAACTACAAAGAATAGGGATGCCACGGCCGTCTTTCCACACAAAGGACGCAGCCTCAAACATAACCAATAACCTGATATCAACTTATATATATATCAAATCATATATACATATCAGATAGACCAATAGATTGATTGCAATATCAGAGTTTCTATAATCCACCAAAAAGAAATATACAATTAGAACTCGGACAATCCAACTACTAGCAAGGAAAGTGCACCACTTCCTTTGGCCATACCCAAAAATAGAACTCTTCAAAAGTTTCCCACCGATGGTGCACTCGCTCTATTCGCCGCTAATCGAGGAACCTGAAAATATTAAAGGAGGAATGGAATGAGCAACAACAGCTCAGTGAGTAGTACATATCTTCTAAGCAGATCGAACAACCACTATGCATGCATACAAAGCAATACCAAATTTCATAACACCAACTCAATATATAAAATACATATTGAATCATATAAGAGTAATTTCTTATCATCAAAGCTTTATACTAAAATGGAAAACTCATTTAAATCTCCATCAAAAGTCAAGTATCACTGGTCAAATCCATTGAATAATCTCCATAAAAAATGCATCAATGGTCTATCCATTGATTCATCTCATATCAAACACACGTCGATGGTCCATCCATCGACCAATCTTTTGCTCAATAACTAATCATGGTCACGACACAACGCCTTGTGACAAGGCGACTAAGATTCTCCCCTTGGCAAGGTCTCCACCTACAAAGCCGATGGCTGGGCCCAGAAGGATATCCTAAACCTGGTATGCATACCCCAAAAACCCCTTATTGGGTTCACAGTTATATTGAGCATAAATGACTATTCTTCAATACTAGAAATCCAATCCAGAAATCAATATCTTAAATCAAACAAATAACATTTGCAACATAGCCCATCATCCATTTCATATCTATTTTTGAAATCATTATAAACTTTTTCATCAATCGGTCGCAAAGCAATTTCATATATATTTCTCCACAAGCTTTGTATAATACGCTTTTCAAACACTCATAATCAACCAAAGGGTAGTAAATGCTCGCTCCGGCTTTTATGCAATAAAAATGCTCTTCTTGATTCAATATATATATATATATATATATATATATACATATATATTTCAAGACATAATTTTATAAAACCAAAGAAGATATAGTACCACTCACCTCGTCGTCTATAACCAAACGACAAACAATACCCGTATCGTTGAACTCACAATCCTATCAAATAATCGAGAAATAATGTTAATATCTAATAAAACTCTATCGCAACTACGAAACGACTAAATTACGCCTTAACTATAACAAAAGGACTTCTACACACTAACAAATCGCATAACCAAAGCGATTGATCGAGCTCTTCGCAATACGGAGTTTAAGCACAAAACTTGATCATGCCTTAACTTCCTCCTCCGAACCCCAATCCAAACGAATTTATAGTCAATAGAGAGCCCTTGACACATATTACAAGAATCCCAACTTCACCGTCCCAAAATCAATCCGAAAGGTGACAAAATATAGGCCCAAAGCTGCTGGACACGTACTGTTCACTGCGCGCGGGAAATTTTGAAATTTTGTTTCGGATAAACCACGAGCTCAAATCACGATCCGTAAAATCCCATGGCTCCACAACACCCTAAATCATCATTACTACAAAAATACGTGGCTCAACGACTCCAAAATCAGACCTCGCCGCTCAATTTTCCAAAAATTCCGAATTTGAGCCCTAAACCCATAAATTACTTCAATTGGACAAACGAGGGGCCTAATCTCTTACCGAGTTCTGTGTTATGGAGTCGAGTCGGCTTGGCGAGGCATTCGTAGCGTGCACGTGTCAAAACCCCTTTCCTTTCTTCCCCTTTCTCTTCTTCTTCTTTCTTCTTCTTCTTTTCTTTCTGCTGCCCGAACTGGGCTTTCTTTCCTTTTTTATCTCTTCCCCTTTTTCTGTTTTCTTTTTCTTTCTTTGTTTAAAGTGGGTCCCACCACCTTTTCTTTGACCTATTAAATTTTTTCTCAAATATTACAATTGAGGTTCAGACAAAGACCATCTGCGTGCATTTTTATATGGGTAGGAGTACCATGAGATGCATGTTTGTGACAAAGATTAAGACAAGCATGTATATGAACCCGATTTGCATTCTGAGCTCAGAGTTTTATCGTCTGGTCCGCGTCAAATCTGGGGCCAGATCATTATTATTATTAGGCTCTTCGTTCTCATTCACTGAACAGCCCTTCATGTTTTATGTCTGAACTACTACATCAGTCGGTGTGCTTAAGGAGAAGCAAAAGCTCAGAGCCCAAATAACCCAGCTTCTTCCATCCATGGCTCTCCTCTGGACCTTACCCGGTATGTCAATACTATCGTGAACAGCGTCTCTGCGATGAAACTGATGTTGTTTCTTTTGTAAGAATGGAACTTATTTGTTCATAGTACTGTATTATTGACACTTCGACATGTTTTTTTGCCTTTCGATGCATGCTTTTGCTTACTTAGTCGGTAATGACAGAGGCTTACTCCAGTTTTAGCTTTTCACTCCTTTTCCTTATATGCTGAAATCAGAGGCATTCTCTTGGATATGTGATGGAGAGCTTGATTTCAGTACTTGCACCCAGAGTAGCATCATTGATGGCGCCAACCTGCTTTTCCTCTGCTCTTTCTACGTCTTGTGGATTGCCAACAGCCTTAGGAAGCACAACGCCAATGGAAACAGCACTAGGATGGACTCAGTACTCATTGTTGTTGCTGTCTGTTGTGCATTTAGTAGCCTCGCGCACTTTGGTATCGCCCTCCGGAGTCTTATACTTCAAGCCAACATAAATAGACCTCAGAGCTGGTTGCTTCACTTTGTTAGAGGATTGACATGGATGTCTTTGACAGTTTCTTTGCTTGTTGCGAAATCCAAGTGGATGAGAACCATAGTCACTCTTTGGTGGGTTGCCTTCTGTTTGCTCGTCACCGCTCTGAACATCTGGCTCTTGTTGAGAGGACTCGGAATCGGAGTTTTAGACATTGTGACTTGGCCTATAAACTTTCTACTTCTGTTCTGTGCCTTCAGGAAATATGTTATGGTTCCAAAACCGAACCCAGATGAGAAATTATACGAACCTCTATTAGGTGCGAAACCTGATGAATCCCACTCACAGCTCGGCTGTGCCAGCTGCCTCAGCAAGTTGACATTTTCTTGGATTAATCCATTGTTACGCTTGGGGTACTCGAAGCCGCTAGAGTTCGAGGACATCCCATCTCTTGTCTCCAAGGACGAAGCTGATCTGGCCTATCAAAAATTTGCAATCGCGTGGGATTCAGTTGCAACCGAACAAAAGGGTTCTCAGAGTTACTCGGTTATTAAGACCATCGCGAAAGTATATTTCCAGGAGAACATTTTCATAGGCTTATGTGCACTTTCCCGAACGATATCTGTCGTTGTTTCCCCCTTGTTACTGTACTGGTTTGTGAATTACTCGAATGGAGAGCAGGGAAATTTGTCAGAAGGGTTCACTATTATTGGATGCTTGATTCTTGCCAAGCTAGTGGAGTCCTTTTCGCAGAGACATTACTTCTTTGATTCCAGGAGGTCCGGAATGAGAATGAGATCGGCTCTTATGGTAGCGGTCTACAAGAAGCAGTTGAAAATTTCGAACACCGGAAGAAAACGACACTCAACTGGCGAAATCGTGAATTACATCGCTGTGGATGCGTATCGGATGGGTGAATTCCCTTGGTGGTTCCATTCCACTTGGAGCCTCACGCTGCAACTCTTCCTGTCCATCGGTGTCCTCTTTGCGGTGATTGGCATTGGCGCTCTTCCAGGCTTAGTCCCGCTCCTCATTTGCGGACTCCTCAATGTGCCTATCGCCAAGATCCTCCAAAACTGCCAGTCCCAGTTCATGACCGCCCAAGACGAGCGGCTCCGGTCCACTTCAGAGATCCTGAACAGCATGAAGATCATAAAGCTGCAGTCGTGGGAAGAAAAATTCAGGAACTTGATCGAGTCACGACGTGCCACTGAGATGAAGTGGCTGGCCGAAGCCCAGTTCAAGAGGGTTTACGGGACAGCGCTTTATTGGATGTCCCCGACTATAATTTCTTCGGTGATTTTCTTAGGTTGCGCTCTCTTGCAGAGTGCACCATTAAACGCTAGTACTATCTTCACGGTTCTTGCAACGTTGCGGGTTATGAGCGAGCCTGTAAGGATGATCCCTGAGGCACTGTCTACATTGATCCAAATGATGGTTTCTTTTGATCGTATCAACGCATTTTTGGTGGACGACGAGCTAAAGAACGACAGAATAAGGGAAGTCCCTGCGGAGGATTCGTCTAGTACCACAAGCATACAGATTTTGTCAGGAAATTTTGCTTGGGACGTGGAATCTGCAATCTTGACTCTGAAAGACATAAACCTGGAAGCCAAATGTGGGCAGAAGATTGCGGTCTGTGGTCCAGTTGGGGCGGGCAAATCATCGCTTCTTTGTGCTATACTTGGAGAAATAACCAAAACCACAGGAACTGTGAGTTTTCAAGACATCTATGCCCGTAAGATGTGCGCCTCTGTCACGTGCCTAACTTTAATTATTTCATGTATCTTGATTTAGGTTAAAATATGTGGATCGACTGCCTATGTTTCTCAAACTTCCTGGATCCAAAGCGGGACAATTAGGGACAACATACTCTATGGAAAACCAATGGATGAGGCCCGATACGAGAAGGCCATAAGAGCATGTGCACTGGATAAAGATATCAGAAGCTTCGGTCATGGAGATCTCACAGAAATAGGCCAGAGAGGGCTCAACATGAGTGGTGGGCAGAAGCAGAGGATTCAACTAGCTCGGGCCCTCTATAACGATGCAGATATTTATCTTCTCGACGATCCTTTCAGCGCAGTCGATGCGCACACTGCTGCAATACTTTTCAATGTAAGAAGTTGAGGTCATATTTTCCTAGGGAAAAAATAATCGAGAGAAACACTAATCATTAAAAAGCCTGTTGTTCTTAAATCAAGTCTTTTACTCCAGGACTGTGTCATGGGTGCGCTCGAAAATAAGATGGTCATCCTGGTGACTCACCAAGTGGAATTTCTCTCAGATATGGATCGTATTTTGGTAAGAACCGGTGTTCATACTTCTCATATGCACAATTAGAAAAGTTTAGGCCAGTGGTACTTTCTTTTTCAGATATGCTAAACATGAATCGCTTTTTGTGCTGTGAAGCTCATGGAGGAGGGACGTGTTACACAGTCAGGGAGCTATCAGGAGCTCTTGACTGCAGGAACAGCATTTGAACAGCTTGTGAATGCTCACAAAGGAGTTTTAACCACATTTGGACCTTCAAACAGTGAAATCCCCGGTGAAACTGCGGATTCCTTTTCAGTGAAGCACGAGGAATCTAAAGAGAGTAAACAAGTCGAGATATCTGAGAAGGCCCACCCGGGAGTGCAACTTACCAAAGAAGAAGAGAAGGAGATTGGTGATGCCGGGTGGAAGCCGTTCTGGGATTACATAATGGTGTCAAAAGGATTAACCCTTCTGTTTTTGTGCTTATTGATGCAGTTAGCATTTGTGGCGATTCAGGCTGCATCGACCTATTGGCTAGCACTAGCTATTCAATTTCCCGACATTGGTAGTGGCACTTTAATAGGTGTCTTCACGGGCATTTCCTCGCTTAGTGCTGTGTTCGTGTACTTAAGATCTTTCTTTGGAGCTCATCTGGGTCTAAAGGCCTCCAAGGCCTTCTTTTCAGGTTTCACTGATTCCATATTCAAAGCTCCGATGCTTTTCTTCGATTCTACTCCAGTGGGGAGGATTCTGACCCGAGTAAGATCATTCTCTTATTCATGTTTCAATATCTTCAGCACTATCATTTTTTATCAAGCACTTACCATGTGAAGAATTAGGCTGACATTTAAAATCTCGCAGGCTTCATCAGATTTCAGTGTACTAGACTTGGACATCCCATTCTCTATCATCTTTGTGATAGCTGCTGGAATTGAGGTTCTGACTACAATCGGGATCATGGCCTCAGTCACGTGGCAAGTTCTCATCGTTGCGACTTTTGCAATGGTTGCTGCAAAATATGTTCAGGTAATTTTTTAAGACTAGACCTTTTAAATTTGACTATATCTATTGATCAAGAAGGGCTAACCATGTTAAGTCCCTCAACTATAAAGGCATATTACTTGGCATCGGCGCGCGAATTAATAAGAATTAACGGAATGACAAAGGCTCCTCTCATGAACTATGCGGCCGAGACATCACTAGGTGTGGTCACCATTAGAGCTTTTAACACGGTAGACAGATTCTTCTGCAATTTCGTGAAACTGGTGGATGCTGATGCGAAACTTCTATTCCACTCCAATGCACTTATGGAGTGGCTAGTTCTGAGAATAGAAGCACTTCAGAACCTGACCCTACTCACCGCTTCTCTTCTTCTGATTCTACTTCCTAAAGGATATGTGCCTCCAGGTAAATAAAAACTTACATTAAAACAGCGAGAACTTATTGAATTGTCGGAAGTACTAGTTAAATTTATTTATTTCGGTCTTGCAGGGCTTGTGGGGCTATCTCTTTCTTATGCTTTTTCGTTGACGAGTACGCATGTTTTCGTGACCCGGTGGTATTGCTACTTGTCAAACTACATCATCTCAGCTGAGCGGATCCAACAGTTGATGCACATACCATCTGAGCCTGCAGCGGTCGTGGAGAATCATAGGCCACCTTCTTCATGGCCATCAGAGGGTCGAATCGAGCTGCAAGAACTAAAGGTACAAATTGCAACTCAAAATCAGAAATTTTTTGCAGGTTGCTAATACGAAGGGTTTTTCCCTACTTGGTTTCAGCTAAGGTACCGTCCCAACGCACCGCTCGTGCTGAAGGGTATCACTTGCACGTTCAAAGAAGGAAGCAGAGTGGGCGTTGTTGGAAGAACAGGAAGCGGGAAAACGACTCTGATCAGCGCATTGTTTCGATTGGTTGAGCCAGCAAGCGGGAAGATCTACATCGATGGGCTAGACATTACTTCCATTGGATTGAAGGACTTAAGGATGAAGCTCAGCATCATCCCTCAGGAGCCCACTTTGTTCAGAGGCAGTGTTAGGACTAACATGGACCCTCTTGGCCTTCACTCTGACCATGACATTTGGATGGTAATATCTACAATAGTGCTCATTTTTGGATTTCAATCTTCATAATATATCTCCCAATTAGATCATCCTTTTCATAGATGTGGCGAACCAACCCCGATCATTTCATAATTTGTAGGCTCTGGAAAAATGTCAGCTCAAGGCCACAATTAGCAGCCTTCCGAATCAGCTCGATTCTTCCGGTGAGCATCATTTGTTAAATTACATGTCAAAATCTAGTCGCAGATTGGAAGTCACTAAAATCCTACTAAGATCCGACAGTAATTGCTAGTAGCCATGCAGCAGTGCCTTCCACTACATGCATGTACCAATATCGCGTACCTTCAATCAAAATGATTCTGACTCTTTTTTATGCTGATGGGAATGTGAACGGCTTTGTTCAAAATCTAAACAGTGAGTGATGAAGGAGAGAATTGGAGTGCTGGGCAGAGGCAGCTATTTTGCTTGGGAAGAGTTCTATTGAGGAGGAACAGAGTCCTAGTTCTTGATGAAGCCACTGCTTCGATTGATTCAGCAACTGATGCTGTTCTTCAGAGGATAATCAGGCAAGAGTTCTCAGATTGCACTGTGATCACCGTGGCTCACAGAGTCCCCACGGTCATAGACAGTGACATGGTCATGGTCCTCTCTTATGGTAAGTTTCTAATCATCCTCTACATTTATAATTTCTCTCAGGATACAATCACAAATCCATTTTCTTTTTCTAATTTGAGTTTTGGCTTATCCTCGAAGCATTAAGACATATCTGTCTCATTGTCTCATTGTCAATTGTGATGGGTATTTCAAAGATCAGATCGTGTTAAGCCGATGATTTTCCAAAGATCCGTGGACCAATTAGGCAATTGATTTTGAAAATTTACCATGATGGGAGTGCAGGGGAAAATTCATTCCGTAGCTTACTCAAATTAGATATACTAAAAGGTCTTTTATTTGGCACACTGACCTTGTGAAAAACTCAATGACACAAGTAAGGTTCGGACACTAACACATTTATTTTTTCAAATTACGGTAATTGTAATCATTCCATTAGTAAATGCGAGTTTTCAATTAATAAATGTTCCTATAAACAAAATTATTTTTTTCAAATTATGAATTCTTGATAGAAAACTTAGCCAATTTCTTTTAATATTTTTAACATCGATCTCATTTTTTTGAAGGAAATCTGGTGGAGTATGAGGAGCCCTCAAAGTTGATGGAGACCGATTCCTACTTCTCCAAGCTGGTCGCTGAATACTGGTCAAGTTGCAGGAGAAGCTCCTCCCTCAATTTTGAAAATTATTACTGCTAAGGCACCCTTGCTTGTTGTCACTAAATAATTAGTTTTCCATTGTGCCTATAATGCAATAGCTTTGTAATAAAGTGCATTGCAATGTTAGTCGATGGTGATTCTACGTTGTTAAGAAACGAGATGATGGGATCTAAAGCTAAGTCACATGGAATTGATCTACTCTATATAACTTGTCTCATGTGTTTGTTGAAATAGTACTTAATATTATTTCATTATTCCTATTATCATATCACTGTTTTATAAGATATATAAAATGGTATATATTTTGATAATGGGTTTAGGTTAACTCATGTTTGAGGCTGCTTCCTTTAAGTGAGAGGAAACATAGGTCCGTTCTGGTAATCTAAACCGAGGAAAATGATGCATTTGCCTATAATTATGTCCATGACGATAAACACAATTTTATTTTTAATTTTTATTTTGTCTTTTTTCATTGATTAAACGCCGTTCAAATTGTGGAAAACGATTTCAATGTTGTCTGGTTCCACCGCAATGAGTATATTTGGTTGAATTTTTGTCGAAAACATATGATTAAGAAAAATACCAATCAAAAAGTGTGTAATAGAAAAAAGAATGACGAAATTCGAGAGTCGAAAGTTGAGATGATTATGCTTTCCATACCTCGGTGACGTGTCCCACGGTCCCATTCCCATCATAACTTCATTGTGTCCACACATTAAGCGGTCGAATTTGAAGTGGGGAAGTTCTATGGTTCAGTCCAGCAACTGACGGGGTCGTTCTCACATGTAATTTGGACTGTGGGACCAGAAAAAAAAATAAAATTAAAGAATACTTATATGGCAGTCATAAGACTTGGGTGATATAATTAAATGTGAAGGATTGTTAGTAACTTCTCATTTAAAAATACTTTATGGCAGTTATAATTATTGAAGACAACTACCAAATATGGTTACCGTCACTTGCGATATTTTGAGATATTTCATAATGTTATGAGTTTATTCTATTCATTTCGTGGAAAATAATTTATAGGAAAACGTTTTTCAAATTTTCTTATGTAAATACGTTCAAAAGTGAGAAAAATGTTTCCCATTTTTTAGGAAGTGGAAAATATTTTTCATTTCTTTTTTCACTTCACCAACTTTCGACAAACACATTTTCATTTTATTTTTATGTTTTCTTTTTTACTTTTTTTATTTTTACAAAAATCGAGTTTTAATTATTTTTATTTTTTCCTTTTTTTTTTTCATTTTCTTTCATTTTTTTTTTTCCTTCCTTGGCCGAGTCACCGGCCATAGGTTGGTGAGGCCTGAGTTTGCCAAATACTAGCAAGGCTTGAGCTTGAGCTCGCCCAATCGCCTCAGGCAAGCCACGAGCTCACTGGGCTTAGTAGAGCTCGGGTTGGCCTAACCGGCCGAACCTTGAGCTCACTGACCCATGTCTTGTTAGGTCGTTGGGTTTTTGGCGCTAAGGCACGCTGCAGTGGAGAAAGGAGGAGCAAGAAGGAGGAAGGAAAAGAAAAAGAAAGAAAAATTAAAAATTTTTAAAAAAAAAAAATCGATTTTTTAAAATAAAAACTATTTAAATTTAAAAAATTAAAAAATTAAAAAAATTAAAAATTCGATTTATTTTTGGTAATTTTTCCTAAAAATCAAATTAGATACAAACTGGTAGAAAATATTTTCTAATTTATTTTCAAGTTTCAGCTGAATTCGGAAAATATTATCATTTTCTTAGAAAATGACTTACTAAAAAACATTTTTCAAAAACAAGATTTTTTTGACCAAACGAATGGACCCTTAGTGTTAACATTTTCACGTTACGAACCTGTCAACACCCAAAATTGATCGAGCTCATGACTGTTGACTCGGGCCGAGCAAGATCGAGCAAGGCATGGCAAGGTTGGAATTGGCCAAGTCTTTTTTGGTCGGCAATTTCAGACAATCGACAAGGTGACAGAAAGTTGCCGACGGGTATCATGAAATAAAATTATTAAGTGTTGAGTCGCAAGGTGTTGGTTATTGAAAGTCGATTCAGTCGACAAGGGGTCAAAGTTAAAGCAGAGATTGAGGCCAATAATTTCGGCTAACGTGATCACCGGTTCATAGAGGCCAAGAAATTCAAGGGCCACTAATGATAATAGCCGAGAAATACGGGCTGTTATAGCGGTTTGAAAGAGAAGATACGAAATATGGATCGAACCATTGAGGTGGGGCAAGTGATGAGGTCATGATTATGGAAGTGGTATGTATTTTGTAACCATTTGTATAGACACGTCACTAAATTTTAGGAGACGAGTAGGTTGTTGTTTACTTTCTTTGCAACTGCTGTTAGCCGTTTCAGTAGCTATAAATTAGCGTATGCATGATTAGATTTGAATGCTGATATGAATTTTAATCTGCTCCCGTTATGCTTTTTCGCTTGAGGATTTTGATCAAAAGATTTAATCATTAATCAAAGGAGTTAAAATAAATAAGAAATATACGCACCATGCAACGTGAAAATATTACATTTAAAAGCATATGAAGTCGAGGAATTGTTTCCAGATCCAATTTGCACCTCCAATAGCATCGGCAATCTAACTTTATCGATGCAGACCAGATTTCCTCATTACTTTTTCAGGAAAAAGCAAAGATAAGGCACGGCACACGAAAGTCTGCGGCTGCTACCAATTGAAACTGCAACATGTCATTTCTTGGTTAAATCCATCGTGCCAAAAGCCGCAAGGTCTGTCATCTGTGTGTACAGGCGTTTAGAATTTGATGATAAAACTGGCAGAAGATGGTGAGTTGGATATGTATAATTCGAATTTGTGATATCGCAAAGTCTCTCTGTCTGTTTATCTTTTCGCAGTTACGAGGTGGAGCTGATTGAGGTTCAGACAAAGTCCATCTGCGTGTATTTTTACGTTGGTTGGAGTCCCAAGATTGAGATAAAGACAAACAATCGCCTCACATCCAAGAGTTCCCAATCTACATACAAACCCCAAAACCAGCCAGGAGCTTCAATCAAATGTATATATAAAATATAATGAGGAAGAAAGTTTAGAGTTTCCGTATGCTTAGGGCCTGTTTGTCAAGGTGCACATTTGGCAACTTGCCAAATAGTAATTGATTCTATTCTTTTGTTCCCGAAAATAAATTTGAACCGAAAATCCATTTGGTAAATTTTTTGTTCTCGAAACAAATTTTGTTCCTGAAAATATATTTGGAACATAATCAAGAATAAAAAAAAAAAAGTTACTTCTTTATTTCCAAGAACAATTCAAGAATCAAGCCAACTTAAATTTATTTATTTTTATTTTTATTTTTCTCTCCTTCTTGTTCTTCTTCCTTCTCTCTTCTTCTTTCGCCTTCATCGGCGGTGACTAGTTAGGTGAGGTCCAACGGGCTCGTGTTGGCCCGACAAGGTTGAACTCCGCTGGTGGCTAGGCAAGCTTGCCTCTCCTAGGTGAGGCTCCTCGCCTAGCCAAGGCTCAACCAACGAGGCGTGGCCTCGCTGAAGGTTGACAACGCTCTAGCTTATCGCTGATTGCTGGTCATCTTGAGCTTGGCAACCAGCCAAAGCTTGAAGAAGAAGAGAAAATATAAATATAAAAAAAAAAAAAGAAGAAAAAAGGAAAAAAAGAAGAAGAAAAAAATATTAAAAATTAAAAGAAAAATGATTTAAATTTTTAAAATGTGAGGATGGTGTTAAAGTGTTGTAAAATATTGTGTTGTGGTGAATATATAATAGAAAAGAGATTGAGAAGAGAAAGCAATTGAACATCGAGATAGTAGAGAAAGCTAGAGAAGATGGTGTGACTTTTTATTCGATCGTAGTTCACGATAGTGATTGTACATAAAAAACTAAACTCCTATTTATAGGAGAACAAGAATGTACTTATCATTAATATCAATGTATCAAATGATACATGTATTAGATAAGGGAGATGAACATTCATTGTGTAGGGAGATGTACTTAGAATGTATGATACAAATGTACCATAATAAGTACATTAGATAAGATGAATATAATGAATATTCATCCATGTACTTCATCAATTCATGTATTTTATAACACTCCCCCTTGAATATTCATTGTATTCATTATGATTGTGCATCAAATGATACTGCCTCATTAAAAACCTTAAGCCGGAAAAACCCAGTGTGACAAAAACCGAACAAAAGGGAAAAAGAGTGCAGAGCACAAACTTTATGATCTCTCCCATTTATAGATGCATTAATTGCCTCGTTAAAAACTTTAAGCCGAAAAACCCTGTGGGAAAAAAACCGGACAAAAAGAAAAAAGAGTGCAATGCATATATAGCCACTGCAGGGGCTAATCAATCTTGCATCTTGTGAACTCGCCGCATATCAATGCTGCAATGTATAGTTCATAATATCTCCCCCTTAATTGAGCCATATAGCCACTTCTGGGGCTAATCAATTTTGCATCTTATGAACTCGCCGCATACCAATGCCATATACTAATTTCTCAAAAGTTGATGTTGGCAATGATTTGGTAAAAAGATCTGCAAGATTATTTATGGATCGAATCTATTTAACATCAATTTGTTGACTTTCTTGGAATTCATGAGTATAGAAAAATTTCGGCGAGATATGCTTGGTCCTATCACCTTTGATATATCCTCCCCTGACTTGTGCAACACAAGCAGCATTATCTTCATAAATTATAGTGGGAGAATTTGTAACCGGTATTAAACAACAAGAATTATGAATATGCGTTATAATGGATCTTAACCAAACACACTCTCTTCCAGCTTCATATAAAGTAATAATCTCAGAGTGATTAGAAGATGTAGCTACTAGCGATTGCTTAGTAGAACGCCAAGAAATAGCGGTGCCGTTATAACAAAATAAATACCCGGTTTGAGAGCGAGCCTTATGTGGATCGGATCTATATCCAACATCAGCATATCCAACTAAACCAAAGTTAGTGGAATCTTTGGAATAATATAATCCCAAATCTATGGTTCCTCGGAGGTAACGGAAAATATGTTTAATTCCATTCCAATGTCTCCGAGTTGGCTCAGAACTAAATCGTGCCAATAAATTTACCGCAAAAGCGATATCTGGTCTTGTACATTGGGCCAAGTATATCAAAGCCCCAATTGCATTGAGATATGGTACTTTAGGACCAAGTATCTCTTCATTTGATTCTCTAGGACGAAATGGGTCCTTTTGGGGATATAGAGATCTTACAACCATAGGGGTGCTCAATGGGTGAGCTTTGTCCATGTTGAAGCGTTTAAGCAATCTTTCAACGTATGCTGATTGATGGACGATTATTCCATTTGCTTTATGCTCAAGCTCTAGACCAAGACAAAGTTTGGTTTTACCCAAATCTTTAACTTCAAACTCCCTTTTCAAATATTTAGCAGTTTCAGCTAACTCTTCTGGAGTTCCAATTAAATTTATATCGTCGATATAAACTGCTACAATAGCAAATCCGGTTTCTGATTTCTTAATAAACACGCATGGGCAGATAGGATCATTCTTGTACCTTTCCTTAATTAGGTACTCATTTAGGCGTTGATACCACATGCGACCGGATTGCTTTAACCCGTACAAGGATCTTTGCAATTTTATTGAGAATAAATTGCGGGGAGTGTATGCTTCAGGCATTTTGAATCCCTCGGGAATTTTCATATAAAAATCAGAATCTAATGAGCCATATAAATATGCCGTCACAACGTCCATAAGACGCATTTCCAATCTTTCAAAGATTGCTAGGCTAATGAGAAAACGAAATGTAATCATATCCATCACAGGTGAATATGTCTCATTATAATCAATCCCAGGTCTCTAGGAGAATCCTTGGGCAACGAGTCGGGTTTTATACCTGACAACCTCATTTTTCTCATTTCGTTTTCGGATAAATACCCACTTATATCCAACGGGCTTTACATTATCGGGGATACGAGTTACAGGTCAAAAAACCTCTCGTTTAGTTAGGGAAGCTAATTCAGCCTTAATTGCTTCCTCCCACTTAAGCCAATCTTGCCTTTGACGACATTCAATAATAGATTGCGGCTCACAATCGTCATCCATAATTTTATGGGCAATTGAGAATGCAAAAGCATCATCAATGATGATTGCTTTCGATCTCAAATTTCATTATAATATGTAATGGAATTCTTAGTATTCTCGGGATTGGTGTTCCTTTCATGGGTTTGCACCTCTTCAGGGGCAATAAGCTCTTCAGGAGCAAGCATAACGCCAGGCTCTTTTGGAGCGGATTCTTGATTCTTTCCTCTTCGTTTTTGAGGAGCAGTATCTTTTGATCCTATCAGTCTACCACACTTCAAGTGCGGGGGATTTTGATGAATTTTAGCCTGTCTTTCGGGAATAGCTATCCTAACTGGAGCATTTGCAGCTGGAATATGATAATAGTGTAAATAAACATGCAAATGTGATATTGCGTGTAGATAATAGGCAAACATGGGACCATCTACAGGATGTGTCCACTAGTACCATAAAATATCGAAATAGTCCACTTAGGTTGTATTGGTTCACAAATATCACCCTGAATTCTTTACAAGAATAAAGGAGATTCAAGATTAAAGGAGATTCAAGATTAACCTTTATTATAAAAGGTTTGATAATGAGCTTTTCTTGTGAGCAAGTCTCACAATTATAATCTTTGAACAACAATACATTTATATCCTTTAAAGGGTGCCCTTTTGTATTTTGAATTATCCTACGCATCATTGAAGCGCCAAAATGACCAAGGCGATCATGCCACAGTCCAAACTGATCGAGATTTACCAATCTCCAGGATGTGGTAGCGTAGGTTTCAATAGCCTTAATCATGACACAATACAAACCCATAGAAGAAGCTTCTAGCTTCTCATGGATGGTCTTCAGGCCCATCTTATAAGAGGAAATGCCAATATATTCCTTATTTTGCTCATAAATAGTCTCAATATGGTACCCATTACGGCGTACATCTTTGAAACTGAGCAGATTTCATTTAGATCTAATGCTTAGAAACACATTTTCAATATGTAGGATGGTGCCATTTGGCAAAATAATTGTGGCATTTCCAAAACCATCAATAATCGGAACAAGATCAGATATTGTATGGATTTGTGCCTTACGCAATGTCATACTCGAGAAAAAGTATCTACTACGAAATATATTATGTGTTGTTGCACTATCAAGCAAACAAACATCTCCATTTTTCTCGGTATTTTCCATTTGCATTTATACTGACAACTTCAGGTGTCAAGTATCATAAAATTCGAAGTTTAAATCATCATCCACCAATCTAATGCCTCATCAAAGTAATCAGAGGTCCTCAAAGAAATCAGAGACATCCAATGATGCATTTGCTACTTCAGGAACAAGAGGAGTCCCACCAATGGAAATATTATTGGTCTCAACAATGGTTATGATAGTAGGATTGATTTTAATGGCATGAGATTCACCACGCTTGCCCGTATTATTTGAAGATGCCTGATATAGGTCAACAAAGTACCTTGACGTACGATAGGTACGTGACCAATGCCTAGTCATGCCACAGCGATAACAAATATTTTCATTAATCACCTTCTTTGGCTTCTTTTCTTTGCCATGATTCAGGCCAAAGTTTGATTTCATAGGGTAGTTAATTTTCCTGCCATTCCTTCTAGGATTATGTTCTTGCCTGCACTTATAGGCCTTAAAATGACCAGTATTTTTCTCAAAGTTAGCATGTGCTTCAGGTAATGCTTTTGAGCCAGCAGGTCTAAGATCATGATTTTTGAGCAGCAATTTATTAGTTTGCTCAGCAGTGAGAAGTACAGAAATTAATTCATAATATGTGGCAAACTGACGTTGCCAATATTGCTATTGCAATACAATATTCGAAGCATGGAAGGATAAGAAAGTTTTCTCTAATAATTCCACAGCAGCGAGTTTGATATCGCATTACTCAAGCCGAGAAATAAAGCAGAATTATAGTCAGACACTGATTTAAAATCTTGCAGTCTGAGATTTTGCCAGTCATATTGTGCTTGAGGGAGGATAACAATTTTGGTATGATCATACCTATCCTTCAACCTCCTCCACAGGATATGAGGGTCTCGCACGGATAAATATTGAGTCTACAGGCTCTCATGCAAATGACGGCGGATAAATATCAGCGCATTTGCTTTATCCTTTTCATTTGAGGTTCCATTCTCCATGATTGTATTAGCGAGACCTTGCCCTTGGAGATGCATTTCCATGTCAAGGCATCAGGATAGATAATTCTTTCCACTCACTTCCAAGATGTGGAATTTGGGCTTTTCAATATTTGCCATAATCCTTGCAAAAGTAAATCCTTAAATTAATTAGAAGGATTTCTAAATATCCACCGCTACTTCGGGAGCAGAAGGATACTTTTAGATTTGAAATTTGGCTTCGGGCCAAGAAAAATAAAAATGAAGAATTGGTAGAAGAAGATGAAGTATAAGTTGATTAATAAAATGAATACCCACCTTGCAAAAACTACTTACTCATGGTAGATCTTCGTGCTTGCAAAAAATACTTACTCAGTCGGTAGATTTTCGTGTTTGCAAAAAATACTTACTCAGTCGGTAGATCTTCGTGCTGATAACGTGTTGTAAAATATTGTGTTGTGGTGAATACATAATAGAAAAGAGATTGAGAAGAGAAAGTAATTGAACACCAGAGATAGTAGAGAAAGCTAGAGAAGATGGTGTGACTGTTTATTCTGATCGTAGTTCACAGTAGTGATTGTACATCAAAAACTAAACTCCTATTTATAGGAGAACAAGAATGTATTTATCATTAATATCAATGTATCGAATGATACATGTACTAGATAAGGGAGATGAACGTTCATTGTATAGGGAGATGTACTTAGAATGTATGATACAAATGTACCATAATAAGTACATTAGATAAGATGAATATAATGAATATTCATTGATGTACTTCATCCATTCATGTATTTTATAACATAAAGGTAATTATATTTTGAGAATAGAACTTTTGGGTAGTTACTAAACGCCTTCAAATGTTTAGAAATTATTTCTCGGAACAGAATAAAAAATAACATTTTCTGATCAGAAATTATTTTGGAAACAGAATTGTTACCAAACACACCATAACAGGCTAAATAATAACTAATCCTATTCTTTTATTCTTGTGAATATATCCGAGACAAGATCACCATCATTATTATTATAAGGCTCTTCATTCTCATTCATTGAACGGTTCTTCTGTTTTTTTTTTTTTTTATATGAACTCCTGCATCAATTGGTGTGCCTGAGCAGAAGCAAAAGCTCAGTGCCCCAAGAACCCAATCTCTTCCATTCATGGCCCTCCTCTGGAGCTTACCAGGTACATCGATAGCAAGATGATCATTGAAGTGTCTCTGCAATGAAACTGACATTGTTTCTTTTGTACGAACGAAACAGATATCATTCATTCATTGTACCGTACAGTTGAGATTTTGACATGTTTTTGGTCTTCCGCTGTCTGCTTTAGCTAACTTGGTCAGTTACAAACGGGCCTACTGCAATTTTAGTTTTTCAATCTTTTTTTGGTATATGTTGAATTCAGAGGCATTCTCTTGGACATGTGATGGAGAGCTTGATTTGGGTCCTTGCATCCAAAGGAGCATAATTGACGCAACCAACCTGCTTTTCCTCTGCGCTTTCTACGTCTTATGGATTGCCGTCAGCCTTAGAAAGCGCAATGCTAATGGAAACAACACTGAGAGGGGCTTGGTACTCATTGTCGCCGCAGTGTGTTGCGCATTTGGTGGCATCGCGCACTTTGGTGTTGGCCTCCGAGGTTCTATAGTTCAATCCGACATAACTAGACCTCAGAGCTGGTTGCTTCACTTTATTAGAGGATTGATATGGATGTCTTTGACAGTTTCGTTACTTGCTGTGAAATCAAAATGGATGAGAACTCTGGTCACTCTTTGGTGGGTCGCCTTCTGTTTGTTCGTCACAGCTCTCAACATCAGGCTCTTGTTGGATGGGCACGGAATCAAAGTTTTAGTTATTACGACTTGGCCTATAAACTTACTTCTCCTGTTCTGTGCCTTCAGGAGATATGCTGTTGTTCTCAAACCCAAATCAGATGAGAAATTATACGAACCTCTACTAGGTGCAAAGCCTTATGAATCCCGGTCACAGCTTGGCTGTGCCAGATGTCTCAGCAAGTTGACATTTTCTTGGATCAATCCATTGTTACGCTTGGGATACTCAAAACCACTAGAGTTCGAGGACATCCCATCTCTGGTCTCCGAGGATGAAGCTGATCTGGCCTATCAAAAATTTGCACGTTCCTGGGATGTGGTTGTAAGTGATCCAAAGGGGTCACAGAGCTACTTAATTATTAAGACCATTGCTAAAGTATATTTCAAGGAGAACATCTTCACAGGCTTATGTGCTCTTTTCCGAATGATATCCGTTGTTGTTTCCCCTTTGTTACTGTATTGGTTCGTCAATTACTCGAATGAAGGCGCTGGAAATTTGTCAGAAGGGTTCGTTATCATTGGGTGCTTGATTCTTGCCAAGCTAGTCGAGTCTTTTTCGCAGAGGCATTACTTCTTCAATTCCAGGAGGTCTGGAATGAGGATGAGATCGGCTCTTATGGTAGCGGTCTACCAGAAGCAGCTGAAACTTTCGAACACCGGTAGAAAACGGCACTCAACAGGTGAAATCGTGAATTATATCGCAGTGGATGCATATCGGATGGGTGAATTGCCTTGGTGGTTTCATTCCACTTGGACCCTCACGCTGCAACTCTTCGTGTCCATCGGTGTGCTCTTTGCGGTGATCGGCGTTGGTGCTCTTCCGGCCTTAGTCCCGCTCCTCATTTGTGGACTCCTAAATGTCCCTTTCGCCAAGATCCTCCAAAACTGCCAGTCCCAGTTCATGATCGCCCAAGATGGGCGGCTCCAGTCCACTTCAGAGATCCTGAACAGCATGAAGATCATAAAGTTACAGTCGTGGGAAGAAAGATTCAGAAACTTGATAGAGTTGGGCCGTGCCACCGAGATGAAGTGGCTGGCCAAAGCCCAGTTCCAGAAGGCTTATGCAACTGGGATTTATTGGGTGTCTCCGACTATAATTTCTTCGGTGATTTTCTTAGGTTGCGCTCTCTGGCAGAGCGCCCCATTAAATGCTAGTACTATCTTCACAGTTCTTGCAACGTTGCGGGCGATGGGTGAGCCTGTTAGGATGATTCCTGAGGCCCTTTCTATATTGATCCAAACGATGGTGTCCTTCAATCGTATTAATGCGTTTTTGGTAGATGATGAGCTGAAGAACGACAGAATAAGGGCAGTCCCATTAGAGGATTCGTCTAGCACCGCCAGCATACACATTTTATCAGGAAATTTTGCTTGGGACATGGACTCTCCACTCTCGACTGTGAAAGACATAAACTTGGAAGCCAAATGTGGGCAGAAGATAGCAATCTGTGGTCCAGTCGGGGCCGGCAAATCGTCGCTTCTTTATGCCATACTAGGAGAAATGACCAAAACTACGGGAACTGAGTTTTCCAGATATCTATGCCCATAAGTTGTACACCACTGTCATGCACATATTTTTAATTTCTTTCGTGTTTCTTATTGTAGGTTACAATATGTGGATCGATCGCTTATGTTTCTCAAACTTCCTGGATCCAAAGTGGGACGGTTAGGGACAACATACTCTATGGAAAACCAATGGATGCGTCCCGATACGAGAATGCTATAAAAGCGTGCGCCCTGGATAAGGATATCAGCGGCTTCAGTCATGGAGATCTCACAGAAATAGGCCAGAGAGGGCTCAACATGAGTGGTGGACAGAAGCAGAGGATTCAACTTGCTCGAGCCGTCTATAACGATGCAGACATTTATCTTCTTGATGACCCTTTCAGCGCGGTCGATGTGCACACTGCTGCAATACTTTTCAATGTAAGAAGTTGAATTCATATTTTTCCAAGGAAAAAAATAATCAAGAGAAACACCAAAGATTTACAGGCTTGCCGTGCTTTTTCGAGTCTTTTCCTGCAGGACTGTGTCATGGGCGTGCTTGAAAATAAGATGGTCATCCTAGTGACTCACCAAGTGGAATTTCTCTCGGATATGGATCAAATTTTGGTATGAACCGGTTTCCATACTTGTCATATACATAATTAGATAAGTGTTTCGGCCAATGTTACTTTCTTCTTCGGATGTGCTAGACATGAATCGCTTTGTCTGCTGTGAAGCTGATGGAGGAGGGTCGTGTTACACAATCGGGGAGCTACCAGGAGCTCTTGACAGCAGTAATGGCATTTGAACAGCTTGTGAATGCTCACAAAGAAGTTTTAACCACATTTGGACCTTCAAACAGTGAAATCCCTGGTGAAGCTGCGAATTCAAATACGGTCCAGCTTGAGGAATCTAAAGAGACTGAACAAGGCGAGATATCCGAGAAGGCCCAACTGGGAGTGCAACTTACAGAAGAAGAAGAAAAGGAGATTGGTGACGCTGGGTGGAAGGCGTTCTGGGATTACATAATGGTGTCAAAAGGATCAACTCTTCTGTTTTTAGGCTTACTGACACAGTTAGCATTTGTGGTGCTTCAGGCTGGATCGACCTATTGGCTAGCACTAGCTGTTCAGTTCCCGGACATTGGTAGTGGCACCTTAATCGGTGTCTTCACCAGGATTTCGTTACTTAGTACCTTGTTTGTGTTCTTTAGATCCTTCATCATAGCTCATCTGGGTCTAAAGGCCTCCAAGGCCTTCTTTTCAGGTTTAACTGATTCAATATTCAGAGCTCCGATGCTCTTCTTTGATTCTACTCCAGTGGGGAGGATTCTGACCCGAGTAAGATTATATTCACATTCATTTTCTGACATCTTCAGCACCATAATTTTGTATTCAGCACTTTCCATACAAGGAATCAGGCTGACGTTCAAATTTTCGCAGGCTTCATCAGACTTAAGTATGCTAGATTTTGACATCCCATTCTCCATCATCTTTGTGATGGCTGCTGGAATTGAACTTCTGGCTATAATTGGGATTATGGCCTCAGTCACATGGCAAGTTCTTGTGGTTGCGACTTTTGCAATGGTTGCTGCAAAATATGTTCAGGTGATTTTCCAAGTCTAGACCTTTTGAATTTGTCCATATCCGTTGAACAAGAAAGCTAACCATGTTCCGTCCCACGATTAAAAGGCATACTACTTGGCATCGGCGCGCGAATTAATAAGAATCAATGGAACAACAAAAGCTCCCCTTATGAACTATGCAGCCGAGACATCCCTAGGTGTGGTCACCATAAGAGCTTTCAACGCAGTAGACAGATTCTTCTGCAATTTCCTGAAACTGGTGGATGCTGACGCGAAACTTTTTTTCCACTCTAATGCGCTAATGGAGTGGCTAGTTCTGAGAATAGAAACACTACAGAACCTGACCCTACTCACTGCTTCTCTTCTTCTGATTCTTCTTCCTAAGGGAAACGTACCTCCAGGTAACCGAAAATTTACTAGATACAGCGAGAACTTGTCAAATTGTCAAAAGTACTAGTTAAATCTGCTTCTCCCGCTCTTGTAGGACTTGTGGGGCTATCTCTTTCTTATGCTTTTACGTTGACGGGTACGCATGTTTTCGTGACCCAGTGGTATTGCCACTTGTCAAACTACCTTATCTCAGTCGAGCGAATCAAACAGTTCATGCACATACCATCTGAGCCTGCAGCGGTCGTGGAGAATCATAGGCCACCGTCTTCATGGCCATCAAAGGGCCGGATTGAGCTGCAAGAACTAAAGGTTCGAATTGCATTAAAAATCAGAAATTTTTATCAGGTTGCCAATATGAAGTGTTTTTTCCTATTTGGTTTCAGCTAAGGTACCGTCCCAATGCACCACTCGTGTTGAAGGGAATCAATTGCACATTCAAAGAAGCAAACAGGGTCGGTGTTGTCGGAAGAACCGGAAGCGGGAAAACGACTCTGATCAGCGCATTATTTCGATTGGTCGAGCCAGCAAGTGGGACAATCTACATTGACGGTTTAGACATTACTTCCATTGGATTGAAGGACTTGAGGATGAAGCTCAGCATCATCCCTCAGGAGCCCACTTTGTTCAGAGGCAGTGTTCGGACGAACATGGACCCTCTTGGCTTTTACTCTGACCATGAGATTTGGATGGTAATATGCATACTAGGCTTCATTTATGGACTTCTTCTTTAATTTCTCCCAGTTAGATCATCTTTTTTCATGGATGTGGCAAACCGACACATGTTCATTTCTTGATCTAAAGGCTCTGGAAAAATGTCAGCTTAAGGCCACAGTTAGCAGCCTTCCGAATCAGCTTGATTCTTCCGGTGAGCATTGTCTGTTACATTACATGTACCAATCTAGTCACAGCTTTAAAGTCACCAAAATCCTGCTAAGATAAGACAATAATTGTTCATAGCAATGCAATAGTAGCTTACACTCCAAGCATGTACCAATATCATCAGACCTTCAATCAAAATGATTCAGAATCTTTTTTCTGCTAATGGGAATGAGAACTGCTTCTTCAAATTTCAAACAGTGAGTGATGGAGGAGAGAATTGGAGTGCTGGGCAGAGGCAGCTCTTTTGCCTGGGAAGAGTTCTATTGAGGAGGAACAGAATCCTAGTTCTTGATGAAGCCACGGCTTCAATTGATTCAACCACTGATGCCGTTCTTCAGAGGATAATCAGGCAAGAGTTCTCAGATTGCACTGTGATCACCGTGGCTCAGAGAGTCCCCACTGTCATAGACAGTGACATGGTCATGGTCCTCTCTCATGGTAAGTTTCTAGCTATCCTATACATTCATAATCTCTCTCATGAAACAATTACAATCTCATTTTGTTTTTGTAAATCGAGTTTATGTTTAGTCTTTAAGAAGTAAAAAATATCTGTCTCGTTGTGACTTGTCAAGGGAAATTTAAGGCCGCGATGGATTGGGATTGCTGAAAACTTATTCAAAGATCAAACCATTTAATGCTTATACTTTTCAAGTCATCCGTGGATAGATTAGGCAAAAATAGATTTTGAGAAAGATTACTGTGATGGTGCCCTGAAAAGGGGTCATTTTATAGCTTGAACAATTTGTTATAATAAAAGGGCCTCTGTTTAGTACACTAGCTTGGTGAAAAACTTATTAAACAAGCAGATTGAGGCACGGACACATTTATAGCTATTGATTTTGATTGCTCTATTCAATTTAATAGTCTATTAAAGATTTCATCTGATTACTGTTTTTATAGAATAAAAATATTTTACACTGACGATGTGCCTTGTGTGATTTCATAGTAAAAAATACAGTGATTTTTTTTTAAATATTTTTAACATGGATATAATTGGTGTTTTTTGCTTCCTTTTTTCTAAGGAAATCTGATGGAGTATGAGGAGCCCTCAAAGTTGATGGAGACCAATTCCTACTTCTCCAAGCTGGTTGCTGAATACTGGGCAAGTTGCAGGAGAAGCTCCTCCTATAATCTTGGAAATGATCTCCGCTAAGGCACTCTTATCTATTATCTCTGGACAATTAATTTTTCAGTGTGCCTTTAATGTAATAGTTTTTCAATCAAGTGCATTGCAATGTGGGTTGATGGTCATTTTTATAATATATAGTAACATTATTTTATCATTTCGTGGAGTCTATATTAATGCATAAGGACTGTTATTAAGGTTGAACCAACATATTTGTGCCACTAATTTTCTCAAGCCAAATCAGCAATATGGATGCACTTATCATATGTCTAAGCAAAGTTGTGCCAAAGTGAACCGTAAGCTTGTGACACTATTTCAAACCTTATTTTGATAGTTCGACAATTCTTTATAAATAAGTATCGCGCATGAAAATCACAAATTTTCTGTTGGTAGCATTATTTCATCATGCCATTATCTTGAGTTGTTCTCCTCCATCAAGGTCCTTCTACTCATCTTTAGTCTTTCACTTCCTACTTCAAGTTCTATCAATGGTAATAGAGTTTTCCTTGCATTGCACCTATCCGAGATAATGCAATATTTGCATCTATCCAGTAGTTACAATATAAATGATTTTGTCAATTTCAAAATACCATCAGATGTTTTCTAAATAATATGTAAAAATCATTAAAGAAAGTTCTAAAGTAGGAATTAAATGAGTTGGACACGTACAAATTTGTCATAAATGTTTATTGTTTGCTCTAAAATTAATCTTGTAAATTAATCTTTCTAAGCCGTAACTTTGTATTATCACTAGGAAACTAATTTTTCAGTTAGCTAAATCTCGGGTTATCTGTCTAGCTAGAAAGTTAATTAAATGAATTTATTTCCAATACATGCATTAAATTAATTATACTCCAATTTATGTGAACAGTTGGAAAGCTCTCATTCTAGCTGGCTAGACATGGGGAACTTCTCTTCGATTCATTGTGGAACACCCTACCTTAAAAAGTGTATATAAAAAGATATCATATTGCCTTATTGATTTATATAGCCAGAAAATTGGCACAGGTGTTATGGCTGGTTCTATCCACTATAGCTAGAGTCCTAAACTAATCAAGGACCACATGAATAGTGGAAAAATGACAGGAAAAAAAAAGTATAAATTTTATGTTAGATGCTTCAAAGTCATCAAATAATAAACAAACGTATCTTAGAAATATTTATTATACATGACTGAAATTGGAAACCTTTCATGCTATGGCTAATGGAAACTATCCCCCACGCCCTAGAGAGAGCCCTAGCACCCACAACAATGCCTTTAAAAATAAAGACATGTCGAATCACAACCTAGCTACAAAGAAAACAATCTTAAAGTGGTTTATGCACTACAAATTGAAATTGATTACAATAAATTTCGAAAGATGCACACAACTTGATCATGGTGATGGAATTGTGCCCATTCGGAGACCACAAAAAAAGCATAAAAAAATTTCAATTCCATGCAAAAAACCAAAAAGAATGAAATGTACTAGCATCGGCTTAAATAAACACAAGTGGTCAATGTTTATCATCCAACTGCAAATTTGCACTTCAAACCTACGTTTTATATTGAGAGGTAATGAGAGAGAGAGAGAGAGAGAGAGAGAGAGAGAGAGAGAGAGAGAGAGAGAGAGTCCACCCTACCCCGTAATATACGTGTACAATGACAGAGGCCACATGCATATAGATTGAGAAGCATCTAATAGAAAAAAATTATATAAGTCAACCTATTCAAAGCTTTAATACGTCTTGATTATGTTAAATCAAGATTTTCTTTTCTTCAAGTACCATTTGTCGAGTTATCTTGGCTGTTTTATGTCAATAATTACGTCTAGTAGGAATAAAAGGGGCTTTAATTACACTAGAATCCCATCAACCAACGGGCTCACTCTCAAGGATGAAGACAATGAGAGGATGAAGATAATGACAAAAATTGTAATATTTAATAATACTATTCTTCAGAAAAATGAAGTACGTACAAAATACTTACTTTAATTGAACCCGCGTCAACTCCCAGCAACTCCTTTTGTCCGTAGTCTCGGGGGTGATGGAAAATGATGAATTTCATATCAGCAAGTTGCCAAATTGTGAATTTATATCCACAGAATTTTGGACCTGCGCATTTTGCTTTGTAATATTAAACATTACACATCCGTCACCACCATAAAAAAAGCACTACATTTTCGTCTTTGAAGGCCAGATTGTTTCATACAACCAGCTTATTTTATTAAGACTATTGGTCGTATACACCCACTAAAGGAAGCGGAGCCGTATAACTCGGCGATGCTACGAATACTAAATATTTATTACAGTTTGAGAATTAAATAAGTTCATAAAATTATTTAGTTGTTAAGATGAACCATAAGCATGTTTGTCCTTTTCACTCAAGCCCGGAGTTGGAATCACCACGTTTGCACTATTTTATTGGGTCTATCTCCATCAGCATAGAACTCTGTGGTTCCGGTAATTAATTGATGTGTGTATTGACCGGGAGGATTGCCACATTTGACAGGGATTAATTATGTACTTAAAGAGACATGACATGGAAGCATGTACACAACACCTCCTATGGTGGTTGCCAAAGTTCTAAGTGAGCACCACGGTTAAAAGGAAAAGAAAAAGTGGAACATCTATGGTGAATGAGTACGCTATGTAAGTTACATAGTTAGTGCTACTCGTCCAAATGTTGTGCAGTGTAAACTATGCTTCCTAAACGTGCCTAGGACCCAATATGAAATTATTTTACCACTTAGTAAAAAAAGTTAAGTAAAAGCTCTTAATACTTCTGGCGTTGTTGTTTAAAATTCTAATAAAATCCTTTCTCGTCATTTGATATAAAAGTCTTAGTATTTCTTACTTATACCTTCACCTACGTTTACCATCTTTCCTTTATGAAAATCTCGATAATATAAAATAAAATAAAATAAAATAAACTGCTTCTTGAGTAAAAGTGATTCTTTTCTTACTACCAAAAAGGAAAAAGTAAAACCGCGCATCTAGCAACAGCTACTCTTGCATTGTTTTGATATTATATAATTGCTCATTCCAATATTCAGGAACCAAATAAGGAACCCCAGATATATCCCCCTTTAAATAATAATGCGACATGATAATCATCTAGAATGTCAAATGATGCACAGTCTACGTAACACATTTGCTATACAATCCTCCTCCATCGCCATTGGTATGAATAGTTTACATTTTGAAAATTGACCAATTATCAAAATAGATGATAATAATTGTGAATTGCATAAGAAAATATTAGACACGTTGTGTACTTCAATTAATTTTAATTTGAAAGATAGAATAACCTTCTTTT
The DNA here is from genome assembly GCA_014182715.1 of Eucalyptus cloeziana. Taxonomy (NCBI): domain Eukaryota; kingdom Viridiplantae; phylum Streptophyta; class Magnoliopsida; order Myrtales; family Myrtaceae; genus Eucalyptus; species Eucalyptus cloeziana. Next base: position 32,630,720 of record CM024643.1, read on the forward strand.
CTCATCCACCTCTCTTTCCGCTCCATCGCCATCCAATAATAAAGACCTCCCCACTTGCCTATTCCTCCTAATCGTACCAGACAAATAATCCTCACCCAAAAATATGGAGCCTCAGGATGAGATTTCGTCTCTATACAGTCTCTCACCCCAAGTCTCATCCAGGCTCAAATCCATCATCCAAACCCACCACTCCCCCGGCATGGAGGCCCCGAACGCGTGCACGTCCCTCATGGCACGGCGTATTGAAGCGCCGGCCTGTGCCGTGTGGCCCTTGGTGCGCGACTTTGCAAACCCTCAGAGGTACAAGCTCTTCATCAAGAGTTGCCACATGAGGGAAGGCGACGGCGGGGTTGGGAGTGTGCGTGACGTTGCGGTGATCTCGGGATTGCCGGCCTTGACGAGCGTGGAGAGATTGGAGGTCCTCGACGATGAGAGGCGCGTGCTGGGCTTTAGGGTGATTGGGGGTGACCATCGGCTCCACGACTACCGCTCGGTGACATCGGTGAATGAGGTGATGACGAATGAAGAAGAAAGAAAGGTCATGACTTTGGTTTTGGAGTCTTATGTTGTGCAAATCCCCGAAGGAAACACTTGTGAAGACACCAGGTTGTTTGCTGACACTATAGTGAAGCTGAACCTGCAAAAGCTTGATGAAATAGTCATGGCTTCTTTAAAGAAAGAGAAAATGAAGAAGGACATGCATGATGGTGATGAGAAGTGATGAAGATGATTCATAATGATGTGACTTCATGGGTACATACGATTGTGTGAACAATTCACATGTAAGTGTAAATGATGGTGCTTATTGATGTTGCTAATTGTATCTGTGAATCATTGCACGTTATGCGTTAATTATGCATACTGCTTACCTTTTTCGTCGCATCACCTAAGTTTTTCTTTCACTTTTTTCTCATGAACTTTTCAGAGTCGATTTGATTGGTTGTTTTGTGTCTATGAATTGGCAAGTCAATACACACACATACATATATGTATGTATGTATGCATATTACTCAAATGTGATACTTCTCCTAAAATTCAAGAAAAAAAAGAATCGAAGCTTCAACATATTGATGAAAGTTCAATGAACGTGGACTGATGATATTTATGAATAAAGATATGATGTTATATATGTCAGATTCAATGTGATCTTGCTTGGTGACATTATTGTATAACTAGTTTGCCATCTTGGCATCTTGCCCATGATCGAGTTTAAATCGTAAAGGTACTTAGTAACGGCAAAGAGAATATTTTGCATTCGCATTTTCTTAGTCCAATGTTCAGTTTTTTGTTTTTGTTTTTGAATTTCACTTTCCACAGATCATAATTAGGAATCAAAATGGGGAAATTTCTTGCATCTAATCTTTTGTATCAGTCAAGTTCAACTTATTTGGTGTCAACCTCTGATTTTGAAGAAGGTGATTTATCTAAGTTATCCTCCACCAAGTATTCTTCCACACTTACACATGCACACAATTCAATTAGATTGTTTAGCTAGGCTACCTATTCATGATCAGCGGTCTTAAGACGAGGAAAAGGCCGGTATGATATGTGCATAGGGAGTGTTAAGTCTGGCTATTCAAATCTGGTGCAAGTTCATTATGCATAACTACAGGTCTAGAGGTATTTCTTGTGTCTAGAGCTTACCTACTTAAGGTGGACTTAATTCCTTGTGTAAATATTCAAGCATATTAAAATATTTCCTAGGCTAAAAGTGAAAGCATTCAGACAAGGGCTATATTTTCTTCAATTTCTAATTAAAGGAAACTTTCTCTAATAAGTTTAGTGTATTTGCAAGTGTCTCTATGATGCCCATCACTTGTAACTTATCGATCAGAAGTATGATTGGAGGAAGAAAGAAGAAGGAAAAGATAAACTTTATAAATGAACATTTGTAGTGAACTTTCTTGATAGGAATTTGCTTGAATATGCATGACCCAGATCAAAAATTTAGAAATTTAGAAATCATTGAGCATCTCATGCCATAAACATAGAAGGCATATTGATTGTGATGAATTGCAGTAAAATGAGGAGGAGGTTCTATATATATCTCCTTCTCAAGTATGCAAAATAAGGTGATTTTTAATTTTTTTTTATATAAGCAAAAATATTATTTTGACATCTTGAGAAGGAGATATAAACATGAATAAAATTACAGGTCTATGTATATTTTCGACTAGCAATGACATTTCTTTGGTTGGATCCACACTACCTAGGTATTAGCATTGACCAACCAGCTATCTCTTTTGCATGTGCTGCCTTTGCTTTCATTCAATTTCCTAATCATTACTAACATCATCATAGTACTTTCAATCAATTCAACACTTACTTTTTCCTTTATAAAAATTAAAATTTCTAAAAGATTCTCATGCATCGCCTTTCCAGACATGTCATTGCTTGTATGTGAATTTAACATACAACAAATGGATCAAAGAAAAGTTATTTGATATTGGCTAGCAAATTTGGCATCCTCCGACATGGCGATGAGAACGTTAAAAGGTCGTGTAAACTTCTCAGCCAAAGGGTTTGTAATGAGCAAGCCATATTACTCGAGTTGTAGGCCCTAGCGGTCTTTCTTGACATTATCATGTTCTCCTTTCTTCATAAACAAAAACATCAATCAATTTATCAGGTTGATTTACATGTCATGCATCGAGGGCCTTAATTGCGATACCGCATATCAAATTTAGGAAAAAATATCAAAAAAGTTATAAACATATTATATTAATATCAATTCAGTCATAAACCTTTCAATTTGACAAACTTAATCCTAAACATTTTAATATTTATACAAATTCAATTCATTTCGCCAATTTAGGCTAACAATAGCCGAAATGGACATTAATCATTCTATGTGACGTACCGGCGCTGATGTTGACATTTTTATAGTATTTTAATTTTCAAAATTTTCTTTTTTTTATTATTTTATTCTTTATTTTCTTTGTTTTGGCTAGCAAGGGCCACAACCCTCACCAGATTTGGGCGGGGCTGCCTTGCCTAGAGGCGGTGGGCATATGTATTTAAGTATATATGGTATCATCTCCAAGCATTGCACGGACGTGATTTTTCATTTCTCTATAATAGGAATATGTATTTAAGCATAAATTGCATTACGTCTTTTAGTGTTAATTGTTCATATGAATCTTGCTCTTTTAATTGCAAAAAGATGGAATTTTTTTGTCATATTATAATATCAATGTTAAATATAGTGACTCGATAACAATAAGAAAATTCCCAATTGCTGTTGTTATATGAACGGAAGGATATTTTACATATAATCAACTACATTATTGAAGTATTGTGAGAAAATAATGAAAAAAATTAGATCATTGTATTTGTGTTTAGCAATTTGATTGAGAAGTATAAGTAATTGCCAAAATTGGCAAAATTAAAAGGTTAAAGATTGAATTGATATTTGTACAATGAGTTTAAGACTTTTTTGATAATTTTCTCAGATGGAAAAGCAATTTATTTTTGTTGAACATGCTGAAATATTGTTGTAATCCTAATTCTTGTTGGTTTGTCTCGTCATCATGTTTGTCAAAAAAATATGCTTCCATGTTGATATAGTTTCGTGCAAATGTGCAAAAAATCGACAGCCCCCGCCTTTAATTTTGCTTGACGAATCATATAGATTGGAATCTGAAAAATAGACGTGGAGTCCGCTCGGAATTGGCCTTCATGAAGCTTCATCAACACAAGTCTTTTGATAGTGAACAGATCAAGCAACCAACCAGTACCGTGGCTAGCAAGTTCGCATTGCTTGAGATTGAGAATCTTGCTACAACAGAAATTGACCACTGAATTACATCGAGAACCCAACGATCGAGTCTTTATATATTTGAACTCCCGCATCAGTTGGTGTGCTTGAGGAGAAGCAAAAGTTCAAAGCCCAAAGAACCCAAGTTCTTCCATCCATGGCTCTCTTCTAGGTGATGAACATTGAAGTGTCTCTGCAATGAAACTGACATCTTTTCTTTTGTATGAATGAAAATGATATCATTTGTTCATAGTGCTGTATGATTGAGAGCTCGACATATTCTTCGCCTTCCCAATGTATGCTTTAGCTAACTTGGTCGGTAACCACTGAGGCCGTCATTGGTTTTAGTATTACATTCATTTTATCGTATGTTGAAATCAGAGACATTTTCTTGGATATGCAATGGAGAGGTTGATTTCGGCTCTCGCCCCCAAAGTAGCATTATCGACGCCATCAACCTGCTTTTCCTCTGCACTTTCTATGTCTAGTGGATCACCGACAGCCTCACAAAGCGCAACGCTAATGGAAACAGCAATAGGAAGGACTTGGTACTCATCGTCGTTGCAGTCTGTTGCACATGCAGTAGCATCGCACACTTCGGTGTCGCCCTCCGGAGTCTGTTACTTCAAGCCGACATAAACAGACCGCAGAGCTGGTTGATTCACTTTGTTAGAGGATTGATGTGGATGTCTTTCGTGGTTTCGTTGCTTGCTGCGACATCCAAGTGGATGAGAACTCTGGTTACTCTTTGGTGGGTCGCCTTCTGTTTGCTCGCCCCAGCTCTGAACGTTGTGACTTGGCCTGTAAACTTTCTCCTTCTGCTCTATGCCTTCAGGAAATATGTCATGGTTCCCGTGCCAAAGCTCAAGCCTTTCAAGTAGGGGTGCGTACTGTATTGGCAGCTGGTTGAAAGGCTTGAACAGAACTTTGCCAACACAGTGGTGGGCATTTCACCCCCTCCACTCACTCTAGGCACGGAGAACTACTATACTCCCCTATGTGACGGTAGTCAATATCAAAACATTGACGTGAAGTCTACCTTCCCCATCGAAGAGGCCTCTAAGTTCCCATCCAAGTTTTTTTTTTTTTTTTTTTTTTTTCGGATGAGTGAAATATTGGGGTGATATTGCGAGGATTTCTCACCTCAGGGCGGATCTCTCACCTATTTTTTCTCCTTAAATCCTTTAAGGACCTACTTAGGTCCAAACCCAGATGAGAACTTATACGAACCTCTCTAGTGGGTGCGGAGCCCAATGAATCCCGGTCGAGGCTTGGCTGTGCTAGACGTCTCGGCAAGTTGACATTTTCTTGGATTAATCCATCGTTACACATGGGGTACTCAAAACCACTAGAGTTCGAGGGCATCCCATCTCTGGTCTTCGAGGACGAGGCTAAACTGGCCTATCAAATGCGACATTTACATCGTTCGCGGACATAATGAGATTCCAGAATAGCATGGATTGGTACCCACTAACACCGGATTAGAATTAAGAGCCCAAAGATTGATTTACCGAGATTAGTAATATGTAAAAACATACGAAATACTCTAAAGTAGGTATTAAACAAGTTGGGATACGTGCGGTTTTGTCATTAAAGTCTCTGGCTCATTTTAAAACAAATTCCATGCATCAATCTTTAAAAGCGAGTCAAGTTGTGCAGAACATTTTCCACTACATTGACCCGTACTTTCTCAAGTAGATATTCAAGTAGGGACTTTCTTTATGTTCACAAAATGCTGCGAACTTGCATTGTAACCATTGACTTTCTTTTTCAGCATTGAAAAAATTAGCTAAATCTCGGGTTATATATCTAGCTAGAAAGTTAATTAAATATACTTATTTTAGACTAATGCACTAATATTTATTATACTCTCTTTTTTGTGAACAGTTAGAAACTCTCGTTCAGGCTGGCTAGATTAGGGGGAACTAATGGGACCAACCCTACTTAAAAAAAGTGTATATAAAAGGACCATTTTGCATTCTTGATTTATTTGGTCAAAAAATTGGCATAATTGTTGTGGCAGGCACTATACACTATAGCTAGAGCCCTAATCTAATCAAGGACCACATATATAGTGGAAAATTAAATGACAGGAAAAAAAATTGGTATAAATTCTATGTTAATGTCGCTAAATAATGAACGTACGTATCTTAGAAATATTCATTACATCTGACCGAAATTCGAAAATATCTAATGCTATAGCTGATGGAAACTATCCCCCAAGCCCTAGAGAGAGAGAGAGAGAGAGAGAGAGAGAGCCCTAGCAGACCCATCAATGTCTCTAGAGATATAAGCCATGTCAAATCACAACCTACTACAAAGAGAAACAACACTTAAAGCGGTTCATGCACAACAAATTGGAATGGCATTAATTACAATAAATTTGGAAAAGATGCGTACAGCTCGATCAATGGCGATGGAATTGTGGTCATTCGGAGACCACAAAAGGAAAACTATAAAAAAATCAAATTCCAATTCCACTCAAAAAAGAGTGAAATGTACTGGCATTGGTTTAAATTAACACAAGTTGTCAATATTTATTATCCAACTAAATAATTGTGCTTCAACCTACGTTTTATATTGAGAGGTAATGAGAGAGAGAGAGAAAGAGTCTACACACATATGATGGCAGGGGCCACATGCATATATCTAGAAGAGCACTTTATTTTAAAATTGCATATTTGCCAACCTATTCGAACCTTTAATACGTCATGATTCTGTTAAATTTAGTGTTTTTTTTTTTGATCTACAGTGGGTGCTTTATGTCGATAATTATGTGTACCAGGAATAGAATGAGCTTTAACTACAGTAGAATCCCATGAACCAATTGGCTCACTTATAAGAACGTTATATCAATAGATATTATTCTTCAAATAAAGAAGCACATTCAAAACACTTAATTTATCCGAGCCCGAGTCAACTGCCAATAACGCCCCTTTGTCCGTTGTCTCGGGTGTGATAAAAAAAGATTAATTTGATATCATCAAGTTGCCAAATTGTAAATTCCTTTCCAGAGAATTTTTGGGACTTGCGCATTTTGCTTTTGTAATATTAAACATTGCTGCATTGTCACCTCAAACAAAAATGCATTTTGAGTACATATTTTCACATCTCAAGAAGCGTAGCTAGCCATTACAATTTCATATATTTAACATTTTCTATTAAGGCTAGTGGTCTTATACACCTACTATGGGAAGAGGAACCATATGAACGAGCGATTTTAGAAGTACTAAAAGTTTACTAAAATTTTGCACTAAATAAATTGGTAACAAGACAAGTGGTGATCAGGTTCGTCCTTCTCGCACAAGATTTGAGTTCAAATCTGCACACTTGAGCTATCTATTGTTGCCAACTCCAAGAGCGATTGAGGAGTGTACCTTTGATAATTATCCAATGTATATATGGGATAGGGGCACTGGACACTCACTGGGATATAGTTGGGTACTTAAAGAGCCTAACACCCAGTTAATATTTAAAAAAAAAAAAAAAAAAATCAGAACTTGCATGTCAAACGAGTACATTATTTAAACTATCCAATTGTGATTACGCATCGCAATATTGTATGGTATAATACATTTATTCTAAAAGTGCCTAGTACCCAATATGAAGCTGTTAAACCACTTTTAAGGAGCCCAACACCCAGTTAATATTTATAAAAAAATAAAAAATTAGTGGAACCTGTTGAGTAGGTCACTCCCAATTGGAGAGGGCAACGCAATTATGTATATCTGTACTAGAATATATATGGTAGTGATTGTGTAAAAGTAAAAAGAAAAAAAAAGAGACAAAAAAGAAAAAGAAAAAAAAATCAAAAGAGATTGGGAGATAAATCAACATGATTTTTCACATCCAGAAAATCATGGAAGATTGGGAAACAAATCAAAGTGATTTTCTTAGATCTATGAAATCACGAGAGATTATGAGATAAATTTACATTATTTTCATATCATAAAATTCTAATTGGAATTGCATTTTGCTCCTATAAATAGGAATTCTCCTCAACGGAGAAGTATATACAAAAGCAAGAATATTAGAGTAGCGTAGCGGAAGAACGAGAAAATTATTATCCACAAATTGAAGACAATGAGAAATCCCCCATTATTTATCATAGTGGAATCCCCCTTAAGATGAAGTTGAGTTTGAAGTAGACTACGATTTTGTGGGTTTTCCCTTCATCTTGGAGGGTTTCCACGTTAAAATTCTTGTATTATTTACTATTCATCTTTATTGTTTTCATTCAATATTTTATCCTATTTATTTTTCATAGAAATATTAGAGGAAAAAAATTATTTAGGCCTTCTCCACAAATATCGTTCTTTATCCCAACAGAACCTCCTTCGTATTGTGAGTACATTACTTAAGCTACCTAATCACAACCGTACGTCGAGATGTTATGCAGTATAATATATGTATTCTAAAAGTGCCTAGCACCCAATATGAAGCTGTTAAATCACTTCTAAGTAAAATCTCCTAATACTTCTAGCATTGTTGTATAAAAATCTAATAAAATACTTGAGACAAGTCTTAGTATTTCTTACTCGATACCTTTACCTAGATTTACCAAGATCCTTTTACTAATATCTCATTAATTCTTTTCCTACTACAAAGAAAAAGAAGTAAAACGGGACATCTACCGATAGTTATTCTTGCATATTTATTATATTATATGATATAGCTCATTTCAATATTCAAGAACCAAATAAGAAGACCAGACAATTTTTTCTCTGGCAATTGAAAATCACTTGGTTGTTAATTAAACCCTAGATATTTCCCCCATCAAATATTAATGCCCCTAACTTGAAGTATCCCAAATATGATAATTGACTAGAATGTCACATGATTCATAGACTGCGTAACATTTTTGCTACGCAATCCACCTCCATCGCCATTGATATAAGTAGTAATAATCTGAAAATTTTCCAATTATTCAATTTATAGTGATAAATGTGAATATCGTAAGAAAATATTATACGTGTTGTGTACTTAAAGTTTTTTCTCATTTGAACCCTCTTGACAGAGAATAATCTCCTTTTTTCTAATCCTCCTCTCTCTCCTCTCCATCACCGTCCAATAATAAAAGCCTCCCCACTTGCCTTTTCCGCCTAATCTATACCAAACAACTGATCCGCACGCAGGGAAAGGTATGGACCCTGGCGATGAGATTTCTTCTCAATACGCACTCTCGCCGCAGGACTCAACCAAGCTCAAATCCATCATCCAAACCCACCACGCCCTCGGCGCGGCGGCCCCGAACACGTGCACGTCCCTCATAGCACAGAGCATCAACGCGCCGGCCCATGCCGTGTGGCCCTTGGTGCGTGACTTCACGAGCCCTCAGAGGTACAAGCACTTCATCAAGAGCTGCCATATGAGGGAAGGCGATGGCGGGGTCGGGAGCGTGCGTGACGTCGCGGTGGTCTCGGGGCTGCCAGCCTCGACGAGCATGGAGAGATTAGAGGTCCTTGACAACGAGAGGCGCGTGCTGAGCTTTAGGGTTATTGGAGGCGACCACCGGCTTCGCGACTACCGTTCGGTGACCTCGGTGAATGAGGTGACGATGATTGAAGGAGAAAGGAAGGTCGTGACTTTGGTTTTGGAGTCTTATGCCGTGCAAATCCCTGAAGGAAACACTTGTGAAGACACCAAACTGTTCGCCGACACCATAGTGAAGCTGAACCTGCAAAAGCTTGAAAAAATAGTCATGGCTTCTTTGAAGAAAGAGAAAAATGAAGGAGGAGAGGCATGATGGTGATGAAAAGTGCTGATGATGACTCATGATGACGATGATGAACGTCCGATTGCGTGAAGAAACTGCTTGTAAATGTAAAGGATGTTACTAATTATTTGTGCGAATTGCTGTACATTACACTTTAATTATATATATATATATATATATATATATATATATATATATATCGCGTGCCATTTTGATTGCTCTAGTTACTATGCATTATATAGTAAATTATATAAATCGGGGCGGTGCATGCATTCTATGTTTTTCTGCCTTTTCACTTCTCATGTTCTTTTCGGGAAAAATTTGATTTGGTTGTCTCGTACCTCTTTTAGTTATTTTTATGAACCGGTGAGTCATGGTATATAGTATATACTACTCGAACTTGATCCTCATCCTATACTGTTCTCCACAGAGAGAGAGAGAGAGAGAGAGAGAGAGAGAATTGAAGCTTTAATATAAAAATGAAAGTTCAGTGAATGCAGACTGAAGATATATGTGAACCTGGAAATGATGTTATGTACGTCGGATTTGATGGGATCTTGTCTGGTGATGTTATCGTGTCTCTAGTTTGCTATCTTGGCATCTTGCCCATGATCGAGTTTAAATCGTAAAGGAATTTAGCAATGGCACTGAGAAGATTTCGTATTACTTTCCTGGTTCAATGTTCAGTTTTTTTGTTTTTTTTAACCCATATTTGGTATATCAACCTCTGATTTTGAAGAAGGTAATTTATCTAAGTAAGGTATTTCATGAGTCTAGGGTTTACCTACTTAATCAGACTAAATTTCTTTTTGCGTAAAAGTTTTTTTTTCGTTAAAATATTTCCATGGCATATTGAGCAAAAGCATTAAGAAAAGGGCTACGTCTTTCTTTTAGTTCTAGTTGAGAAAACATTTTCCAATAAGTTAAGTTTATATGTGTCTACATGATGTACAGTGCTAGTAATTGCCGAAAATAGAACATCACTAGCAATTGCTGAAAACAGATATTCGGAAATGGGAAGTAATGTACGCAAAACTTTGAATATTTATTCTAACTAAATTACAATTCAGAATCGACTTCCGTAAAATCTCATACTCTAAACTATCATTTCTATATAATTACATAACTTTACAACTTTTAGATTGAATTAAAGATTGAAAATTCACATGGATCCGAATTTACAGCTTAGATTTGAAATTTCATCCGATTGGAAGAGTACGAATCCTAGTGGGCGCTACAAAATGGAATTAACCTTAGCCTGTTTGGAGCATGCACGCAAGAAACCCCTTTTGTTTTTTCTCTCTTTCTCGTCGCTTTGCACTCCCTCTCTATTTTCCTCTTTTCTTCTTCGTTACTCGCCGATTCTCTACGTTTTATGCCCCATTAAAACCAGCTAAAGAAAAGAACTAAAGGCTTAGAGAGAAATATGGGAAAGTGCTAAGGCGTGAACTTCCAAGACTCTCGTGGAAAGTCGCAACTGATTTTCAAATTGTCACTTGCTCACCATCAGCTGAAATTCGAAGCCGACGATACATCTGAAATGCAAACCAATGTGACCATACTTCCAAAAAGGATCATTAGCGGTAATTTCCGGTCGCCATTTCGAAACTATCTGCACATAATGTACGCACCAGGGAGGCCTGCTCTATGACTTAGCCGCCATTTACTACTTCAAACGCAGATCTGAGTACCCAGGACCGCCGTAAAAGAAATTAACCCCGCAACGAGCATCCTTATCCTTCATCTGCAAATCATAGCACCCGGGGTTCCTCACTATCCTGACAGCATTATCCGCGTCTCTGTTCACCAAATCGACGTCAGCATATTGAAGGTTGTGGAAATAGGCCGATTTCCCAAATCCATCATATGGAAGGTGGCCGCTCCCCATTTGCCTCGTCGTATGACGACCACCGGGCTCCTTGTTGACTATCTCTCCGCCCTAAGTTACCCCATCAGCACCTGTGCTTAGAGTAGTAAAGATTTCTTTGGGGCAGTATCCTACGTCGACATTCGTATATCGAAGCCACCAATGTCCGGTAGCAGGATCCTGGGGCATCCAGATGAAGACGATGAGCATCATACGATCTATCTATTATGACAAGAAAACTAGACAGAGAACATGAAAGAAGCTGTTCTTTCTGTAAATGGACAGTTTCCCTTACTTGGGTCACAGACGTATAAACCTCGTATTGATCCCCGTTGTAGCTGGGTATGGATTGCAACGGAGTTCCAAGAGTAATTCTGCGGTCCACTTGTACGAATACCGGGCAGTCGAGATTGAAGTAACCAGTCTTCTGGTAGTTATCACTCTGAAAATCATCCAGAACAAGCACGTCAATCGTCCGCCATTCGATCCCGAGTCTTGATGACAATCTCAGATATGATAAAAGACAGAGAGAGGAACTCACGGTCCAGATTATGAATGACCTGGTCTGCTTGCCGAAATTAGGAGCCTTACTTACCTGAAACCCGCAAGGAGAGAACACTTTCCTCCGGCACTTCTAGAGCACGAACAATGCCGATACGACCTTTTCATCATGTTCTTACCGTCCATCCAAACTCGATAGTATTCAGGTCCTCGTTTTGCCCCGCTACAACCCACGTTTGAGCGAAACTAACTTCGTTGGCCAATATCGTGGGATTCCACACATAGACATTCGCATGCGCTCCACAGCAAGTGCTGCCGGGCAAAGACACCTGGACATACTGTTCCATGAAATTCGACATCGTATTCATTGAAGAAGTCTGCTTCAATGCAGTTAAAGCATCTCTGTTATGTAAATGAACTCAAAGGTGACGGTCTTAAGAGCATCTCTTTTCCTTCAGATTGCACGTACTTCGGGGAGCTTGGTTCGGGTCGGGTTGGCTTTGACTGGCTCTCTTCGTTTGCTGAACGAACGGATTGGTTCGCCTCTTCATCGTGCTTTTGCTGGCTTTAATGGGGACCGTTCCTTGAGGGCACTTTCCATATTTCCACCACCCTGGCTGAACAAGCCTTCAGATAGTTCTTCCGCCCTTAACTTCTGCGTTGAGTTCGGTTTCACGTGTATAGTATCGAAGATGAAAGTTTCCGCTTTCGTTAGATCTATCAGAAAAGTATTTACGTCTTCCTACTTTCCTGGATAAAGCCATCTCTAACTGGCTCATCTTCCTGAGTGCTAAAAACAGAAACGTAAATAGGAAAATCACTTAAACCATCAGAATTGGTCTGTATCCCTGAAATTTTTTACTTCTCTTGCAATGGCTACATGCTGGCCTTCAATAGGATGTTGTCTTGTATGGTCGAACGGTTAAACCGCATTTGGGTTGCTCATCTGGTGCGGTCCATAACAATTCAACAACGCTAGTCAAATTAAACTGCATTTAGCAATACCTGGAGGATGTGATTCTTCAGAAGTGGATTATTAAAGGCAGGTGGCTTGAAGATGTCGACACAATGGATCAACTCGCTTGGATCGTGACACTGTAGCATGCAACATTGCAATTCAATTCCAGCATTTCACACAGGGTAGACTGCTATGCAGACTAAGGTGGTAGAATCTCATAGAAATAACCAAACAGCAAACCTCTATGGTTTTCACTGTGCCTTTAGGCTTAGCAAAACCCGTTGTCTTCTCAGGCACAGGGATTCTTGCTCGAGTAAACCCCTTTTCGGCATATTAATCATTACACCCAGCAGAAGTAGCAAAGCAGATAAAGTTTTGGCATGATCTGTATTTGCAATTGCAAAACCTTATGAAAGCAAGCCAAACGAGGTTCTTCGACCTACATATGTATAGTACTGCATTCAACAATCTTCACTCGATTAGGCAACTAAGGGAAGTGTTGGATCTCAATTCCAATTAGGAATGGAAATCTTCTGCTTTGCAACAGATCAATTCGTTTCCTTGAAAAAAATGAAATGGAAGGAGAAAAGCAGGACTTGCAGCTATAGAGTCTTTGTATGGGAACTCTGCTTACTAATTGCATCTTGGTTGAGAATCTCATATCATTCCCTTGAATTCATTCCTAATCAGACAATGTTTAAGAAGGAAGATTAAGGAATGGAAAGAATTGTTAATGGGCACAGTGCATGCGCAATTTAAGGGAAAATTAAGATGGACTCTCGAGAAAGAATCAAGGGAATAATTTAATAATTTTCCTCGTATACATCATTTCCTATCTCTTGAGCAATAAGAGTTCCTCATATACATTGTATGCCTCGACTCAAATCACCCTCCTATACTAAAATGCACTAAACTAATCTGACCAGCAAGCACCGTTCGTAGTTCTGCACTATTGACTAAGCTTCTCCTACACATTTAGCTCCAATTACGACCAACGGAAAGTAATGCACTAAAAATTGGATGAAAAGTCACCGTTACTACTAAAATATGTCTCGAGTTTAAGCTATTGAACGAATTTAATCCAATTTGAATTGCAGATAACATTCAATGGCATATTAAAGATTACAGATATTATTTATGTGATGAAGATGTGGCCAAGAATGAAAAGTAATATTAGCTTCAACTTTGTATTGGATAAAGTGTTGTTTTGAAATCTATGGAAATTATCTTCAGCGATATTCAAGTTGGTTAAGGAGGAAAGACATGGAAAAGTCCAAACTCGGCCTTGTTGACCGGACCTCACGGAGTGTCTTCTCCTTGTCGAAGTCGGCATTAGGTAAAAAAAAAGGGAAAATTTTGGAATGTCCAAACATGGACTTATTTTTTTTGGTCGAAAATCTGCATGATATCCATTACTTAACGAAATATGGTGAAAATACATCAAGAGCATCAAAACATAACATATTAAAGAGAGTAGAGGGAGGGTGGGTGACCCAATTCTTAGGTAAAATGTTTAGCCTTTGTGATTTGGCTAGCCAATCTGCGATCCTATTTGAATCCCAGCTACAATGGGTTATAGTGAGGCCCGAAAATTTACTCTTCAGCTCCTTGGCCTGGTCCACCAGGGATTGTACTTCCCAGTTCAGCACATCAGAGGATTTTACACAATGTACAAGTACACTACAGTCAAATTCAAGCTACAAAGTCTCTGTAAATGTGAGGAGGAGGAAACTTAGGGTTTCAACTAATGCCACAACTTCTGCTTGTTAAGGTGAGCTCGCTGCAATTGTTTTGGAGAACCCATCAAGCATCATTCCAAATGCATCTCGGACAACGCAGGCCACAGCCGCGCGATTTCATCCACTGTTCATCTCATCTCGGAGTCGTTCCTCAAAAACTCCATCAAGCAAAGCATCTGCTCGAGAGTCTCTAATGTTCACTTCTGTACTCGACTTGGTTCGTGGTAGATCTGCCACATCTCGAACGAAGGAGGCCTCCTTCGAAGATTCTCCTATGTTTGTCTCACTCATCGACACTGGATCTCCTCTGTTCGTCCCCCTATTAGAATTGGGTCGGGTTGAGATAGCAGAGGCTCGAACAAAGGAGATAACCACCGAAGATCCTCCGCCGTTAGCCTCTGTTACGATCGTAGCTTCTCTTCTGTTCGCATCCCTGTTCATTTGGGTTCGTGGTGGGATCTCAAAGTCTTGAACGAAGGGAACAACCGCTCGAAAACCTCCTCTGTTCGCCTCTGTAATGTTCTCATCTTGGAGTCGTTCCTCAGAAACTCCATCAAGCAAAGCATCTACTCAAGAGTCTTCACTATTCACTTTTGTACTCGGCTCGGTTTAGGGTAGATCTGCCACATCTCGAACGAACGAGGCCTCCTTTGAAGATTCTCCTCTATTCGTCTCGCTCATCGATGCTGGATGTCCTCTGTTCGTCCCCTTGTTAGACTTGGGTTGGGTCGAAACAGCAGAGGCTCGAACGAAGGAGATAACCGCCGGAGATCCTCCGCCATTAGCCTTTATTACAATCGCAGCTCCTCTTCTGTTTGCATCCCTGTTTGTCTCGATTCGTGGTGGGATTTTTCGGATTCTCAAACGAAGGGAACAGCCGCTCGAAAACCTCTTATGTCCGCCTCTATAATGTTTCCTAGCTTGGGATGGGTCATCAGAGTGAGGAAGGGAAGAGGCATCGACATTAATCTTCAAGATACTAGATCTAGGTTTGATTGGCTCATTCTTTGTTGTCGAACCACCATGCAGACCTTTCTTTAGCCATTTATCATTTTTAATGGAGATTTTCTTTCCATTCCCAACCACCCACATGATTCTAGGAGATATAGCATCCCTCCCCGTTGTGAGACTTTGCCAACCCCATGAAGACCGATACCCTCTTCCAACATTCAAAAAATCCCCTTTATGGAAAATATAATCCCTTCATAACTTGACCCCAAAGCGTGTCTAGCTACTGAGCTAATCGCCAAGCTTGTTTCTCTAGCATAGCTTTATTAAATACCTCTAAATCTTTGAATCCGAGGCCTCCTTCCTCCTTTCTAAGCTTTAAACTGTCCCATTTTTTCTAGCGCAAACTAGCTGTTTTGTTACTAGTTCTCTACCAAAAATTGGCAATTTTCCTCTCGATAGCTTTATAAATCGAAAGTGGAATTTTGAAAATGAACATGGCATATTGAGGAATAGCCTACACCACAGCCTTTATCAATATTTCCTTCTCGGCTTTGGACAATAAGTTCTCTTTCCAGCTCTCTAATTTCATATTGACTCTAGCAAGCATCCAAGCAAACAGCTCTTTCTTCGATCCCCCCAATCTGATGGAATAACAACATATTTTCATGTTTTGTCAATTACAGGAACTCGTAACTTAGAAGCCATATTCCTCTTCAAACTTTCTTGGCAGCTTTTACTGAAATATATCCCAAATTTGTTTAGGTTAATAGCCTGACCAAAACCAAAGTAGTATTGATGTAGAATAGTCGCTAGATTCTGACTTTCCATTATAGTTCCATGTAGGAAAAAAATGAAGTCATCTGCAAATAAAAGATGCGACCGAGTAGGGCAGTTATGACTCAATTTGATTCCTCGAATAATACTTGCTGAGGCTGCTTGCTTTATCAAGAGAGAGAGAGTACGTTGGCCACTAGAATGAAGAGATAGGGGGACAACGGGTCACCTTGGCAAATTCTTCTAGTGGGTTTGAAATAAGGCATGGGCTCCCCATTAAATTTGATGCTAAAAGATACTGTAGAAACACATTGCATTACCCTATTAACCTATTTTCCACAAAAACCCATCTTAATTAGGCACTCTCGGAGAAAATCATATTCTATTCGGTCATAGGCCTTTTGCATATCCAGCTTTAAAACCGCTTGTGTGACATCCCGAAATTTGACCCCATTTCGACAAAGTGAAATGGGCCTCTTTTGTCGATGTGCCTATAGTCCTTTTTCTCTAAGCTGATCACTCACGAGTTAACTAACCCATTGAGTAAAACCGTTAAGGGATGTATCCGCGGTAAAAATCCCTAAAAGCTACTTAATTGGTTGGATTTGACTAAAATCATGTCTGATTGATTTTAACTACGGAATTGAACTTGATTTCGGGAATCGAATTTTAAGCGTGTCACAATTCTTTTTTTTAGGACCTCGTCTCATCGTCCGTCAATTTATTGACAAGTCCGAAATTTCGAGAAAGAAATTATCGGAAGGAAAATGGAAGACCGGAAGAAATTAAAAAGGGAAAAAGAAATGAAAAGAAAATAGTAATTTTTGAATAAGGTAATTTTACTTATTCTTGTACAATTTCTTTTCCTCTCTCTCTCCTCTCTCCTCTCCCCTCCCCCATTGTGGGACACCTCCACCGAATGCCCCCAAGCCAATTCCAATTTGGCTTCTCTTCTCCTTTATCTCTTTTACTTTTTGACTAGTCAATTGAGCCTTATCCCTTCTTTCTTTATTTTTCTTTTTCTTTCTTTCTTTCTTCTTCTTTTTCCTCTCTCTTCCCCTTCTTTCCCCCACGTGACCGAACTCCCCCTCTTTTCTTGCTCCTCCTTCGTGCGAACCAAAAGTTGAAGAAGACGGAAGCCGCAACTCAACGCCGTTTGCCCACGCACCGCCACCCGCACCGTCACCACTGGCCCACACGCCTGCAGCTCGCCACTGTCCACCCGCGCGCCACCGCTCGCCGTCATCCCGCCGTCCGCCCGTCCCCGTGCGCGACCAGCTTCTGCCCAGCCCCGTTCAGCCCTTGTTTGGCCACCTCCGGCCACCATTTGAGCTCGTCGGACCTCCACTAACCCTCCCCCGTGCCTTGCCGCCCTTGTGGAAGTGTTTAATGGCTGTTTTTGTGTTCTTTTTCAGAAAACGCAGCTCCCACGGAGTGGGTTTCCAGCCACATTCGAGCTCGATTTGGGCCATTTCCGATCCTCGAACCCAAGCCGTGCTTTGGAAGGAATTGATCCCCGCGCCGTGCCCGTCGATTTGATCCGGGTTGCGCGGGATTCCGGTGAGTAATCTCACTAATCATTGCTTAGTGGGCTAATTACATTTAATGGTTGTTTAGTTTATTTAATTATGTTTAGGTGGTTAGATTAGTGTTTATTAGTTAATTGTGATGCAAATTAGATAAATCGAATGTGTAATTAGCAAGTAGACGTGGTCTACTATTTATTGAGGGTAGCTCGGGATTTTTCCGACCATTTATTGGCTTCAATTTGACAATTCGGGCCTAAGTGGAATTTTTGTATTTAAATATTATTTTTCGAAATTAAATTAAATAATTATTTATTTTCCGAAAATTCAACTGAGATGGTCAATGATCAGAATATTATGATGATGATCATGGTGAAGTCTGTTTATTTAATTGGGCTTTAATTTGAGCTAAATTGAAATTTTAATATTTATTATTTAATTTTCGAAAATTAAGGCGAAGATGGCCAATGACCGAAATCTTGTGTTGATTGTTGTGGTGCAGCCTGTTTATTTATTTGAGCTCTACGTTGCTTGGAATTAATTAAATTGTGATACTTTAGGGTTTTGCCCTAATTTGATTGAGATTGAATTATTGATTGGTAGATGGCCAAGTTTGTTTATTCAGCATTTTAATGCTTCGTTAAGTCGTAAAGTGTGTGGAATGGTGAGAATGAATCAGAAGTACTTTGGGTTTGGACCGATTAGGCACGGTGTATGGACCTACGTGGTTCGGTGACAAAGGACGTCACTGGCGAAAACGGTGCCTTAAAGAACGCACGTATTGGTCTAGTACTCATATGTTATAGGCATGCATGGTTCGGTGATTAAGGACATTACTAGCGAAAACGGTGCCTTAAAAACGCATGCACTTGTCTATTAAACACATTGTCATAGGCATGTGTGGTTCGGTGATTAAGAACATCACTGGCGAAAACGGCGCCTTAGAGAACGCATGTAGACTGCCTATGAATCGTGACGGGCGTGGTTCGGTGATAAGGAATATCACTGCGCGAAAACGGCGCCTTAAAGAACGCACGTAGACAGTTTGTTATTTATGTCACCTTGGCAAACCTAACGCTCGAGAGCATTGTTGTGGCTTTGTGACTGAATGCCCTATGGGAAGTTATGTGGTGTGGAATCAATGACCTAGAATGGTCCGTCTGACATGTAATCGACTAGTTCGATTGACCAATGATTTGATTGATCATTCGTTGTGAGTTATGAAACGTTGTATATAACCTTGAATTGCAGGTTGGATCTAAGGTCAAGGTAAGTCCTCTGACTCGTGATGTGCTTAGGCAACCAAGTAGTGTATTGGTTCCCTAATTGAGTCTTAGTGGGGTAGAACTCGTTGAGACGTAGTCTTATCCCGGTGTTGGGACAACATTTCAGGATCCCGATGAGGAGCTGAGGAGGAGGAATTTGAGAAGGATAACTCTGATGTGAAACCTAAGGAGAAGGATTTTTGGAAGAAGAAGATAACATCGAGAGGGATCTTGAGTACGATCCGGATGGATTGAGATCCCATCTTCTTTTGTGAACTCCATTTTGATGTGAATAGTGTTAGAGTGAAAAGTTATGAATAGTTATGAAGTACTTTGGATTGTGTTTTGTATAAAAGTTGGTTATAAGTTTCAATATGAAAAATATGGCTCTATTTTTCTATTTTATTGTTTTATTGTCTGGGGATTTTTTTATACTTCCGCTTGCGCATATTAAATGAACAGGGTCGGCAATGTGTCCTGGGACGTCGCTATTAATCGACCAGGTGAGGGATGGGCACGCGTTCGAGGATCGGGGTGTGACAGCTTGGAACCTTTTTTTCCTCTCGTGTTCTTAGTCTATGTAACACCTCCTGTACGATCAAGATATTGTCTTGAATTCAGCGTCCTCCTACAAAGGTGCTCTGTTATGCTTCAATTAGGTTGGGGAGTAAAGGTTTCAGCCTATTCGTCAACATCTTGGAGATGATCTTGTAAATAAAATTGCATAGGCTTATAGGGTGGAATTGTTCTAATTTCTCTGGATTTGGAGTTTTTGGAATGAGAGTTATTGATGTTCTGTTAAGCTCAGGGTTTAAGTATCCCATCTAAAAAAATTGCTGCACCTCCCTGAAAATCTCTTAATTTAAGTCCTTCCAATGACGTTGAAAGAATAAACCATCAAATCCATCAGGCCCGGGCGCTTTAGAAGCTCCTAATTGATATACTACAGTTGTAATTTCATCCATTGTGATGGGTTGTGTCAATTGTTGATTAATATCTACATCAAATGAGCATGGAAGCTAATCTAAAATTGGCTGAAAATTTTTATTCACCTCAAATCTATACAAATCGTTAAAGTACTCCCCTATCATTTCCTTGATAACCTTCTCGTTTCTCATCCACTGCCCTTCTAAATTTTTCAGCATGGTGATTCTATTCCGGATTCTTCTTTGGATATTAGTAGCATGAAAAAATTCAGTGTTTCTATCCCCCCATTTAAGCCAGCTAATTCTTGATCTCATCCTCCAATATAACTCCTCTTACCGCCATAGATTCTCAAGTTCTTGGTTTATCCTTTAGACTTTCACATGATCATTTGACCCCCTAGGATTATTTATCAATACTTGGAGCTCATTCCTTAGCCATGAAATTCTCTTATGTGCATTAGAGAATATGTTTTTACTCCATTCCACCAAGTTTTTGGTCACTATATTCAACTTATCTACAATATGCTCCTTGGAGAGTTTGTTGAAACCCAAGCTTTCTTCACTATTTGTCTGCATTCCTCATCCTCTACCTAGTAAGCTTCATATCTGAACATTCTTCTTCTGCAATCATTCCTTGGGAAAAGTGATAAAATTAGTGGGTGATGATCTGAGCCAAGAGCTGGTAAGGCTAAGCATTATGCATTAAGATATGCTAATCTCCACTCCGTTGTACAAACTGCTCTATCCAGCTTTTCCCTAACAAAGGCATCCCATTCTCTATTATTTGTCCAGGTAAACGCACAACCATTGCTTTCCAAATAATTAAAAAACAAGCATGCAGAAAATCCCAAAACGTTGTCATTCGGTAATACTCAGCCATCCTTCTTTATTCTTTCTCCCAATGATACAGGACTTCATTAATCGCCTAGACATAGCCAAGGAAGCTGATTTGTAATGCTATCTTTATGGATCGACTCCCATAATAACACTCTTTCTCTTAAATCGTTGGGGGCATGCAAAAAGGTGATTCTCATGAGTTGTCTTAGTTCTAAGATTTGACAACGGACATTTATATGAATCTTGGAATACCCCTCCATTGTTAAATTAACCCGGTCATCCCAAGACATAGCCAAACCTTCCGCTAAACCCTCTGGATCTACCAAAAAATAGTTCTAAAATTTGAGTCGCCTTCTGACGCATTGCACCATTTGCTCTTGATTTTTTGTTTCCATTAAAAACACTATATTGGGGCTTTCCTAAGTCACTAAGGGCGCATTTGGTAACATTTCTATTCCGGAGAACAATTTTTAAACAGAAATAGTTTGTTTATTTTTTTTATTTATGTTCTCGTGAACAATTTCTAAGTATAAGAACGCGCTTGGTAATTACAAAAAATTTCTACTCCATGAATAGAAATACTTTGGTAAACTTATATAATTTTGTTGTTTTTTTTAGTTTTTCAATATTTTTTATTATATTTTTCCTTTTTTTTTTCCTTCTTTCTCTTTGTGGCCAATCGCCAGCCACGGCGGTGGCCATCGACCGATTGGGCGACCTCTAGCGAGCTCGCCATAGCCTCACCAAGCCACCGCGAGGCTCGCCTAGCCACCGAGGCCACCGACGAGGCTTGACCTCGCCCAAGCGACACGAGGTCGACCTCACCTTGGCATGCCAAGGCTAAGCCTTGTGCTGGCCGGCGAGCCTCAGCGTCTCTAGGGCCCAACGACGCTTCGACAAGGTTGCCAACCCTCATCTGGTTGGTCGTCGGCACCGGCCATGGCCAAGGCCGGTGATCGACAAAAGGAAGAAGAAGAAGAAGAAGAAGAAGAAGAAGAAGAAGAAGAAGAAGAAGAAAAAGAAAAAAAGAGAGAGAAAAATTATTCCCGGAACAAAAAACAACTTTTTTCTACTTCTTATTTCTGTTCCAAATCTATTCCCGAGAACAAAATTTTTACCAAACACGTTTCTGTTCTTTTTTTGTTCCCCGAAACAAAAGAACAGAAATTTTTGTTTCGGGGAACAAAAACAAAAATAAACAAATAGAGCCTAAGACTCTCAATGCTTGAATTGTCAAGGATGTGCCCAACCCTTTACAATTCTAACTTAGAAACTTCATGGATGACTCGGTGGCTTATTAGGGCTAGCCACCAAAGCCCACTGAATTGACTTCTTCTCTACCTCAATAGAAGTCTCGAGCTGTGAGTTGTCTAATATCGAAGTTTTTGAGGATCAAGCTCCATAAGGGCATAATATTTTCTCTTTCTTAGCTGAGGAAAGCTTAGTACTTCGGGATTTTGTCCTTGTAACTCCTTTAGCAGCTTCTACATTTTCCAACATGTTCAGTTTTGTTTCCTTCGGCTGTTCTTTATAACATACCAATGAAGACTCCTCATCTAGGCAGCTACTACCCCTCTTTTGTTTTCCTTTATATTCAATAACTATTAAGGCTAAAGATGAGGAATAATGAGTATCTATTTGTTGTGCTACACTCTCCCTAGGCTGCTTCTCACAAATAGACATGATTGATTTCCTAGACCCCTCAGGTTTAGGGGATGAAGGGGTCTCTGCCACCATATCCTCTTCCTCCTCAATGAAATCCTATTTGCCATAGAAATTTTTTCCATACGGACTTAGTTCTGTCACCTTACACGCTCAACCATTGCCCAAACTTCCCAAGTAAATTTTCCTCAAGGCCTGAAGCTTTATATGGTATCTTAGTACAAAAAGTGGAATAGTGCCCAATTCTTCCACAAGACTAACAATAGTGCAAGAGTCTTTTGTTTTAAATTCCACCCAAACCTTTTTTCTCCCCAAGTAAACAATGACTCCAGTCTTTAAAGGGGCAACCGGGTTCAGGTTAACTCTTGCTTTGGCTACCTTGTAATTGATATTTCCTTTGGCTTATAATTTCACCTCTACAACTTCTCCAATTTTCGATGCCACATCCTTTACAAATTCGTGAGTAACTTGACCAAATGGGAGACCATAAAGGTGTACCCAAAAAGCACAATGGGTAAACTCATAGCATAATTCAGGAGTATTTGGATGACATTGCTGGAAAATGACCAGGGCCTGAGTCTAAAACTCTCTATTTATCAGCTTGGGAGGCAAAGGAAAACGAGAAAAACCTTGGCTCTAATAAGGTGCAATCCACATTTTTAGTCTTCCAAGCTCTCTTCATAGTGTTAAGGAAAGCTTGAAAATTCACATTAGGCTTAGAATATAGCTTCCAAAACAAAGTTAGCTTGCATTCTTTTAGTTTTTCTTCAGAAATTTCATCTTGCACATCAACAATATCATCTTTGGACCATAAATTGCCAAGACTTTTACATAAAGCCACCATTCTTCTTTCATCATTATGCTCATTATCCATTTTGATTTCTCTTATACAGGCCAATAAAGAGATTCTCAATCCACAACTACTGTCCGAGAAGATTAAAAAAATAAAATTACCCTGAGGAGGAATTGCGATGCTAAGCCCTGGAGAACAGACTCTTTGGCGTAGCAAAGGTAGCTTGAAGGGAGCTCTTACGCTGGTATCGTGTTGCTAGATTGTCGCACCAAGCGAGGTGGTCAGAGGATGGAATTTTTTATGGTTGAAAAGTAATGGGTAAAAGCACCAGATGGGTGGAAATTCAATTTGGTTGTAAGGATTATGTGGGTATTCTTGGATTTGGGATGAAAACCCAAAATAATGGAGCGGCGAAACCCAAATGGGTGGAATGCCGATATGAATTTTAGGGTTTTGTGGGTTTTGTGGAATGCCGAAAGATGGAGGATAGAAGGGACGGATGGGTGGAAGAGGTTGCTATGGGGGATTAAACACGTCATGATTCTGTTAAATTTAGTTTTTTTTTTTTTTTTTTTTTGAGCTACATACATTTGGGTGCTTTATGTCGATAATTATGTGTACCAGGAACAGAATAAGCTTTAATTACAGTAGAATCCCATGAACCAATTGGCTCACTTATAAGAACATAATATCAATAGATATTATTCTTCAAATAAAGAAGCACATACAAAACACTTAATTTATCTGAGCCCGAGTCAACTCCCAATAACGCCCCTTTGTCATAGTCTCGGGTGTGATAGAAAATGATGAATTTGATATCATCAAGTTGCCAAATTGTAAATTCCTTTTCCAAAGAATTTTTGGGACCTGCGCATTTTGCTTTTGCAATATTAAACATTGCTGCATTGTCACCTCGAACAAAAATGCACTTTGGCTATGTTTGGTCGTTCGGATTTTTAATCGGGATATGACTGGATAAGATAGGATATGAAATCCTGGGATTTTTTTATATCCCGTCCATTGTTTAGTGAATCACAGTATTAAAGTCGGATATATTCACATGATATTATGTACATTTTTTGAAATAAACGGCATATCATTATAAATGAACCTAAATGTTCATAAACGGAGATGGTGAAAATCTCTCGTAACACTCTTCCTTAATTTATTTTTATTTTTATTTTTATTTTTTCCTCTTTTTTATATTATTTTCATTATTATTTTTCCCCTTTCATCATTCTTTAATAAAATAAATAGTAAACTGTACTAACATATCTAAAATACAAAAATACCTAAAATATATAATAAATATAAATATTTAATTTATAGATTGAATGTTTATTATAAGATAGAATTAAAGTTGAATATATAAATTATAATAAGATTAAATAAAAATAATTTTTAATTTTTTAAAATTTTTAATTTCTTAAATTAGAATTCAAATATTATTTATATTGAAATATAATTTCAATTTTATTAATTTAATAAGTTTTTTATTCAAGAAAAATAACTTTCCCATTATGGATATTAGAAATCATATCCACCTTTATCCCACCTCCTCCATGGGATAATTTTATCCTGTCTATATCCCCCTTATATCCGACTTTATCCTGTCCTGAGCGAGCACCAAACGTAAGATAGGATAAATTATATCATATCCCGAATTTTATCCTTATTGCCAAACGCAGTATATATTTTCACATCTCAAGCCAGCCGGGCCCTCCGCTTAAGTTACGAAATTGATCTCGAAGTTGTAGCGGACTCCAGGAGTCAAACCCCTGACCTTGCGGTGAAGAGGCCACGCCTCAACCAATGCAGCCATGCATGGGTGGGTAATGAACCGCTGAATTTTCATCTTTAATTGGCCAAATTATTTCATGTAATTAACATTTTCTATTATGGCTAGTGGTCTTATACACCTACCATGGGAAGAGGAACCATATGAACGAGCAATTTTAGAAGTAATAAAAGTTTACTAAAATTTGTGCACTAAATAAATTGATAACAAGACAAGTGGTGATCGGGTTCGTACTTCTCGCTCGAGATTTGAGTTCAAATCTGGACACTTGAGCTATCTATTGTTGCCACCTCCAAGAGCGATTGAGGAGTGTACCTTTGATAATTATCCAATGTATATATGGGATAGGGGCACTGCGACACTCACTGGGATATATTTGGGTACCCAAAGAGCCTAACACCTAGTTAATATTAAAAAAAAAAAAAAAAAAACAGAACTTGCATGTCAAATGAGTACGTTATTTAAACTATTCAGTTGTGATTACGCATCGCGATATTGTGTGGTATAATATTTTTATTCTAAAAGTGCCTAGTACCCAATATGAAGCTGTTAAACCACTTTTAAGGAGCCCAACACCCAGTTAATATTTATATAAAAAAAAAATTAGCGAAACCTGCTGAGTAGGTCACTCCCAATTGGAGAGGGCAACGCAATTATATATATCTGTAATAGAATATATATGGTAGTGACTGTGTAAAAGTAAAAAGAAAAAAAGAGAGACAAAAAAGGAAAAAAAAATCAAAAAGATCGGGAGATAAATCAACATGATCTTCCACATCCAGAAAATCAAGGGAGATTGGGAAACAAATCAAAGTGATTTTCTCAGATCTACCAAATCACGAGAGATTATGAAATAAATTTATATGATTTTCATATTGTAAAATTCTAATTGGGATTGCATTTTGCTCCTATAAATATGAATCCTCCTCAACATAAAAGTATATACAAAAGCAAGAATATCAGAGCAGCGTAGTGGAAGAACGAGAAAGTTATTATCCACAAATTGAAGACAGTGAGAGATCCCCTTAAGGTGAAGTTGTATCCCATTATTTATCATAGTGGAATCCCCCTTAAGGTGAAGTTGAGTTTGAAGTGGACTACGATTTTGTGGCTTTTCCCTTCATCTTGGAGGGTTTCCACATTAAAATTCTGGTGTTATTTACTATTTATCTTTACTGTTTTCATTCAATATTTTATCCTATTTATTTTTCATAGAAATATTAGTGGGAAAAAATTATCTAGACCTTCTCCACAAATATTGTTCTTTGTCCCAACGGAAACTTTCGTATTGTGAGTACATTACTTAACCTACCTAATCACAACCGTACGTCGAGATGTTATGCAGTATAATATATGTATTCTAAAAGTGCATAGCACCCAATATGAAGCTGTTAAATCACTTCTAAGTAAAATCTCCTAATACTTCTAGCATTGTTATATAAAAATCTAATAAAATACTTGAGACAAGTCTTAGTATTTCTTACTTGATACCTTTACCTAGATTTACCATGATCCTTTTACTAGTATCTCATTAATTCTTTTCTTACTACAAAGAAAAAGAAGTAAAACAGGACATCTACCGATAGCTATTCTTGCATATTTATTATATTATATGATATAGCTCATTTCGATATTCAAGAACCAAATAAGAAGACCAGGCAATTTTTTCTTTGGCAATTGAAAATCACTTGGTTGTTAATTAAACCCTAGATATTTCCCCCATCAAATATTAATGCCCCTAACTTGAAGTATCCCAAATATGATAATTGACTAGAATGTCACATGATTCATAGACTGCGTAACATTTTTGCTACGCAATCCACCTCCATCGCCATTGATATAAGTAGTAATAATCTGAAAATTTTTCCAATTATTCAATTTATAGTGATAAATGTGAATATCGTAAGATCTTTACCAAAAAAAAATGTGAATATCGTAAGAAAATTTTATACGTGTTGTGTACTTAAAGTTTTTTCTCATTTGAACCCTCTTGACGGAGAACAATCTCCTTTTTCTCTAATCCTCCTCTCTCTCCCCTCCATCACCGTCCAATAATAAAAGCCTCCCCACTTGCCTTTTCCGCCTAATCTTTACCAAATAACTGATCCGCACGCAGGGAAAGGTATGGACCCTGGCGATGAGATTTCTTCTCAATATGCACTCTCGCCGCAAGACTCAGCCAGGCTCAAATCCATCATCCAAACCCACCACACCCTCGGCGCGGCGGCCCCGAACACATGCACATCCCTCATAGCGCAGAGCATCAACGCGCCAGCCCATGCCGTGTGGCCCTTGGTGCGTGACTTCACGAACCCTCAGTGGTACAAGCCCTTCATCAAGAAATCCCATATGAGGGAAGGCAATGACGGGGTCGGGGTCGGGGTCTGGAGCATGCATGACATCAAGATGGTCTCAGGGCTGCTGGCCTCGATGAGCATGGAGAGATTGGAGGTCCTTGACGACGAGAGGCGCGTGCTGAGCTATAGAATTATTGGAGGCGACCACGGGCTTTGCAACTACCGTTCGGTGACCTCGGTGAATGAGGTGACGATCATTAAAGAAGAAAGGAAGGTCGTGACGTTGGTTTTGGAGTCTTATGCCGTGCAAATCCCTGAAGGAAAAACTTGTGAAGAAACCAAGCAGTTCGTCGACACCATAGTGAAGCTGAACCAGGAAAAGCTTGAAAAAATAGTCATGGCTTCTTTGAACAAAGAGAAAAATGAAGGAGGAAACGCATGATGGTGATGAAAAGTGCTGATGATGACTCATGATTATTGAAGATATCACCGCCTATCTCTCATGACTCTTCGTGTTTTGGTCGAAAGGCTATTCAATTTCCAACAGAAGTCCTTTCAGCACACATATTAAAGTGTCTTTATTACTATTTATTTAGACATGTCTTTTCATATATCTAAGATTTGTCAAGAGTCATGTTTTAAGCCTATATATAAACGAATCTTGTAATCATTTCAAATAATGAAGAGTGAAAAGATTTTTCTGCAAGTAAAGTAGTGTATTCATCTTTTTCCTTAAGAGCTTCTCTTGTGAGATTGTTATCAAAGCTGTGCGACTCTGATATTCAATAATTGGTATCAGAGCAGGGTTATCTAGAACGGAGAGCACGGTTGTCAAGGACCGTGTGTCAAGTTTTCTGGAGCGTAGTTCATGAAGATGGTGGTCAAGGACCATTATTCGTGCGCAGGCGGTCGAGAACTGGAATACGTCGAAGTTCTACCGATGTACAGTCAGGGACTGTGATCGATTGGTCGAGGATCAAGGTTTCTTGGAGTAGTGTTGGGCATTATTTAAAGTCAGATGGAGGATATTTCAAATTCGATGAATGGCATTGAGAAGCTCAACAACTCCAATTACAATAATTGGAGTGTCAAGATGCAGTTTTATTTGCTGGGTTGGGATTTGTGGGATATTGTTGGCGGTAGCAACACCACGGCACCCAAAGACGATGATGAACAGAGGAGATGGAAGATCAAAGCGGGTAAGGCTCTTTACGCTCTTACTGTAATTGTCGAAGATGATTTATTGCCGCACATTAGGAGCGTGCAGACTCCTAAGGAGGCGTGGGATAACTTGGCGGCATTATTCGCAAGGTCGAATGATGCCAAGCTACAAAGGTTGGAGAACAAGCTACTGTCGATGTCACAACAAAATATGACGGTGAGTCAGTGTTCTCCAAAGTTAAGTCTATTTGTTGTGAAATTTCAAAGTTGGATCCCACTAATGCCATCTCAGAAACAAGAATGAGAAGAATTATTATTCACAGGTTAAAGCCGGAGTATGACGGTATTATTACGGCTACTCGTGGATGGGCAACTCAACCGATGTTGACCAATTTGGAGAATATTGTGGCTAACCAAGAGACTTTAGATAGTCAAATGTCTAAGGTTTCGATTAAGGAAGAAGAAAATGCCCTCTTCAGTGATAAAAGAGGGTTCAAGGGCCAGAGGTGAACCGATGCTAAAAATAAAGATGGCAAGTCCAGGAAAAGCCATGTCGAATAGCAAAAGCAACTAGCCTGTGAAGGATGGCAAAAGCGTCTAGGAGAGTTGAGCCTTCGACTAGGGGGAGCCGAGCGACACAATGGCAAAAGACGTAGTGGACGATGTTACGTCTATGGCAAGAAGGGCCACTTTGCCAGAGATTGTCGAGCAAAGAAAGTTGAAGGAAATGTCGCAACATCATTGAAGAGGAATGATTTCGATGAAGATAAGGAATGGGATTTCCAAACGTCTGTTGCAATGGTGGTGTCAGACAAGTTCGCTACCTCTTCCGCAGTCGAGTTAAACGATGCGGTGGCATTAATCTCTGTAAGTGAAAAGTCGATTAATTATGATTACGACTAGATTGTTGATTTAGGGTATTCGAGTCATATGACTAGAGATTAAGGCTATCACGACCAAATTTTCAGGTGCACCACCTAAAATTAGTCTAATGGATTGCTAAGCCTAGACTTAGCTTGGGCTTTCCCAAGCCAATACCAATTCACGACTTAGGTTCAAATATTTTAACATCCAAATAAATTTTATCTAGGAGTCACCATTAATCAGTTTATGGTAGGTCAATTAGACACCTAAGTAAAATAATGGGAGAATTAATTTACTCCTACGAACCAGAGATTTTGGGTACAGGGGACTTGGTTATACTAGATTTCTCTAATGCCCTTTCGGTACCATTCTTTTATTTTTAAAAATGTTTGTGCAGGCAGCTTAAATTGATTTTAAATCTATTTTCCTAACATGTGAGGCGATCATGCGGGTGTGCAAACCGCCAATTTAACACCCAGATAAACAATGAATAAATTGCAAAACTTACCTTAAAGCAGAAAGCATCTGCAATATTAAATCAGAATTCACATCGACAGTCCTAGATATGATCTCTAATTAATACGCAACTATTTTTTCTTTTTCACTTATTTAATGAAAATCATGCAATATGCAATGCATGCTACTAATTTCACATGAAATAATATGACATGGTAATATGACTTAAACTACATGACATAAATAAAATGCAGTCTATCCTAAAGAATGAAATTGATTTATTCAAAGACAATTTTTTTGTATTTTCCATGAAATTTCGAAATTAGAAAATTGCAAAAATTATCTAGCTTGGTTAAGATTCTATCCAACTTATATTAAGGATTAGGTCAGGCTAAACCCTAATTTAAACTAAGATATTATCTTAACTTAGCAATCTCTAACCTAAGATGCAATTTATCTAAAAATCAATTTAAACTTAAAATGGAACATGAAATTTTATCCTAATATGCAATGACATACAAATAATGCCATAATTCTACATGACATGTGCATGATGACTTTTTTATTTTTTTTATAAAATTCGAAATTTAAAATTGCCAAATAATTAAACGTGCCATTTAAGTAATTAAAAACAACTAGCATCCTAAATTAACTGATTTTTTTTTTATTTTCAAAATTCGAAATAAATAAATTTCCTATGCAAGATAACCCTAAAACGAGGAATATTCTAAAACGAATCTAATCTATCTTAGATTTTTTTTTCTTTTACAAAAATAAAATTGATTCAACCAACATGACAGCAAATCAGACAAGATTGGATTGATATCCAAAAAATTGACGAACCATATCTTGCGCATGAGATCGGGTTGGCCAATTTTAATTAAATCGCAAATCGAATTTCAAGCGTGAGATCGGATTGGCAATTTTTCAAGTGATTGCGAGTCGGATTTCGAGCACGAAAATTGGACGGTCAATCCCAAATTTCAGAGGTAATTTCATGTTGGGAATTCTCAATCTTACATTAAGGAATGATTATACTAAAAAGAACAAATAAAATAATAAATAAATAAATAAAAGGTAAGATAAAGTAAAGTAAAAAAAAACTACCTAATCTTTTTCTTTTTCTTTTTTTCCTTTTCTTGCTTTTTCACCCACGACTTGGCGGGTTGGTGGGTCACCGGGGGTTGGCTTGCCGGCGTTTGGAGCTCCGACGCGGGGACCGGCGGCGGGCGGATCGGTGGCGAGCGGTCCCGCGCGACAAAGGAAACTTGATAGTAGGTGGGCTTGGTGGGGGGCGGTGGCTCATTGGTCGAAGTAGCACGGGCAGCGTCGTGAGTCGAAGCTAGGGCTCGGGGCGGCGGATGGCGGCTCATGGAGCAAGGCTGAGGCTTAGTGAAGATCAGCACGAGGGACGGATAGCAGGAGAGTCTCAGGCGGCTCGGGTCCTACTCTAGCGGAGGCTCAGCGAAGATCGGCACAAGGGACGGATAGCAAGAGAGTCTCAAGCGGCAAATCGTAGGCAAGGCGGGGGTGCTGGTGCAGCGGAGGTGCTGGCGCATTGGGCAGTGCTGCATGCAGTGGTTCATGGAGTAGGGCGTCGAGTGAGCAGGGGGCGCCAAGCAGTAGGGACCAATGAGACGGGGTGTCGCGACTTCGGGGTCTGTTGGCGTCGAGGCAACGTTCGCAGGGGAGTCTAGCGTCTGACGGAACGGCATGCTGGTCTCAGAGCAGATCGCGGGCGGAGCGATGGTGATCGAGCTGGCAGAGGTGAGTTGCAGCTGGGCGGAGCAGGAGCGCGACGGCTGGCAATTTTTCTGGGCTCGTCTCGACTTCCAATTAGGCTATAACGAGCCTAAGTTGTATTTATTGCATTTATTTAATAATTTTCATAATTAATTATTTTTCAAAATTAAATCGGGATAGTTGGGGACCGAAATTTTATGCTAGTTATCGTGGTGCAATCTATTTATTTATTTGAGCTTTAATTTATGCTGAATCGATTTAATTGTGATTTTAGGATTTATTTCCTAAATTAATAGATTTTGGTAATTAATTGGAAGATTACTGGGCGTCGGTTTACAACGCTAAAAATCTATTTTGGAACTGCTGAAAATTGTGGGAGGTTCAAAAGTGAAAACCTTATATTTTGGCTAAGGCCGACCGTGTATCCACACAAGTGTATTTTTATCGGAAATGATAAAAATGGCGAATTGATTGCACGATCGAAATAATATACTATACAGGCTCCGTGACTCTATATGTCATTTTGGAAAAAGGACGGTATGCAATATTGGCTTGGTGACTCTATACGTCATTTTGGACAAATGACGATATATTATACTGGCTCAGTGACTCTATATGTCATTTTGGAGAAATGACGTTATGTTATATATACTCGATGACTCTATCAATCATCTTGGAAAATGGACAGTATTAAATGGAATGACCAGGGAATGGTCTGATTGACATGTAATCGACTAGGTCAATTGATCGATGTTTCGATCTAAGTGTTGATCTGATGTGATTTGATATTGGTCTGTGGTGAATCATTGAGTGCTTATTTGAACTGTGTTGAATTGCAGGTGGAATCTGAGGCCAAGGTAAGTCCCCTGACCTGTGTTAAGCTTAGGCAGCCTTAGGGCATATTGGCCTTCTAATTGAGTTTTAGGGGATAAAACTCGCTAAGACATCGTCTCACTCCGTTGTGGGATAACATTTCAGGCCCTTAGATGGCAGCACCTCCACGTCCTCATCCTCCTATGCATTTTGGTATTCCCAAGGAGATCATTGAGATAGGGTACCACTTTCCGATACACCCTCACCCGGAAGGACTAGAGTATGTGTTGGTAAAGTCCAATGTCTGGGTTGACGTGGGTAGTGATTGGTGCCCCACGAGTATCGATCGTGGTATCGTCACTACCATGATGGGCGAAGAGAGGGTCCCATCCCGGAAGGTGAAGTGCCTTTGTACATTTTGGAGGCAGCATTCGGGAAGGGAACAGCAGATCCTAAGGATGGGTGGGTAGTGGATGCCAAGGACCCTAAGCTCAAGAATGATCTCACTCTCCAGTGTATTCAACAGAGGGCGCTAACTGGGGCGAAGAGGAAGGGGAGATTGTTGAGCCAAAGGAAGAGCCTAAAGAGGAGGAACAGGAAGAGGATCACGAGTGGGAAGAGCCCGAAGAGGAACCTGAAGAAGACTTTGAAGAAGAGGAGCCAGAGGAGTATCTAGAGGAGGATCCAGAGTATGACCTGGATGAGGACGGAGATCCCATCCTATTTGCAAATCCTGAGTCGTAAACCTATGTGTGATAAATCAAACTTTTGTGAATAGTATTGTAACATTTTGTATAAAAGTGTGGTTGTGGTTTTTCATGTGGAAAAATATGGCCCTACTTTTCTATCCCATTGTTTTATTATCTGGGGATTGTTTAACTGCTTCCGCATCATTATTAAAATGAATAGGGTCGGCGGTGCGTCCCAAACGTTGCTATTTAATCAACTATGCAGGGATGGGCGCATGCCCAAGGACCGAGGCGTGACACTTCAGTTTAGATTGGTTAATCTTTTTTCTAATTTATGTCTAGGTACCGATATTTATAGCTGAAATTACACCCAAAAATCTCCGTGGAGCTTTGACTGCTGTCAATCAGGCAAAGATTTTGTATGAACATTCTTTGTTAAAATTGCAAGCATGGAGCTATTGGCAAAAGGCCTTAGCTTGTAGCAAATTTTTCCCTCTTGCAAGTGCAAGATGGTGTATATATGTACATCCTACAGAACCTACTGGGCCTAACATGTTCTCTTCTCTCCACAGCTTATGATCGTTGCTGGAGTGTACGTTTCCTTCATAATCGGAACAGTATTAGCTTGGAGGGTTTTGGCATTAATTGGTAAAACAGAAAAAGGAGCATAATTCAAGTTCAGTGCCAATGTTGCATAGAAAAGCCCAAGTCTGAAACCACCTTGACATCTGCGGTTTATGCAGGTCTAATCCCCTGTGCAGTCCTGTTCGGCCTGTTTTTCATTCCAAAGTCTCCTAGATGGCTGGTAACAAATCAAGATGAACACCAGACTCTCCTTATCTGAATTGTTGGAAGAGAGGGATTTGTAGTGTTGGAATGAATTTTAGGATTCTGCCAAATGCAGGCGAAAACAGGCCGCGAAAAGGAGTTTGAAGCCGCGCTGCAGAAACTCTGTGGAAAGGATGCAGATATTTCTGAAGAGGCTGCTGAAATACAAGTAAAAGGCTTTAAGTCTATACTTGTTTCATCTTAGTGCCTCAACTTTATAAGTACGAATAGCTGATGGAATGATCGAATTTGTTTTTCTTGACAGGACTACATCGAAACTCTTCAACTGCTCCCGAAAGCCAGCATTCTCGATTTATTTCAGAGAAGATATCTGAGCTCTGTCATCGTAATCTTCTCTCTGTATTTACGGCTATGTATCCAATAAAGTCCCTCCTTTGTTGCTTTCTTGGAATATGCCCTGTGGATCGGGAATATGCTGTAGTTGTACTTTTGGTGATATTTCCCATTGTTCTTTTTGCTGACAAATTTGTTAAATTTTGGCCAGATTGGTGTTGGATTGATGGTCGTCCAGCAGTTCGGAGGAATAAATGGCGTCTGTTTCTATACAAGCAATATTTTCGAGGAAGCAGGTATGCAGTTCATAGCAAGAAGCTCTTGGGCACCACAAAAATGAAAGTATGCATTGCATTTTATGATTCCAGAACGGATAGCTAAATAAAAAGAAAAGCAGGGGTTCCAATTTATATAATCCAGTTAATATTCAAATGGGTTAGTAAAATTTGCAATGTCGAATGCTTTTGGTCTACTTAATTATCACTGAATGAGCTGTTCACATAATTTAGTGTCGAATCTCACAAGCAGGTGTTAGTCTCGCCTTTATAATCGCATTTGTACAATCTCCTCAGGTTTCTCCTCCAGCGTTGGAACCATAACTTACGCAATCCTCCAGGTCTTTAATTCTCGCCCTTTCCTCTTTTCTGGGGATCTATTTTTATACTCATCACGCTTAAGAGTAAATTTTTGCAGGTTATTGTCACGGCTATTGGTACTGCGCTGGTCAATAGAACTGGAAGAAAGCCCCTTCTCTTGGTAAAATAGATGTCTATAGTAACAAAGCTTTTCTGGTTCTGCCCCTTTTGCGAGTTCTGCAACTTGAACCATAACCTTCTCTCTCTCTCTCTCTCTCTCTCTCTCTCTCTCTCTCAATCGCAGATCTCGGGGACAGGATTGGTCCTGGGATGCATAGTACTTGCCCTTTCATTCTTTCTAAAGGTAAATACTGTCAGTCCTAGTATCTTCCTTCTGCTTTGCAATGCTTGTCAACCAGTAATTTTTTGAGAATCTTCCGAGCCAGGTTCATGATTTGGCAGCTGATGCTGTCCCGATACTTGCCGTCACCGGCATTCTAGTAATAATCTCACCTGCCTCAATCTCTTTCTGGCTCTATCCGTTTGGCCGCCACAACAACTCCCCGCTATAAATTTTTCTGTTCTGTTTTTTCCGATGCTCAGCTATACATAGCAGCATTTTCAGCTGGAATGGACGCGGTTCCTTGGGTCGTGATGTCTGAGGTAATCCTAAACATCCCCTGAAGTTTCATGCTTATCAAATTAAAGGGTCGTTTCCGTAACTAGGTCGTGATGTCTGAGGTAATCCTAAACATCCCCTGAAGTTTCATGCTTATCAAATTAAAGGGTCGTTTCCGTAACTGGTGTTGTTACGAGTGTTTCAAAAAATTTTGCCAATCGTGTAATGTGTTGAACACCATTAATGTCAAAGGAGTAGCTGGAGGGTTTGCAACACTAGTAAACTGGTTCGGCGCTTGGGCAGTTTCCTACACTTTCAACTACTTAATGAGCTGGAGTTCCTATGATACGACTCTGCTGAAAACGCTCTTTGAACTGTTGCTCTGGCAGGAGCTCAAATCACATTTGTCACATTGGAACATGAGTTGTTGCGCGAATTCAACCAAACTACAGACTTGAGACTTAGCTTTTCCTGAAAACTTCAATCCTATTTGGTGGTGGAGGTGTCTGTCACTCTGTTCTTCACGGTCTCAAATGCATATTCGGTCCATTTATTTCGATCAATGTGTTTACAGCAACTTCTACCTAGATTCGAATATCACGAAAATTGAGCCGACGTGTCATTTAGAAAAGAAGAAAGTTAAGTGGGTCTTTCTGCAGAATGATTAATAGACAGGTATAATATATTAAAGCATTCTTCCCATGAGAAAAATGTCAGAATATGCTTCTGCAAAACTTGTCAAAACCAAATAACTCTGCTCGCTTGCTTCACAGGTACCTTCCTTCTTTACGCGGTGATTAACGCCGCAGGGATGGTGTTCGTGATCACAGTGGTCCCTGAAACGAAAGGGAGTCTTGAGCAGATTCAAGCAGCTATCAACAGAGAATGAAAATGGTAGCACTCTTCCTTGTAGTCCCATTTGAGCTTACATGACACTTGCAATACCACACATTCGGAGATGGAAAATGATTATGAAGCAGGTAACAGCATCTTTTGTTCGATAAAACGACGTTATTGTTGAGATCTGTCAGTTCATTCGGTTTTATTGCAGGAAAGAGATGGGGTTATTTTACAGGAGAGTGAGTGATTGATTTACAAGAATAATACTTTCAATTGCTAGTGAAAAAGTACGTATTGCTTTATTTTTATGAATGCGAATATTGCACCTATAGCCTTCCCACGCGTCGGGCAATGACAAAGCAAGTGACTTTCAAATCGAGGCTCGCGTCCATCTATTGCTGGTTGAGAAATTATTGTATGGCCTTTATTCTTTTCTCGTAATGTGCAACGATAATCTTCAGTGCCATTATTAATCTTTTCAGTTATAAATTTCATTTTGTCAAAAAAGAAAAATCCAACGCTACGAAATAGATTATTTGTTTTCTATAGTATATTATGGCACTGAATGAATTGATAGTTGATACATCAATTTGCATAATGTATGTCCAAATCTTTTGGTTTACGTGCAAGAGATAATATAGGATACTTTCACCGAAAGATTTTCTACTTAAAATTTTGACTAATCATTGCTGAATATTTAATGATGATAGAAAGCAACTAAAGTAGCATTGCTGTGGAGATACTCGCAGAACGAACCTATTTCCATAAGGGTAATATGCAATACAAAGAAAAATAAAAACGTAATCAGTAATAATATTACTACAAAAAATTGAACATGTGCAATTAAAACGTCATTGGATATGTCAGTTAAAATAAACTTTGTTGTATTATATGGAAAATCCATTTCAGTTTCTTCAATTATACTTAGGGGTATGCATTAGCTTGAGAAAATATATGGTAAGTGCTAATTACAACTATTTGAAGGCATTTCTATTTCACTAAGAGGAATTGCTATTATGCAAAACTCTCTGATGTTATGTTCACAATGGTAAATTGACTGATAGTCTCATTTGAGTTTACATGACACCTTCAATTCCACACATTCAGATATGGAAGATGATCATGAAGTGAGCAACAACATTCGTTTCATTTGATAATGACAGCATTATTGAAATTGATCAGTTCAATCATTAAGTGGTTCTATTATAGGAAAGAGATAATAGTATATGTTGTTCATGGATCTAGCACAATTGTGGGAGAGTGATTGAAATATTAAAGTTGACAGCAAATAAATAAACATCACTTTATATTTCTGAAGTCAAATTTTGCATATATAGTCTTTGCGTGACGATGAAGTTAGTGATGTTCTTGTTAAGGTGCGTCGGTCACTCGATAGCAATTATTGTATTGCTTTCTAGGTGCGTCGGTCCCTCGATGGTAATTATTGCATTGCTTTCTTTCTTTCATAACATGTTACACCATCCAAGAAGCATTTACTTCTTATTTTCTTTTTACTTTTGCCAAAAGCAACATTATACAAGTTAATATTCCTGTCAATAAGCTATTTTTGTTACCAATTTTTGCTTTTTGTTAAAAATGAAAAAGCTCATACAATAAAATACGACATGTATTTCCTTTTTGTCTTCACAATTTAATAAGCGACATTTATGGAATATTGGCCTTGAAAAGAAAATAGAATGCCAATGCCTCACTTGAAAGGATTTTTGATTCGTTTTAGAATACAAAACATTCAAATCGATTCTTTTTTTATGGTACTAAGAAAAGTCAATTTGGAAATTGCAGAGAAGTTTCTTTTCTAATCAATATGAAAGCTATGCATAAATAATTCCAACACCGTGTTTTGTCACCTAGACTGCAAGGGTTACAATTCCCACGCGATACTCACTTTTCCTTCACTAGACTTGCCTTTATTGGTAGACTTGGACATATGTATGACCGACGACTCCCGACGCTTTTCATTCATATAACTAGGCCTCCATCGCATTACCAATTAGCAAAAACTTTCATTGCATCAGATCAAACGATAGAGAGATGATTAAGTCTCTGAGCTCCATGAACATGTTCCATGTTTTGCTTTTTATATTGCATGTTTTGCTGCTATTGGGAACGAGTTGCAGTGCGAAGAAGAATTACTTCTGCTTCCCTTCATCTTGCGGTGAGGTTCGTGACATACACTATCCTTTTCGACTGAAAGATGACCTGAAAGGCTCTGGCCGCTCTGAGTATGAGCTAACTTGTGAAAATAATCGCACCGTTCTATATTTGTATGCCAGTCGATATTATGTGAAGTCAATTTACTATGACAATAATTTTGGAGATGATATCTCTAGTAATATCACGGTGGTTGACGATGGACTGCAAAAAAGTAATTGCTCATCCCTCCCTCATTACTCATTGGCAAGCTCCAACTTGAGTGATCGGGATCCATACTATCGATATGCTTCATCCTCTGCGGTGGTCTTCATGAAGTGCTCACAGCCCGTTGCTTCTCCTTTGTATATCAATACTGAACCATGTATTGAGGGAGCATACCCTTCCGATACGCCCCCTAATATTTCCCAAATGAAGTGGTACTCATATGCTGTGTATCCGTCTTCTATAAAAGCTCTACAAGTAAGTAACATCAAGGATTCTTGCAACATAATTATGATTACTTGCTTCTCAGGTTAAAGCCTGACGTGGGAAATGAACTCTGAAAATCGTGTGAGACCAACGTATGAGGACCTCCACAACATGATGGCTGAAGGATTCAATCTCTATTATCATGGACCTCATTCTTTGTCGTCTTCGCTGTCTTCGCTGTCTTTGCTGTCTTGGCGGTCTTTGCCGTCTCCGCAGTCTTTCGCCGTCTTCGCCATCTTTGTCGCCTTCGTCACCTTCACCCTCTGCACCGTCTCCGCCATCCTTGCCGTCCTCGCCATCTTCACCGTCTCCACTGTCCTCGTCAGTAATTTTCCAACTTTGCGTGATTATGTACCCAGAGGTGTGGTGCAAACCATATTACTTCTGTAAACTGACTTTTTCTAAAGGTTTTCTTCCTTTACTCTCTTACTTTCTTTCTTCTTCTTCATCCTCATCATTTTCTCAAATGTTAGCTCTACTAAGGGATCTTATCAAAATTTACATTCTGAGTAATGCGGCATGTTTCTATTGGATAGTGTAATACGTTGGTTCGATTTATTGAGTCATTACTTTCTTTAATACCCAATAAAAAAAAATTGCAACATCCGTTCAATGAAAAAGTTCAATAAGTTTTTTTAAGGGAGAAGTACACTATCAGTGCCATAAGTTATGTATGGCGCTCACTTTGGTGCCAAAAGTTTTCGTCGAATCACTTAAGTGCCAAATCATAGGAAAAATGGTCACTTTGGTGCCACCGGCAAAAGATTCCGGCCACCGATGAAAGATTCCAGCCAAAATGATTACGTGGCTTTTTTTTTTTTTAAATCGACAAGGCCTTAAACGACGTCGTTTTCAGTCCTCCTTAAGAAAACGACATCGTTTTGCCATCCTACATGGATGGCCTCACAAAAACGACACCGTTTAACTCATTTGGGGATTTTTTTTTTTTTATTTGGGGATTGAAATTAGGGTTTCGTCACTCGGCCTCCGTTGTCGCTGGGCCGCCGTCGCTTGCTCAGCCGCCATTGCTCAACACTACTCGGACGCCCTCGATGACACACGAGGGAGCACCGAGGTCGAGGTCGAGGTCGGAGCCGCGGCCGCCGAGTGGCCATCGTCGAGGTCAGGATCAGGGTTGGGGTGGAGCCGCGGCCACCAAGTGGCCATCATCAAGGTCGGGTCGGGGTCGAGCCGCAGCCGCCAAGTGGCCATTATTAGGGTCGGGGTCGGGGTCGGAGCCGTGGCCACCGCGTGGCCATCGTCGCGGTCAGGGTCAAGGTCAAGGTCGGGGTCGGAGCTGCGGCCACCGAGTGGCCATTGTTGGGGTCGGGGTTGGAGCCGCGACCGAGTGAGGGGGTCATCGAGGATGGCGAACGGCGTTGTTTTGATGTTAGGGTTTTGAATTGGGGGAGACACCAAACGGCGGCGTTTTGGTGTTAAGATGCTAACTCGTACTCTCCGGCGAGCCACATCAGCTTCAAAAATTAATAAAAAAGTGCAACGTCGGATTTCTGGCCAACCGGATCGGAGTTGGCACAAAAGTGAGCATTTTTCAAACTTTTTGGCACTTAAGTGATCCGACAGAAAATTTTGGCACCAAAGTGAGCGCCGTACACAACTTATGGCACTGATAGTGTGCTTATCCCCTTTTTTTAGTAGATTTGGCGTGCATTGCTCTTTTATTTTACATTCATGGAGCTTTTTTGGAGTTAACACTCTTTCTTTATTTTTATTTTTTGGGGCCTTATTCACTAAAAAAACCACAACTTTAAGTT
Organism: Eucalyptus cloeziana; assembly: GCA_014182715.1. Taxonomy (NCBI): domain Eukaryota; kingdom Viridiplantae; phylum Streptophyta; class Magnoliopsida; order Myrtales; family Myrtaceae; genus Eucalyptus; species Eucalyptus cloeziana. The sequence continues at coordinate 32,671,387 of CM024643.1, forward strand.
TAGTCTCAATTCTGCTCCGAACTTTTTTGTCTAAAAAAAACCTAAACTTTAGGTCCAGTCCAAATATGCCTCGAACTTTTCTTTATCTAGAAAAAACCTCAAACTTTAGGTCAAATCCTAAATCTATCTCTAACTATTTTTGTCTAAACGAAAAAACACCAATTTTTACTGTAATTGCAAATCTACCCCATCAGCCCTCTGATCGAAAACTGTCGTTAGTCATCCCTAATTTTCATATCTTAGAACGGTTTCATTTTGGAAATAATTTTCCATATCACCTTACTGAAGTGGAGTTTTTATCGATGTGGAGATGTCATGTCAAATTGGGACCAGACTATGGGGGTAAATTTTGGAATATATTAAAAGTTGGTGATTTTTTTAAACAAAACAAAATTCAAAACCTAAAGTTTGGGGTTTCTTCCGAGACAAAAAAAAGGTTTGGGCCAAAATTGGACTAGAACTTGAGGGTTTTTTAGGGAATTAGGCCTTTTTTGGGGAAATTGTTTGATTTGATCATAACTTGTGTCCCTTGAATTGAGAGTTTGGGACACCTGGAGTGTCATAACTTGGCACGGGAGGATACTTAAGTGCCATAACTTCGAAAAGGTACACTTAAGTGCCGCTGGGTTAAATGGAATACTTAGGTGCCACTCCGGCGAAAATCCGGCCAAATGGCTGACGTGGCAATTTTCCAACGAGTTTGGTCCAAAACGGCATCATTTTGCACACGACGTGGCGAGAAAATGCAAAATCGACGTCGTTTCGTGTCGATGTGTAAATAATAATATAAAAATTAATTAAATTAAACTTAAACTTAATTTTAATTAAAATATTCTAAAAATTAAAACAAAAAAAAAAAAGGGAGGCCGAAGGGGGTGGCCGAGGGCCGAGCCCTCGCCGCCATCGCCTCCCCGCCGTCGCCGGGAAGGGTCGACGACGGAGGGGGAGGGTCGTCCGGGTTGCCGGCCCCGCCGACCGGCGGCAAGTGCCCGCGAGCCCTCACCCAAATCTGGGTGAGGGTCGCGGCCCTCACCGCGATCCAATGAGGGCTTGCAGCCCTCGCCGCCAGATCAACCAAAGGCCGGCGACCCTAGCCAACCCTCCCCCTCCGTCACCGGCCCTTCCCGACCCTTGCCGCCGCCGGCCGGGGCCAACAACCACGGCCAACCCTCCCCCACCGTCGCCAGCCCTTCCCAAAGAACGACGGGAGGCGGCGGTCGCAAGGGCTTAGCCCTCGGCCTCCCCTTTTTTATTAAATTTTTTAAAATTTTTTTTTTTTTAGTTTTTTAATTTTTAAATTTTTTAAATAAAATTAATTTTAAATTTAATTTAATTAATTTTTATATTATTATTTAACATCGACTCGAAACGGCATCGTTTTTGCATTTTCTCGCCACGTTAGCGTGCAAAACGACATCATTTTGGACCAAACTCGTCGGAAAATTGTCACGTCAGCCATTTGGCTAGATTTTCGCCGGAGTGGCACCTAAGTGTTCCATTTAACTTCGAAACTGGCACTTAAGTTTACATTTTCGAAGTTATGGTACTTAAGTGTTCTCTCGTGCCAAGTTATGGCACTTGGGCTGTTCTTATGCCCTTGAATTGATGTTATTATTATGGGGAACTTATGAACAATTGGTACATTTAGGAGAATAAAAGCGAAAACGTGTTTCTTCAAAGGAAAAGATCATGCAACAATAACATGGATTTAATGAGTGAATAGAATAAAGTTGGATCTAGCGTTATCTAGAAAAGTGAAACTCGGTCACTCTTTCTTTTTTATTCTAGACTGCTCCACTTGCAAATTTCAATTAACAAAAGTGTGTCTTTGCACTTTTCAGTGACTGTATGAAGTTATCCTTCACTTGGGGTATATCTTAACGTGAATTGCTTTTATTATTTAATTGCTAAAATAATGGATCTAGTTCTTTATTGATTGGTCGTTAATTCTAATTAACCATATCTAGTAATCTCTCGCAAATTCTCTTACTATCTACAGATGGTTCTATGTGGTATATGAACTATTTTGGTCTAATTGCCGTATGGAATCTCTTCTTTGTCTTGGGTATGATAAGTCCTTTTCTCTTCACACCTATGAAGCTCTCATTTAGCACTCTAACAAACAAAAATTGTATGTGTAAAAAAAATTATCACACTATGCTAATCGATGGCCAAATTTCTCTGCAATCCACTTCCTAGAAGCAAAATTCATACTTAGAGCTCCATGTGTGTTGATATTTCTAATCTTGAAATGGATGAGAAGGCATCAAGCGACTGATGCAAACATCGAAGAATTCCTACGAGCTCACAATAACTTTTTGCCCATAAGGTACTCTTACTCGGATGTCAAGAGGATGTCAAGAGGATCACAAAAAATTTCAAATGCAAGTTAGGTGAGGGGGGATATGGTTCCGTATATAGAGGAATACTTAGAAGTGGCAATGAAATTGTGGTTAAGATTTTGAACAAATCAAAATCTAATGGCCAAGATTTTATAAGTGAAGTGGCCACAATTGGAAGGATCCACCACGTTAATGTGGTGCAACTTGTTGGTTTTTGCTTCAAATACTCCAAACAAGCTCTTGTCTATGATTTCATGCCGAATGGATCTTTGGATAAACACATTTCCTATAAGGATGGTGATGATTCTCTTGATTATAAGAAAATGTATGAGATCTCTCTTGGCATAGCTAGAGGGATAGAGTATCTACATCGGGGATGTGATATGCAAATTCTACATTTTGACATCAAGCCTCACAACATTCTCCTAGACCGAAGTTTCACTCCGAAAGTTTTTGACTTTGGACTTGCAAGACTTTATCCCACTGATCGCCGTATAGTATCACTGACTGCAGCAAGAGGAACCTTGGGTTATATGGCTCCTGAGCTAATCTAAAAAGACATTGGTGGCATTTCTTACAAAGCCGATGTTTATAGTTTTGGGATGTTATTAATGGAAATGGCCAGTAGAAGGAGAAATCTAAATGCACATGCAGAACGTTCGAGTCAAATTTACTTTCCCTTGTGGGTTTATGATCAACTCGGTAGAGAAAAGGAACTTGAAAGGGTAGATGTCATAAAAGAGGAAAGAGAAACAACGAGGAAGATGATAATCATTGCACTATGGTGTATACAATTGAGCCCTAATGATCGGCCGTCGATGAGGAAAGTCCTAGATATGCTTGAAGGAGATATGGATAAACTACAATTGCCTCCAAAACCACTTTTGTATCCGAGAGAGGCACCCATTGATAATGTTGACGCTGAGATAGAACTTGAAACAGTCTCATCTTTGTCAAGTACTCCAATAGTTTCTAGCGGTTCCCAATTTTACCATGACCATGAGTTTATGAAATCATGTATTGTGTGATTGTTTCCCTATAATGAGATGTAAAAATTATAAATAGTACTATCAACATGTATCATCATCAAAATGTAATCTGTGAAGCTTTTACATGTTTTTCATATGGCACTAGTGTTTTCTGGTAGACTCGTTATGTCCATATTTTATAAATGACGATGAATGTTGTATGGCATTCATTCAATTTTTGTTTCATGTGAATCGTCTTGGTATAACAATGTAATTTTTTCTTCGTGTCAATGTTTGCATTTTGAGCAATGAATCTCTCTCATTTCCATCAAAACCTCTCATCCCCACCCTTCGACCTCTGTTTGATCACCCACGTCAAGGACAGCTACCTGCTCAAGCTATCTCCGACTTGGTCCTCATGTCACGGGATGGTCCAAGCCTAACCAATGAATGACCAGCACATGTCAACGAGTAAAGACAGAGTAGGCTAACAATTTTGCCTTTACGATGAATGGAAATTGAACATGTGATGTTATGTTAAAGCATATTATGTATTACGAAAGCTCAATTCCTAAATGTAGTAAGAACTTGTGCATTCACTCGATGATAAGACATGAGATGGTGCCTTGCATTCTTCAGAACAAGCATTATATTCCTCACTATTGTCCCCTACACATTAGTTTTCCTACTAAGCAAACATTCCTCAAGACACCGATGTTCATAAGGAACGCGTTTGATTCAGAGATCGCAAACAGAGAAGTATAAATTTTAAGTTTTATTATTGTCAAAATAAAGCATCATAAAAAATGATGCTAAAAAAGTAGAAAATGGAAAAAATTAACAAACTTAATCTCTTTAGTGGTCGTTGTTGTAAGAGTTTTCCTGATGTGGACTACATTAATTGATATTGTAATTTACCGTTTCACGGGGTTTGGTCTAAGGTAAAGTAGAATGTCTCTTAATTAATTTAATATGAGGTTGGGTTGTTTGGGCCGAGTTGAGCTTGGCCCGTAATGAGAGGGTCTGGTTGGAAACTCTATAAATAGTGCTCAAGTCTCTCCTCTAACCCTAATTTTCTCATGTATTCTCATATAAAGAGCGTTAACCTAGCGCTAAATGGTGAGGGGGCCGTCTCATTGAGCCAGTGATACAGAGGGCAATAGAGAAGAAGGACTTGCGCATGAATCATTGCTTTTCACTTTCGTATCAAGAACGATAGATCACAAAACAAGTGCGATAATCTTTCTACTCGATCATTTATGCTCTTGTTCTGGTTATGGAGATCTTAGGATTGCACGTTTTGCATCCAACATGTGGTATCAGAGCAACCATAACCCTAGAACTCGAACGCATAGAAGCTTTACCCTATTTTATGATTTTCACAATTTTTGGTTAAATCAAATTAAATTGTAAATTCGGACTGGGCTCATCAAGACAAGCGGATCGTGGGTGGCGCGTCGCCGGAGGAGGCTACACGCGCCCCTACATGTGGCCACGAGCCGTTAGGGCGTCGGAGACGTGCCCCACGTGAGGTCACGCACCCTCACATGCTCCTACACATAGGGTGCAGCACACACGAGGGCTAACATCACGATGACGTCAGCGACCCGGGCCTAACCCGATACGCGGCAACCAACCTAACCCGTTGACCCGACTCGACCCGGTCAACTATTGACCAAACCAGGCGGCTAAAACCGATCAGATTGCTACCTGTCGAACCGGTTTTGACCGGTCAAGATATGCCCGCACGTGAGCTCCACGTGTCGCGCACTCAAGCGGTGCGTGTAGGCACGTGGAGCCTCTGATCGGCCCGTGGCTGGCGACGTTAGGTTCATATGATCATCCTCTATGTTGTGGTGTATTTATTTTACATATTTGATGATTTTATAGATGTGAAAATACATATGAAACCCTAAATACGTGTATTTTTAATATATGTTTGCGTATTTTTCTTGTATTTTTCTGTGATTTTAAAAATATAAGTATTGGGTTACTAGCATGTTATCACATAAACATTATAAATGTGTGATTCATTAATAATATACAATAAAGCTTAATTTTGTTAATGAATAAAGCAGTATAATTAGCATGATATGTGATTTTAGTGACTTACTACATCTATCACTAAAGTCAAAATCATATGTATAAAGTGTATGTGAGAAGTAAAGTTTATATCCCTGGTATGAGAGAGTTTCAAGGATTCAATTGAGTTGTAACCTCCAAAGTGGCACACTTGATTGGGTTTGAGAAATTTCGGTCTCGTATGATGATTAAGATGTCTCCTGGTCTAATACATAGTCATACTCCCACATGATGTTATTATGTATTAGTTCATTGAGGGATACATGATGGTGTGGTGGAGGAGTGACTGATCCTAGTGGTTCATATGCCCAAAAGTAATGAATTCAAGAAGATTAGAATATATTCTCATTACCCCTATCATGTGGAGAGTGTACAACTGCATATCATGTATTATACCCAAAAGTGATTATATGATTTTGCATGTAACTCTCTGGATGTGTACTTGTATATCAAGTTACACAGTGCTCACATTATGCTAATTATATACATTGTTTTTCAATCACATTTTCTGTAATTAATAACTCCATTATTATTGAGGTTTTTATTGGTTCAAATTTTAAGTAGTGGATATATGATTTGCTACTTGGGAAAAGAGTAATAGAATTTGCTTACTATCCATGAAGCGTTTCATTCAGGAACACTTAAAAAATGGTTTACCAACTGACTGCACTGCTAAAAGATTATAGAATTTTTAGTGGCTTGAAATCATGCCTTATCTAATACCGAAATTAGGATACATCTGTAAGGACTTGTTAACATAATGCTATATATGTCTCGTATACGGTTAAAAATGTTGTTTCCAAAAGTTTTCTGTCTAAGGAATAATTTCACACATGTCTAAAGGAAGAGTAAAAAAGTTGACAATGTTGATATTTTGTCTACTCTTAACAGTTATTTAAAGACTTCTATTGATTATTGTGAAAGTAAAATGACCGAGATAAAGAATAAATCAATTAGAATTAGTCTTAAAGGTTGTCGGGCTTAATAATGGCCGTGAGTATTTTGGCAAGTATGACAATAAGGAATAGCTTAAAAGGTCATTTGTCAAATACTTGGTAAATTCTAGGGTGGTAACTTAATTACTATACCTGAAAATCCTGACAAAAAGATTTGGCCAAAAGGCATAATTGCACCATAATCAACATGGTGATGAGTATAATGAGTAAGATTAATTTATTCGGTCTTCTGTAGTTGATATTTTGAAAACAACTCTTTTCACATGCAGAAACGTGTTTCTTACTAAAGTTGTTCCCTAAACTTTTTTTGAGTTATGGACTGAACGTAAATTACTTCAATTATCTTAAATTTAGAGGTGCCATGCAAAAGTGATGTTATCTAATCCAATATTAAGTGCATTGGAATTTAAATCCACTTACAATTAGTTTGTATCTTACCTAGATTATTCAAAGGGGTATTGATTTTATAACCCTAATGAAAGTACAAGAATTATGGAATCACATACGATAAAGTTTCTAAAGTTCAACGTAATTGTAGAGAATAGTTACTCTCAAACTATTAAGAATAATAGTACGATGGATGTTAATGTGTCTTTGTCTTTCCCTATACAAACAATTGTGGAATCTCCTGTACCATAGACTAAACTTGTTGAGGTTTAAGATACTATTTTTGATATAGTTTATGATAAAAATTTTCAAACTTCTCAAGTGCAAAATGAAGCGGTTGTATTAGGAGATATGTTAGGGAAAGACAATCAGTTATACCATTAGACTATATAGTTTATCTGTGAGAGCATGATTGCAATATCCACTACATGGTTGATTTAGCGACTTATATAAATGTTGCTTCTTATCCTCAATCAAGTATGTGATTAGTTGCCATAAAAGGCGATATGCAATCTATGAAACATCATAGTGTTTGGAAACTTACTGACTTGCCTAAAGATCACAAGTTCATTAGTTGCAAATAGGCGTACAAAACTAAAAGGATTTCAAAGAAAGATTGTGGAGTTTAAAGCTAAACTAGTAGCTAAATTTGTCACTCTGAAAGAGCAGTGGATAGTTTATAGTGAAGAAATAATTGCTTCTTTCTAGTATTTTTAAAGATTCTTTCAGAGTGAACGTGACATTAATAGCTCTTTTTGATATGGAGTTACGCCAAATAAATACAAAATTTATATAGTGCAACTAGAGGATTTTGCAACAAATTCAAGTAAACTTGTGTGTGGACTGAAAAGTTTTATTCATGGTCTTAAGCAAATTTCCAGACAATATTATTAAAGTTTCATAGTGTTGTCATTTCATTCAGTTGGGAACAAAGTAATTCAGTATATATATACTATAAGGTCAGTGGGAGGAAATTTATTTTTCTCATACTTTATGTACATGATATTTTGTTTACAAGTAGTGATCTTGAGGTATCTTTTGTCCTTTGTATTGAGGTCCATAAGGATTGTTCTCGCCATATATGTCAGATTTATCTCAGAGGACATTTGCTAATTGTATTTTGGAAATATCCGGTTATTACTCCTGTCATTAAGGGTGATGGACCGAATCTATTACATTGTCCTTATTTAGATATTGACAAAATCTAGTTAAAGGGTATATCTTGTGTCAGTGCACTTAAAAGTATAACGTATACTCAAATTTGCATTAGAGTAAATATCGCCTTTGCAACGGAACTTCTAGGCAAAAATCAATTAAATCTAGGACGAGATCACTAGGTTACTGCCAAGAAGATTTTAAGGTACTTAAAGATGACAAGAGTTTATCTATTGATTTACAGACGTGTTTAATTCTTGCAGCTAGTAGGATATTTAGATGTAAACTTTGCTGGCTGTTAGAATGACATAATATCAATAATGGAATATATATATATATATATATATATTATTATGTTAGCAAGAATTGTAGTAAATAAAGTTCTATATCATCTTCTACTATGTAAGTAGAGTTTGTAACATTCTTTTATGCTATTACTTGGGCTATTAGGCTCCAAAATATCATTAAGGAGTTGACCGTTTTTAACTTTATAGATAGACCCATATGGTCATATTGAGATGATAAATTTGTAGTATTATTAATAATAGAAGTCTCAAGGGTCTAAATATATAGTAGTCAAATTTTTTAGTATAAATAAACAGTACAGAAATGTGATGTTATAATATAGCATATTTCCACAGATGATGTGGTTGCAGATCCACTAAGTAAATGACTTTATTCTTCTGTTCTTGAATGACATGTCATTAATATGAGCTTAAAAGTATCATGAGATGTTGGCACGCCTCCTTATTTTTCCCAAATGAAGGTGTACTCATATGCTGTATAGCACTTAAAAACAGGGGATTTCAAGGACTCCTACGTCATAACCATGACAGCATTCGTATCGGATAAAATCTCAAAGCAAAAAGTGTCACACCCCGAAACCATCATGAATGAAGTATGACACAGCCGTCCTTCCACCCAAAGGATGCACCCTCAAAGCTCCCAAAATCCAACTCCTAAAAAGTCCCCTCGTCGATACCACTCTCATACTACTTATCATTAGCTAAGGAACCTAAAAAAGATTGGAAAATAGAGGGGTGAGCAACCATAGCTCAGTGAGTTGTGTATCTCTTCTAAGCAGATCGAGCACCCACTATACATATTTATAAATCAAACCATAATTCTTTTAACTCAAATCCAGGATATAACAAATATACAATAAAAGAATAAATACATACGCTTCAACATAACTATATTTATAACAAAAATAATCATTTCACAATAATGTCAAAATAATTATCAATGGTCTAATCCATTAATCAATCTCATTAATTCACACGCTAATGGTCCATTACATTGATTAATCCCATACCACATATCAATGGTCTAATGAAATTACATGTCGATGGTCCATTCCAACGACTAATCTCAAATCAAACGTCAATGATTCATTCCATCAACCAAACTTAAATCACATGTCAATAGTCCACTCCATTGACCAAACTCATATCACATGTCAATGGTCTACTCCATTGACCAATCCGTTGCTCTATCAAACCATGGTCATGATACAACGCCTAGTGACAAGACAACCAAGATTTCCCTTCGGCAAGGTCTCCACTTATTATTAGCCGGTGGCTTTGTCACGCCCCGATCCTCGGGCACACACCCATCTCTCACCTTGGTCGATTAAAAATTTGCGATATCCCAGGACATATCGCCGACCATTTCATTTTAATACGCATGCGAAAGCATATAATAAATCCCCAGACAATAAAACATTGGGATAGAACAATAAGACTAAATTTCAAACCCTTAAAAACATTCACTCTTATATATATTGTAAACCAGTGCACATATATATATAAATGTGAACTATTAAGTCCAATTCAACTTAAGCTAGTTTAAAAACAAGGTCTACAAGCAGAAGTGGGGTTCTACAAGCTACAGGTCCCCGTCCTCCTCTTCATCATTCTCCACACTCCAAGCCTTCAGCAGACTGCACCGAGCTTTTGAGATCTTCAAAATCCAAGTTTACTGCATCTAGGAACTTGAAATGGTTATTCAATAACCAATGAGACAACGTCTCAGCAAGTTCTACCCCTAAGACCCGATTAGTAAACCAATACACCTTAGCGCTGCCTATGCACAACACGAATCAAATGACTTACATTGGCCCCAAATTCCGCCCTGCATATTAGCACAGTTCAAATAGGCACCCAAGCAATCACATCACAGATCGATATCTCAATCAATCGACCTAGTCGATTACGTGTCAATCGAACCATTCACTGGTCATTTCCATTCAATCAATCAATTCACAACCTCATATCAAAGCAATGATCAATCGGACTAGCCGATTACATGTCAACAAGACCACTTCCAATCATTTCAATTATTTCAACTCAATTCCCAATTATGAACCACGGTCCTTAGGACACAACCTAATTATAGGTAGTAATCACGACCCCACTGAGCAATTTTCTTAGATTTAGTGGCATCACGGCCCCACTTCGCAAATTTCAAGATTTAATGGATTTACGGCCCCACTTGGCACTTTCAATATTTAGTAGCTTTACGACCCCACTTGGCACGGCCGATTCCTATTTCGGTGGTAATGCTGAATCACGGCTCAGCGGGCACGGCCTTTATCAAGTGGTAAATCACGGCCCAATGAGTACGACCTTTAACTAGTGGGCACAACCGGTTCCAAATTCGGTGGTAAAACTGAAATATGGCTTAGCGAGCACGGCCATACTTTGGCAGTTTAATTAACTTAACTAACAACATCCCACGACCATTCAACCGCGGCCAACAATATTGCACTTCGTAATTAAATCCTTCAATTTCATAATACCTTGGCGTAATTTCCTAGTATCAAAGATATTCATAAAATATCGTGTGTGGGTACACGATTGGCCTTAGCCAAAATAGAATAATTCATTTCTATAAATCCCACCATTTTGTGTAGTCCACCAAAATATTTTTGGCACTGTCAATCGATGCCCGGTTATTTTTCAATCAAAACCAAAGATTATTCAATTTAGGAATAAATCCTAAAATCACTCATAAATCAATTTAGCACAAAATAAAGCTCAATTAAATAAACGGACTACACCATGATCATCAGCATAAAATCCCGGTCACCGGCCATCCCAGTTGAATTTCCGAAAAATAAATAATTAATTAAATTAATTTCGAAAATTAATAAATAATTATTAAAAATCCACTTTAGGCCCGTAATGCCTAATTGAAGCCCGAGACGGGTCAAGAAAAATCTTGAAATGCATTCAATAAATATTAGAGCATTTCTACTCCCTAATAGTTATTACTAACCATCAAACATGCATTGCAATCAACTAATAATCACTAATCTATCTTAATCTAACCACATAGTCCTACTTAATTAACATTAATCAACCTTTAAGCATCATTAACAAACTAAACAGGAATTAGTGAGTTAACCTCACTTGTGAAAAGCGAAGACTGGAACACTGCGACGATAACGTGACGGCGGCCGAAATCCAATTTTTCGACAGCATCAGCGGACACTCGGGCCAGGCCTACAAGCCTTGCAGGCCCACAGAAAAAGATGGGCTTGGGCCAAACTTGGGCCAACTTGCTTCATGGGCTTGGGCTTGGAACTGGGATTGCTGAACTTGTGGACTGAACTTTGAAGATGGAATGAAACTTGGGCTTCGAATAGGCCCGATCCAAAACTGAAGTTGGGCTAAACAAATGCAAGCTGGGCTTGCCTAAAGATGGGCTTGGGCTGCTTTGCGGGCCTTAAGATTGGGCTGACTTTGGCTGAATTCTTGGGCCGAAGTTGGGCCAAATCCCAATGGGCTGAACCGCATACTTGGCTTACGGGCTACAGAGAGAAAACCAGTGGCTTCAATGGTGAAAACGAGCCATCGAGCTCCGGCGAGTGGGTGGTTGGCAACCGATGGCTCCCGAGGGTCAAGGGGGTCTTGTAGGTGGATGAAATGGCCAAAGGAATGGTCGGAACAAAAGAAAAATGAAAAAAAAAAAAAAAAATCGCGAAACAATGCAAGCGGGCAAGGGACCGACAGACCGGCGACCAGTGGCTTGCAACGGCCGTACGAGACGGCCAGCGGCTTCATTTGGGACGAGGTCGAGCTTGATGGAACAGTATGGATGTCCACTTTACGGAGATGGGTGGCTCATTTGCTGATTTATCCGGGAAGTCAACTTTTTACTTGGATTGTTGGCTAAAGGTCAGCGGAGCAGAAACCGGCAGAAGTGAAAATATAGGAGGAAAACTGTTCGGCGATGGTGTGGTTGCTCCAGCAACTTCCTTGGCTGCTAGTGGTCCTCAAATAGCAAGGATTGAGGGAGAGAGAGGGTCTTGGATGGTGGAAATAATAGAGAGATGGAGAGGATAGAGATGATGGAGAGAGATAGATGAGATAGAGTTGAGGGAGACAAAGGCCCCATTGGCCTTATTTTCCAAAGCTTTGTCCCCCACAACTTGTCCAAGAAGCCAGCCATCTATGGCTGTCATCCACCAGCCATTTCCAGCTTCATCCTCCCTTTTAGAAGACTCTTGAATTGGTCCAAATATTGAGGGTTAAGGGGTATTATGAATTTGGCCAAGAACTCCCTCAATTGGACACCATTCCTCACTTGATTCAATCTCAATTGGCTTTAATAAATTCATTGGTCATCCATCGATCCTCTTAGCATCTCTTAGCATTTTTCCTCACCCATAAACCCATCTTGCTTTCAAATTTTTCAATTTTATTTTTAGTAAATTGAGACGGGCATTTCATCTGCACGCATATAGTTCATTTCCTTGAGTTGGCCACTCATGTGAAAACCAGTCTATCAGGTGAAACCGGTAAAAGATTCTAATGCATCAGACTCGAGAATTTGACTAGAAAACAACCTTTCGACCGGGCTAATCTGCAAGGGTCATTATGGCACAGTTAAAAATCTATTAGAAGCCGGAGATAGGTCGGCTCGACATAGGCATGTGATCGAGTGTGGGTGATTCCACCAGATCACACTATTCTTGTCGGGCATTGGACTGACTTTTCTGTCGATTGGGTCCCATGTGTTCGTATTTGAAACCTTGAGATTTTCACGATAACCGAGGGTCGCCAATGTGTCAAATATGTACATTGTGGCTTGAGATTTATCAACCATAAGTCGAATGCATAAAAATTTCTAAAAGCTAACCGGTAGGTCAGGACGCGCTAATATCGTGCCAGAATGAAATTAACCGTGAAATTGTGACTAAATTAAGAAATTGGAAGTCTTGGGGTGTCACATACCTTATGAGGATCATGTATTAATTTTATGGATTTTAATTGGGTTCAATTGGACGAGAATTGATTGGATTTGAGAAATTCAAGGTACGAGATTTTAGGTCCCGGAAAATGAAATTGTACCCATTGGACTAAGATTAGGGAGGGTTGAACTTAGTGGGGTATGACATCACATGATGTCATGAGAGGTTATTTTTGTGGGTTAAAGAAAAAGAGAAAAAGAAAAAGAAAAGAAAAGCCCCCTTCTCTCTCCTCCCTCTTTCTTCTTCTTCTTCTTCTTCTTCTTCTTCCTCCCGTAGCTTTCTTCCTCCATTCTTTTTCTGCATTTTCTTCAAAATCCAGCAACCAAAGGGAGCTTGGAAGGGGAGGACCAGCCGCCGCCGGACCGCCGCCGCCGCCGCCGGACCGCCGCCGCCGCCGCCGGACCGCCGTCGTGCGTTCACGCCCGCGCCCCCGTCCGCCCACGCCCGCGCGTCGCCCAGCCCCTTCGCCATCCCCTTCACCGCCCCTTCACCGCCGCCCGTCACCGCCCCCGCCGCCGCTCCCCCGCCATCCCGCACCGAGCCACCCCTTCTTCCCCTCCATTCGGCCATGAACGGAGCTGAAATTCCAGCTTAGATCTGGAATTTCGGGCCTCTCTTTGGCCGTCTTCCCGCCCCGGTTGCTCGGCCCACCTTGAGGAAAATCGATCCTCGCGTCGGCCCCGTCGTTTTGGCGTGCTCAGCTCGCTAATCCGATGAGTTTAACTAACTAAACCTTGATTAGAGGGTTAATAATACCCTAAGTGTGCTTAGCCTAGGTTAATTAGGTTTATGTAGTTAGTTTAGTTTATTTAATGGTGATTTGGATTAAGGGATTTAATTAGTGTTAAGTGTGTTTAGTTTAAAGTTAAGTGGATTTATTTAATTTAAGCTTTGATGTGACTTATTGGTTTTACTTTTGATTTATTTTATTGTTTTGAAATTCTGGGAAAAAAATTAATAATTTACTATTTTCCGAAATTCATTAAAATATTATTTTAACTAAAAAAAAAACACGAAAAATTATTTTTGGCCTCAATTGCTTAGAATTTTGGGCCGATCGTCGTTGTTCTCTTAGAATTTGTATTTTATGAACGGAAGTGGCAAAATTGAGTGTCGACTATTATTATTATTATTTAATTAAAAAAAACTCGAAAAATTATTTTTGGCCTCAATTGTTTAGAATTTCGGGCTAATCGTCGTTGTGCTCTTAGAATTTGAATTTGATGAACGGAAGTGGCAAAATTGAGTGTTGACTATTATTATTATTATTAAAATAATAAAATAAAATAAAATAAAATAAAATAAACTCGAAAATTATTTTTGACCTCAATTGCTTAGAATTTTGTGCTGATTGATGCGGTGCATTTAGAATTTGAATTTGATAAATGGATGTGGCAAATTGAGTGTTGATTGTGATAAATAGGGCTTTTAAGCCATAAAAATCTAAGTGTTGGATTTTGATGCAGAAATTTGATTGTTAAGGTTTACTATTGAAATTGGAGTATGTGAATGAATTGTGGAAGGTCCAGAAGTCGGTAATAATTTGTCGTGTGCTGGTTGGTAGACTCGGTCACAGTAGTGGCTAGGCCAACTAGACCTATTCTCCTCGTGAATTGCCGTTAGTGAGTGACGTGGCTCGGGTCACGGTAGAGGCTAGGCCAACCGAACCCATGCTCCTTCGGGAATATCGTCGACGTAGTGACGAAGCCGCGCTCCATGGGAGGGAAGCGATGCCTGACATGAGTGTCAGTAGATAGCTGAATTGCGAGTAGGCTATGCCCTTGTGTGGCAGTGAATAATTGGAATGTGTGCTGAGTGCGATTGTGATTTGTTTGAAAGTGATGTCGTTCCAATTATTTAAATTCTTATCATTACCTGAGATTGTGTGATATAAATTGTGCTAACCTGTAGGGAGGAATTGAGACGAAGTAAGTCGTCTGTGTGAGGGGCTAGTCCACCCTAGGTGTATTTGCTTTCTAATAGGGGTTTAGGGGTTGAACTTGCTGAGACGATGTCTCACCTCGTTGTGGGCAAAATTTTTCAGGACCGTAGATGGATGAATCACTGCCTCTGGAGACTGTCCAGACTGAAGTGGGATCGAGGAGCGTGTCCGACTAGTAGTCTTAGGACCGTTTATTCTTTTTGGTGGACTGATCCATTTTTTTGAACTTGCCCCTTTTTGGTATATATGTAAACCTTGGGAGGTTATTTGTTTATAAAGGTATGTTTGGTTGTGATTGTATTTATTTCCTGTTTTCCTATCTCGTGAGATTTTGTCAGGGGTTAATTAACACGTTCCGCATGCGCATAATGAATTAATTGGGTTGGCGACACTACTTGGGAATGTCACATTTGTATGACCATGGTGGGATGTTCACGTGTCTCGGGGTTCGGGGCGTGACAGAGAGAGAGAATTTCGAATTTATGAGGGGAAAAACAATCTACAAGCTAGTCCTAGGTTAGCTAAATGATTAGATTTAGCTAATGATTATATTTCCTTGGAATTGTCATTCGGTCCTATGGATTTGAGAGGAAAAACCGTGGGTGGGGGAGAGAGAGAAAACGGATGGAGAGGAGGGGGTGTCGTGGCTTCAATTGAGGGGTTTCCTTGCCAATTATCAACTTAATTTTTTTTTGTTAGGTCTTTAATCATGTCATTAGTTATAACATTAGTCGATAATGTCCTTCAATTAATCTCTTTCATTTCCACTTAATTCAATTACACAAAATTATAACCTATACCGCAAATCAAATAGTTATTGTTAGTCAAAAAAGAAATCCACCACAAAAAACTAAAGTCAGAATTTTTTTTTTTATATTAGCATCACAATTATTAATTTAAATCACCTTAATTGTGATCTATAAATCTTAACTAAAAATAAAATTACTTGGGCCTAATTTATCTATTCCTAGCCCAATGGGCCTAATCCATAACAATCCCGGCCCACTAAACTAAGCCTTCGATCCTAAGAATCCTGAACCTTGGCCCACTTAAACCAAGTCCAAGCCCACTATCTATCACTCGAATCCACAAGTCCAATTCGTGTGGCCCACTTATTTCTCAAGCCCATTCGATCCTCACGGTCCATCGGGTTCACTTCTTGGCCCATTTAAAAATAATTCCGAACTCCTAATGATTCCATTACACTAATGAAGGTCAATGAAATTCGGGATGTCATAGCTCATGTGACTAACAGGCTGCCACAAGCAAAGCTTGGTTTTATGTCACCATACGAGAAGTTATGGAATCGCAAGCCTGTGGTAAGTCACTTTAGAGTTTTCGGATGTGTATGTTATGCATTTGTGCCTAATCATCTTCGCAGCAAATTCGACAAGAAGGTAGTCCGCTGCATATTCGTGGGATATGATGATCAACGAAAGGGGTGGAAGTGCTGTGACCCTACAATAGGGAGGTGCTATACTTCAAGGAATGTGGTGTTCGATGAAATGTCGTCTTGGTGGTCACCTCAAGCAGTCAAATTGCCAAATTCACAACATTTCGACGAAGAGGTCGAAGAAAGGCTAAAAGAATTCGATGAGAATCAGCCTGTTGAAAAAGATGTCGGTACAATCACTAGGATCGACAAGTTCATCTAGTGAGCATCCAAGGTCGATAGAAGAACTTGAAGAAAAGGAGCCTCAACTTCGGAGATCAACGAGGCAAAGGAAGCCGAACCCCAAGTATGCCAATGCAACATTGACTGAAGATGTTGGCATGGTCGAGCCTTCAACATATGAAGAAGCCTTGAAGAGTATAGAATGGAGGAAGGCCATGGAAGAAGAAATCCTCGCACTAAAGAAAAATGAGACATGGGACCTAGTACCAAAACCTGAGGAGGTACGTCCTATTTCTTGCAAATGGGTTTATAAACTTAAAACTCGACCAGACTGGTCAATTAAGAGGTATAAAGCTCGTCTAGTGGCTCGAGGATTTTTGCAAAAATATGGGGTTGATTATGAATAGACCTTTAGCCCGGTGGCAAAGGTTACCACTGTTCAAGTTCTATTAGCACTTGTAGCAAGCAAGTCGTGGAATGTGTGGCAAATGGATGTGAAGAATGCTTTCCTGCATGGAGAACTCAAGTGAGAGATATACATGGAGCAACCAGATGGCTTCAAGTATCTAGAATATGTCTGCAAGCTAAAGAAAGCATTGTATGGCTTGAAACAAGCCCCGAGAGCGTGGTATGGAAAAATTGCAGAATTCTTGTTGAAGAACGATTATAATGTAGCTCCAGTAGACTCGAGCCTGTTCGTGAAGGCAGAAGATGGAAAGGTTGCAGCTATGCTAGTTTATGTGGATGATCTCGTCATTACCAGAGATGATGAAGATGATATATGTTGAATTAAAACCAACCTCTCTATGCGGTTTCAGATGAAGGAGCTTGGAGAACTAAAACACTTTCTAGGGCTCGAGATTGATAGGACAAAGGAAGGATTATTCCTATGTCAACAAAAGTATGCACGAGATCTCTTAAAAAATTTTGGAATACTTGATTGCAAACCTATATCTACTCCGTTGGATGGGAACGCAAAGCTATGTGCTGAAGAAGGTCGAGAGCAAGAAGATTCGACTATGTATAAGCAACTGGTAGGCAGTCTAATTTACCTTACCATAACTCAGCCTGACATCTCTTTTACAGTGGGAGTAGTAAGTCGATTCATGGAGAAGCCAAGGAAGCCACACTTGGATGCAGCCAAGCGTATTATGTAAGGTAAGCCAAAGAAGACTTTTGATTTTGGGCTTTTGTATAAAAGGGAATCATCAAGTGAGTTGGTCAGTCATTGTGATGTCGACTATGCTGGAGATCAACACACACGACGATCAACTACTGGATACTCGTTTAATCTTGGATCAACAATAGTATCCTAGTGTAGTAAAAGATAGCCGACTGTTTCTTTGTCTACAACAAAAGCTGAATACAGAGTAGCAGCAATGGCAGCTCAGGAGAGCACGTGGCTAGTGCAATTATTAGATAATCTTCATCAATCAATAGGTTATTCGACAATATTGTATTGTGATAATCTATACACTATAAGATTGGTAGAGAATCCAATTTTCCATGCTAGGACTAAGCATGTGGAAGTCCACTATCACTTTTTGCGAGAGAAAGTGTTGGAGGGCAAGATCAAGATGAAGTACATCAAAACAGGTGATCAAGTTGCCGATATCTTCACCAAAGGTCTTGGATCTACAAAGTTTAAAGAGTTTCAAGCTCAGCTTGGTATGATCGCGAGGACTATCCTTAGAGAGAGTAGTCGGTGAGGGGGAGTATTGAAGATATCACCGCCTATCTCTCGTGACTCTTCGTGTTTTGGTCGAAAGGCTATTCAATTTCCAACAGAAGTCTTTTTGGCACACATATTAAAGTGTCTTTATTACTATTTATTTAGACATGTCTTTACATATATCTAAGGTAAGACAAGAGTCGTGTTTTAAGCCTACATATAAACGAATCTTATAATCGTTTCAAATAATGAAGAGCGAAAATACTTTTCTAAGAAGTAAAGTAGTGTATTCATCTCCTTCTTAAGAGCTTCTCTTGTGAGAGTGTTATCAGAGCTATGCGAGTCAGATATTCAATAATGATGACGATGATGAACGTCCGATTGCGTGAAGAAATTGCTTGTAAATGTAAAGGATGTTACTATTTTTTGTGCGAATTGCCGTACATTACACTTTAATTATATATATTGCGCACCAATTTTTTGATTGCTCTAGTTACTATTCATTATATGGTAAATTATATAAATCGGGGCGGTGCATGCATTCTATGTTTTTCTGCCTTTTTACTTCTCATGTTCTTTTCGGGGAAAATTTGATTTGGTTGTCTCGTGCCTCTTTTAGTTATTTTTATGAACCGGTGAGTCATGGTATATACTGCTCGAACTTGATCCTCATCCTAGACTGTTCTCCATAGAGAGAGAGAGAGAGAGAGAGAGAGAGAGAGAGAGAGAGAATTGAAGCTTTAATATAAAAATGAAAGTTCACTGAATGCAAACTGAAGATATATGTGAACCTGGAAATGATGTTATGTATGTCGGATTTGATGGGATCTTGTCTGGTGATGTTACTGTGTCTCTAGTTTGCTATCTTGGCATCTTGCCGATGATCGAGTTTAAATCGTAAAGGAATTTAGCAATGGCACCGAGAAAATTCTGCATTACTTTCCTGGTTCAATGTTCAGTTTTTTGTTTTTTTTCAACCCATATTTGGTATATCAACCTCTGATTTTGAAGAAGGCAATTTATCTAAGGTATTTCATGAGTCTAGGGCTAATCTACTTAATCAGACTAAATTTCCTTTTGCGTAAAAGTTTTTTTTCCTTCAAATATTTCCATGACATATTGAGCGAAAGCATTAAGAAAAGGGCTACATCTTTCTTTTAGTTCTAGTTGAGAAAACATTCTCCAATAAGTTTATATGTATGTGTCTACATAATGTACATCGCTTGTAATTGCCGAATACAGAACATCACTAGCAATTGCTGAAAACA
Source organism: Eucalyptus cloeziana (assembly GCA_014182715.1). Classification (NCBI taxonomy): domain Eukaryota; kingdom Viridiplantae; phylum Streptophyta; class Magnoliopsida; order Myrtales; family Myrtaceae; genus Eucalyptus; species Eucalyptus cloeziana. The sequence continues at coordinate 32,691,031 of CM024643.1, forward strand.
GATATTCGGAACTGGGAAACAATGTACGCAAAACTTTAAAAAATTTATTCTAACTAAATTACGATTTGGAATCGACTTTTATAAAATCTCATGATACTCTTAACTATCATTTCCATGTAATTACATAACTTTACAACTTTTAGATTGAACCCAGGGATTCAGAATTCACATGGATCCGAATTTACAGCTTGGATTTGAAATTTCATCCGATTGGAAGAGTACGAATCCTAGTGGGCGCTACAAAATGGAATTAACCTAGCCTGTCGAAAGTTTTGGAGCATGCACGCAAGAAACCCCTTTTGTCTTTTCTCTCTTTCTCGTTTCTTTGCACTCCCTCTCTATTTTTACTTGCCGATTCTTTACGTTTTATGCCCCATCAAAGCCAGCTAAAGAAAAGAACTAAAGGCTTAGAGAGAAATATGGGAGAAGTGCTAAGGCATGAACTTCCAAGACTCTCGTGGAAACTCGCAACTGATTTTCAAATTGTTCCTTGCTCATCATCAGCTGAAATTCTAAGCCGACGATACATCTGAAATGCAAACCAATGTGACCATAAACGATCATGAACGGTAATTTCCAGATGCCGTTTCGAAACTATCCGCACATAATGTACACACCAGGGAGGCCTGCTCTATGACTTAGCCGCTATTTACTACTTCAAACACAGGTCTGAGTACCCAGGACCGCCGTAAAAGAAATTAACCCCGTAACGAGCATCCTTATCCTTCATCTGCAAATCATAGCAGCCGGAGTTCGTCACTATCCTGACGGCATTATCCGCGTCTCTGTTCACCAAATCAACGTCAGCATATTTAAGGTTGTGGAAATAGGCCGATTTCCCAAATCCATCAAATGGAAGGTGGCCGCTCCCCATTTGCGTCGTCGTATGACGACCACCGGGCTCCGTGTTGACTATCTCTCCGCCCCAAGTTACCCCATCAGTGCCTGTGCTAAGAGTCGTAAAGATTTCTTTGGGCCGGTATCCTACGTCGACATTCGTATATTGACGGCCATTCGATCCCAAGTCCTGATGACAATCTCAGATATGATAAAAGACAGAGGGAGGAAGTCCCAGTCCAGAATATGAATGGCCTGGCCTGCTTGCCGAAATTAGGAGTCTCACTTACCCGAAACCCAAAAAGAGAGAACACTTCTTTTTTCTCCGGGCACTTCTAGAGCGCAAATAATGCCGATACGACTTTTTATTCTTGTACTCACCATCCATTTAAAATCAAAAGTATTCAGATTCTTGTTTTGCCCCGGCACAACCCACGTCTGAGTGAAACTGACTTCATTGTCCAATGTTGTAGGATTCCACACGTTGACGTTCGCACGCGCTCCGCAGTAAGTGCTGCTGGGCAAAGACACCTGCGGATACTGCTCCATACAATTTGACATCGTATTCATTAACGAAGTCTGCTTCAATGCAGTTAGAGCATCTCTGCGATGTAAATGAACTCAAAGGTGACGGTCTTAAGAACATCTCTTTTCCTTCAGATTGCACGTACTTCATCATGACGGGGAGCTTGGTTCGGGTCAGGTTGGCTTTGTCTGGCTCTCTTCTTTTGCCGAACGAACGGTTTGGTTCACTTCTTCATCGTGCTTTTGCTGGCTTTAAGGCGGACCGTTCCTTCAGGGCACTTTCCATATTTCCACCAGCCTGGCTGAGCACGCCTTCAGATAGTTCTGCCGCCTTTAACTTCTGGGTTGAGTTCGGTTTCACCTGTATAGTATGGAAGATGAAAGTTTCAGCTTTCGTTAGATCTATCAGAGAAGTATTTACGTCTTCCTGCTTTCCTGGATAAAGCCATCTCTAACTGGCTCATCTTCCTGAGTGCTATAAACAGAAACGTGAACAGGAAAATCACTTAAACCATCAGAATTGGTCTGTATCCCTGAAAATTTTGACTTCTCTTGCGATGGCTACATGCTGGCCTTCAATAGGATGTTGTCTTGTATGGTTGAACGGTTAATCCGCATTTAGGTTGCTCATCTGGTGCGGTCCATAACATTTCAAAAACGCCAGTCTCAAATTAAACTGCATTTAGCAATACCAGGAGGATGTGATTCTTCAGAAGTGGATTATCAAAGGCAGGTTGCTTGAAGATGTCGACACAATGGATCAACTCGCTTGGATCGTGACACTGTAGCATGCAACATTGCAATTCAATTCCAGCATTTCACACAGAGTAGACTGTTATGCAGACTAAGTAGAATCTCATAGAAATAATCGAAACAGCAAACCTCTATGGTTTTCACTGTGCCTTTAGGCTTAGCAAAACCCGTTGTCTCTTTAGGCACAGGGATTCTTGCTCGAGCAAACCCCTTTCTTGGCATATTAATCATGACACCCAGCAGAAGTAGCAAAGTAGATGAAGTTTTAGCATGACCTGTATTTGCCATTGCAAAACTTATGAAAGCAAGACAAACGAGGTTCTTCGACCTACATATGAATAGTGCTGCATTCAACAATCTTCACTCGATTAGGCAACTAACGGAAGTGTTGGATCTCAATTCCAATTAGGAACGAAAATCTTCTGCTTTGCAACAGATCAATTCGTTTCCATGAAAAGAATGAAATGGAAGGAGAAAAGCAGGACTTGCAGCTATAGAGTCTTTGTATGGGAACTCTGCTTACCAATTGCAACTTGGTTGAGAATCTCATATTATTCCCTTGAATTCATTCCTAATCAGACAATGTTTAAGAAGGAACCTTAAGGAATGAAAAGAATTGTTAATGGGCACAGAGCATGCGCGATTCAAGGGAAAATTAAGATGGAGTCTCAAGAAAGAGTCGAGGGAATAAGTCAATAATTTTCCTCGTATACATCATTTCCTTTCTCCTGAGCAATAAGAGTTCCTCATATACATTGTATGCCTCGAATCAAATCACCCTCCTATACTAAAATGCACTAAACTAATCTGACCAGCAAGCACAGTTCGTAGTTCTGCACTGTTGACTAAGCTTCTCGTACACATGTAGCTCCAATTAAGACCAACGGAAAGTAATGCACTACAAATTGGATGAAAAGTCACCGTTACTACTAAAATATGTCTCGAGTTTGAGCTATTGAACGAATTTAATCCGAATTGAATTGCAGATAACGTTCAATGGCATATTAAAGATTAAAGATATTATTTCCGTGTTGAAGATGTGGCCAAGAATGAAAAGTAATATTAGCTTGAACATTGTATTTGATAAAGTGTTGTTTTAAAATCTACGGAAATTATCTTCAGCGATATTCAAGTCGGTCAAGGAGGAAAGACATGGAAAAGTCCAAACTTGGACTTGTTGACCAAACCTCACGGAATATCTTCTCCTTGTTGAAGTCGGCATTAGGCAAAAAAGGGCAAAATTTGGAATGTCCAAACATGGACTTTGAAAAACCAATATTCGGCCAGCTTGTTTCTTATGTATATTTTCACTGCAAGTGATCAAAGAGAGATATTGAAGCGCCTTTTTTATCAAGAGTGATTGGCAATGGGTTATTTCGTTGGTTTCATTTATGCAATTACACCACGAGCTTTTATATGTTAAAACTGATTAAATTATAAATGTAAGAATTTGTGTATAATTTATTCGTGAGATTGAGAAATTATTTTGCAAGAAATTATGAGTTAAACACTGCGTACATTATTGAAAGTAATTAGACAAACGGAACTAATGAAATATCACTTGTATGGCTTGATGTATAATAAAATTCAATGTTGCTCTCCCCGTGGATGTAGGTTTTTCTATGACCGAACCACGTAAATTTGATATTTTATTTATTTTTTTATTCTGTTTATTTTATTGTTCGATCGCTTGCTTTCCACAATAATTACCGCAAGAAGAAAATGATTTTTCTTTTGGCGAGTAAGGATTATGTTTTTGCACGTGAGAGGAAATGTTCAAGATTTGGTAATATAAAAGAGATATGTCATTAATCGACGGCTAATTGCATTTCATTATCAATGATATACTAGGAGAGTAATGATGTAATTTCAGGTTCCGCCCCACTTTTTTTATCAAAAAAAATAATATATATATATATCCTTTCCCATCCAAAGATGAAAGCCAGAAAAAAAGGGTCAATTTTCATAAAGTAAAAAAATACTCATTTTAGAGCGGCCATCAAAATGTCACATCCGATGGCAAGAAAGAAACAGTGAAGGACTATCAATTCCTTCTTTCTTTAGACTTGGTAATGAAACTCCTGTATCCAAACAATTATGTTAATACATAAAATTCCCAAAATCCATTGCAAAAAGTAGGCAAAGCTGCAAAGCCTCTCTGCTGATGATCTAGCCCCCTCATATACTGAAACATGGAAGAAAATGAAAATGACAATCTTGGCGGTCTAGATATAAATTATAATATGCCATCTCTAACATGTGACAGCTTTTCACCATGTCAGTCTGCTAAGGTTTGAGCACTTTCTCCAATGTTTCCGAGCTTTCTTCTTGAAAAGAATAGGACTCGACAAACGCTTGAGCAGGAAATCAACGGATCGCTAGCGTGACTTCGGCCTCGTTCTATCCTCATCTGCATTTGTTGAAAAATGGAGTGAGAAAACTAACCATGCCCTTGGCAGAACTTGTAGGATCTAGCAAGAAAAATGGTCGAGGAGCAGGGCTCAAAAGGAGAGCTAACGATTGGAAATTCTGAGTATGGAAGATGAGGTGCACTCACTAGTCCAAATTCGTGTTAGCCATTGATCATTTTATGCGCCGGATAAACCTGCATAGTCATCCTCCACGTAAAGTAGATAGGGAGGCTTGTCTCTCTCGCAAATGCCTGATAAACAAAAAAAAAAAAAATTGTAAAAAATTGACTAGCGCAAGCTCTATGGCACAACCATTTCGCTGTAAGTAATCTGAATCTGATAAGGTTGTAAAAGGCGCATAGCTAGTACTTGATGACATCTAAATCTTGAAGAATGCATTACTTCTACACATAAGGTTGCATCATCTCTATGTTCCCTTACTTGTCTACACTCAGAAACATATTCACAAGAAGGTAAATTATCAGAGAACAAAAATACTATCATCCCAAAAAGGAGCCTGTAAACCAGCATCCCTCACCGGGCCTCAGATACAGCATTTTCATGCGTTTGTAGAGCAATTCCCAGCAAGATGGGAAAGTTCTATGTAATCTGCTAAACATTTGCTGATCGGATCCTTTATTCAGTCGCGAACGCTCAATTTTAGCGTCTATGCCCACTGCACCGAAAGGCTGGGAGCATACTGATCATCCGTAAAAGTATGTCCTGCATTAACCACCATCAGTTATAACATAACGGCGTCGAATTTTATTTAAGATAACCAAGAATGTTTCTTGTGGGGGCATGATTTGCTATTGCACCGGAGATGGTTGTCATTATTGCTTTTCTGCACATGCAAGCAATGCAATGCTCGAGATTGGCATCTGAGCTTATTTCTGCGATCTCAATCTCCGAACAAGGCTTTGAGATATCAATGGTTTGTTTTGACGTCCTTCAACAGAAGAAGTTAACTTCTACACAAGAGTATTGCCATATCTTATCTGAGTTTTTTAGCCTTTCAACCAATTTTACATTTAAGAGTTAATTACCTATAGTAACTGTATTTTTTTAAGTAAAGACCACACCTCGTCCATAATGAATACTTTTGTTTAGGGCAAAAGAAGGAGCTGTAGTCGAAAAGTGCAAGTATGGCCAAATAATATCTTTTCAAAATGATTACATGTTTATAAGTGAATTTAACAACGGTATGTACATCAAATCATCTTGCAACACTTCATTCAAAAGCACTAGCGTGTTGACACTTAAATTTTGATAACCCATTTAATTACTTATTACATAAAAATTAGAGATCAATCTCAACCCCTAAACAAAGATATTAGTAAAAAATTGCATGTGGATTTTAGGAGCATTGTTTATATTTCATAACATTGATAGTAATAGGCTAATATAGCTGCATTTGAATTGGACCGGCGATGAATAAATTTGAATGGACAGTTCTAAAACTAATTAATAAGTTGTACCGAGCCTATAAGGGCATGGAAATTTCGTTAAGCTTATAGAATATCATTAGCTTAAAGTTCCTGAACCATTTATGCTATTTTTCCTTTCGAATAATGCAATCATTTTTACACATGAGGTGGCATCATCTTTGTCTTCTCCTACTTGCGCGAACGATAGATAAACATGCTTGAGAAAAATTAAAGAAAATTCCCTTTCATCCTTCGTAGAAGGTTGTAAAGTTCGACTTGAGATTCTGCAACGAGCATACGATAATATGCTGGTTGACGTGCCACGATTGGGTCCCTTAGAAAACTGATGGCCACGAACAAGCATCATCGATCGATCCTCAACTAAGCAATAAGCATCAACCAACCTCAATTGTTTCAATTTTATATTCGTTGATAATTATGCAATTTTCCCCTATACGCTTGTTTCTATCTGACAAGAGATTCCATATATATATAAAATAATTAATTGTTATTTATTTATGTGCAAAAATTACTTCTTTTCTACTTCTGTCCATGCCATATGCCTAATTGATTTGACTCGATGCAGCTTAGACTTTCCATAATTGGCACTGTAGCTGGTCATGACATTTGAATTTTTTTTTTGAATGAATTTATATATAGTCATCTTACAGGAAAAAATCAATGTATGGCCTGGAACCAGGTAGGAATACGACCTCTAATGTGTTTTAGGCGAATATATTAACATGATCGATGACACCATCGTGTGCTGTTTTGTGCTCTTAAAAGCCAAAGATGATTTGTTTTTCGCCTTCTGCTAAAATTTAATATATTATCTAGATAGTGAGTATATTGTGAATATTTCAAGTAATAAATTTTGATTCTCATAGAGGATTAAGTTATCCATCTACCCAATTAAGAACGAAGCATATAAGTTTTATGCATTTTGTTCTCTTCTAAGCGATGGTCATGACAATAAGTACTCAGCTCAAGTGCAACATATTCCATATTCGATTACGCCTTTTGTTCAAAAGAATTTTGAAATCGGGCTTGCCATCTTGTGTGTAAATTCTTAATCGAATCATGAGATTTGATCCTCATTTATTTAACAAGTCAATTTCATTATATAAGTATCTCAAATATGCATGAAACTTGCGACTATAGAGAAACAACGGTTCATATGGAGTCGTATAAATGAATCGAGTTAAATGTCTGAGAATGTAAAAGAAAAAAGATTAATCAAGTTGAATATCAGAAAATGTAATTAAAAAATGGTTAATACCAAAAAAAAAAAACTCTAAACTGGTATATTTGTAACAAATTTGCAAAAAAAAAAAAAAAACCAAATTGGTATGCATATAATAAATTTATAATTCATTTGGATTTCAATAAATTTTAGTAATACATGGCTTATAGTTTTCATTAGATTTTACAGTTAAATTACTGAGTTGAATAACACGTGGCGATTGATGAGTGCATCAATTTGAGGTTTCACAATTTATTTATTATAGGTGTATCAGTTTGTGGTTTTTTGTACAATTTAATTGAAATCGACGAAGAGTAAATTTTTTACAAATCTACTAGTTTATGGTAAATTTGTTATAGGTATACAAATTTAACTAATTTGAAGTAATTTTGTCGCATATATAGCACGTCAAGATACTTCGCAATATTAAAAGAACAAAGTAAAAAATAAAAGAAGAAGAGAGAAAGTCGTGGTATGCAGAGGAGGAATAATTACCAAGACAAGGGCGACAGGGGCCCACCTCGCGGGCGCTCGACACGTGTCTTTCTCACTCATCCCCCGACCCCAACCTAGACGAGAGAGAGAGAGAGAGGAATACCGAACAGATCACTGCATCCCTGTCCCGTGCGCGGGGCGGGGGGCTGCACTCCGGTACAGTGCACGCCCTGCGCTGCTCTCCCACGCGGGCTGATGGGGTTGCGCCACGTGTCGTGGGCCCCCCCAACCGGGACGCTGGTGGCCGCCCGAGCCCCGAGGGACGTTTGACGGCAATCCGAAGCTAAACGATTCTCCGCCTCGTTGGCCCGATCGGGACACTCCGATGGCTGCGATGAGACGTGTCGGGAGACTCTTTCGACGGTCACGATCGAGCCCGGGAATTCGCGGGGGAGGGAATGATGTCCGCCCCACCGCTTGCTTTGTTCGCACGCGAACCCTTTCTCCTCCTCCCCCCCCCCGGGGGCGGCTCGGCGGCTCCCTCGCGGCTTAATCGCGGATTATTAGGCGGCGGCTTAGGCTTTTTCACGGGAGGCCCGGCCCTAGCCGAGCCGACGGAGCCGATCGTCCGGGCCATTCCTTTTTTTTCTTTTTTTGAGTGGTATTAATTGTGCGACGAAGACGTTCCTTATCTCGCGGAACATATCGGCCGGGACCAAGATCCTAATTTAGGCCCTGTAAAGTGGACCGGGCGATCGAGTGGTGCTGAGGAAAGTGGGGAGAAAAGGGTTTGACCATTTCGGTCCACATTAGCGGCTGAAGCCACGTAAACAGTAATATGGGCGGTAACTCGCAACCGAATTGCGTAGAAATTCCTGTGGGCCCCTTTTCACGACTTTACCGACGCGGAATCATTTGTATTTACCAATCTTCTGTCATGTATTTTGATGTAATTTCATCCGCGGTAAGAGAATAATGACATTCATTAACTTTCGTTAACGAAAAAGGGAAAAGACCGACACGACATAATATAAGAATGTCTCTTAAAAATAAGTACTTTCAATTTCGACGCCGACGTCATTCGAAATCCAGTATATGGGCTAACCTTCCCTTCTCATCGGGCGTCGTGTGCTTTGTTGAATATGATTAGAATATTAGCCGATGTCGAATGCAGTCCACACTCATGAAGTGTGTTCCATGATCCCTTCTCGTCCGAATTCAAAAAAAAATAATAAGATGGCGAGGGTAATAAAATATTGGAGAGATGAAATGATAGATTAAGGCTAAATCAAGACACATGCCATCATTCCGAGTTTGACATTTTCGTTCCGGTGGGAGGGAATAATTGCGCGGGGATGGTCAGTGCGCGCAAGAGAACAAAAGCCCCGTTTCGTGCCTATGTTGGAGGATCTAAAAGTCTAAAAGAATCGATTTTTTCTCTAAACCCGCTGTTGGATCGATAATTGCTTTAAGGTCGGCTGGCCTCCGCCCTTTTCTTGATTAGCGCATATGCGGTCCCTGTCCAGATCGACGATGGAAGGGGGAAAGCCCTCGACTTTTTGGCCATCTTTTGGAATATAATAAATTCCATTATTCTCTCTCTAGACAGCCTTCTATTTCAAGTCACACTCTGCCCTGGTTTTATCTCACGCGGACATGGAAGCCTGATCGCCTCCTCTCTCTCTCTCTCTCTCTCTGCCGGAGACTTCGCAGAAGGGCTGCTTCTTTCCCGCAGCGTACGTCTGTCTGTTGTTTCCAGAACCCAGTAGCTGTTTCTTCTGTGCTTTTCCTTTTGGGTTTGTGAAGTTCTTGAAGAATGGTCTGGTTAGGATCGTGGTGCTGAACATCTGAAGTGCTGTCGGTGGCTTGAGGTCCTTGCGGGTTTCGGTTCTTTGGGGAGCTTTGATTCTTGATTTTGCTTGCTGATATTTGTGGCGTTTCTCTTTCGTTTGGAAGTCCGTGTGTGAATCCACTGTCTGAACGGGAGAAGAAAAACAATCTAATCTAATCTTCATCTTGTTCTCTTGCCACCTTCTCCCTTTACACACTTCGCCACTTCACATCGCGACTTGAGGGAAGCTCGCCGCTTTCTTCCCGAATCCTCCCAAAACCCTCTTCATACGCTCCAATCCCAAATCCTCTCCTCTTCAGCTGAACCTAGCCGGGCCAAGATTCAGCTCCGCACATACCCTTTGAGCTCTAGCTCGCAGATTCACTCTCAAAATCGAGTCTTTTCGGCCTGAGAACCGCCGATTTCGACCATTTTCGGTGCCCAGAGCTCTCGTGACTTGAACCCTTTTTTGCATAAGTCTCGCTCGAGAAGGAGGTGAGAAAAATGCAGCAGGACCCGTCATCGCTATTTCAGCCCACGACGAGGCCTCAATTCCCGGAGCAAGAGCAGCTGAAATGCCCGCGCTGCGATTCCTCCAACACCAAGTTCTGCTACTACAACAACTACAACCTCTCCCAGCCGCGCCACTTCTGCAAGAGCTGCCGCCGCTACTGGACCAAAGGCGGCGCCCTCCGCAACATCCCCGTCGGCGGCGGCACCCGGAAGACCGCCAAGCGGTCCTCCTCCAAGTCCAAGCGCCACAATGCCGGGTCTGGTTCGGACGCGGGCGCGGACCACCCGCAAGCCCCTGGGTCGAGCCAGGCCCATAGCCGGACCACCGAAGAGGCGTCGCAATCCCCGCCGCCAGGCTTCGTCGGGCCGACGTTGGATCTTGATCCGGCCCGGTTTTACGGCTCGCCATCCGACCTGGAAAGGAGGATGCTTGATGTGTCCGGATCCTTCAGCTCCCTCCTGGGGACGAGCGGGCCATTCTTGAGCATCTTGGAGGGTCCGAATTTGAACGCCTCGGGAGCGAGCAGCATGGTGCGGTTCGGGGGGCTCGGGGACGAAGTGAAACCGGGTAATGGCCACGTCCCGGGGTCGGCTCGCGAGCCGGGCGCAGCGGCGGACGGGGCCGAGAATTTCATGGACATCCAGAACGGGGATGCGGGTTGCTGGACAGGCGGGAGCGGATGGCCCGACCTCGCCATCTACACCCCGGGTTCGAGTTTTCACCGATAGAGAGAGATAGAGAGATTACTACTAAAATTTGGTCGATTGTCTATTCCTTTTGTTTTCCTATCTCTTCCCTCATTTATCTTCGCGGTGACGAGTTTCCTGGCATCGGAATGAGATGAGAAAACGGAAGAAGGTACATTACACACCTTAGTATATACCACTAAAACATATGATCATAGGTATGCTTTGGTCTTGGATTATGTTGTAGCCCGTCTTGTGCTGGATCTATGTTGTCCCCACGACTTACTTATGTGACTGAATTTACAAACTACAGTAGGCTTGTGATATAGGGTGTGCTTTGCACTTGTAGTGTTCGACTTTTTTACCAAGAAGAAGAAGTGATGTTGAATCCATTGCGCAAGAGAGAGGAAGGAATGCAAGCATTTTGGCATTTTGCTTCTGTGCTTTTTCTTTGGGAGTTCTGCAAGTCATTCTTACAATATGGGTGGTGATGATTTGAGATGGTGATGATGATGAGGGCATGTTCTGACTGAGATGATGAGGTGGGACTGGGAGTGGGTGAAAGATATGGGAAGTGGGGGGCAACAGGAGTCTCTTGGTTTCTGGTTGAATGGATTTTGCGGTTTGTCTTGTAAAGCATGGACAAAGAACTGGTTGTGATCTCATTGGATATTATTTTATTGCCCGGAAGTTTCTATCTTTGTCGCCTCTTTTTTTTTTTCTGTAAAGTAGTGGCGAAATCTTCCAACACTCCCTTTCAGCTTTCACCTTCTAAAACGAGTCAAAATGCAAATTTGGTTTTTAGCAACTGGAAGAAGAAGGTGCTCTGGCATGGCTCTTCTTCTTGTTGGATGATAGCGTTTCCTCTGCACTATATGACGATATAGAGCATTGGCTCATGTGAAATTCCTCTTGAAAAACTTGTGCGAGGGACAGGGACTTAATGACCAATCTTCCGTGAGCTCCGACGACTAATAAGATATATGACGAACTCCTCGTTTCAGGTATACCTAATCGGTAGGCCCGTGCAGGCTTGGACGAGCCAAGATAATAACAAGCCAGGGCTAAAAAGGAAATTGCTTACTTGAGTTCGTCTATTTCGCCTTTGAGCCTGTTCAGTAATCTATCGATGTGGTAACATGTTGCGTGACATTTTAGAAACTGTCCACTGGGTTTCAATTTGTTGAGGGCTTAAAATGTGTACCATTGAATATAACTTCATTGCACTCTTCTCACAATTAAATAAATTAGGAGGGAGTTTGTACATTAATGTGAAGCGAGCACCTTCCTGAAGTGGATGGTGGTCCTCATGGCAAGAGATGAAAATTGAATGGTTGATACGTGAATGGCAAGAAATTAGTTGAGCATGCCTGGCGAAGGAGGTGGCTAGATACAGTCTGGCTTGATTGCGCTCTATTTTATTTCAAAAAGTAGCTTAGCAATCTTGTTCCAATCCCTTGTCTTTACTTTATCTTCCTCTGAACAAGTTTGAAATATCGAGAGTCTTTGTTCTACTCTCCTCTCTTTACTCCTCAGCATTATCTAATCCAATTGCTTGAATATTGAGATGTTCTTCAAATCAATCATAGACTCTGTTGAGATAGGTAAATAAATAGTACTTCCCATTGTAGAACCGTATTTGAGAATATCACCTTGCTCAGCTCAAACAAAAACCTCCAATGTTGCTATGGTTGGTATATAAGAAAGCTTCACCAAACTTGTGATAGCGATAGCAAATGTACAAGATTCTTCGTCCTCGTGGAAGAGCCATTTATCTTGGCCTCCTTAGGAAAAGAAAGGTTCTCTGCTGCAAGAGTTAGTTCGAATAGAAAAGGTCATAGTCATATTGCTACTACTATTTATTGATTCTCATTGAAGGGGACTAGAACTACCTTTAGAGTTGAGCTAACTGCTGAATTTATGCCTTTTGATTATATAAATCCTAATGCCAAGCTAATTAACTAGGATTTGTACACAATTTTCCTTGAAAAATGAAGGAAGAGTTAGCAACTGTAATGAATTTAATCTTGCTCGCGTCAAGGCAAAAAGAAAGGCGGATTCTCTATAGTTGATAACATAGTATCTTCTTTACTCGATTTATCACTTAGCAATCCTTAAGGAAAAGGATAGGAAAAGTGAGACTCTAAAACTTTGAGTTTGTGGAGTGGCTGCTTGAGTTGATTGGCATAAGTAAAGTTGATCCTTGCATGGCTCATTCCTCTTTGATGCGACGGTACCGTTGAAAGCACCACTTGTGATTTGAATCTATCTCATGCGATCAAGTACATTTCTTTTGTTAATACGAATTTCAAGCGAACGAATCGACAGACGACACATTAACCGACCCAAAAAAGAAGGAAAAAAAAACAGACCACGCCTTTTTTTTTTTTTAAGGATTCGTGCGAGACCCTGTCTTGTCTGAAGAACCCGATGGGCAATCCTTTGTCCCATCAAGCCCAACGGTAAAGCCCCTCGGACAATCCGATGGAAAATTCTCCAGGGGCATGAAACTGAGTAGCCCGTCCTACTGGTCAACGGGCAGAACATCCTCCGCCCATTAGCCTAGCACTCAAGGGAGGGAATAACTGTCTATAAAGTCTTGAATTTATTATGCAACAATTAATTAAGTTATAAACATTTCAATTCAATGAATTTAATCATAAATTTTTTCGATGATTTATCAATTTTTAGTTGGAAATTGCTAATGTAAATACTAGCTATTATGCATATGATATGGTCGGTGTTAACGTGAATAGGTTTTATAATTTTTTAAAAAATTTCCAATTTCTTTTCTCTTTTTTCTTTTTTTTCATTTTTCTTCAGTTGGTCTCTGGCCTTTGCGATGATCAATGGAGGTCACCTCTCATACGAAAAAGAAAAAGGGAAGAAGAGGAAAGAAAAAAAAAAAAGAAAAAAATCAGAGTTCTTTTAAAAAATAGTTCATGTTATCATCGGCTATACCATGTAGAATGATCAGTGTTCATGTGGGCAATTTTTTGGCTAAAATTGGCGGAAAAAACTATATTGACAAATGGTCAAAAATGTTTATTACTAAGTTGATTAAATAAAAAATTTGAAAATCGAATTGACCACAGTACAATAGTTTTAGGACTTTCTTGTACGATCTTCCCCTTAAATGAGACAAACAAGATATCTTGATTGTGATAACCCGACATGTCGAAAATCCCTAGAGCTCCTGTCTCTCTCTCTCTAGGAAACTGTCCTTATTCCTTAATTAGAGGTGGCATAAGCACCATCCTCACAGAACTCTCATCGGAAATCAACCTCAATAGGGGAGGCACCGCACAAGGACCACGAATTTACTAGTTCCCTTCGGGTACAAGTAAGGCAGCCTATAATTACACATTAAAAGTCAGTGTACATTTTTATGTCGCCCATTCAATTCCAGCTCTATCACTATTTCCTCACACGCTTGCTGACTTAAGTATCGGAGGCCCTATCCGATTTAGAAATCCGGATTCGATTTCGTGGATCTTATCCCGGCAGGCGAGCCAAGTTAGACGTCTATGTCTGGTTTAGGTGGAAGAGATTAGAGGGAATAACGTTGGCTGCGAGATTACAAGCAATGGCCCCAATTCAAGTTTGGACCATTTGACTTTCGAGGGGCAGAGAACTGCGACTTGACTTCCTTCTCCAACGAATGAGGGGTCCGTATCGATGCGGACATGAACGAATTTTTGGTCTTTCCAACCACGTTCCATCCCTATCAAAACAGTAATTTCTATTTTAAAAATGATTTTATCATTGCTTGCCGAATAAGTAAATACTTGAAAACAGAAGTATCATCTTCTTCCATGGTGATTGGATTAGGGATTTATGACAAAATTTCTAACATAAATCGATTTCTCAATTTCTATTTCGAAATCGGTAAGTTAAAAATTTTAAAACTTTCGATTTCTTCTTAAAATCTATTTATGGAATGAAATCTGCATAAATGAAAAATCAAATCGCATTACCAAATAGATTTTTGTTCCAAACCTATTCCTTAATGTTAAAAAGAAAAAATAGAGAAGTAGAAATATTATCATGCGCGCCCGTACATGCTATCGATGACTTGTTACTGTAAATTGAATCACATTCCGACATCGAGTATGCGATATGAAAAGTGGGTTCGGTCTCATTTTCTCAAACTTTCCTTAACCACCCCAGATGAAATAGTGAAAATATTTTTTTTAAAAAAAGATATAATTTGCACGTATTTTTTTTTTTTTTTTAGATTTTTGTTTCTTCCATATGCTTACATGACGGAGTGAGTGATATTGTTGTAAGTCGTAAGAGATTTTATGATAGAATTTCTTTATAAATTCATGATAAGGCTGAGGCACAAATTAGGATGCCTATTTAAGTGTGATTAAACTCATGTTAATAATAGAGGCTTATTATTTCTAGAAAAGAAGCAAAAAATTGGAGATCAATGTGCTTGATCCTCTTGTGTGGGCCTAACCTGCTGGTCACAGGCCCAATCCAGCATGCTTTAAAACTCTCTAGAATTTTGGGCTCGGTCCCACCATCTATCCTTGATATTCGATTAGATTTTTATTTTTTGAAAAATTACACACGGCCACTATATGGCTATATGTGTAATGTGATCATTATAATGTGACCTTTAAAATTTTGATATATATTCAATTTAGTCTTTCTAGATTCTATGAAAATGTTCAAATTCAAGGATAATATTAAACATTTTTAAATATTGAATATTTGCTTATAATCTAAAGACTAAATTGAAATTGTATCATAAATTTAGAGATCGCATTAAATATATTAAAAGTTTATAAATCACATTATATATTTAACCAACGTTTGGGATTACATTAAAAGTTTACAAACTATATGTCGCACATCTAATCCAATTTCAAGGAGGAAATTACCCATTTTTTTAATAGCCTTGACACCCTACCTATCTAATAGAGAATTATACTACAGTGAAGAAAAATAAGTACGAATTAATTTGAGACAATATATCCAAATCATTAAAAGATTAATTCCAAAATGTTTAATTCACGAGAGGATTTATACAATAATATAGTTTGGATGATTTCAATTTATCTTTTGATCCATTATTTAAACAATACGCGGTTATTGTTTATTGTTAGATATCAATGTGCATATCACTCGAACGTTTTGGTACAAATTTGGAATTGAAAGTGCCGATAAATTTCCTATATATATATATCGAAATTCAAAAGGTTACAATTTTTTTTAAGTCTCCATAAAAACACGAGGGGTCGTTTACGAAGATTTCGCCGAATTTAGAGTGCAAAAACGGAATATCTCGATTCTCCAGGGGCCGACATAGAAAGATCGAAAAACTTTAGACCAGAGGGAGACCCCTTCTCTCTCCCTCCTTGCGGCTCTCTCCGATTTCCCTGCATCTCTCTTTCTCTCTCTTTCTCTCTCTTCGGTCCGAGCTCGATTCTTCCATGGAAGCATGCGCGGCGCGCTCCTCCGCGTAGCTGAGCAGCGCTAACGAGGCGAATCGCGCGAACTCTACAGTGACGAAGCAATGTTCGGGGCCTCATCCAAGCTCGGCCGCGGCGGCGGCGTCGGCGGCGCCGGCCGTGGCGGCGGCGGGGCCGGGGGCGGGGCGGGGGCGCGGGCGGGCCGAAGCGGTTCCCCGCGCCGCAGCCCTCGCACCGCCCCTCGGGCGCCCCGGGCGGCGGCGGCCGGCAATCCCTACCGGGCGCCGCTGGGCAGCGGAATCGCGGTTCTGGCTCTTCTGGCCCTAATTCGGGCCAGGCCGCCGCCGTGGAGGAGACGTTCAGCCTCGTCTCCGGGAACAACCCGCTCACGTTCGCGATGATCATCCGGCTCGCGCCCGATTTGGTGGAGGAAATTAGGCGCGCGGAAGCTCAGGGCGGTAACGCGAGGATCAAGTTCGACGCCAACCCGAAAAATCCATTGGGCAATGTGAGCTTCTCCGTTGAATTTGATGATAGCTTAGTTATGATTTGCAATTGGCTTTTCTTATTTTGAATTTGAAGACTGTCGTTAGGCTTGAGGGATCACATGCTTGTCGGCGTTCTGATAGAGGCGTAGCTTGATGTTTTGAATTTGGAGGCATTCTATGGATGGCTGTGATTGTGGTCGATTTGTGGTTTATGTTCGTAAATCCGTGTTTGGCAATTAATGGGGCATGGCCAATAATCGTGTTGAGCGGTGTCTGATGAGGCTCCTGGCAGACTTGCTTCCTATTTTGCGTTCTTAACGGGTTTTTGATAGTCGTGCAGTAGGTGATTTGATTTGAGGAGCACATTTTGTCCCTCGCAGTCTGTAATCTGCGTAAAGGTCAATTAGCTAGTGGAGGAAACATGCCTGAATGAATGGAGCACAACTGATTTTTTAAAGGTTTCCGTCTCCACGCCTTGTTTGTTTTTAAATAGGTCCTCAGATTTTAGTGTCATTTTGTCCATCACTCGAATGATATGAATGATAACCCCATGTTGCAACAAGAATTGGATAGCTTTAATCTGTGGCTACATGCCTTGTAATACCATTTACCCATGTACACAATCAGCGCTTAGAAACAATACTGAGTATGGAATGGCCCATTTTAGTTTCATAGTGTAGTTTTGAATTTCTTACAGAGTAGAGGGGCCCACTCTTATTTCATAATGATTAGCCTTTTTCCCAAAACATTCCAAATAGATCAGGTGATCAGCTTGATAGTCACTTCTATCCCTTGAGTTGAGACTATGAGAATTCGAGGCATATTCTTATTCATGCCGAAGATGCTTCAATTCTTTGCCCATAACAAGATAAGCCAGCGTCATCTGTCTACAAAATGAGATGGTTGGGCTCATGATACTTCTCTGCTTGTCTGGGACTTTTACATCTATTATTGTCCATCCTTTTACGTTTCTAATTGATTTTTTTATTCGGTTATGCTCTCTAAAGTTTCATATGTCATCAGGTCATTGATGTGGGAGGTAAGGAGTTCAGATTTACATGGTCACGCGAGTTTGGTGACCTTTGTGACATATATGAAGAAAGGCAGAGTGGTGAGGATGGAAATGGTCAGCTTGTTGAATCTGGTTCTGCCTGGCGCAAGTTGAATGTGCAGCGGGTCTTGGACGAGTCAACTAAGAACCATGTGAAGATGCAGTCTGAAGAAGCTAAACGGAAGCTTAACGCACGAAAGTATGTCCATGAGTGTGAATACGTCTTTAGATTGTTGACATTGTTTTGGTGTTCACGTGCACCAACATGAAAACATGCATCAATGGACATATTCACCTCTTAGTTTGTGATTTCACCATATTTAGTAGTGGTGAAATTGGTTGTACAGGGAGGAAGGACATGGGCCTGCTTTCAACTATGGCTCAAATCCTTTCACACACAATACTTTTGATTGGTGCATGGCAAATGAAGAGAACAACGAGCATGATGATTGCTGTCCATATTTCCATGCTACTGTCCTCACTTTTCTTGTAGAACATAATTAGCGTGATTTGTGATTGCTAGTTTCTACGTTAAGAATGCTTGGTTTATAACCATGAGCTTTTGCAAGTTGGGCGTTATCTTGGCAGTTTCAATGATTCTCTTTCCAGTCATCCATGAAAAACGTATTTGATTATGGCATTGCCACTTCTGATGGCATTATCTTTCGGTTGAGTACACATTTTCATCCAATAGTCCCCTGTATTTGCATTAATGCATTCCGAGGCATTTTACATGTTAAAAAATTAAATCGTACATCAAGAAGTATGCTTCTTTTCCTTGTCATCAGTTATGCTGTTATTCATGTTTAGCGATACATCTGTAATTAAAGAAAGGCTAATTCTCTGTTGACTCTTCTACTGGTGACAGGGCTATTATCCTTGAACCTGGAAACCCGTCTATGAAGAACCAAATAAAGCAATTAGTTGCTGTTGAGGGTAAGCTTTTGCACTAAAGACAACATATTACTTTTGTGTAGTTTTTCTTATTGCTAGGCTAAAGCTTCTAGACTATTGATTTTGCACATCGTTCACTTCATACATAATGAAGTGAGATCTCTTTCACTTTCAATGGTGCACACTTGTCAATATTCAGGAGAGTTTTAAGGATGAGAGCTGCTTGAACTTTTGTAGTGGAACTTGCATGTACTTAGCAATTAAAAAAAATGTCAGAGAGAATAGAACTTAAGTATATGATGCTGTTGAGTTGTCATCTTATTTTACCGACACTTATTGGGTTTTAGTATAGTATAAGGAAGCTGGTAATTTGTTTTGCAATATTTTGCCTGAGTCTTCTAAATGTACCTTCCTCAGATTTGACTGAATGCTGATTTTATTTTTCTGTGCATAATATGTACTACAATTAAGCATGATAATATTCCACGTGCTCTGCTTCCAGTTAACCCTCGAAGGATGCCTTTTATGCAAAAGAAAGAGCCGCCATTCAAGAAGCAGAAAGTTGGTCCTTCAAGTGGTGAGTGCGGTTATGAGAATGGTTCTTTCAGTCAACAATCTCAAACCTGATATACATGGATTTATTTCATATCCATGATTAGCCTTTTTCTTTAGCATCTCCTTTTCATGATTATTAGGACATTTAACCCACATCTATTTAACTATTGCCCCAGTTCCTGTTGGCGGCCCTACTAAATCTGCCTTTAAATCAACTTCTTCTGTGCCTTCAAAAACTGCTGCAAAGGGTATAAGTTCATCCTCACCTCTACCATCCCCACCTGACCAATCTGGTGCTTCGACACCTCCGTCTGGAGCTGCAAGCAATTCTAAGAAAAATGTGGGCTTGGGAGATACTGTGGATGCTGAATTGATGAAAAGAGAGAGCATTGACACGTGTGAGAGGAACCCAAGCAAAGTTGCCAGGGCAGTGGAGGAAAGACCAGCTCGTAGTTCTAACTTCGGTGATAGGTCTATGGATTTGCAGAGCATGTTAATCAGTTTACTCAAAAAGAATCCTAAGGGGATGAGCCTGAAAGTAAGTGCACTGTGAAAACCTGTTGATTCTATTTAATCAAGGAGAATCCTAAGGGGATGAGCCTGAAAGTATTCTGATTTGTGGGTCGATAAGAAGTTATAAGACCTCCATAGCTTGGATTAACTTATTTCAAATTGCACGTTTCGAGACATCTTAGTTTATGCGCATAGTTTCCAAGATTCCTTCTCATTACAGTGTAACTTGTATCTTACAGGCCTTGGAGAAGGCAGTTGGAGACACAATTCCAAACTCTGGAAAGAAAATAGATGCTATCATGAAGAAAGTATGTGCCTAGACCCTTGGATAATCTTGTCTGGCACAAGTGGCAATCTAATCTCCTCTTCCTCTTTTGACCCTCAGATTGCAACTTTTCAAGCTCCAGGGCGATACTTGCTGAAGCCTGGAGTTGATGTAGACAGCTTCAAGGGGCCTTCACCTCGAAATGGAAGGTATTGAGTAGCTGTCAATATAAAACAATATTTCATTGGGAGACTTGATAAGTTTCACTTTTGCTTCATCTAGAGTGGAATGTTTTCTCCTGATCCCGGGAAGATTCTCTACAGTAGAAATGTTTCTGGAATTCAGGGACCATTGTGTAAAGTTTGTTTGTTTCGTTGTCAGCTACCGATCCGTCAATTAGTCAAGGAAATAAAAGGGCTTGATTTTTCAGATCTAAAATTTACATGTACAAACTATACTATTGCCAAGAGTAAATCTTTAGTAAAAGAAAATGAAGGAATCTGAAATTTCAAAGGCAAGGGAATTGACTTGGATGTGTTATATATAGTGTTAAGTCCTTTTACATAACATTCAAGTAATTATATCTGTAATGCACATCATGGTTTGCCAGCTATCCCGAGGACAATTACAACCAGAGATCAGCTGCTGAAGAAGATCTGGACCAAACATCTGTACCGGGGCCTACTCTTATTGAGAATGCACAACAAGGTCAAGTACTTGAAAGATTGAATTCTGCAGTGGAAGATGGACTAATTGATTCAGAAACGGTAGATATTGAGCAGAATTCACCTGACATTTTTGGTGATAAGAAGAATTCTGACCATAGTGAAGGGCGGGCTGGCAGTTCTAGTGACAGCGGGAGTGACAGTGACAGTGAAAGCGGTAGCAGTGATAGTAGGAGTGATAGTGGAAGTCCTAGCGGCAGCAGGAGCAGGAGTAGAAGCCCTGTTGGTAGTGGGAGTGGGAGTAGCAGTGATAGTGAGAGTGATGCTTCCTCCAACAGTAAGGAAGGGTCCGATGAGGATGTAGACATCATGACAAGTGATGATGACAAAGAACCCAAGCACAACTTTGAAGTGTTGGAACCCGTGCTATCCTCTTTACCTCACGAAGATAGGGCTGTGCAGGATGAATTTGGTGACAAACAGGAGGAACATAATTCTAATGTACTTTACAGACAGAAAGACTTGCCTAACGATGGCCAGGACATTGAAACAGATGTGAATGAAGAACTCATGGGAGATGTAAATCACATTTCACCTAATCAGAAGGAGCTTCTAGAAAAACAGAGTTTTATTGGAAGTTTGTTTGATGAAAGAAGAGAGATGTTTGAGGACAGCTTTAGACGCGAACAGTCAGACAGCTCCGACAGAATTGCCCATAGATCGAGAAGGGGACAGGATCTGCAGCACTCCGATGTCAAACGGGATCGAGTCAAAAGGTCAAAAGTTCAACGGTTGGCTCAACCTTCAAGTCCCGGGGGCAACTTTCCTCAGCATATGGGCCCTCCAATTTTATCTCCTGGTAGGCCAACGGACGATCCCTTCAAAAGCCCTGTCCCCATTGATGGAACTGACAGGGATGTGATGGCCAATCCTGGCTTTCAAAAGGCACCAAGCCAGACATTTCCTGGAAAATCCACTTTGCATTCACAGCAAACAGGACGCAGGTCATCTGATCAAGGTCTTCGTGGATCGACCCAAAATACTCCAAGAAGACCCAACAAACGTTCTGAGAGCTTGGACCACGATCAAAGGTTCTCGGATAAGAGTTCCACTGTGCAAGAAGGGCTTACATCTCAAAAAGATAAATCTGGTAAAGATGCTTATTCTGAAGGTTTCACTCCCGAGAAGGTGTCAAAAGGTATAAAGGATGGTCTAAGTGGAGGCAAACATTCTTTGTCCGCTGGCTCTTTACATAGTGAGACAATTGGAAAGCCAAAGGACATTGAACAGAATTTAAATTTGCACACAGGACCCTTGCCAAAGGATTATGGTAGGAGTTTTAGCGACAGATCCTCTCCAGCTAATGTAAGAGGTGCCATGCTCCAAAGGGAGCTTTCAGACTTGGAGTTGGGTGAATTACGTGAACCAGTGCCAGAGGAGGCACCTGTGAAGAAGCAATTTGAGAGGAAAGGTTCATTTAAGCAGTCTGAAACCAAATCAACCAATTCAGATAGCTGGAAAACAGACTTAGGTAAAGGAAAACCTCCTGGAATGCCATCTGCAGACTCAGGAAAGCTGTCTCCGTCCAATTCAAGTGCTAGAATGTCAAAAAGTTCTGAGGGCTTCTCCAGAAAAAGGTCCCGAGATGATGAATTGGCAACATCCATCCCACAAGGTTCACAATCTCAGTTGCAACAGTCCTCGAGGATAGATCATGCAGAAATTGCTGGACCATTGATTAAAACCTTGGATATAAGTAAATCCAGAAAGAATGAAACGGGAGAAAGCCAAGGTACTGCTTCAGAAGAATTTGGAAAAAGTCAAAAAGTAGCATCGGCTAATGGGTCACGACAGCCTCATAAAAAAGGGGGCAAGTTTCTCACTCTTCAAGAGAAAGTAAAATACAAGCATCCAATACAGTGGGAAGCATGATGAATGGACAGAAGGATGTCATTTCAGCTCCTAATGGTGGCCAGAAAAGGAGAGAATCGTCTTCTGATGAAAGTAGTTGTTCTTACTCAAAGTATGAGAAGGATGAACCGGAGCTCAAGGGACGGATAAAAGATTACACCCAGTGAGTTGCTGTTTAAGTACTTTGATGAGTTTTTTTTTCCCCTTGTCCTTTTGCCAAATGTTGATTGTTTGTGTCCTCCCATAAAACATATGGGCTTACTATTTGGTGTCTAACTCAAGTTGTTATGTTATGTTAGGTACAAAGAATATGTGCAGGAGTTTCATGACAAATATGAAAGTTATTGTTCATTAAACAAGTTACTGGAGAACTACAGGTGTTTTGATAAATCCTGTTCATACTTGTGTACTGTTTTCTGATTTCTTTTTTTCGCTTACCTTATAAGAGAACTTAATACCTGTTTCATGTAGGAATGAATTCCAGAAAATGGGAAAGGACCTCGAGTTTGCGAAAGGGAGGGATATGGAGAGATACAATAACATTTTGGCACAGTTGAAGGAATCCTACCGGCAATGTGGAGAGGTATGATCTGATCTAGCTTTCATGTTGATTTTGGCACTTGATTTTTTTTGTCTATACTGCCAAGAAATACTGTCTTCTCTTTGCTATGATTTACTCCTTCCATTGTAACCAACTTAATTTGTTTGTTATGTGATTGTGCTTCACCTTGACTTGCTAAACATTTTCTTGGTAGTTGAATAATGTCATTATGTCTTGTATCGCCTTTGAAATTCAAATAATGCTAGTGCCTGAGCTTCCAACATCCAACTTCATTATGTGACTAGGGGCATCATCATACATATAGAACGGCATGTAATTGCTGAATTCTGGGATTGCTGGTCTATGAATGATGTTTTGGCATTGTGGCAGCTGTCCTCTTCATGTTTGAGTTATGATTTACTTGGTACTTTCTCTTCTCTTTCTATTCTTTAGCTAATCTCCTCATGCATGTGCCAAAGTTTGTAAGATGACTTCTTAATATTGTATGGGAAATTGATTGTTTGTTGGAGCTTAGAAGAAAATATACTATTTCTCCACTAATTACATTGTTTCTGTGGTTTACTAATTTTTAACTTGCATTGTCTTCACTTGCAGCGACACAAGAGGCTGAAGAAAATATTTATTGTGCTTCATGAAGAACTGAAGGTAATATTTTCATAACACGAGAAACTTAAGTTCACAACACTAGTGAAAACCCTCTCTAGTCACACACATTCGGTTTGTCATTATGAAATGGGTTAGGTTGGTTTACTCTTTTCTTTGGAATCTTGCAGCACCTTAAGGAGATGATTAAAGATTTCGCAAGCGCATATTCTAAAGAATGAGGACGTCAGATTATGCCTGTTGCCTTCTCTTTGACAGACTCCTTTCTTGACACACTCCGTTGGCCATCAAATTATGTGCATTCAGTGAAAGATTTGTGACGTCAGTGGCTCCTGTGTGTACCTGATGTCAAGATCCATCTGTCTTGCATCTCGAGGGAATTTTCTTCGGCTGGGAAGAACCTTCTCCCAATGCTAATTCTCTCTGGGGGAGACAGGAGGTGGATCAACTTCACAATTTTGCATTCGGCACTTCAAGTGGCATGGTTGACTTGGAAGGCTATAGCTGGAATTTGCCCGCACACACATGTACAGGTTGAATCTGCTCCAACCCCCCTTTGGCCAAAGCTCTGTAGTTGTTTCTCCAATTATTGTGCATAAACTAGGTTCTTAAATTTATTGTATCACCAATTTTGTTAGGCAGTTGTTTTCGCCTTCTCTTCATGTTCCCTGAGATAGGTAAGGGCAGAATGGAATTGTAATTAATTTTTTTGTTATATATATATACATGTAAAATGATTTTCAGTTCCAATTTTCTCTGCGATCTTGCTGGGCTACTCAAGATACGAGTAGGAGATTGAAAAGGTCCAATTGTCCTGAGATTTCTTCTCAATGAATCGAGGTCGGTGTATGTTGTCATTTGCTTTTTCTGCCGTTATTTGGTCTAGTACCTAGCTCGTCGCGTCCACCCCCACACCGGACACCCCCAATGGGCCGAAGCATAGTGGCGGCGTCATCTTTTGAATGCCGTCACTGGTGTAGGCCGATGACCCTCCGGGCGTTCGAGGAATAGCTATCTCAACTGCCAAAGAAGGCGGGCCATCTTACTTCCCCAGAACAAGCTCCCTAGTTCCACATACTATGCTTTTTGGGTTGTCATTCTTGTAAAACAAGATAAAGGGACCTTAGTCCAAGAGCTATTCCATCACGAGAGCCAAGCCATCTCAATGGGTCTTTTAGCTGTTTAGGCTTTATTGCTGCAGAGTACTTCTCAAATTCCATTCTTGCTCTATTCTCTGTCGAGCACCAAGTGACCCTGCAATTTGGCATTTTCAAGGTGATGAAATTTGATCAAGTTGTTGTCTGATTACCAGTAGTGCTTCGACTGTAGGCAAAATCTGAGCAATCATAATGGCGATGGTCCTCATCGCACGCTTATATTATATTGGGTTTCATGATATTTTCCAGCTTAGAGTATGCTTTCTGGGGTCAGCATTGTTGGATTTCTTCATGCTTTTAATTTGGTCAGCTTGCAAAAGTTCCGATATGCATTAATTGGTCAACGTCCTTTTCAGGACATGCAGATTAAGCACCATCAAGTAGGCCCATGCTCCTTTTGCGACAAAAGTAAGGGTTAATATTATAAAAAAATCTTCAAATCAATATATCTATAATAAATTTATCTCAGATTATATTTTTAAATACAAAAATTATAAATTTGTATATTTACGATAAATTTACCCTCAGTTACTTATTGTTAAATTTAACTATCAAATTATTGAATTGGATGATACGTAGTAATTGATGGATATATCAATTTGAGATTTTATCATCCGTTTGTCATATGTGCATTAATATGTGATTTTTTGTGATATTACTTTAATTAATGAATGATAAATTTGTCATAAATGTACTTGTTTGAGGAGTTTTTTGTATTTAATTTATGATAGGTATATTAATTTGGGGTTTTTTTATGGTGAATTGCAAAAAGTTATTTTTCTATTTATCCAAAGCAAATGGAAATATATACTTTTGCCCCCGAAATATATTTCCTATATCATAGGTTATATCGATAGAAATTTAATTTGCTCGTCATCGGCGCCTTGCCTCAAATTCCTAGTGTTACCTATTTCTTGAATTTTGTTTGACAGGTAAAGAAAGGCAGAGGGAAGGGACGACCGGGCGCCGCTCTTTCATCTAAATTAATTCACTCACGTGTTGCATAACACCTAAAAATGAGCAGACAATACCCGTGCAAATTGCAAACTAATTCTACCAAAATGGCAATAAGCTTTTTTTTTTTCTTTTTTTCTTTTTTGCAGGAGTAAAATACATCCTATTTAAAAGAAAAAAATGGAGTTATATTTAGGATCATGTATCTCGTGGCTTGTCTGAGCCAAATGCTGTGCAAACTAATTTAGACGGACCTATTGAAAAAAATATCTTGTGTCAATTTTTAAAAAAAAAAATTGTTTCCACCTACTCGGTATTTTGGACAACAAAAAAAATAATTCGTCGATAAGGAAAACCGTTTTCATGAATCACAAAACAACAAGAATAAATTAGAGACACAAATTAGTTTTCCATCATCAAAATATCATAACATCAAAAGAATAATTTTATTTCAAACAGACATGACTATAAGTGTAAAAATCTCAATCGAGTTACTATTTGAAGCCTCACTTAATCCCATTTCAGTTGAAGTAGTTGAAACTTGCCCAAACCAAAATTCGCGAAGTGAAAATCATACGCCGATTAAGCCCTCGACCCCGGATCAGGCCCGCCCATCGATAGCATACTTGCCCGAATCAAAATTCACAAAGTGAAAATCATACACCGATTAAGCCCTCGGCCCTAGATGGGTTTGATCACCTCTACTATTGTTTTAGCTAAAATTTCCATTCCCCAATCATAGTCGAGTGCTCCATAAGTAAACTTTCCCCTCCTGTCTCGTCCTGTTCGCATGAGTAAAAAGAACACAGGAATCCCCAAAAAAAAAAAAAAAAAGAAGAAGAAGGAGGAGGAGAGAGAAAGCTCCCCTTCTCTCTCTATTTTCTCTCTCTCTCTGTTCTTTCTCTCTCTTCCGCTCGCTTCTTCTGGTTCTGCTTCCATAATTGCCCACCGGAGAGTCAGACTCAGAATCCAATCGCCACTCTCTCTCTCTCTCTTCCTTTTCCTCTCTCTAGGTGGAGAACGATCTCTCTCTAAGTTTGTACGGAGGCAAGTCCCTCCCCACCCTCCACGACGACTGAAGAAGGGACGGGACGGGACGGAGCGGGCGGAATTCTTGACCTCTCACTCGCTGCCGGCGGCGCTCGCCGGCTTCTTACGGCGGCTGCGGCGCGCGGTGGGTCCCGAGGCGCCCCGATTGGGTTGGGACTCGTGGGGGGTTCCCCTGTAGCGCTTCTTGCTCTGCTCGCGGGCGCTCGAGAATTTTGGGTGAGGCGATGTTTCGAAGTGCGCCGCGTTCTTCTTTTTCTTCCTTCCTTTCGTCGCTTGCTCGCGGGGAGTGACGATTTGTTTGTTCTCGCGACGTTTTCGAGGCTCGGAGGGCGTGGGAATCGGCTTGGAATTCTGGGTTTTTGGGGGAGCCGGGTTCTTGCCGATGAATTCTTGAACTTGGTGCTGTGGAATTTTTCACTGTCTTAAGTGCTGCTGTGGATGGGTGTGTGTTTCTGTGACCTGCAAAAGGCGGCGAATTTAAGCCGTTCGCGCTGCGTAGAGTAGGTTCGTAGCTGATTCGGTGTTCGGGGGTTGATTGGTGGACCTAAAAGTGGACTTGGGTAAGGCTCGAGGAGATGGCAGTGGCGGGTTCTGGGGCTATGAGGATTTAGAGCTGAGGAGGGATATGTTTCCTTTTGAATGTGCATTTATTCGATTTGTCATTTCCTTGTCGAGATGCTGGCTTGTTTA
The DNA here is from genome assembly GCA_014182715.1 of Eucalyptus cloeziana. NCBI lineage: Eukaryota > Viridiplantae > Streptophyta > Magnoliopsida > Myrtales > Myrtaceae > Eucalyptus > Eucalyptus cloeziana. Next base: position 32,718,474 of record CM024643.1, read on the forward strand.
GGGGGCACATGTCTTTGAGTAGTTTCTGTAGTTTTTGTTTCTTTCTCAATAGGTAATGGCACTTTGTTGGGAGTAAAACACGGTACATTTGAGTATCGAAGAAGTGTGATGAGCAAAGGAAAAGGCATACGGGTGCTGTGCAAAGTAATGCACCTCAGTCCTCACCTACTGGTGTATCATCATCTCAGTCGATGAGTGAGGATATTATGGTGGATTGGAGAGAAACACGATGAGTTCACATTTTGTGCTTTTCTGTGCTGATGTGTGAGCTCTTAGCTGTTGATGTTATGATGTTTTTATCAAATTCATCTTCTAAACTATTGACTTTGGCTTTTGGTACAGATAGTTAATTGGACCAGCCGTGAAATAATCGGGATTGTTGAAAGACGGCATGCTGAATGTTGCTTCCATTCGGTGGAGCAGGGATGAATTCCACGATGGATGACATCAACTTAATTCAGCAGGCACAGAGGCATCGCCTCGTGGTTAGACAGCTCGGTGAAGAGATTGATCTGGAAATTGGGCCCGGGGACGACGACCCGTCATTTGGTAACTCCACTCTAATCGGCGGCCCGCCACGAGAACCTTCTTCAGAGGAGCCTGATGACACTAAGCAGATGGTGATGGTTTCTCAAATTCCTAGTGATGATCAGGATATGTCGAGGACACAGCCTGCAAAAAGGAAGAAGAAGGTTGTGAAAAGGTGGAGAGAGGAATGGGCTGATACATACAAGTGGGCATATGTTGACGTAAAGGAGGGGACAGCTAGGATATTTTGCTCTGTCTGTAGAGAGTATGGTCGGAAGCATAGACGGAATCCTTATGGGAACGAAGGTAGTCGAAATATGCAAATGAGTGCGCTTGAAGAACATAATAACAGTCTACTACACAAGGAGGCTCTTCGGCTGCAGATGGCCTCGAAGGATAAGATAGTTGCTGATAAACCTGTTTATGTGAAAGGTTGGTCTCATATTTTGAAGTAACTTTTTTGGTTGCTTTTGTTTGTTCAGCCTAGGGATTTCACAGGATATGTTGGGTCAAACTATGGTTTATTATGAATCTTTTTGTGTCAGATGTTGCATATTTTCCTCCTGCAGTAACAATGGGTGTCTGGGGTTCTTTGGATACCTGACTAGTTGCGTATTATTGTCCGTGTAAGCCTTTGAATTGTTAATTTGAAAACATGTCAGATACTGCTGTGTATAGGGTGAAAAATCCTCCGTTTGGAATATCAACATCATTTTGATTTACACTTACGTTTTGATTTACATTTTGTGAAGAACCATCAAGAGAGGTTTTCTCAGATAGTTGAAATGTTAACGGTAGTTCCAAGTCTAAGAATTCAAATTTATCTGGTACAGTTGTTACATATGGATTGGCTAGATGAAAAGATAAGCTAGGTTGTCGTGAATAGCTAATTTCATCTGAAAGTGGATGCTCTCATTAGCTGCGGCTAATATGGCTGCGCTATTCTGCTATGCTCAATTCTAATTAAGATAATCTGATGTTAGGATGCTAAAATAACAACAAGAACAACAACAATGGTGACAACTAAGCCTTATCCTAATAAGTGGGTTGATTATCGTCATTTCATTCGGTTTTGATTCCAAATCTTCCCTTATTGTCTCCTTCTGCAGATTTTTTACGTCTTCCTGTTCACTTTCGACCTACTTTTCATACCATAATCACTCTTCGGTCTTAACAAAAATGTTATCTTGTTCTTACTGTTTGCATTTGACAGCAAGTAGGACATCTGGTGTGACATTAGGCAGCCATGGATCTTAATGTGCCTATTGCCTAGTTTTAGAGTTTTAATGTCATTTGTTACAACTGTATTGTGGAAAACTGTTGTATTTAGCATTTTGTCATTTTATTTTGCTTTGTTGCATTACTCGGGGATTTGTGCTTTCGTATAGCTTTCTCTTTCTTACGATTACATGGCTTGGTCAGAGCTTTTTCTTATCCTTCATTTCGTATGTAACTGGTTATTCTTGGAAATGGAAGCCCTCATGTCAAAAACTGCTGGATCAATTGTTGAAGCTGCATTAAAAAGAGATCCACATGAGCTTGAATTCATACAATCGGTTCAAGAGGCGGTGCATGCCTTGGAGAGAGTCATCGCGAAAAATGCTCAGTAAGTTGTCCTGAGGATGAAGTACATCCTTTCTCCAGCATTTGCAGCAAGCCCATGCACTGTTAAGGTTTATTGCAGATCTGATGAATTTCTTATTTTATCTTTCAGCTATGTCAACATCATGGAGCGCCTGCTAGAACCTGAGAGAACAATTATATTTCGAGTTCCATGGACAGATGATAGGGGCGAGACACATGTCAATCGAGGTTACAGGGTACAATTTAACCAGGCGCTAGGTCCCTGTAGGGGTGGTATCCGTTTCCATCCATCGATGAACTTGAGTATATGCAAGTTCCTTGGTTTTGAGCAGGTACTTTTTGCTCCAATTATATGTCTCTGGCCATTTATGCTTACTTTTCAGATGAAAAAACTTTTTGTGTATGTTTTCTCCTGTTAGTTGCATTGCGTATTCCCAAGGAGTCCAAAAATTTCAGTATGGCCAAGACTGCATGGAGAAGAATGTATATGTTATTGTGAATCTTACTGGATGAAATCTAAGGAATTGATTGCAAGAAAATATCTGAATCTTGGAAATATTTAGTTCTTAGTTTTTATATAAAGTTCTAATTTTGGCGGATAGGGTTTTAGAAAAGTCTCCTCACTATATTGAGACCTCATGCATCTCTCAATGTCACTCTATTTTGTGTACAGACTCTGAAAAATGCCTTATCACCATACAAACTTGGAGGTGCAGCTGGTGGTAGTGATTTTGATCCGAAAGGAAAAAGTGATAATGAGGTAAAGATGCCAGTCTATCATGATGGTATGTGCATATTAAATATGACAGGATTTCAGGAAGTGCACCTAATTGTATCAGTGATGGCAGATCATGAGCTTTTGCCAGAGTTTTATGAGTGAGGTTTATCGGTATTTGGGTCCAGATAAGGTACAATCATGTCCCAAATTTCTTGTGATTTCTTTTTGTTTCTTCAAGTAATTTAAATAAATTCCAGGACCTCCCATCAGAGGAAATGGGTGTGGGAACTCGGGAAATGGGATTCCTCTTTGGACAGTATCGACGCATTGCTGGCCATTTTCAGGTACCTCGAATATCCTCAATTAGAAAGAGCTGAGACTTAAGAACTCCTTTTGCCTCTTCTTCTTTACTTCCTTCTCCGTTGTTAGTGGTGATTAAAAGAACTGTCCATTCTCGTTTTTATTTATGTATCTTACTTATGCAGGGGAGTTTTACAGGGCCCAGGATTTTCTGGTCTGGCTCTAGCCTCCGAACTGAAGCTACTGGCTATGGCCTGGTAAAGAGCCATTCATCATCTCTCCATCATTCTTTGTCTTGACTTTGGATTGATAGAGTCACTGGGTGCATGGAACTGTGCATGCTTGTGCAATAATATTCTGCTGTTCTTAAATTTTTTTTTGCCTGCTATTTCCTCTACTGGTATAGCATTTTACAACTATGCATTGTTTGGTTCTGTAAATGGTGGAGTTGATGTTTGCATGCTTCTGCAGGTTTTCTTTGCACAGCTTGTACTGGCTGACATGAATAAAGAGCTTAAAGGACTGAGGTTTTACACCTGACTTTAAAATTTTTTTAATAGCTGTACTGATTATCCAAGCAAACTACTTTATACGATGCTTTTCTCAGAGAGAAGTGCATATTTTATTTTCCACTTTTACACATTCGTATGTTGTATCTCATGAGGCTTTTGATGGTGTGCACTAGTCTACTCATACTGTTACATGAAGATTTCCACTAGGGGATACCTATATGACAAGAAAAAATGAGTTAAGTTACTTGGGAGCATTGTCTGTCGTCATTTAATCAGTTTAGTCTGGTAGTATTGTTAATGCATTCCATTGAGAAATCGCTTCACACTTTATACCTTTAGAGTGAGGTTATGCGAGATGATCAGGATTCAGTTCCATGATGATACTTTTTGTTCAACTCGATTTTCATGTTCCATCCTCCAGACATCAATTATCTGACATTATTTTCCATCCAGATGTGCAGTAAGTGGTTCTGGAAAGATTGCAATGCATGTACTGGAGAAGCTTTTAGCTTATGGTGCTGTTCCTATAACTGTATCTGGTGATTTTCTTGCCTGACTATTTGTGTATCTATTACTTTGTACTTTACTTTTGTGGAAAAGTGAGCCCTGTGGTAGTGATTTTTGTGAGTCACAACATTCACTAACGAAAGACTTCACACAGATTCAAAGGGGTATTTGGTGGATGAGGATGGATTTGACTATATGAAAATATCATTTTTAAGAGATATCAAAGCTCAACAGAGAAGTCTGAGGTGTGCGTTTTCTTTTTTTTTTTTTTTTCTTTTTTTAACCAAGTGTGAATGCTTGAAATCACTCCTCAGCAACTGTCATCTGCAGAGATTATTCGAAGACGTATGCGAGATCCAAATACTATGATGAAGCAAAACCTTGGAATGAAAGGTGTGATATTGCATTCCCTTGTGCTTCTCAAAATGAAATTGAGCAGTCTGATGCCTTTAGTTTGGTGAATTCAGGTTGCCGTATATTAGTGGAAGGTAATTATTGTGACTCAACCAGTTTTGTCCTTTTAATGTTCCAATTAACCTTTGCAGATGATTATATTTCTTTTGCTGATGCTAGGTTCTAACATGCCTTGTACACCCGAAGCTGTGGATGTGCTGAGAAAAGCTAATGTTCTCATCGCTCCTGCAATGGCTGCTGGTGCTGGAGGGGTTAGACTTTATTGCCTCTGACTTGTGCATGACCTGTACATTTTATTTCGTGCATGCAGCTTGTATGTGGATATTGGAGTCCAATTAGCCAGATGCTTCGACTTTTATGCTATATGGTTTTAATATCTGGCAAACTGACTCAATGTCCCGCTAATTTTATGGAAGGCAATGATTATAATTTGTGTAGAGGCTGTAACTGGGGAGTTGATTTCATCTGCTTGATCATGAGTATAACAACACATTTTACTCTTTGTTATTCTCTGTTGTTCTTTCTGTTTTGTGTACTTTCTCAAATATGTTTTTGTTGTATCGTTTCTGTGATGGATGGTGCCGGACGATGATCTCATATCGAGAAAAGTATAGAACTGAAAGTGTCAGAAGAATGCCCCAGAATTAATTGACACATTTCCTCAATAAAATCTATTCAAGAAACAAATTTACCAGGCAGAGTGTTTTGTGATGTGTTTTTCAGAAACAATCGTTGTCTAAGGGCAGAAGGAAAGATATGAAGTACTGACATCTTTGGGAATACTACATAACAGATGCAATGGCATTAAATAGTCCATATAGTCATTGCTTGTAGTGAGATAAGACTTGGTCGTTGTTGTAATGTCTGACCAGTCTGTGCTAGAGTTTTATGACCAGGTTAGAGAAAGTGTAGACGATGCATGAATGGCTGTAATCGTGAATATATTATCATGAATTGCTTCCATAGTTTGACAGTTTTGCCTGGATTTTACGTAGATCATGTACTGATTGCCATATTATCACCATTATCAATCTATTCTTGATAGGATTATCATAAGTCAGCTACTCTGTTGGTAAATCTACTGCTTTAAACTTATGCCTATCTGTCAGGATAGATAGAGGAGGACGAAGCTGGAACTATGATCTTATTTGCGCTTGCCTTTATAAATGTTTCCAATGCTTGTTCCTAAACCATTTATGTGATCAATTTTTCAACCTGCTGGCAGGTTGTTGCTGGAGAACTTGAACTGAATCATGAGTGTAATCTGCTGCAGTGGTCCCCTGAAGACTTCGAATCTAAATTGCAGGTTAGACTTTGCTGCTTCTTTAAAGCGGAAGCTTTTCTGAGAAGTTGAAATTTTGGCCAGTAGATGCATCAAATGTGTTTTGATTTCTTTCCTCCAGAACAAAATATATGTGCTTATACTCTTATCATATGCATGTATCCTATAAATAGGTTTTACTTACTGAGAAGTAACTATATGCTAAGGATAGATTGATTTTATAATATTTTATAGATCTAAGACGGGAGGGCTATGATTCACTAGAAGTTAATAATCTTTACGCTTTGCATTATCCTAATCAATCAGACAGCATACACTGACTGGTGCTGAGGTCAGATTTTATTCCAGAATTAGTATAAGTAGGAAGGCTCTCTCTCTCTCTCTTTTCCATATATGCCTATCTTGTATCTGTGCTTGATGAACAAACACTGATAATATACTGGCAAAACTTGTGGGTGCTTGATGATTTGATTTTTTGAGCAAAAGCATTGATCCGTCCATTCATAAATCATTTATAAGTTTTTTCTAATGACGTGCTAATGTTAACATAGTTTTTAAATGACTCTTAATTGCTTATTTTCATAGCTAAACACTGAATAATCATGACACCTACTAATTTTCATGCACTCGTCCCTGTAAAATAAGTACTCTTGTAACTTGTAAGGATGTGGGAAGTTCACCATTCTTTCATCTTCGTTGGCAGGAAGCAATGAAACAGATATATCAAAGGGCCCTCAAAGCAGCAACTGATTTCGGTTATCAAAAGGACAATCCAGAGTACGTGCTCTTCAAGAAGAATCCTGTTGTGCCATTTCCGTCTCCCCTGGAAAATCTGTTGCAATTTGGAATCAGAATCATCTTTCACACCATTGCTATTCATTTCCTAACATGTTTTCACCATCCTTGATAGGGCATTGGTACATGGAGCTGTAATCTCCGCTTTTCTGATGATTGCCCAAGCTATGACCGATCAAGGATGTGTATAGTGGAGACACCGAATAACGTTTGGAGTTCATCTTTCTTCACGGCAATATTCGTACCTAGACTGGACCTGCTAATACTCTGGACGACATCGGTTCAGCAGGCACGAAGCTGATGGACATCTTGGCCATTCCCGAAGAAAGAGTATCGATCATAGTTGCGTCGGAGGAGGCGGGGGATCAGTGGAAGTCGGTAGATCTCTTTGTAACATAAGTGTAGTCTTATACCGGAGACATGGAAAATATAATTTTTGTCCATATTTGATGGGGGACAAGAAGACATGCTTACATGAATAGTTGTAGTGGCGATATAAGCAAACCTCCCGATTAATTGCTCGAGCTCTCGTTGTTTGCTCATAAAGATGTGGGCACTGGGCGAAGCTTGTGGGAGTCATCCTGTTTAGTCATGTAACATGCTGAAAATCAAAGCGAAAATAGTTAGGATTCGCTACTTGCGGAAAAACCATAATCAAACGTCCTTTATTGGCGCAAATTGTACTGTTATCAATGTGTTTCTTTCCGGCTAACTCAGATTCACATCTCGTGCAGATTCTTAGCATGCTGCGCCATTGAAACCGGTTTAAATCAGTGGCTAGGTTTGCTGACGATTAGTTGATTTTTAGTCTAAAGAAAATTATATTCATTGTTAAAAAAATGCAGAAGAAGTACAAAGACTTCCATAAGGAAAGCAAATCCGATTTAGAAAATAAAGGGAATCGATAGAGTACACGCTCATTCCATAAGAACTAATTTGTTAAGCTAAATAATCTATGGCCGATCAACCGATCTCATATCATTGTCAGTAATGAACACATGCCTGAAATTTCTACTCCAATAACTACCGCATTACTGATTGCTTGTTGTATGCCTAGGCTTGATGTTCCAAGGTGCTATTGGGGACAAACTTGTATACTAGATTCCTTTGAGCACTAGAAATGCAATGTCTAACAAGTGAAATAATGTGTTCTTGATGGATGCAATTGATTGTCTCGACCTCTGCTCGAAATTCCCTCTCTTGTTGTTGACTTTGGCTTTTGGTTATTTGATTCCTAAATTTTTATTTTGTTAAATTTGATGCATGAATTTTGGATCAATATTCAACGTAATTCATGAATTTTAAAATATTTTTATAAAGTTGAAGGAATACATCAAACACTTACTAATAGTTGAGAGATCATATTGAACAAATTAAAAATTTAGAGACGAAATTATATGTTGGATCAAAATTCAAGAATCATACTGTACAAATTAAATATTCAGAAGCAATATTGCATATGAACTTAAACCAAAGTTCATGAATCATGTTATCCCTACCAAGAATTTACTACTTATAGTGGTCTTTATTTATATCAGAAGTTATTTGCTAATCGGAGAAATCAGTAGGTTTTCCCATATGGAAAGTTCAGGAATAAAGCCCGCAACCAGGGGCAGTTTAGGAACATCGACCGATGAAGGGCACGCGCGTAAATAACGCGAAACCGCGTGGGCTTGGAGGTCTTCGCGAAAATGATCTCATTAGGGTTTCACTATAAATACCAGTCTCTTTTCACCCTCTTCCCGCAACACATATTCGAGCTCTCCAGTTCCTCCGAAGCACTCGCGCCGACAGGTAATCCATTTACCCTAGCGCCGATCTTCTCCGACGCCGCCATGAACGTCCTCCTCTGGTAGCTTCTTTCGAGCTGATTTTCGGTGTCTTTGTGTAGTTGCAGAGCTAAGGGGAGAGGGAGAGAGAGGGAGATGGCGACGGTGCCGGGGCAGCTGATATGGGAGATGGTGAAGAAGAACAACTCGTTCCTGGTGAAGCAGTTCGGGCGGGGGAGCGCCAGCGTCCAGTTCAGCAAGGAGCCCAACAACCTCTTCAACCTCAACTCCTACAAGCACTCCGGTACGCCTCTCGAATGGATTGGATTCGTTACAGGTTGTGGGAGAGTCACTAGGGTTGAGTGTGGTGTCCGATGTCGGTGAGATCGCGGAAAGTCGAATGCTTTGCGTGAGAATATCGTATCTTGTGAGGGACGGGCTTGCGACTGCGCAGGCGGTTCGGCTCTTGTGATCTCTGGTGGATGTGAGGAACTATTTTGCGAGGTTTCGGTTACGATTAGGGATTTTGAAGTTACTAGTGTTTTTCGGACGGGTGGATTGTATTCGAACTTTCTTGTGTCCATTCGGTTTGAAAGATGGTGCATTTGTGGCTGTCTTTTACTTGTTTTGGGCCTGAGATGTGCTTTGCTGATTTGGTCTGAGAGGATTTCTTTGGGAGAGTGGTGTGGTTTGAGGCAATGTCTTTTGTTTTTCCAGCAAAAAAGACTTCTAGATGAAGTTTGTGTAGTTGGCCATCTTTTGTGAAGTTTCCAAATGCTTTGAAATGTAGGGAATGTTGACATTGTGTTGCTCGAAATATCGTAATAATCAAATTAAACGCAAACTTGTATTTGTTGGAAAATTTAGGGTTGGCCAACAAGAAGACAGTCACTGTTCAACAAGCGGGTAAGGAGCCAGTTGTGTTGCTTGGCACCACCAAGACCAATAAGCAGAATAAACCGGCAGCATTGGTTCACAAGTCTGTCATGAAGAAGGAGTTCAAGAGAATGGCCAAGGCTGTTGCCAACCAGGTAATCCAATATTATTTGCTTGTTGCAGAGTAATGGACTTGAAGTCTATATACTATTCGCATGACAGATTGTTCATGGAGGATTAGCATACTTGATTGGTGTAGAGGTTTTTACACTCTAATAAAATGCCTTTGCCTTTTTCTTTTACTCACTATGTCCCAAGTCATGTTAGTTGTTCTGGCGGTGATGAAGCATTGACCTGTAAGAAGAACCTTTATTACTTGGTTTCTTCTATGAAATGTACTTGATACGCTTGGCTTCTGAGCTTGAATGCATGAGCTTTGCATGATTAGCATGTAAAGTTTCATCTCTTTTATAACACAGTCGATCTTAACATGATAAAATGTGCCATAATACAAGACAATGATATGATTTGTATGATTTGTATTGGCGGCTGTTATCAATGTTGTGATTCTTAAAGTGGGCTTGGAGAATTTTCTCTGATAACCTTTTTTGTCTTTAGTGAATTCTCTTTTGAATGTTTTGTAATATTCTCGTTATGTTATTAGTCACGTTGGTGATTCCAGCAGTGATGAAGCATTAATATGTAAGGAGAACCTTTGTTGGTTTCTTCGAGGAAATATAGTACGCTTGGCTTCTGAGCTCAAATACTTTTGACTTCTTTTTCAGTTGTTTTGTAATATTCTAACTATATTATTACAGTGATGAAGCATTAATATGTAAGGAGAACCTTTGTTGGTTTCTTCGAGGAAATATAATACGCTTGGCTTCTGAGCTCAAATACTTTTTGACTTCTTTTTCAATTGTTTTGTAATATTCTAACTATGTTATTAGTCATGTTGGTAATTCCAGCAGCGATGAAGCATTAATGTGTAAGGAGAACCTTTGTTGGTTTCTTCGAGGAAATATAGTACGCTTGACTCGTTATGTTATTAGTCACGTTGATGATTCCAGCAGTGATGAAGCATTAATATGTAAGGAGAACCTTTGTTGGTTTCTTCGAGGAAATATAATACGCTTGGCTTCTGAGCTCAAATACTTTTGACTTCTTTTTCAATTGTTTTGTAATATTCTAACTATGTTATTAGTCATGTTGGTAATTCCAGCAGTGATGAAGCATTAATGTGTAAGGAGAACCTTCATTTGGTTTCTTCGAGGACATATACTTGTACGCTTGGCTTCTGAGCTCAAATGCTTGAACTTGCTTGTTGCATAGTTTCATTTCTTTTAATTATATTCAAATGATCTCAACATGATGTACTTAGGTTTTGACTCCTGAAAGGGAAAACACTTAGAAGACAATTGTATGTGGATTAGTTGCTTATGTGCTTGTGTTGGATGTTGTTAGGCCTTAAAACACTTCTTTCAAATTATGAGTGTTGGTTTGTTGCCTGCTGAGCACGTTAGTATTTTGCCTGTGGCAGGTGGGAGATAACTACTACCGCCCTGATCTGAAGGATGCGGCACTCGCAAGGTTGAGCGTGGTGCATAGAAGCCTCAAGGTTGCGAAATCTGGTGTCAAGAAGAGGAACAGGCAGGCTGTTAAGGTCCGTGGCAGGAAATGAGTTTGAACGGGAAATTAGTCCCCTTCTTTTCCAGTTCGGAGTCTTTCAAGAAGTGGTTTCATTTGCTGTCTTATTTTTTCTTGAACTTTTTATGAGAATGTATTTTTTGAGATGTCGTCGACACAGGTTAGCTGAAGAGGAACTTAGAATTTTTGGATCAAGTGCTTTTTCTATATTTTCCCTCCCCACGATCACCGATTCGTGTTCTGAGATTTCATGCGTCGTTATCTGAGATTTCATAACTGGTTCAAATGCTCGTTCCCTGGCTTTGGCTGGGCTGTCTAAGGAAAACTAAATTACCTGCACGTTTTGCATACAACCTTGTCGAGTCATGTGGTTATTGACGAACTTATCCTTTAATAAGAGGAGGGGAACTTCGTAAGCTTTCTTTTAGCTACTTTTTTCGACGTAACGTGTGACGTTCACGTCTTTGTTCGAACTCTGGAGGGTTTGACTTGTGTGTGAACTTTGTCTTCCTCGAAGGCGTAGAATCAACGCATGTTTTGCGTCCTTTAGGCTTCTTTTGTGTTGCCACTAAAACCCGTGCGGACCGAGGTGACCCTTCTGTTTGCACTAAACTATTGGAAAGTCGAATTGGGAGAGAGTTTGATTTTGTCATCGCAGCGGCTGGGGGAGAAGAAGGGGGTCACGCAACTCATATCAATCGCTTAACCTCACTAACTTGATCCCTATGCGTTTAACTTCTCTACTTGCAAGGGAATCCTTCTTAAGCAAAACTTAGCGATGATGGCTAAATCTCGAGCATCAATTGTGGACCCGTTCTTCCCTCTTTTCCTTTGTTTTATCTAGATGACCTTGAAGCACTTTTCTTCTAAAGCATACATATGAATTCTTGGCTGACCGGTCATTCTGTGTGACGTCGGTCTGAGAATGTTGGAATCATTTTAGCACATGGGTAATATCCTAGAAATTGCCGGTTCGGAAGAAATTAGAAATTCGATGCCATCGTATTTCACAAGGTGCTGTCTTATGTCTATCGCCAGCTATACAATCGACTATTCAAAGATCTACCGATAAAGAGATTCGAGAATATGTTGGGAAAATTTATTGATGGCTTGGGGCCCAAGTAGTTTGAGTTGGGAGGTCTTCGTCTAATACCAGACATATAGAACGTGGAATCAATCCAACAACTCGTCGTTTTTTCTTTTTGTTTTTGGTTGCAAAAGTCAAAAATCAACGTCCACTTTAATCTCCTTACCAGCTGTTCTGGCAGAGATTTCTGAACTTTAGAGAATGATTAAGACGAAGCTTTTGAATAGATTTGGTCTTAATAAATCGACGAGAACATAATAAGTTGCGATCTAACCTTGAGATGTCAAGTTTCTTCGGCTGTAAAAGTCAAGCACCCCTCTTAGTGGGTAATCTCGGGATCAAAAGATATTATATAATTACACGTGTGCATAGATTAGATCAAGGATTTCGTCTAAAACATTAACCCCCGAGGGGTGCAACTTTGAAAAGTCAAGTCAATGGGAATAACTTGTGTGCACGCGTTGTTGATGTTATTTGGAACCAATATAAAAATCATCCCATCTCCAATACTGACCACGGCTTCGTCTCTTCGTATCTACTTCCATCGATATCATCTTCTCTTCTTCTTCTTCTCTCAAACATTCGACAAAACCCAGAAGCCGAGAAGACAAGAAAGAAAAGCAAGAAGATAAAGAGCCTCCGACGCCATGTCCGTGAAGAAGATTCTCTCCCTCAACGGAGAGAAGGCCCGCAAATCCGCCATACCCGCGAGGAAAACCCTCTCTCTCAACTCCCACAACCGAACGTCGTCCCCGGAAGCCATGGGTTCTAGTAATGGTGCCGTCGCTCTGAAGAAGAGGCGCACCCAAAAGTGCTTCTCATTCTCGGAGATAAACATTGAAAAGCCGGCGGGCTCGACGTCGCTGAAGGACGTCGACTCGAACAAGTTGAAGGCCGAGATCAAGCGGTGGGCCAAGGCCGTCGCTAGGTACGCTCGCCAGGTGAGCGACCACTTTGTGAGGCCGAGCTCCGATGGTAGTGGCTGATTCTTTGTATTGGAGATCCCAAGTTATTGTTTTGATCAATGGAGAGACAGAGATGAGCGGACTCTGGCTAATTGTGTGTGTTACCTCAAAGAGAATTGAAGAGGAGGAAAGCGATCGGTGGAGTAGAGTTTGAGCCAATGCGATGGATTTTTATGTACATAGTTTGAATACAAATAACGATGTAAAGCATTGAGGTTATGAAAGTTTGATTCTTTGAAGAGAGATATGATTGATGTTTATTTATGTTGTTGTTTGGTTTCTACTAATTTGTAGAAACCAGACAAGGGGTTGAATGCATTTTTCACCATCCTTGAACCTTTCGAAGCAAAATGACGGATCGGGTTGGTCGGTCTAAATCTAGGAAGAATTGGGGAGGGTCGCCATTCTAGAACTGGCCAGGACAAGATCCTATTCTGGTTAAAGTCTATAAATGTTCGGTTATATTTAGCTTGGCTATGCATGGATTGATTTTCATTTTTCAATTTTTTTGCTTTATCAACATGTGGTGGCTTACGCATTCGAAACAATTTGAATTTTCATATCCATTGGCAATGAATCGAGTTCGACTAAGTTATGTCAAACTCGACGAATTTGAGCCGACCTTGATAAACATGAGTTTAGCTCAATGCCGGTAATACGCGATAGGTCGTGGCTTGGAGTGGGTCTCCACCGTGGGTGGATTTGAAATGACGGGAAGGGCAAAAATGGGAAAATGGCAAGTTTATAAATAGGACCATATGTCAGATGTAATTTGGCCGTTAATAGTAGGTTTCTAAAGTTCAACATGCCAATTGATATAAAGTTAAAATGTGAGATGCCTTTTGACATCTTGCTCGAAAGAAAAATCAGCTTGGAATGGGATGATAAGACTTGAATGTCTCACTATTTACATTCGACGTTACAAATCAAATCGGTCACGAAAGGTATGTACTTGAATTATAAGGACATGACCCTCTCCAACCTATTCTAATGTCATCCTTCTTCAAGGCAGTTTTCACCCCCATGAAGTCCTAAATTGAACATTTCGATATTAAGGTTAGACATGTTTTGGCCTTGTGTGTCAATGACTCGAAAATTCCTTACATGTCATGGATAAGATATTGACTGCATTCAGTTGTGGTTACCACTTGTTCATATCAAGCAATCTAAACACATTTAGTTTTTTGGCAAAGAAATAAAATAAAGTGACATACCTCAATTTTATTAATATCATATATTCATTTTTTTTAGATAATGACACAAATGACACAATGTAAAATGTAATTTTTGAATTTTAGCGTAATATATAACGTGGTTCATGAAATTTTAATTTGTTCAATATGATATCTGAATTAGTACATGTCCAATTTAATCCTTGAACTATATGAAAATGTTCAATTTTTTTTCTAAATTTGATGATATTGAATATTTTCGTACTATTTATACATTGGTTTCCTTTTTTTCTGGGAATCTAAATACAGACTTCATTCTAAAAAAAAAAGAGAGTTGCATTCTTTTCAGCAGGGGCATAATGGTCTTTACAAGAGGGCCCCTCCGTACGTAAACGTCTAGGAAGGATCCTCGCTTTTCCTCCGAAGCCGTCTTCACTTTCGAAAAAATCCCCAAATCACATCCAATCTCTCCCTCTTTCTCTCTCCTCAATCTCTCTGCGCAAACCCTAGATCGTTCCGATCCGATCGATCCGGAGCCATGGGGAACACGGAGAAGCTGCTGAACCAGATCATGGACCTCAAGTTCACCTCCAAGTCGCTGCAGCGGCAGTCGCGCAAGTGCGAGAAGGAGGAGAAGGCGGAGAAGCTCAAGGTGAAGAAGGCGATCGAGAAGGGCAACATGGACGGCGCCCGCATCTACGCCGAGAACGCCATCCGCAAGCGCACCGAGCAGATGAACTACCTCCGCCTCGCCTCCCGCCTCGACGCCGTCGTCGCCCGCCTCGACACCCAGGCCAAGATGACCTCCATCAACAAGTCCATGGCCAACATCGTCAAGTCCCTCGAGTCCTCCCTCGCCACCGGTATGACAAAAATCCCCGCTTTCCGTTGACTCGATCGTCCTGTCGTCGCGTCGCGTGGTGTTGATTTTGGACCTGTGTTTTGCCTGCCTGCTTTTTTATTTTATTTTTATTTTTTTTTGGGGATTGGCTCTTACGTTTGATCAGTGAATTGAATTTGGCTGTTGCGATGAGTTTGTGTCATCAATTAAGCTGGAGTAAGGTTAATTTCTTTTCCGTTCGTTTTAATTCTCTATCTTGTCATGTGACCATACTAGAAAGGTTTGATCTTGCTTATGTGATGTTGAGCAGCACTTGCTTCCCGTATGAGAAATAAACCAAGATACACTTTTTGGGTTATTTGGTATCGCCAGGTTTAAAGAATTGGTGATCACGGAGCGTGGTGGCCTAGTCAATTGAAGGTGTTTCTTGTGTGATTCTAGATAAGATGGAATTGCTTGTTTGTATTGGAATAACCTTTAGAATGACAGCAAGTCAAGTACCTATATGTTGTCTGTCAACCTTGGGATAGAATCGTAAGGAATGGTTTTATATTGGCAAAGGGAGGGTCTTTATTTTTCCAATTTCTAGCTTGGAATGTTAATTGTGTTGCAGCTGGTGCCTTGCATCATCCCTAAATGCAGTGAAGATTCGAAGAAAAAGTTTTGGAATGTCATTAGGGTTCAACAGAGAAGGGATGTTTATTTACCCCGAAGATAAGAGTCGTGCTTTTAGGGCATTTCTAAAGAGAGATATTTGTCATCATTGACTAGAGTAATGACTGCAGCAGGAGGGATTTCTCATTGGGAAATAAATCATTAGTGGAGATGATTGTTGCAATGAATATTAGGAGAATAGCCATCCTTTGAGTCTTCTTGTCACCTTTGCCAATATGCCTCTATGGTACTTTTCTCCCCTTTAGAATCACTTACTTTCAGCTGTCCTTTTGCAGACAGAGTAGCAATAAGGTTAGTGAGTGTGAGACACAGTTTTGAAGTCCAAAACATAGATGACTTTGTGCCACCAATATTATTGTGGGTTTGAAAGTGGGAACTAAAAACAGTCTGGGATCCATTGGTGCTTTGCAAGTGATGGCTAAAAAGAATGTCTCTGATGCATATATGATGAACTTTTATCGGGATGAGCGTGTTATAACCATCCTCAATTTGTCTCCAACTTATGTGGAATGGACAAGAGTGCTGGAGGCTTTGTTTCCAATTCTCTCTTTTTTTTCTCCTGCTATTCTTGCATTGGGTGGTTATTCTGTTAGAATGAGAGATGGAAGCTGGTGAGTCTTCACAGACAGTGGAACAGATGAGATGACTGGGGGTTTAAGATGTGAGGGATGCTCATTTCATGTGTAATCCATCTTGAGAATCTTTGCCTGTTAAATTGGATGTCACGTTTTCTCATCAATGTCCGTAAAAAGTTGGCCATTTACATTTTTATGTCTGTTCGTCGCTGAGTTTTCTTTTATAAGTCCTAACACTAGGTGAGTTTTAGAAATTCCCTTGGGTAAAGAAACTGCAGTATTGACTAGCTTGAATCTGCGCTGTATAATTGAAATGCTTGTTTTGTGCAGGTAATTTGCAAAAGATGTCAGAGACAATGGATTCATTTGAAAAGCAGTTTGTGAACATGGAGGTGCAGGCAGAGTTCATGGAGAGTGCAATGGCTGGGTCAACTTCACTTTCCACTCCAGAAGGAGAAGTAAACAGCTTGATGCAGCAAGTAGCAGATGATTATGGACTGGAAGTCTCTGTTGGCTTGCCACAACCAGCTGCACATGCAGTTCCAACTAAATCATCAGAGAAGGTTGATGAAGATGATCTTTCAAGACGTCTTGCAGAGCTCAAGGCCAGAGGTTGAGATTTCTGAGTTCTATGAGAATGAGATGTCATTTAATGTGAAACATATGTTGGTATGGGGAATCCTGTTGGATGTCTTGAGAAACTTATTATTCCTATGTAAATGTGCCTGGATTCGAACCCGGGTTCCTATGAACCTTGCGGTATCTAGTATCTACGCTTGTAATGTTAAGACCCAAGTTTTATCTACTCTGTGAGTTTCTGTGTTCGGCTCTACAGTAAGTTGGTTGCATATGCATCTGTCCTGTTTATACTTTCAAGAATTTTACTTAGGCAGATTTGAGGTTTTTCCAGCTTTGGGTTGGACTTAATACGGTTGATCCAGTATTGTTATGATTTTCATGGTATGGTTCTCCCAAGAGAACACAGATCGGTACCATATCTCTCAACTATCTTCATAGCCTGCGGGAATGTAGTTCTAGGCAGTGGATACTTCTAGAGACTCTGTATAGGTGGCACATTTTGAGGAAACTGCCGTCTGCCAAGGACAGGGAAAACGTTGTGTGAAAAAAGAAAAAAAAGAATATCGTAAGAGGGAAAAGTCACTTCATATAGTTGCTGAATAGACCTGCAACTTTTGCCTCGGATCGTACCATCCCAGGAGGAATGTGTTTTTAGTTCTTCGTGCAATGTTTAAAACAGCTAATGTTCTTTCCTCCTTCAATTGGATATCATTGAATAGATACGGATGCATATTCTTCAGGTCCTACGTGACGACCATCTGTGATCAGGATATACTAGTGCTTGTCCTCTTGATTCATCACCATGTAACATATCACCTGTTATTTGGAGGACATGCAATTGCTTTAGGGATTAGATCGCTACCTCTCTTGTCGCCTAAAAATGATCTGTAACATTACATTTCAATTATCCCTACCAAAGGCCAAAAGTTTGAGGCAAAAAACTCAGAAGAACTTGGCAAATGTCCTTCCCGAAACTTTTGTCAATACCCAAATACGTCCGATGCTAAATCTGACAGAGAATCTAAAGCACTAGGGGCAAACTTCCTAGCAAACAGGAAACAAAGCGAATAGGGCCGATCATTGTAGCTGCACGAGGAATTTCCAAGGATTTTTTTGAAAAATTCCTTTGTGATATCGGCCTCGCCAAAAGTAGCGGGGTGGGGACCGCGTCTCGACCAGTCCACCCAAGTGAGGCTTCTATTCGCCAGGAGATCCGGAGATTGGATGGTTAGCATCGTAGGGAAGTAGTGTTCATCCACATAACATGTCGGTCTGCAAAACTTCTTGAACTTAGGGTAGTAGGTTGAATCTTCGATTATGTCTATGGCGAGTTTACGATTCACTTCAAACCACTGAGAACCTTTACGCCACTCAGTGAGGTTGATCTCTGGTGCCATCTTCTTGTTGTAGCGTCCTCTCCCATAGGAGCTGTCTTCATCAAACGATCCGATGAAGCTGTATCTGGATTGTGATAAGTAACTATAGACAGTGGTGAGGTTCTGGATCGGGATGCACGATTCAGAGACCAGGATGAACCATTCGTTGGACATATCAAGCAGGGCATTTGCCAAGAGTCTCCTTTCAGCATCACACATGCTCATCAACCCCCACTCCACCACCTGATCAGCACAAAACAGAGAACACCAAAAGTGCTTTATTGCTTGACTTACAGAAACTACTTTTAGATTAAGTATTTGAAGGACCAGATAAGAAGATTATAAAGTATCTGGAAGAATGACATTGACTAGAACCTAAAATAAGATTCGACATGCAATTTTTGAGACAGGTATTAAAAGAAGCATATGCAGAGCATTGACTCAAAGAATCACGTCACCCAGCAGCATGTGCTTTTTCATCGTTCTCTTTGTTCTGATTACCTACTTAATTACCATTTTTCTTCAGACAAATCGTGCATAGCCTTCTCAGTGAGAAGAGGCAGCAAAGTCTATCTGAGCTGACCCCTCTCAAATTCCTAACACAGCATGCTTATGTCTAGTTTCTGTATTTGATTAGTTGACGTTGTTTCCCTCATAATATCACTTATTCTAATAACACAGAACTAAGCGAAATGGATCTGAATATTCCAATGAAACAAGCACTAAGTTTTCATACAACACTGCAATCTGTAGAATTTCACTCTTCTGCATGATCTATAGTGACCATACGACAAAATTGCAAAGATCACAGCATGTACCCATGTGCCGCCTCAGAGAAACTAAAAGGTGTCCTCCAGGACTTAATAGCTGGTCCAATCATTAATGACCTATGGTCATCAAGAAAGTTCAGATAAGTCGCATTGCTAAGTATAATGCCCAGTTTTATACTACCCAGCCCATTTTTTCAATATACAATCTTCCGTTGAACAAAATGGAGTTGACTGAAACTTACCACACAAGCCAAAGGGATTTTATAGCTAGGCCTATTCTACAGAGACGCTCTTTGAAATGAAAATATCAGCAATTAGATCAAGCAACCTATGCAAATGCTTTCACAAGGTGGGATAAAGCACTAATGCAAATAAAGCAGGATTCATGAAATGCCAGCAAATTAAAGAGAAACATGAGATTTAGACATTCTGGAGAAGCAAATAGAACTATCAGCACATTTCAATAAAAGGTGATAACAGCATGAAGCATATAAATATAGATGTCAAGTTGCTTAAATTTGCAGTTTATCATCGAGCAAAGGCAGAAGACAGTAAAATTGCAATACCTGGCTCGGGATTTGTCGCTCATAGAACACTGAGGAAGGTGGGAATTCAGCAACATACGAAGGTAGTGAGTGCATGTAGATCGAGTACAGCCCTTCATGCCCCTTGAAAAATTTCTCCCAAAGAGGGGCAAACGGCAATGGACCCTTCACCAAGAACATGAAGGCAATCTTGGGAACTCTCTTAAATGGATACGTCTTCATCAGAGGAACAAAAGATGCCCTCCAAAAGAGCTCCTCATCGCTCATGGCATGTAACAAACTTGACGGGGTGCTAAACCTGCCCTCTATACCAGATGGCTCTTCAAGGCAGAGGAAAGGGCTACTCTTACGTACAGGTTGATCTTGGACTCCAAAGTATCGTATCGTATTCATGCTTAAAATCAACAATCCAAGACCCACTAGCACAAACAACAAGAAATAGTGGAGGGGCCTCCATGGACATGCCCTAGGCTGGTAGTTCCTGACTATAGATGAAGGGTCTTTTCCTTCCTCTACAGCCGCTATCCTTTGGTACATTTTCGACTTGATTTCCAGTCAAAATTCAACCAAGAGATCATAAAACACCTGTGAAAATATATATATCCCTTCTCTAAAAGTTCAAGTTTTTGCTCCTAAAAGCAGCAATCTCCAATCAATTAATACCTGCAAACTATCTTTGGTTTCTCTGGGTTAGTTCTATCTATTGTACCGAGACCTTTCAACGGATCATGTCTATCTGTACAAAAGGGCAATCGAGCATGAGCTCCAAGACAACAAAAAACAATCTATTAGAAAGACGACTACTTTAACTCTCCCACGAGGAAAAAAGAAAAACCCAACAACCGTCTCGGCTAAATCGGAAGCCCGCCGCGCAGAAACGTTCAAATCTGATCATCCGAGCTTCTGGGTCGATCTTGCGTAGCAAAGACGGTCAAGAAGAGGAAGCGGAAGAGGCACGGGTTATCTTCAGAGCATCAAGATTTGGACCGCCGGCCGTGGAAGAAAGCCAAGATCAGCTTCGGTTCTCGAGCAGCTGAGTTGACTGGAGGAAGGCCGTGCCCTGTGGTGGATCCTGGCACGCGTGCCGTCCGGGTCGTGACGTCGAGGGAGGAGGTTAAGTTTGAAACTTCCAGGGACGTTGCGCTAACGGGCCAAGTCAAACGAAGCTGGAGAGAGAGAGAGAGAGAGAGAGAGAGAGACAGCCTGTCCTAGATCGCTCCTCGCTGCTTGTCAGATACTTTCTTTACTCTTTCTCGCTGCTTGTCAGATACTTCTCTCTCTCTTTCTCTCTCTTCTCAGGAAAATTCCTGGGCTTCTTCTTCCCCCCCATTGGTTCAATCTTTTAATGGGCTGGTCGTCTGGTTTGCGGTGCCTTGCCGTTTGGTCCACGGTGGGACAAGTCGAGTCATGAATGTGCAGGGAGCTTGATATTTTGTTCCTGTCCCACAAGGGTTTTTTTTTTTAAACCCTTTTTCCTAGAATATTCCATTTCCATTTTTATACAAAAAATGGTCCATTGATTTTTACCCGATATATAATATAGTTCATAATCTTTAAATTTATTCAATATGATCTCAAACCTTTAGTTTAATGTGCAATGTCGTCATTGAATTTTTTTTAATGACTATTTATGTTATTGTTTTCGTAATGCTAAATAATTGTTAACTCTATCGTGGGATCTTAATCTATAAATTTGTGATAATCTCAATATGCATTATTTTCTTGTTAGGTTTTTAATTTCCCAAAAGAAAAATTTCATAGCAAGTTTCTTCGTTAAGATACGATATTCACGCATAACAATACTCAATCTCTAGAAATTCTCAGTGCATATTTTTATTTTTCTATTACTTGAGAATCGCCCGTTTACACCTTCTAGGCTCCATCGACTTCACATAAAATGAATGGTTTTGAAAAATAATTTCATAAAATAATAGTTTATATGGCTTATGATTAATTAATGAAATATATTTTTTTTTATTGATAAGAATTTATGTATAAATATTTTTGTGATATATTTTTTGATCGTTTATTTTTAAAAGCAATTATTTAAAAATTTATTTTGTAAATCGTTCATATTTCGCGAAATAGGCGCACTAATTACACTAACTAGAGATGCCCAATGGGCTTCTCCTAAACGGGCTTCGCATTTTCACCGGCCCGAGCCCGAGCCCGAGCCCGCCCATATAACTGGCATGCGAACTACCGAAAATGCCCTCTATCCTTTTCGTTCCTTCCTCCTCGATTCATCGTCCCTCCCCAAAACGAACATTTCGCAGTCTCTCCCACCACCGCATTCCCCACAATGCCGGCGACCGCCGCCGCCGCCATCCCCGGTCACTCCTTCAAACTCATCCCGACCGCTCTTCCCTCGCCCCCTCCTCCGCCGCCTCCGCCGCCACCACCGCCGCCGCCGCCTCCCCCCTCCTTCGAAGACCCCCCTCCTCCTCCTCCTCCGCAACAGGAAGCTCGCTCCACCTCCTACTTCCCCAGGAAGAACCAGACCCTCGAGTTGGAGTGCGAGAGCCTGGCCTACAAGGGCAAGGGCGTCTGCAAGGTCTCCGGCACCGGCTTCGTCGTCCTCTGCGACCGCGCCCTCACCGGCGAGCGCTTCGTCGGCCGCGTCACCCGCAGGAAGGGCAACTACGCCGAGGTTTTGTTTTTCATCCCTTTCTATCTCGCTGGATTCGACCGGGAAAGTTTCGGGAAGTTTTAACTACACAAGGCGTGTCCGGAAATGCGTTTGGTTGGACTTTTAAAAAACCATCGAGAAAATGCGAAAATGTGTTTGGTTGGACTTTTGAAAAACTATTGAGAAAATACGAAGGATTTAGACTTTTTAGAATATAATTTATGTTCGGTAAATTATAATTTTAAAGTCAAGTATCTTTGAGCAAAATCGAACAAAATGGTGTCTGGGGAATAAAAAAATTATTAAAAGAAAAATAAAAAAATTGACCGGCAAGGATAGGCGACTGCCGGCGTTCGAAATTTGTCGTTGGCAGCCGACATCTGACTCAGGCAGTCTCGGAGACAACTGGGGAGTGCTGCCCGGGGTCGAGCGACCCCTAAAGCCCACTGGCAAAGGTTGCCCAGGGTCGGGCGACCTCTGGCGACCCTGCCGCCCTTGGATTTGGGGCGGTGAGGTTGTGCGACACCGCCGTCCTCGGATCTAGGTCGCAGGAGGTTGCACAATGCCGCCGCAACCCAGATTTGGGGGCGGCGAGGTCTGGGGGTGGCGAGGTCGCGCGACCCATGTCGGGCGTGGCAAGGTCCTCTTGCAACCTTGTAACCCCAGATCTAGGTTGCAGCGATCCAGACCTCGCCGCGACTCATATGGCGCGTCGGTCGCGCCACCCCCGACGACCGTCGTTTGGGCAATGTTTGCCGGCGATTGCCTGCCACGATTGCCTGCCCTTTGTCGGCGACCACTCACGGAGAAGAAGAAGAAGATGATGGACAATGAGGGCAAAACTAGAAAAACAAAAAATCAACGAGGATAATTTGAGAAGAATTTTTTTTTTTTAACCCTGAGCTCAGCATTCTCGGCATGCTGAAAGCCAAGGCAACCCCCAACCTGCCTTGGCTTTCAACCTTGTGAAGGTTGACGTTTTGCAAAGGGGATTTGAAAATTTTTTGCCAAACACCTCATCCTTGGCCCAAGGATTTTTGGGGCTTCAAAGTAGCTTCTCAAGGCTACTCCCAAACGCACGCTAAGGTGAGGACGGTATCTCCGCACCGGGACATTGTGGATGCCCCCTGCGAGTTTGCTTCGTACTGCGGAGGGTGTAGATGCAGAACTTGCTGTACAAGGCTCAGGTCAGGGCTAAGGAGCAGCAGGTCCGCGAGCTGATCATTCACGTCGGGAAATTTCCCGATAATGATCCGGAGTTTCCCGCGATGACGAAGCCCATCATTCCCTGCGATATCCAGTTCCACTATCGGAACAAGGTTGGCCGCGGATGTTGCATTTTCTTGTCCCTTGTCGTTATGCTGCACTGGTTTTTTTTGTCTTGTTGGCATCCGAATTCTAATCAGTGTTTAGCTAATCAGAAATTGTGTAAGCCCTTCCCACTAAGCAGGGTCGGCTAAATGATCAGATATTGTTTCTCAAGCTGTAACTTTCATGAAATCGGGATTCCTTGCTTGTGAGTTGTCCTAATTTTCCCATCTATTGGGAGCTGTGTTCTGTGGATGGAACCTTTAATTCGACTTCAAGGATCACCATGCCATGCTCTGTTGGTGTGTGTGTAATTTTCGAACCACAACAATGTCGTTGGGCGATACAGTTATTCTTTTCTAATTACGAAGTTTATGGGATCCAAGTTTTGGCATGACGTTACTGCGCCATCTCTGCAATATCATTATCTTGATCACATAAGACCGTGACAAACCTTGTTCCATCTCTGAGTGATTCTTTGTTCTTGGCACGATCTTCTGACGTCGCTATTACTTTTTGCTTTCACAGATGGAATTTTCATTTGGCTCTCAAAGATGGTTGCCATGTGAGTCGTTTGAAGAGGATTGTGATGATACTGAGAACCATGCTTTGGGACTGCATGCACCGGGCTTCTTTGATAAGGTCCTGAATGTCAACAAGTGCTTACTACAAAGTGACCCTGCTAACAAGGTATGCTACGAAGATAGTTGAACCTTGAAATGGATTCTTTCTATATGATTAATCACTACTGTTGAATCAAATATAAAGTAAAAAGAAGCCACAGCCTACCATAGAAGAGGCAAATTGAATCCACTTATGACTCTAGCCAGAAGGGAGTTGTCAGCTCTACACGTAATGAGACATTTACATGCATGTAGTATAACTACTCTTATCCGACAAAAAAACATTCGACACCTTGCAATTTATCTTCATTCTATGCTCGCCTTGGGGCATGTTTTCTTTTTCAAGGAGCTGCCAGATATAAGTTTACAGTTGCTGCATCTCTTTTGTGATTGGGCTCCTTGTAAAAAAATAATTGCTCTCCATGTGGTTATTTGCTTTGAACTGTTGAGATTTGTTTTGCTGATTAAGCAGACAAAATTAAGAACTCCTTATTTAATGCTCAAAGACTTCTTTCCTTTTTGCATTTCTGCTCGTAGGTTCTTGCAGCTATACAAGACTGCTGGAGAGATCCCCAACTAGGTTTGTCTCCTTATGATGTCCACTCTCATGCTGGATTTCTTAAGCATCTAATGCTTAGAACTGGGAGGTAGGGGCTGTTGTGTAAAAGCTTTTCCACTTGTAATAGTTTGTGACCAGGATCTAAGCATGGCATAGTTAGTCTTTAAAGATAAATGTTTTACGGTTGATTGACAATGAATAATGAGATTGCCAACAAAGAAATCGGTAGATCACACACTGTCCAGGCTTCACCTGCAACCTCAGTTAGATACAGGCATGGTATGCTTTTTCGATAGTGAGAGATCAAGTGCTCTCTTTCGCATCCAAGGAACAGATCTTAGAGATGTTTTTCCTTTGGGAAGATAGAGGAGCGATACAATCAGTTTGCTTGCTAAGCCATAGAATAGGTCTCACTGATGCGTACATTCTGCGCAAATAGTTTTGAAATGGTGTCCAGAAGTTAGTGTTTATTATCGTTTTTGGAAGGATGATCACACTGGCTTGTATTTCAGATGCATTGTCGGCTTGGGATTTCAGCTGATGAGATAACAACAATTTGAAAGTCAAGTTGCGAGTTTCCACGAGTCTTGGAAGTTCATCCCTTAACACATCTCTTTTACAGCATATGTTAATGTACTTCGAGCTAGATCGAGTCGACATGAATACCCCAAACAAAATGATGCGGTCATAAAAAACGGGCTAATGGAGTATCTTCTTTCACTGCTAATTGCCAGTTTCAGCCTGGAACCATCCCGACATGACATCTATATTTAAGGTTGTAGATTTAGATAAAGACCTGAGCAAGGCTAGTCAATTCACCCTGTAAAAAAGTATAGCGAGAGTTCTCAGAGAATATAGCATTTTTTGCAACGCAAAATCTGAAACTTTCCCTAAACATATGGATCACCATCAGGATTTGGTCAACAGAATCAGAGAGATGTACGGTCGCGTCTCCTGGGAAACACCAAAGGCTTAACAAATTATATTCGTAGGCATATGCTTCCTCTATACACTTGTCTTCTTCGTCTTTCATTGAATGGAAAGAACGGAAAGCCATATGGCAGCCTCCCCATTGTGCGGATCGCGCATGCCATTCTTATATTTCCAATTTGATACTAGAATGAGAATGAGAGATCAATAAAAACAATAAAATGACAAAAGAAGGGAAATAGAGTGCAGAAAATATATCATTCATGATTCATACCAGCAAATGAAGAGAGCCCGTAGGCGCTAATGTTTAGGGGGCAAAATACAAGTAACGGACTTTCACCCGTCAGGGCGAAGACCAAGCATTTTCCTATATGGGTTGCATAATGTGCTTTTGTCTTTTTGCAGCTCTTGTTCAAGCCAAGTATCAATCAGGTAATCAATTTTGTGGGATGTTACAGCTTTTTTTTCTCGTAATACTGGTAATAGTCAACCTCGTTATCCTTGATTGTCATTCCCGCGGCTTGATTTTTCTCTATCGTAGTTTTCGTACTTGAAACGTCGCCACGACTGAGAAACTTCCCCGAAGGTAGAAGAAGTGTTACATCCTCAAGACCTCTGCCGACCAAGACCAAGAGATACCTCGTCGCGGGGCAGCGTTTCATGTACGGCCATTACGTTGGAAAAATCAAGCCGCGGGGGAATGGCTATCAAGGATAGCGAGGCTGACTATCATGGCACCTTTCTAGAACACATTGACTATAATTGAATAGGCAGGCTTTTTTCACTTTCAATTATTAAGGTGGAGTGAATTTGCCAACAAGTCACTGATAGAAGGTTCTTTTTTTTTTTAATAATAATTTTGTTATGAAAAGTGTAATTGAGTCTCTCAACTTACAAAAATTAAAATCAAGTCCTAAAACTTATCAAATTAATACAATTAAGTCTTTCCGTTAACTCCGTCCAATTTGATTAATGAAAAATTGTGAGGTGATTTATTTTTTATTTATTTTTTATTTTCTCTATCTCTTGTGACGACGATGTATCTAAAACGACGTCGATTCTAATTTGATATTTTAATCGATTTTTTTTTAGATTATATTAAAAAAAATAAGTTAACCTAAAGAAAGGGAAAAAATCAAGCGACGGTTGCCGCTGCCCTACCATCGCCGAGAAGGGTGGCAATGGTGGGGTAGTGAGGGCTTGTTAATCAAAATTTTTTTTTTTATTTCTAAAATTTAGCTAATTCTTTAATTTAATTTATACAAATTTTGGATTAAAAATTAGATTTGCACCTAACATTCGTTCTAGCTTTATGCTTCATATTTTAGTCCCATCATTGCCACGTAAAAAGAGAAAAAATAATAACAAAAACCATATCGGCATTTTTTGTTAATCAAATTGAACGAAACTAATGAAATGAATCGATTGCACCAATTTGATAAGTTTTAGGATTCTATTATATATATATTTTTTAAAGTTTAAGGACTCAATTGTACTTTCTGACAAATTTTAAAACTTCCAATGGACTTATATCATATTTCTAATGGATTTCTTTTGAAATTTTATTTTCGGAAAAATTATCAAAAAAGTTATAAACCTATTGCAATTATGTTGATTCAATCCTAAACTTTTTTTTTTGGCTAATTGAGTCTTAAACTTTTGCAATTACGTCAACTTAGTCTATCCGACCAAATTTAGCTAATCAGCATTGACATGGACTCTAGCCGACGCTAGGGACAATTTTTTAATATTATTTTTTTGAATTTTTGAATTAATTTTTATTATTTTATGTTTTTCCCTCTCTCTCTCTTCTTCCAACGACCAATAGGGCTGGTCGCTGGATTGAGGTGGTCAGCTAGGTTCCGCTGTCGTTGGGTGAGGGCCACCTAGCCACTGGTGAGGTGAACCCTTGCCATCGTTGGGCGGGCCCTCGCTACATTTGGGCAAGGGCGAACTTGCTGATCCCTCACTTGCCTCGCCTAGCGATGGTGAGGTGAATCCTCATCGGATCTGGGCGAGGGCCAGCTTGCTAATCCCTCATCAGTGGATCTGGCGAGGTGGCTTGCCCTCGCTACATTCGAAGAGGCTTGCCTCATTGCCCGCCTAGGGTGAGGTGCCAATCCCTCATCAGTGGATCCGGCGGCGAGGGGGGCTTGCCCTCGCTAGATTCGAAGAGGGCTTGCCTCATTGGTGGCTGGGCGGCCCTATGGAGAGAGAGAGGGAGAGGGAGAGAGAGGGCGAGGGTGAGGGCGAGGGAGAGGGAGGGAGGGGGAGGGGGAAGGGGAGGGGGAGGGAGTGCGAGGGCCCGGGAGAGGGAGGCCGAGGGCGAGGGCGAGGGCAAGGGCGAGAGAGAGAGAGAGAGAGAGAGAGAGAGAGAGAGAGAGAGAGAGAGGGGGAGAGAGGGAGCGGAGCGGGAGCGGGAGAGGGAGGGAGAGAGAGAGAGAGAGAGAGAGAGAGAGAGAGAGAGAGAGAGGGAAAGGGAGAGGGAGTGCGAGGGCGAGGGGGAGGGCGAGGGCGAGGCCGAGGGAGAGGGCGAGGGCGAGGGCGTGAGCGAGAGGGAGAGGGAGAGGGAGAGGGAGAGGGCGAGGGCGAGGGCGAGGGCGAGGGTGAGAGCGGGAGGGAGAGAGAGAGAGAGGGAGAGGGAGAGGGAGAGGGAGAGGGCGAGGGCGAGGGTGAGGGCGGGAGCGGGAGGGAGAGGGAGAGGGAGAGGGAGAGGGCGAGGGCGAGGGCGAGGGCGGGAGCGGGAGCGGGAGCAGGAGGGAGAGGGAGAGGGAGAGGGCGAGGGCGAGGGCGAGCGGGAGCGGGAGCGGGAGAGAGAGAGAGAGAGAGAGAGCGAGCGGGAGGGAGAGTGAGAGCGAGAGGGAGAGAGAGGGAGAGGGAGAGGGAGAGGGAGCGGGAGCGGGAGCGGGAGCGAGAGAGAGAGAGAGAGAGAGAGAGAGAGAGAGAGAGAGAGAGAGAGAGAGAGAGGATTAAAAATTGAGCTTGCCCTTAGTTTGGCGACTGACCTTCCTCTCTATCCGATCACTAGAAGAAGGGGAGATAGAGAGAGAGAGAAGATTAAAAAATTGGAAAAATAAAATAATATGAAAAAATTGTCCACCAACATCGGCCAAAGATCCACGCCAAGACTACCGGAAATTTCGATCAAATGGATTGAATTGACACAATTGAAAAAAGTTTAGGATTCAATTGACAAAAAATAAATAAATTTATAACTAAATCGGTATAATTGCAATAGATTTAGGATTTTTTTGGTGATTTCCCCTTTTATTTTCATTAAAAGCACCGTACGACTTACGTTTTGCCGATGATCCAATTTCCTTAAGCAATTTTTTTTTGGTTGGGGAATGATATTGACTAGCACATGTAATACGGTGATGACTAATGGCAAGCAAAGGTGGTTGCTCTGAACCATGATAATGTTCATTAATACCAACGGTTCATTCGGTGGTTGTTGGAGATGATGCACAGGTAATATTTTCGG
This sequence comes from Eucalyptus cloeziana, assembly GCA_014182715.1. NCBI lineage: Eukaryota > Viridiplantae > Streptophyta > Magnoliopsida > Myrtales > Myrtaceae > Eucalyptus > Eucalyptus cloeziana. The sequence goes on from CM024643.1 coordinate 32,747,524, forward strand.
AGCTAGAAATTCCCCGTAACCATGGAAACATCGTCGTCATCAATTATTTCTGGCCATGTCATATGCTGAAAAATAAAATTGAATTTCATGGTGTATTGTAATAATGATATGTGTCAAAGAAAATAGCGTGTGGCATGATGTCCTTTCGAATTTACCTATGGTCCATCAATCAAAAGCTGTCTATTGACACTTATGATAGTACTTCAAACTTGGATTATATGCGGACGAAGACGAAGACCCAGCAGCAAGTCTTGGTCTTCTTGTGTCGTAACTCAGTCGACAATTGTAAGCCGAAGAAAATTCAACATCTTCAGACTTGGATAGACTTGGATTATATGCGGAAGAAGACCCAGCAGCAAGTCTTGGTCTTCTCGTGTCGTAACTCAGTCGACAATTGTAAGACGAAGAAAATTCAACATGAGACTAATGTGTGGGCGACCAAGCACCACATGGGATCGTGTGATATTTTTCCTCTTAGAATTTTCAATAAAAGAAGAAACTAATTTTCGACAATTATCATTTGTTAAACACAAAAAATATATGATTCGAGAGATAAATAAGAGACATCGAAAAATTTGAATTTGGGATCTCTTATTCTAATATTATCTAAATTTTTGTGGAATTACGGTAAATTACTCTAAAAATTTAAATCATTACATGAATGCGAATCTAATATTTAAATATTCTTACACAATCTTATGACAATACAAAATACACAAAAGGAATATCAGGATACAAAATAACTTTTTCCAACTAAATGTACTATAGCTAATAAGATGAAGTAAAATCGTTGTATGGAGAGCTCACGCTATAAATATATGGCTTTCATGCATATCTTCCTCACTCTTCTCTCTTCCAAAATCTCCACAGCTCGATGACAATGGCAAGATCGATTCCAGCTTTCTCGTTTGCGTTGCTTGCTTCTTTAGCTTCAGCACTAGTTCTTTTGGTTCAAGCCCAACAGATTCCAGGTACCTCTCTCTCTTACTCTCCCGCAAACTTCTTCTTCCCTTTCTCTCCAACACAGCATGATAATTTTTTGTCCTGCAATTTAAATTTCATACAATGTTGTTGTCCCCATCCATGGCATCAGGAAAATTATTTAAAAAGTTCTAAACCTTTTACACTTTTGTCAATTCAGTCCTAAAACTTTCAATTTTACTAATTGAGTCATAAACTTTTTCATTTCTTACCAATTGAGTACATTCGATCAATTTTAGCTGGAAATCGTTAACGTAGAAGCTGGTGGCGCCACATAAGACACTACGTTGATGTTGACAATTTTAATAATAATTTAATATTTTTTGAAATTGTTTTTTTTTTTTCTCTCTTTCTTTTTTGCTTCTTCTTCTTCCTTTCGTCGCTGGCCAACCACCAACAGTGCCGGGCCAGCCAAGCCTCATCTCCGGCCGACTAGCCTCGCCACCATAGATGAGGCTTGGTCGGCAACCCTTGGTGAGGGTTTGCTCGGCCTCACCTAGGTGACGGCCTCATGGTGGGGTTTGCCTCGCCGAATCTAGGCCAGGAGCCCTGGCTCGCCGCCCCCCAAGTGAGGCCCAACGAGGGTCGCCTGGGCCAAATCGGGAGAGGTCGACCTCCGCCTCAGCCAAGGCACCTCGCTTGGCGAGGCCGCCCGGTTGACACTTGGCGAGCGAGGGTTGTCCTCGCCAGATCTGGCTGGGCAAGGCCAACCTTGCTAGGTCTTGCCTAGGCAAGGGCGAGCCTTGCTGGGGCTTGCCCTCGTCCGGCCACACCTTGCCTGTAGCACATGAGGCTAGTTGGCCCGACATGGCTAGTAGTCGGGTTTTGGTGGCCGGTTACCGGCAAAAGGAAGAAGAAGCAAAAAGAAACTAAATAAAAAAAAAAGAGAAAATGAGAAAAAAATTTAAAAAATATTAAAATATTATTAAAAATTATTCACGTCAATGCTAGCAGTTTTATGTGGCACCGTTGGCGTCCACGTCAGTGTTATCCAGTCAAAATTAGCTGGATTGATTTCATTGGCAAAAAGTGAAAATGTTTATGACTCAATTAGCAAAATTGAAAGATTTATTATTGAATTGGTAAAAGTGCAATAAATTTACGACTTTTTGGACAATTCCCCATGGCGTCAAGAATTGTCGGCCATTTTACTGTCTATGGCCATCCATCAGTTATGACCTTTTAACGAAACAAAATGGTCAATCATTTATGTTCATCCTTGGTTCATCTGGCGTCAAGTGAATGATTGAGATTTAATTTTTCCAATAATCCGACAAAAACATCATTGGTCCATTTCATCAGTTTTTCTTTCTTTTTATCAAACTTACAAGGTTTTATCAGCATCGATTGTGGAGCACCTAATGAATACCCTGACAATTATGTCAAAGCAACATATTCGACGGATGAAGGGTTCATAGACTCCGGAAAGAGCATGCAGGTATCCACGGAGGATATATATGACTATAAGTTCCAGTATGCGAGGAATTTAAGGAGTTTTCCTGACGGAAAAAGGAACTGTTACACTTTAAGACCGGACCGAGGCAAGAACATCACCTATCTGATTAGAGCAACATTTTGGTATGGGAATTATGATGGGCAGAATCAAATGCCTTCATTCGACCTATACATCGACGTTAATTATTGGGTCACAGTGAACTCTTCGACTTATTATCATGAAGAAATCTTGTACTTGTCCAAGGAAGATGATATACAAGTGTGCCTTGTGAATACTGGCAATGGAGTGCCCTTCATTTCGGCATTGGAACTAAGAGCTTTGGGCGATGACTTCTATGGATTGGGATCTGGATTTTGCGACTCCAATCGCGGTATGACGTCGGACGAAGCTTGAACTCTTCCATCAGGTGATCAATTAATTTTTGAGATACAAATGTATAATAATCACAGCAAAGAGAGTATTCCATTTCTTTTTTTTTTTTAATCGAATTTTGCAATATTGCACACGGATCAAGTTCACGCCAAAGTCAAAAGGGTGAAAGACCAAAAAGGCCATCAGGTTAGTAGATATATAACATGTGCACAAGAAGACAAAATTGAGCAAACAAAAGAAAAGGCCATGAAATATCGACAAATTACAAAGCAAAACAAAATTCAAGATAATCAATAAAGATAATTGAAAATAATGATATTAGATGTCAAAGATTATAAAAAAAAAAAATCATTAAATGTTTACAAAATTCAAGAAGAGAAATAGAAAAGTCATTTGTTCCAAGCATAAAATAGATTAAAATCATTTGAAATCTTCCAATTATAATCCAAATCAAACTTAGAGTTGAATATTGTTTTTAAATCAAACTTGCTGTCATATGATGTGGTTGAGGAACAATTATTCAGGCAGCATTGATAGTTTAATTCAAAATTTACAACAATAATAAAATTGAAAATTTTGCAATATGAGGAAATTAACTTATTATTGGTAGATTGTCATGTCAACAAATGTAATTATATTCCCTACCTTCGTACTACCAGGCATGCATGATTTTAATTTTTTCTTAGTCACATACTAATCTAATAAAGTGTTATTTTCATAATGGTACATATTTAATTTAGTGTAATGGTTGTACATGTATTATCTACTAAAGTCAAAATAATTTTTTCCTTTGTAGTATTTGCATAGCATGGGGTTTAGCAGCTACTAATTTTTGTATTTGTTTTAGCGTCTTTCAATCAGCAAACATATTTCGACCAAAAATAAAAACAAATAATAAAAATGTATCATATATGTAAACGTATGACACAATGTGTGTACACGCACACATACACATTTAAGAAATCACTCGCCACATTTAAGAAATCACAATCCTTATTTTCTTTTCCATGATTTTGGATATATACTATAAATAAACAAATTATGTTATCTCTCCGTATTTTGAATTTAAAATTTAAATCCTTTCTATTTTATGAACAACCTTATAAAAAGTCAAATGCTGGAATACTTCTTTCGTTCCATTTTTATGCGTTTAATTGCTTTAAATACATGTAATGCGTGTGCACTTTTCCTACTAAATATAAGATAACATTGCCTTTACGGTTGACATATAAGATTCTAATTTGTAAGGGGTTGATCATGAAGGGATACCTTTTTAAGAATACCACCATATCTTATTTCTAAAACATTTGTTTCAATTATTTTGAAAGTAGATGGACTGGCTAGGTGTAAGTATGGTATTTCCTTAACATGGGTCTTTATTTATTTGACAATGTTTGTATGGATTGAAGTCAATGGTGGAGGATTTTTTTGTAACTTTTGGTGTAAAGGTTTGCGGAGAATCTTTATATTAGGGAAGAAATCTAGAATATAATTAAGACTACGTAAGAATCTTTGTAATTGAGTTTTAATATCATTCGAGAATTTATTAGTAAAAGAGATTGATCTTTCTATAGGGAATTAGGGTACCTAAATGGATATAATGACCTATAAATCTAATTTTGGTCCGAAAGAATGCTATTTTAGTAGGAGATACTACTAACCATTTGGAGCAGATCTCAATTGTATCAAAGAAGGTCTTATATATAATGCACTTTTCACTCATTTTTCTACTTATTTATTACTCTTATCTCTCTCCCTTCCACTCTCTTCGTTATTTCTTTATTCTAATTATGCCTCTTTTGCATGAAAGAAGTTTTCTACCTAATGTTGACACAATTTTTTATTAGTATACAAGTACGTTTATTAGATAAAGTTACATAAGTTACGTGTACTTGAGACATAGTTTGAACAAACGAATTACAATAGGTCAAAATATCGTGTTGACTAATTCATATAATAAGTTGCTCGAAATGATTATTGTTATGTCAACATTAAAATCTCAAATAATTAATATGTTAATGCGATATTTCCTTTTTGCTTAAATGTGTATATATGGTTTTATTATAAATATGTATAACAATCCCCGGAAAGTGCAAATGATTTCATATATATAATAGAACTTGATGTCTGCTCATGATGAGGGAACTTCACACATGAGCTCACGCGCATACCTACAAACATATATAAAGAGTGCTCCCAGGACACTTGGTAATGGTTGTTAATTATAGTTTAAAAATATGAACATCTCAATTTAAAGTATTTTACTTTCTTGAAATATGTTAATTTTTCAATTTTCAAAACATATCAGTAAGTGTTTTTAGAAATTTTATTGGTTTTAACTAATGCCTCTAGGACACCTGTTAACAACATATATTGATATGAGGTTAGTTGGTAATACTCATTTGACATGAAATACATGATTAATATTTATTGTTATTCCAAAGTTCTTACAGTCCATCTAGATCTTGGAAATATTCCAGTAGCGAATTAGATTAGTCCTAACCCAATCCAAAGCCTTTTTGGTCTTAAAACATTCATTCTAGGAATTGCTTAAAAAACAATGAAAATTTTAGTTCAATTAAGTAAATGGAACTATATGAAACTGATGTATTGTATCTACAGACAACGTGTTACAAGTCCGTGGCAATTTAACTTTTCTCAACAAATATTATTGACTGCGAATCATATTGTAAATTTTAAGTTTTGTATTGAATCACAAGTGAGATGTTTTGATTTTGGAACCCCAACCAACGCATCGGTTTTTCACTAGTAATGTGTTGAATATTTAGTAGCTTCAATGTTTCAGTAGCATATCCATATGAATTGGCATTTGCTAGTCACTCAGTCAATTGCTTGATTGTTTGCTCTTAAATGTTTGTGGAAATGCCTCTCACAGGCACCCTGATGATGTTTACGATCGGCTCTGGACACCTTTAAACTATGATGCCTTTCTCACACTAGACACCACATCTGCCATTGATTTATTCGGCAACAATGATGCGTATAAGTTTAAGATTCCTGGGAAGTTCTTCAGACCGCTCAAACAGCAAAGAATGCCAGCTTTTCCATGGATTTATGGTGGGAAACTTCAAGCTCCGCAACGAAATGGGTCGTGTACTTTCATTTTGTGGAGATTCAGAGATTGACTAATGGCTTGCAGAGGGAGTTGACGATTTCCACGAATGATAATCAATTCGTGAAGACGGTGACCCTCGAGTACTTAAAACCAGTGGTTGTAGTTTCCACTCCAATGAGTGGGTCAAACATCACCTTCTCAATTGAATCGACGGATAAGTCTAGATATCCACCATTTCTCAATGCTGTGGAGGTCTATGTCGTCAGTGATCTTCCAAATGTACCCACAGCACAAGATGATGGTAAGCTTTTAGTGTTCTACATGTTTTTATTTTCTACATACACTTTGTACAGTTGTGCTACAATTGACATCCGTAGTAATTAGATAGATGTTCAATTGTCAATAAGTAAGATTTAAGGAATCCTAAATATACTGGTCTCCACTGTGGGTCTTTATGCCATTCGTGAACTCCGATTTTGTTGGGATCAACGGGTGTGGCTAACTGTTACTCTGCTATCTGCTTAGTTCATTGCTATGGCTACTTTTTGTTTGGTAATTGCTGAAATGTCTCTTCAAGCTGAAGCACTGAAATGTTACGAGTCATTTGAAATCTGAAAGTCTGTATAACTCACATGTGAATGCAACCACATTTTGCATCTCTTTCCTTCACTATAAATGATAGATCGTTTTTGTGATTTAAATCACAGTGAAAGCTATCAACGCCATCAAAGATACATATCAAATTAAGAGAGAAAGTTGGCAAGGTGATCCATGTGTACCAAGGAACGACAGATGGGATGGTTTAAATTGTAGCTACGGAAACCCTCCAAGAATTATATCATTGTGAGTCCCCTAACCCTGTTTTTTATGTAATACTGGTTTTCTAGGTGAAGCCTTCCTCATTTGTCATGAAAACTGGAAGTTCTATTTATCAAGGAGAAAGAACAATTAGGGTGAATGAAACATTTCGACGTGAATTCTCATAAGGACTGAGAATATTGTTAGGCCTTCGTAAAGTTCTTAGAGTCTGTTTGATTGCAGTTATATTACCCCAAATTCCCACACAAGGTGGGACAGAGCACATGAAGTAACTCAAAATTTGACACCTACCCAATAAAGTCACAATCTTGAGTAGCCATTTTGGGTTTCGTCCAGATGTATTTGGCCAGGATGTTACAAGACGTTATTACCATTTTGGAATATTACAAACTGGTGATAGAGTACTCATCTTGTGTGCCAATTTTGGTACAAAATAGGATCTACTGCGACTTGATTTGACGATGGCGGAGATTGATTGCTAAGGCATTTGTGGGGGCTTCTAAGAATGAGAAGGGGCCAGGAATGGATCAATTCACACACTGTGCTAGGCTATGGGGGCATGATGGAACTTCGGTGTTTTAGAAGGGCGAGTTTTTGGCACCCTGAGCCTCCCATGCTATTGGAGAGAGCTCAAACTGACTCCTAAGTTGACACCACCCCAGATAGTTACCATCTTAAGTATTTCTTTGGGGGATTGTTCCATATAGACTGGGTGGGTCATGCAAGTTATATACTCTCTGATTGACAAAAGATGCTTTCTTCTTCTCCAATGTATAGTTATCTTGCTCGTGCAACTTTTTGTTACTAATAGCCTAGTTTTGACGCAAGTTTTCCGAATTGCATTGTGTATGAGCAAGTATTAGGTCTTCCAAAGATAATTTTTATGTATCTAGGTCCGATAATAATCATAAATTATGGAACAAGGAATTAGTGAGATTCATGCAGGGAATGAAATTGACGATTATGAATGGTCTCTTGTACCTAAAACATTTACATTAGGAGGACTTAAAATACTTTCATTTTCAAGAATCGATTGCACAAACTTTCCTTTATTGTACCAAAATAGGCTGTCTTTATGAAGATGGCAATGACAAGTTCTCTCTTTTGATCTATGATGGTCAGGATATTGAGCTCTAGCAATTTGACGGGCGAAATAGTCCCATCACTTTCACATCTATCAACAATGGAATATTTGTAAGTATTACCATGGTTGATTTAGTTGTGTCTGCACATCTCCCTTGATTAAGTAACCCCAGGTAGTCAACTCATGATTGAATGACTAAGGTTGTGTTTTGGGAGACATAGCCTGTTGAAATATTGCCCTAATGTGTGGAAACTTTTGGCTATGGAGTTGGTTAACTTGATATTAGGTGTTCTAAATTTGGTCTTTTCAGAGATTTGTCCAACAATCAGCTTACAGGAGCAATACCAGAAACTTTGGTCGAATTACAAGATCTTAGATATCTGTAAGTTAATGTGGCAAAGTGAAGCAGCAAAAGATTTGAAGTGGACAAACCTCTAATAATATGGCTATATTTGCAGAAATCTAAGTGGAAACAACCTGAGTGGGTCAATTCCTGAAGCTCTTAAGAAAAGGGTTATGGACAATACTTTAAAGATGAGGTTCTCTCTCTCGTCTCCATCAACAATTTTTTTTTTTAAATTTGTTTTTTTTAATGTGATTTAAAACAAATAAGAAGGCCAACTTGTCATAACCACAGGGCAATGTTCATAGGAATTTAAGTTCAGCTCCTTCATTATTTGATGTAGTTTAATAGGAAATGTGAATCTTTGCCAAGCTGATCATTGCCCTCGGAAGAAGAAACAAAAAAACATCCTTGTTCCAGTTGTTACATCAGTTTCAAGCTTCTTTGTAGTTCTCTTTGGTGCTTTGGCTATCGTTTGGTTAATTAAACGGAAAAGAATACCTGGTAAGTTTTCTTACTTGTCCTGTTCACTTGATCTACATTGCATTTGACAACAATCTTTGCTTTTCTTTTGCAACGGTTCTATTTGCAACGTCTTTTCTAGGATAATTTAATTGAGGATATACAACTTTGCTTGCTATATCTTCTCACCCACCCTAAGAGTATTATTTTACAATCTCATTGACATCGCAATCAGGAATAAAGGTAGCTTTAGTCAAAATTTCCAAATGCTAGTAATCTGAGTTACATAGTGATCACAAGAAAATGGAATGGAGAGAGACAATAATTACCACAGCATGGTCAAATTTGCATAAAAAAGAGAACATGCATTATTCAACTTAACTTATTGACAATAAATTTCTGATTTTTTTAATTCAAAACTAGCCATGCAATGCATGGGAGGGACTTGTAACAACTTAAGAGTATAACTTTGTCCTCAACATTTCAACGCTCCCTAAAAGAAAGTTTGGTTGTACCGTCTCAAACTTATCTATATGTATTGAGCAAAGAATCTATTTGTTAGCATATTGATGGCAGCTCACATATTTCTTAGAGTGACCCTCACTGCCACTGGGTGAGGGCTTGCAAGTGCTTGCCAGCTGCGGAAAAGGGTTGCAAAGCCCTCACCAGCAGTAGGCAAGGGTCGCGGCCCTCACACATAGCCGGGTGAGGGTTCCTAGTGTCCAGTGAGGGTTGCTGAGTATCATTTTACAATCTCATCTACCTCGGGAATAAAGGAAAGTTGGCATTAACCCAAATTTCCCAATGCTAGTAATATGAGTTACATAGTGGTCAAAAGAAAATAGAGAGCAAAGAGAAACAAGGATCACCACAGTATGGTTGCATCTGCATCACAAAGAAATTGTGCACAATTCGGCTTAACTTAATAAAATTTATGATTTGTCTTTTCAAAAGTAACCGTGCTATGCACATAAGGACTTATAACGACTCGAGAGTACAACCTCGTCCTTAATATTCCAAGTCTCCCTTAAAGAAGTTTGATTGTGCGATCTCAAACTTACCTCTATGTATTGAGTAAAGAACAATTATCGATTTGATAGCATATTGAAGGCAAGTGATGGAGAATCCATGCCTGGATCTTTCGGTTATTTTCCTATTTTCCATTAATATAGCTCTTGAAATGGGATTTGAAAAACCCTTTTGGTATAGAATCTAGTGAAAGGACACTGAGATTGAAGAATCGACCTTTCAAGTATGGAGAGCTTTCAAGAATCACTAGGAACTTTGGACGAGTGATTGGTGAAGGTGGATTTGGAAAGGGTTTATCTAGGTACACTAGTTAATGGCACTAAGGTTGCTGTCAAGATTCTCTCTGAATCATCAAAGCAAGGGTACAAGGAATTTCAAGCTGAGGTTAGATAGAATGGTGCAATCACTCTTCCTTTTAAAATCAATTTATGTTGACACTTATGTAGATGTTTGTTCGGGAATGTCCTCTTTGACTATTGTCAATTTGTATTATAATAATGCACACTTGTGATATTGCAGGCGCAACTCTTAATGATTGTTCACCATGGAAACTTGGTTTCTCTGTATTTGGATATTGCGGTGATTTTAAGCATATGGCATTAATATACGAATACATGGCTAATGGAAATTTAAGGCAACATTTATCAGGTGTGTATTTTTGTTCTTTTCTATTGTTTCTTCTCTAAAATAATCTTGTATAACTCTTATTCTTCCTCATAGGTAAAGTTAAGATGAATCCAACAGAGGACCATATGAAGGTTTGACATGGAGTGAGAGATTACAAATAGCTGTGGATGCAGCACAAGGTACATGAATGAGATATCCACAGTTGTAGGTTCTTTCTTGACATTGCTTTGGCATTGTTGACATGATTTTTGTGAGGTGTTCAGGTTTGGATTATTTGCATAATGGTTGCAAGCCTCCCATCATCCATAGAGACTTGAAGACTACGAACATTTTGTTGGATGAAAACTTCCAAGCAAAAATAGCTGATTTTGGCTTATCAAGAGCTTTTGCAATTGAAAATGACTCTTATGTGTCAACTTGTCCTGCGGGCACTCCCGGCTACCTCGACCCTGAGTAATGACTAAAACTCAATATTATCAATACGATTCGGTTTGGGATCTCTATATGCATAGAAATATTGACATTGTCTAAGACTTCATTGTTGATTTAAAGATTCATTATTTGTTTTTTTCCCCTCTCAGGTTTCAATCTTGTGGAAATTTAAACAAGAAGAGTGATGTTTATAGTTTTGGAATCATACTCTTTGAGTTGATCACGGGCCAACCAGCAATAATGAGAAGCCAAGATGGCAATGCCAGCATGCACATACTTCAATGGTTGATTCCTATTGTTGAAAGTGGAGATATACAAAGGATTATGGATCCAAGGTTACAAGGAAAATTCGACATCAACTCGGCTTGGAAAGTAGTGGAGATTGCTATGTCCTGTACGCGATCAACGGCTATTCAAAGGCCAGACATAAATGATATATTGGCAGATTTGAAGGAGTCTTTGCTGAGCAAATCAAGTGGTTCCCTTGAAATGAGCTACTCGAATCTTCAATTCCACATTGCCCCTATGGCAAGGTAGCTGAACTTTTGCCCCACCAGGAAAGGCTATCTTCTTTTTATTTAAAAGATTAACTTTTGTCCGCAAAATTGTACTATTTATTTTCATTGTGTCATCTATTTCTTTTTCTTATTGTGATTGAATCTTCGAAACTCGCTTTATAACAATAAAATCCTTTCGTCCTTTGTCGCTTCTGTCTCCATTCATAGTGTCAGTTTATGGCATTCCCAATACTGTGAAATTAGGAATTTCATGTTGTGTTTGAGGGGAGGTGATTCAGAGGTTGGGGTTATCCATGAATGGGGTAATCGGCGTTAGCAGGCCCTCCCAGCACGTTCTTGGGGCTCAGCTGAGATTTCAGTTGAAATCTAACACAATTGGTTAAGTAGCAACAAGTTTTCAATGTTGAGGGGGTAGGATGAGAGAATTTATAACGAGTGACTAGTTATCCTTTTTCCTTTCTAGTGGTCCTAATGCAGTACTTCTCACAAGCAACCTAGGATATACACGCAAGCATTGTTAACAAATTCAAGACACAAAGTTTGAGCTTGACTTATGATAGTGCATACATTTGCAACTTTTTTATATACGGATAAAAGGCAATCCCAATCTTTCTAATTCTAAGAATGTAGAATAGGCTTTATATCTCGGATTTCCAATGCAACAATCAACATGATTGACTAGACCGGAGCTACATGGCTGGAGAAGACGTGCATCACCGGTATAACATTGCTTGAAACGGGAAAAAAGGATCCACCGATGTGCGTCAGATTGGTCCCATCTGCGGCGATCAATGGCAGGATTCAGAAAAAATTAAGGTTAATCCTACAGAGCAAACTTGAAAAAAAAGAGGCTGTTAATGATCTTAGACCAATAATTTCATGCATACCGTTACATAAGTATGTGAAGTCCATTCTGGATTCCTGGATTTTTTATCACACACCAGTTATTCTCTAACTTCCTTTACCGATCTAGTTAAGAGATGAGGAGAGTCAAATCACTTTTAATGGGATAGCTAAATCTTAAACCGAACCCAAATCAAAACTGACACTACACTGATAATTTGACAACCATCATCTCTCCAGTCAAGACATTGTCCAGAGCAACTAGAGTAACTAAATACTGAAATGGAGAAATGGTTCCATATAAACATTGAAAAGGAAGAAGATGGTCGCTAGATGAAAGGAACACATCAGAAGGAAAATATCTTGGTTCGTCAATTAAAAGCAAATCTTGGCAATGATAATTTTGTTTTCTCATAGTAGATGATGAACCAAAGATACGGTAAACTCCATTTTCTCTTTTTTTGGAAATGAAAACCATTTCCCACAACAAGAATCTCTTTTTGAATGGAAAAATCAATCAACCAAGATTCTTTTTCCTGGTCGAATGAAATGAGTCTTGGCATCTTTCCAATTTACAAATGTGAAAGTAGAACTCACTTTTATACCTTACCCGAGTGAATTCAGAGGCTGTAAAGATAAATGTGTGATTCTCAAGAACTTACCCAAATGTTACATAAAATTGAATATGTATAAAAAATCCAAAAATTACATTGAACATTGAATTAAATTTTAATTACTATTTAATGATAAATTATTTTTAACTTTGATCATGGGATCTTAATCTATAAAGTCATGATAATCTCAACGCATTATTTTCTTATTATGGTTTTTAATTTTCCAAAAGAAAAATTACTCATAGCAAGTTTCTTTGTTAAGATAAGATATTCAAGCATAAAGATGCTTACTCTCTAGAAATTCTCGATGCTTTTTTATTTCGTTATTACTTGATAATCTCTAGTTAACACCTTCTAGGGCTTCCATTTACGTCACAGAAAATGAATGGTTTTGAAAAATAATTTCTTAAAAATAATCGTTTATATCGCTTTATAATTAGTTAATGAAATATATTTTTTTTATTATTGATAAGAATTCATGCTTAAATATTTTTGTGAGATATTTTTCGATCGTTTATTTTTATAAGCAACCATTTAATAAATTATTTTCTTCTTCGTGAGATAGACGCACTAATTAGACTAACTAGAGATGCCCAATGGGCTTCTCTTAAACGGGCCTCGCATTTTCACCGGCCCGAGCCCGCCCATTTAACTGCATGCGAACTACCGAAAATGCCCTCTATCCTTCTCGTTCCTCCCTCCTCGATTCATCGTCCCTCCCCAAAACGAACATTTCGCAGCCTCCCCCACCACCGCATTCCCCACAATGCCGGTGACCGCCGCCGCCGCCGCCGCCGCCCGCCGCCGCCGCCGCCATCCCCGCTCACTCCTTCAAACTCATCCCGACCACTCTCTTCCCTCGCCCCCTCCTCCGCCGCCTCCGCTCCGCCACCACCGCCGCCGCCGCCTCCGTCCCCTCCTTCGAAGACCCCCTCTTCCTCCTCCTCCTCCGCAACAGGAAGCTCCCTCCGCCTCCTACTTCCCCAGGAAGAACCAGACCCTCGAGTTGGAGTGCGAGAGCCTGGCCTACAAGGGCAAGGGCGTCTGCAAGGTCTCCGGCACCGGCTTCGTCGTCCTCTGCGACCGCGCCCTCCCCGGCGAGCGCTTCGTCGGCCGTGTCACCCGCAGGAAGGGCAACTACGCCGAGGTTTGGTTTTTCATCCCTTTCTACCTCGCTGGATTTGACCGGGAAAGTTTCGTGAAGTTTTACCTCCGCAAGGCGTGTCCGGAAATGCGCAGGTGACCAAGTTGAGGACGATATCTCCGCACCGGGACATCGTGGAAGCCCCCTGCGAGTATGCATCGTACTGCGGTGGGTGTAAGACGCAGAACTTGCTGTACGAGGCTCAGGTCAGGGCCAAGGAGCAGCAGGTCCGCGAGCTGATCATTCACGTCGGGAAATTTCCCGATAATGATCCGGAGTTTCCCGCGATGATGAAGCCCATCGTTCCCTGCGATATCCAGTTCCACTATCGGAACAAGGTCGGCGGCGGATGTTGCACCTTCTTGTCCCTTGTCATTATGCTGCGCTGGTTTTTTTTTGTCTTGTTGGCATCTGAATTCTAATCAGTGTTTAACTAATCAGAAATTGTGTAAGCCCTTCCCACTAAGCAGGGTCAGCTAAATGATCAGATATTGTTTCTTGAGCTGTAACTTTCATGAAATCGGGATTCCTTGCTTGTGACTTGTCCTAATTTTCCCATCTATTGGGAGCTGTGTTCTGCTGATGCAACCTTTAATTCGACTTCAAGGATCACCATGCCATGCTCTGTTGGTGCGTGTGTAATTTTCGAACCACAACAATGTCGTTGGGCGATACAGTTATTCTTTTCTAATTACGAAGTTTATGGGCTCCAAGTTTTGGCATGAGGTTACTGCGCCATGTGCGCAATATCATTATCTTGATCACATAAGACTGTGACAAACCTTGTTCCATCTCTGAGTGATTCTTTGTTCTTGGCACGATCTTCTGACGGTGCTATTGCTTTCACAGATGGAATTTTCATTTGGCTCTCAAAGATGGTTGCCACATGAGTTGTTTGAAGAGGATCGCGATGATACTGAGAACCATGCTTTGGGACTGCATGCCCCAGGCTTCTTTGATAAGGTCCTGAATGTCAACAAGTGCTTACTACAAAGTGACCCTGCTAACAAGGTATGCTACGAAGATGGTTGAACCTTGAAATGGATTCTTTTTAAATGGTTAATAATACTGTTGAATCAAACATAAAGTAAAAAGAACCCACAGCCTACCATAGAAGGGGCAAATTAAATCCACTTATGACTCTAGCCAGAAGGGAGTCGTCAACTCTACATGTAATGAGACATTTGCATGCATGTAGTATAACTACTCTTATCCAACAAAAAACATTCAACACCTTGCAATTTATCTTCCTTCTATGCTCGTCTGGGGGCATGTTTTCTTTTTCAAGTAGCTGCTGGATATAAGTTTACAGTTGCTGCATATCTTTTGTGATTGATCTCCTTGTAAAATAATTGCTCTTCATGTGGTTATTTGCTTTGAACTGGTGATATTTGTTTTGCTGATTAAACAGACAAAATTAAGAACTCTTTATTTAATGCTCAAAGACTTCTTTCCTTTTTGCATTTCTGCTCGTAGGTTCTTGCAGCTATACAAGACTGCTGGAGAGATCCCCAACTAGGTTTGTCTCCTTATGATGTCCACTCTCATGCTGGATTTCTTAAGCATCTAATGCTTAGAACTGGGAGGTAGGGGCTGTAGTGTAAAAGCTTTTTTACTTGTAATAGTTTGTGACCAGGATCTAAGCATGGCATAGTTAGCTTTTAAAGATAAATGTTTTACAGTTGATTGACAATGAATAATGAGATTGCCAGTAAAGAAATCAGTAGATCACACACTGTCCAGGCTTCACCTGCAACCTCAGTTAGATTCAGGCATGGTATGCTTTTTTGATAGTGAGAGATCAAGTGCTCTCTTTTGCATCCAAGGAACAGATCTTAGAGATGTTTTTCCTTTGGGAAGATAGAGGAGTGATACGATCAGTTTGCTTGCAACCCTAATTTTACATTCCTTTTCCCAATTTTTCTTCTTATATTAATCGACACAATCAATTAATGCAATGAATTCTCATTAAGTTTCTCTTTTCTGTCTATAAGTGGGTATGAACAATAGTTTTTCTTCCATTATCTAATTATTTAGATAGCTGCATGCCATGGAAATCCACTTAAGTGCAAAAGTTGGTTCTTTCCACAGAAATGCAACTGGAATTCAGTGAATTTGTCTTAATTATATGTATCATAAAATTTTCAACAGTTTCACTGTGTTAAAATCCTTATATCTGTATGGTAATTTTTTTGGCTTCCCTATCTTTATCAGCGTTCATATATGTTCAGGGACATTGAGACTGGTCAGCCGGAGGTCATGGTTAATTTCGTGACATCATCTTACAAGCCCGAGTTGCTGAAACCCTTAGTAGAGAAAATTACATCTTTCCCTGAAGTGGTTTGTTGGCCAACTCTTCTATGCTAATTTAATGAGCATTTCGTTTTTTTCTTAGGTTGAGTGGGGGAACTTTCCAACATAGGTGAATCATGTTTAGAGTATCCAGTTTGCTAAAAACCATGGCCAACACACTGGATAAATGTCTCCTTTAAAGAATATCAGGTGGTCAGTTTTGATCAGATTAAAAATATATATCCAGTGATAATGGTTCTACATATTTCTGTCATCGGGATTTCTTTTCTTTGAATCATTTGGATTTTCTTTTTCACTTACATAAGAAGTTCAAAGAGATCAAATTATTCACGTTTTTTAAAATACTTAATTAGATGCTAAACTGAATTAGTGGCATAATAGCCTGTTGCAAGCAAGAGCCGACTATCTTCTGCATTCTTTCTTTTCATTATAAATATTAGGCTAGAACAGC
The DNA here is from genome assembly GCA_014182715.1 of Eucalyptus cloeziana. Lineage (NCBI taxonomy): Eukaryota > Viridiplantae > Streptophyta > Magnoliopsida > Myrtales > Myrtaceae > Eucalyptus > Eucalyptus cloeziana. The sequence goes on from CM024643.1 coordinate 32,764,088, forward strand.
ACTCAGTGGTCCTTCCTCTGGCGCCAAGTTTTTGTGATTGCAATTTTTTTTATAATTTATTTAAGATAATTTATATGAGTTAATTTATACTTGTAAATGGCAGGTAAGTGTTGTTAATAATGTGAATACTTCGGTGGGTAATACATCTGTTGGAGAGGAGGAATACACTTTGCATGGGAAATCTACCATCACAGAGACCTTGAGAGGGCTTACTTTTCAAATTTCCGCCAATTCCTTTTTTCAGACAAATGCTTGGCAGGTATCAACACATGATCAGATCAGTGTATTGCTAACTCCTCATAGCTTCCATTATCTTGTAAAAAATCCTAGTGTTCTTTTCTTCTTCTCTTTGAAAATTTCTAAGACCTGGTGCACTTCAGGCTGAGGTTCTGTATAAACTTATTGAGGAGTGTGCGGGTCTTAGGGGAGATGGCTCAGAAATTGTGCTAGACCTATTCTGTGGAACAGGCACCATTGGTCTGACACTTGCCAGAAGGTACAGATATTTGTCCATTGTGATAATTATGTGAAAGAACTCGACCAATCTGAGACCGTCTTTTTCAGCGTTAGACATGTTTATGGGTACGAGGTTGTTGCTCAAGCCATCTCTGATGCTCATCTGAATGCCAAGCTCAATGGTATCAGCAATGCAACATTTATCCAAGGAGATCTCAATAAAATTGATGAAAATTTTGGCAGCAACTTCCCTAAACCAGATATTGTCATTTCAGGTATCTCTTCTTAAATTTTATAATCGAGTCTTTGTTGGTTGGCTTAAAGGTTGTTTCATATCTGCAATTTTTTTTTTTTTTTTTTTTGGTGTTTATGTTCTCTGCAAACAAGTAGTATCTTTCAGGATAATTTTTGTAGGTATATAAACTTCACTAGCTAAGCAGAGCTTCTCTGTAAGTACAAATAATTTTTCCCACTGTTTTACTGGATCAATACTGCAGATCCAAATCGGCCAGGCATGCATCTGAAGTTAATTAAGTTTCTGCTGAAGCTCAAGGCTCAGCGTATTATTTATGTATCTTGTAATCCAGCTACCTGTGCACGCGACCTTGAGTACCTTTGTCATGGGGTGGTATGTATCAAGTCCATCCCATCTGTTCCTCTTTTTCTTAGCTGTCAATTGCTTAATCCTGTGTCTTTGCAGAGAGAGCAAAACATAGAAGGGTGTTACAAACTAAAAAGTGTACAGCCAGTAGACATGTTCCCACACACTCCCCACATCGAGTGTGTGTGCCTACTGGAGCTCTGTTGATGGTGTTTTCTCAACTGCAAAACTACAAAGATCTCTCACAGCAAGTATGTTCTCCAGGAGACGACGCTGGTTTTTTTGTACCATCTTTTCAGAAGTATATTTCCTTCTTCAGGGAAAAAAAGATACTTGCACATTTTCAATTCTTCTGTCACTTAAAAAACTGCTTGAGAACTAAGTTAGAGGACATTGGTGGGTGCGCTTTGCAGATGTGGATGTAGGATGCTGGCCCAGAGAATTCTTCGCTTCTCTAATCGGTACCACTGATGTAATTGGTTTGGGAGGAGAGATGTTCAATAAGAACCTGATGGTCATCATATGACACCACAATTGGGGAGCCTCCGTTTTCCTTCTAAAGGCTGTAGAAAAGCATCCTTTTTCTGCCATCTTAAATTCGGCGCTGCCTATTATAGAGAGAGCGATGCAGAGAATCCTGCGAAGTACGTGTCAAGACTGGAATGCTATGATTTACAGATCAGTGAGCCACCTCCATTGCATATGGATTCCATTTTTATCACGGGTGTGCTGGATTTTCTTCTACAGTATGCTTCTCCTGACCAGGATAAGGAGATATACGGACGTAACAAGTTTTCAGAGATCTACATGGAAACAACTGCGACCACCTAGTTTAGGATTGCTTGAGTTAAAGAAGATTGTTACCAATTCAGCAATTTATTAATACCTTCGCTATAGTATTCCCCTGGAATTAAGCATTTATTTTGAACCTTCTGGGGGAACATTTCAAGCCCACTTTTGATCTGTCGATTATCAAGAATCTTTTAATGAGAATGCTCTCTTCAATATCCTTATTCAATTTCTTATTGTGCTAAAGGTAATTTACTATCTGTTTACTAATTGATTAAAGGATGAAAAATCTGATATCCATGTGGCCTTTAGAATAAGGTGATACACTTATGAAAATCACTTTCTCCATTTCATTTCATCTACTAGAAGGAAATCAGATGAACACGGAAAGTCCTGTCTTGAACATTAATTAATTGCTTTCACGTGCAGAACGAGAATTGATGGCTGCTATTCACATTCCAATTCCATTTATGCTTAGAGAAACATTCTCCACTGGAGTAACTAGAATCTGATTCCATCTTTTCTAAGTAATATACGATGGTATATGATGGGAGAATTTGAGGCAAGGACATTCAATACATGTAAGGATTCTCATTTTCTCATCTCCGGGAAATCTGTTCTGCAATGGCAATGCAAGCTCTGTCAGAACTTTTACAAGTTGGGTGATTAATAATCACTGGGACTATGCTGAACAATGGGTTTGCTCTAATGATGCTCCTTGTATCAGAGAGAGGGACAGATCTTGTTAAGCCTAAAGGGGCAGTAAAAACCATTGAGGTCATTCTTAGCACTGCTGCCTGTTGCTACTTCATCTTTCTCTTTTTGACTTTTTTTTTGTCTTGGATGATCTACCGGAAATAAAGGAATAAGTTCATAAGATCATGCTGCCGAGTCTTGAAGAGAGTGAAGTGATCGATTGTATTGATATCTTCAGGCAGCCCGCCTTTAATCATCCACTTCTCAAGAATCACACAATCCAGGTTCTTTTCCTCCTCATTTTGACCCATTTCCTGCACTAGGATTAGCTGAGTTACTGTACTTCCTTGTCCCTTCTAATATTTGTTTGCAGTGAGCTGCTAACTTTTCGAAACCAGCCATGACAATATGCATATACCCTAACATTGAGGGCCACCATATAGCTTTTGTGAAAGAGCGTAGTACTAACTTATCTGTTGTCAAGGAAACCCAGAATGTTTCACCCAGGACCTATGTTACTTGTCCTTCCTCAGAATTTTTAACCGAGTTTACTGAACAAAAGCTGAAGCGTGCACATTTTTGGCTATAGATGAAACCAAGCTTACATCTGAAAGGAAATGGAACAGAACATTTAGGAGGTGCTCTTAGTCAGGTTTGGTGGAAATATGGAGAATGCCATGAAGGAACAATTCCCATCGGAAGACACGAAAGTACGACAGTCATAGAATCGTACCATTTGCTCCCCAAGTGAAGAGATTCTCAGAGCCAGTATGAATTCAGTGCTCCTCCTGGGCATGAAGTACGTGCAATCCAGACGCGACTGAGGCTCCATCACATTGATTTTTAGTTTGTTTTTAAAGTTACATGTTTCACAGCCGTTAATGCACTTCCTAACGAGTCTGTTATAATGAGATAGTGCGCTGTAGTTTCGGTGACCAATGGCAACTACTTTGAAGCACATGCATCAGTTGGTGTGTGGAATACCGCAGTAGAAGATTCGGAACAAAGTGTCTCCCAAATTTGCCTCTCATCTCGCCATGGGGATTATGCAAATACTATTAAGGCCGGCCGGATGGATGGTAAAATTATGTATTGATAATATCTTAAAAAAGCATTTCTTGGCATAACTAGCACTCTGCACGTGTGTGAAGATGAGTTCTCTCTTTTCTCTCTTTTCTTTCTTTGTTCCCGGTAGATGCAGGTTCTAGTTTTGGCACACGGACAAGGGCTTTCATATATTGGACCGTGAGTTCTTAATCATTTCAAACTTGCAAGATTCAGGACCAAAACTTGACATGTCTATGTTGGTTGGATTCTAGGCCGATGAATATCAAGACACTGGTTGTTACAATCTTGAATGTCCTGGGTTCGTGCAAGTCGATTGGAAGGTCGCTCTAGGATCTCCTATTCAACCTATATCCATCTATAGTGGACAGCAACATGACATATATGTATCGATAATCAAGGTAATGAGCAGTGAGAACCATCTTTCAGGTGACATAAAACAACCTCAAGGCTGAAATGCATAGCCTATCCCAGACTGTCTCCATGTTCTTCTGCTTGTCAGAACTTACATATTCAAAAGAAATGCATGCGTATACTTTCATTCTTCTATCTCTTGACCTAAAGAAAAATTTCAGAATCAAGACAGTGGGGATTGGTGGCTGCGCATTGCGAATGTCGATTTGGGATACTGCCCAGAGAAATATTCACTCTCGAGCCAAATTGGCTGCTGGCTGCTTGTTGATGGCATGCTGGGGGCACGCTGGTGGCACGCTGGCTGTTCGCTGGTTGCTTGTCGGTAGTGAGGCAAAGTTCGGGTTTTTGAAGACATTTCCAAAGTTATGAAGTTGAGTTAGGGCAAAGCTGGAAGAAAAAAATTCTATTTGCATTTCGGAAATGCAACATTCCCACATATTTTCGGACTTGTCTTGAGCTAAAGCCCTTTCGAGACTTTGGGGAAGCAATTGCATAACTCAAAACTATCTAAAATTTTTGCCAAACCGCATTTGTAATTGCCGAAAGAGTTTTTGAGGCCCAAAGGGCTTTGCAAATGCTAAACTAAAGGCACTGAAAGTCCGTTTGCAATTTACATCCATATTTGCTAAAAGAAGAATCATTTTCTTCCTTATGCTGATTGGTAATCCACGTGGACCATCAATGGTGATTTATGGGATTCGGGTTTAAGGTCAACTAAGCGGATACACATTAGGTGTATATGACGAATCACATTGTCTTGTCCCATTTTGAAAAAAAATTCTATAATCTGTTCTTCAATGGCGATGGTAACTTCACGGGAGAATTATCAAAAAAGTTCTAAACTTATTGTAGTTGTGCCAATTCAGTCATAAACTTTTTTTTTGCCAATTTAGTCTTAAACCTTTTATAATTGTACCGATTCGGTCCCTCCGACCAAAATTGGGCATTGTGTTGCCCCCCACCTTTGCCGCCTAGGGTTGACGAGGTTGCCAACCCCCTTTGAAGGTGGTAGTGACATATATATACCTTTTGACTCCTTAAGTATTGAAATTTTTTAAAATTGATTCAATGCATATTGGAATTCCGGACTCACGTGTCGGAGTGTGTCGAAGAGAGTTGGGCATGTGTTAGATTTTTTGATACTCGTTGATTGTGTGTCGAAGTGTCGGATACGACACGAAAGCTCCTAGAAAGTGTTATTGCTACCAGAAAGTGTTGGTGCTATATAAATTCCCACTACTTCTGACACTTTAATTCATGAAGTTGTTGATTCGTATCGATCCCATGTTTCAATGGAATTGTTTCATAATAGTCTTGTTCCTATAATTTACGTAGGTAGATATAATTCCCATTGATTAAGTCTGCTATTGAAGTATGTCCCGTAGTTTCTCTTGAAGCTTCCCATGGTTAAAACTGCTATTGAGGTCTAGACGGCCACTCCAAAATGAGTAAATTTTCCACTCATGAAAGTTGACTTGTTTTTTTCTGTTCATCTTCCCATCTTCGGAAGGGAAAGGATAAGTCTCCCATGCCTATCTCTATTTCATTACCAATTCTCGAACATTTCTTTTCGCTTCAGAGTCAGTTTTGCGATTTACATCTAGATTTGCTCAAAGAAGAAATATTCTTCATCGTGGTAATGGTAAGTCACGCGGACTGTATTGATGACGATTAGGTCATCCAAGGGGATACGCGTTGTGCATAACATAAATAAGAGCATTGCCTCGGCTCATTTTAAAAAGTACTCGACTCTGTTCTTCAATGGCGATAGTGAGTTCACCAATGCATCTCTTCAAATTGTTTGTTTTGATCTTAAGTACCATTGCTACGGTAAGCGATGGGCGTTCTCCATCTGTTACACGGCTGACTCCAGACGAGAAGTGGCTCAATCTGAGCAGGAATGACGCATTACCGGAGGGTTTTCCCGAGGTATGTGAAAATGCATCGCTTTAAGACTCACTGTGTCTTTGATTTTGAGTTTTTTTTTTTCCCGGTTTATGCATTGATACTGAAGTTTCACCTTTTTATGACTTTGCTTTGTACTTGTCAGTATGCTACAGTAAACTTGACCCACGGCAGGTTCATGGGAACTCGTGCAACAATAAATGTGTGGAATCCTGCCGTCGTTTATCCAGAAGTCAGTTTCTCCCAAATTCGGCTCGAAGCAGGCCCCGAAGAGAGTTTGAACACAGTGGAAGCGGGATGGTTGGTAAAAACTTACGTTGATCGACTCCGAAAATTTTAGCATGATTTGCTTTCTAAATGTTTGTAGATATAGAAGTAAGTAGTTTGTGTTTCTATTGTAGGTCGATACAGTTTCTTATCCCAGTAATCAGGCGAAGATTTTCATATCTTATACCGTGAGTTCTTAATTCTTTTCGGTACTTACAATTCACCAAACTTTCATAAGTACGTCAAATTTTGACATGCTTTCCTTGGGTGGACTTTAGGCGAATGGCTATCGTACTCCCTGCTACATTCTCGACTGCGAGGATGGATTTCGACTAATAGAGGGCAGCAGATATGGTCCAAACAATCTTCTACCAGTTTCCATCTATGATGGACCGCAAGTCGAGATAACTATAGCCATATGGAAGGTAATTGAACAATCTTTTTAGTAAATACACATGGGATGTCTTCTGAGTCTTCTGTCTCTTAATAAAAATATTTCAGGATCAAGTTACTGGAGATTGGTGGCTCCGCATTGAGGATGAAATTGTAGGGTACTGGCCTAAAAATCTCTTCACTCATCTAAAGGGCCCTGCAGAAACAATTCATTGGGGTGGAGAGATAGTCAACACAGAGCCGAGGGTCCTCATACGTCAACGCAAATGGGGAGCGGCCATTTCCCTTCCGAAGGCTTTGGAAGGGCGTCCTATTTCCGCCATCTTAAATTCCTCGACGACGGATTCATTGAGAGAGACCCGGTGAACACCAAAAATCACAATAGATTCACCGGGTCTCTCTCAATGAATCCGTCGTCGAGGAATTTAAGATGGCGGAAATAGGACGCCCTTCCAAAGCATTCGGAAGGGAAATGGCCGCTCCCCATTTGCGTTGACGTATGAGGACCCTCGGCTCTGTGTTGACTATCTCTCCACCCCAATGAATGATTTTTGGACCCGGCTGGGACATTTGGTGTCAATTTCTATTATGGGGGCCCTGGATTTTCATCTCATTGTACCATATAGTGATCCTATCATGAAATGCTTTCCCTTTTCTTTTCGTAACCAAATAAAATCGGCTCTATCAAATGCTTAGCGCTAGCAGTAAGGATGCCGATGTACTGAATGTTGTTAAAAGTCTGCTTATGAAGTGGTAATCATATTGAAAAGAGAGAATTTGGCTATAGTCATACTTTCGATTGCATTTCCTCCTTTCGCCTAAACACAAGTGTTGTTCACTATAGAAAAGGTGTGGTTTCTACTTAGATATTACATTTACTATGGTTAATTAACTATTAGATGTAAAATTGATTAAATATTACATTTACGACAGGTAATCCTACAGTACCTTTTTTCAATTTGGAGAAAATTGAATTTATTTCATTGCTGCGGCTGGGGATGAGAAGCGGGTCACCCAACTCCTATATTAACCGGTCCATCTCATTATCTATTTATTCGATTAATTAAATAATAGATCTATTCTTTAATTTCTCTGTATGCAAGGGAATCTTTCTTAAGCAAAACTTAGCGTTAAGGACTAATTATGAGCTTCACTTGTAGACATGTCCTTCTCTCTCTTTTCCTTTGTGTTAGCTAGATGACCTTCCACCACGTCTCTTCTAAAGCATATGAAACGAAGTCTTGACTGACCAGACATTCTATGTGACGTCAGGCTGAGGATGTTGGAATTCGTCCGGGACATGAGTAATTTACTAGAAATTGGTGGTTAAGAAGTAATGGTGAGTGGATGCTATCATATTCTACGAGGTGCTGTCTGTCACCAGACATATAAAATGTGGAATCAACCCAACAACTCGTGATTTTGCAAAAGTCAAAAATCGACATCCTCTCCTACCAGCTATTTTAGCAAAAATTAGTGAATTTTAGAGGGGAGAAGATGCGCAAAGATTAAAAGCAGAAGCTTGTTAATAGATTTGGTCTTAATGAATCGATGACAATAGAACCTTAAGATCTCGAGTTCTTTAAGCTGTAAAACTCAGACACCTGTCTTACCGGGTAATCTCGAGATCAAACTTTATTATATATTTTCACATGGATCAAGAATTCCGTCTGAAACATTAACCTAATGTTGTGCAATTTTGAAAAGTCAAGTCGACGGAGATAACTTGCGTCCAAATCGATGCTTATTCATGTTGTTTGGTTTCTAGTGATTCGTAGAAGAACACGGCAATTTCCATATGCAGGAAGGCTCGAACATCTATTGTGATTTTTGGTCAAAGACAAAGGGTTCGATGCATTTCTGAGCATCCTTGAACCTTCAAAGCACAATAAGAGCGAAGACATCAATGTGAGATCCGAATCCTATCCCCTTCAACATTCTTCTTCAAGAGCTTCATTTAAACGCGCGTAATAAAGTCAATCTCTCGGTAACACATCCTCATCACAAAGTTTATGAAGAATTCGTACAAAGAGATTTTCCATCATATCTTGCTCATTTAACTTATCAAGTCGTCGAATATGTGAGCAGTGAGGCTTGTTTAGTCCAAGAATGGATCTGGTCGATCTAAATCTAGGAAGAACCAGGTGGGGCCACAATTGTAAAACTGGCCATGACAGGTCCTATTCTGATGAAAGTCTATCGATGTTTTGTTTTGTTCACTTTGGGTATGTTTGGATTGATTTTCGTCATTCACCTTTTCACTTTTTTTTTTTATCAAAATGTGACAGCTTACATATTGGAAACATTTGGAAATTTCACAAAGCGCAAAAGTAAATGCGTATTGTAAAATCTGAAACATTTGGAATTTTAGACATCTTGAGCTTTGTTGGCATCGAATCGAGTTCGACTAAGATCTGAGTCAAAATCGACAGATTTTAGTTGACCTCAATGAACATGAGTAGAGCTCGTCAGGTCACGGCTCATGGGTGGGTGGGTTGCGGTTTTGGGCAAGTGGGCTTTCATCGAGGGTGGATTTGAAACGATGAGAGGGGCAAAATTGGGAAAATTGTGAGTTCATAAGTCTGATCATATGTTAAATGCAACTTTGGATGTTACTTGTAGGTTTCTAAAACTCAAGGTGCGAATTGATATATAGTTAAAATGCGAGGATGATTTTTAATATTTTCTTCCAAAGAAAAATCAAGTCGGAATAATAAGACTCGAATGTTTCACCATTTCCATTTGCGACATCGTGTGTCGGATCGATCACGAAAGAGCACGTGCTCGGAGTATAGGGACATGATGCTCTCCAACCTGGTCCGATGTCATTCTTATTCACAGGCACTTTTCACCCCGTGAAGTCCTCAATTGAACTTTCCATGATTTTGGCCTTGCGTGTTAATGACTTGGAAATTCCTAACATGCTGTGGACTGCATTTGGTTGTGGTTATCATTTGCGCGTGCCTTTTTAACGGTGACATTTATCAAGCGATCTATATGCATATTTAATTTTTCAGCAAAATAAAATAAAAATTTTAAAAAAGTCACATACCTCGATTTCATATATTACAATTTAAATGTGCATGTTATTCAGAAAAGAGTGTTGCACACGTTTCAAATAACAGGGGCATAATGGTCTTTACACGGGGATCTATCCGCGAGGAGCGTATGCATGCAAACGTGTGGGAACCTCGCTTTTCCTCCGAAGCCTCTTCACTTTCGAGAATTCCTCGCGCACCGAGCGGATGAGCACCTCCGCCTTGACGCCGTCGTGGCGCGGCTGGGCACTCAGGCCAAGATGACCACGATCATCAAGTCCGCTGAGAACCTTTAGAATGATGACAAGTACCTATATGTTGTCCGTTGACCTTGTGATAGAATCATAGACAAGTCAGGAATGGTTCGGCAAATGATGTCGAATTGTTGTGGAGACCGAACCAGATGAGCAACCTAAATGCGGTTTAACCATTCAACCATACGAGACAACATCCTATTGAAGGCCAGCGTGTAACCATTGCAAGAGAAGTCAAATTTGGATACAAACCAATTTTGACGGTTTTCGGAGATTTTCCTGTCTACGATTCTGTTTTTAGCACTTAGTTGAGCTAACAGAAGCCGAATCCATCACCACCGTCGTGGCTCATAGAATAAACCAAGACCAAGACAAGATTAACTCAAATTAAGCCTGCACATGAGGACGGCAGCATGAGATGCTTTTAGGAGGCCCAGGCCAACATATAGCCATTCTAAGCAAAAGTAGTTAGGAAGATGAGCCAGTTAGCGATGGCTCTTTTCTCTAATTGATCTAACGAAAGCTGAAACTTTCATCTTCGATACTTTACAGCTGAAACCGAACTCAAGCCAGAAGTCAAATGAGGCAGAATTATCCGAAGGCAGGTTCAGTCAGGTTTGGTGGAAATATGGGGAGTGCCCCGTAGGAACGGTCCCCATTGTAGCCAACAAAAGTGCGATTACGTCAAAGAAATCGAGTCCATACACTCATTTCAAGAAAAGAAGAGAGTCAGTCGAAGCTAACTTGACCCAATCCAAGCAGCTAGTCATGAAGTATGCGCAATCTGAAGAAAAGAAATGTTCTTAAGACCGTCTACTTTGAGTTCATTTTTCATCACAGAGATGCTTTGATTGCATGAAGCAGAAATCCAAATGAATATGATGTAAAATTATATGGAATAGTACGCCCAAGTGTCTTACCGCGAAGGACATGCATACTTCAATGTGTGGAATCCCACGGTATCGGACGACGAAGTTAGTTTTATCAAATGTGGGTTGTGGTGGAGCAAAACGATAATCTGAATAGGAGGTAGGATGGACGGTTATTGCGACCTTCCAACGCGACCCTTCCATGTGTATGAGCTCAGAAGTATTGCTCGAAAAACAGTCTGAATGGTTCATCAAAAAGATGGTTCTCAAGACCCATCTAACGACAATCCAAGGGGTTCATTCATTAAAAATGCGGCCCTCTCAAACCCATACCTCGCTTGATGTTGGGTTTTGTTTTAAGTTTTTTTAAACCTAAGGAATTCTAGGAGTCGCCACTTGCCATTGTAAACTCAATTGCGATGTGAAAGTGTCATATCGATTTTTACATAACTGGAGATTCTGGCATGGGGACTTGATTACACTAATATTTCCATCAACGCATTCCCCGTACCACTAGCTTAATAGTCATGCAATCATGATTATCAATTATGATCCTGAAGTATCAAAGCCACTATGTGATTATGCAAATATTTTAGAGAGGTTTATTATGATCCTAAACTAGCCTTAACCATTCCAGTAAGGAAAAGTAACAAATAAGTCTATTGAAATGATGAGAATTAAAAATCCAAGTATTTAAAATGTGACATCCTGAATTTTCGACCCGTCCCGAATATATGAAATTGGCATCTTGTCGGCGCATCTATGGTCATTTTTCTCTGAGCTGATCACTCAGGAGTTAACCAATCTATTGGGTGAAGCCGTTAAGGGATATAACCACGGTAAAATCGCTAAAAGCTACCCGGTAGGTCGGATTGGACTAAAATCGCGTTCGATCGATTTTAACCACAAAATTGAATTCGGTTTTGGGAATCGAACGTTCGAGCATGTCATGGTTCATTTATAGGACGTCGTCTTGTCTTTCGGAAAAATTCCATCGAGTTCGGGATTTTTACGGAAAACCGATTTGAATGATTCGGAAATTAATGGAATTTCGATCGGGCCGAATAGAAGGGAATTTTGGCTTCCAAACTGAGCTATTTGGTGTTGGGGACTTGTAGAAAATTTTATGGGCTCTTTCCTTGGAAAATTTAGACATCAATTGGGGAAATTTGAGTAGAAGTTGAAGCTCAAATTGAAGTAAATTTGGACCTAGGCTTGGGGGTGCAACATTTGCTATCAAATTGGGATATTTGTGGGATATTATTACAATAAAGTAATTGGGACATGAGGATATGCTTGTAGGCTTTTAGGGACCAATTCATGATGAAAATGGAGATAACTATTGACTTTTGTTGCTCTCTCTCTCCTAGACTTCTCTTGCACGCCAACTCCACCGAACCTTCTCCCTCCTTTGCACTCTTGCTTTCACTTTTCACCTTGGGGTTGCTTTCATTTCTTCCACCGAGATTACTGCCTTTTTTTCTCTTTCATTTCCCTTTTGTTCTTTTGTTCTGGCCATCGTTCTCCTTTCCCTGCGAACAGCCCACACCCCACCGAGAATTCTTCAAGCTTGCCACCTGCCCACATCTTCGATCATCACTCCACGCCGGTCAACTTCCATTCGCCCGAAGCAGCCCAACGTTGACTCACAAAACCCCACCGAGCGCCAGCTGCTGCTTCATCGTTCTCTCCATCGCAAGTCCTCCAAGCTGCCGCGTGCCAGCCTTCCCCACGAAGCCCTCGACGCCAGCAAGTTCCACCGAATCAATTTCCCTCGCCGAAGCTGTTTCCACGCGATTGCTATCCAAGTTCGCCGTTCGGCCCGCTTGTAACCGAGCCCAGCAACTCACGAAGCCAACATCCACGCAAGCTTTAGCCCATGCCAGCAATTTCAGTTGGCCAGCCCATCAGCCCGTTAATTCAACTCAGTCAGCCTACCAGCCTAGCAGTCAGGCTTGCATTTGAAGTCCACGCAAGTTCAATTTCAGCCCAGTCTTGAAGCCCAAGCCCATGAAGCAAGCCCGGTCCAACTCAATAACAAATCTCAATTTGGGCTGAGATTTGTTGGGCCAAGTTTAGGCCCGGTCCAAGCCCGTTGGTGTCGTTGCGAGCCCAAGTTCGGCCACCGTCGCGCCGTCGTCGCGGTGATCTGGTCTTCGCAAAACAAGTGAGTTTTGCTCACTAAGCCCTTATTAGTATGCTAATGATGTTTAGGGGTTGATTAGATTTAATTAAGTACAATTAGGTGGTTAGATTAGAGTATAATAATTAAATTAGGCATTTACCTATGCATGTTAGGAGAATGGTTAGTATACTTAGCAAGTAGACAAGTCCTATTAATTATTGAACGGGTCTCGGTAAATTTCCGAGTCCGTCTCGGCTTCCAATTAGGCGATTTGGGCCTAAGTTGGATTTTTAGTATTTATTTAATTAATTTTCGAATTTAATTAATTAATTAATTTTCGAAAATTAGACCGGGATGGTCGACGACCGAAATTTCGTGCTGATTGCAGTGGTGCTTTCCATTGATTTAATTGAGCACTGGTTTGTGGAAATTGAGTGAGTTGATGAGTATGTGGGGATTTATCCCAAAATTGATCAGTGTCGGTGTTCAATTAGAATTTGACTATGAGAGGTTGTGAATTGAATCTCGAAAGCCGCCAAAGTATGGCTGTGCCAGTGGGGCTAAGTTCTGCCACCGAATTTGGAGTTGGTTGCGCCCGTTGGGCCATAAATTGCCATCTGATAGAGGTCGCGCCCATTGGACCATAAATTGCCACGCATGATAGGGGTCGCGCCTAATAAGGCCGTAATTCGCCACCTATTAAAGGTTGTGCCCATTGGGTTGTAATTTGCCACCTAAAGATGGGTCGTGTCCTTTGGACCGTAATTTGTAGCCAAGAAATTTGGTAGACTATGCTCGTGGAGCCGTGAGTAAGATTTGAGATTGAATAAGTGAGATGACGGGGGAATGGTCGGATTGACATGTAATCAACTGAGTCGATTGATCGAGGTATCGATCCGTGTGATGTGATTGGGTACCTATTTGAACTGTGCTAATATGCAGGTGGAATCTAAGGCCAAGGTAAGTTCTTTGACTTGTGTTGTCCTTAGGCAGCCTAAGATGTATTGGCTTTCTAATTGGGTCTTAGGGGGTAAAACTTGTTGACACAAAGTCTCATCCCGGTTGTGGCACAACATTTCAGGATGCTAATGAGGAACCTCAAGAGAAAGAACCCGAAGAGGAGTACCTGGAAAAGAACCCTGAGGATGATCCAGAGTAGGATCCTGATGAGGATTGTGACTCCACTCCTGTTTAATGACTTTTGCTGTGGAACCTGTTTGAGTAGAAACCGACCTTTTAGTATGGCTTATATATGTATATATATGACTGAGTTGTTATATATGTACATAAGGGTGTTGGTTTTCAGGTTCAAGTTTTTAGTCGTACTTGTCTATCCCATTGCTTTATTGTTTGGGGATTCTTATTATATGCTTCCGCATGCTAATATTAAAGGAAAGGGTCAATGATGTGTCCTAGGACGTCGCTGCTACTCGACCAGGTGAAGGATGGGCACACGTTTGAGGATCGAGGCGTGACATAAAAGCTCGAAGTGTGAAAATGAAAACCCGATACTTGTCGAGTAAATAATATACATCGCCATTTTATAACCCCCAAGACATGATCCCCAAGAGCTAAATTCGAATGAAGTTCAGTTTTATCAACTGAAGGACTAATATTTTTAATAATTTCAACATTAAGGCTTAAAAAACACCAAAAGAAAACCTCACTATGGACAAACATTTCAACATTAAGGCTTAAAATTTTGCATTGTGCTTCTCGGCTAGTGAGCTCATTGGCCAGAATAATGAAAATTTACAGCCTAGAAAGCTTGACGGAATGAATATACTTTCTAAACTGAATCAGAGTCCATTGTTTGCCAATTTAGTCTTAAACCTCTTCACTTAGTGCCCGTTTAGTGGTTTCCGGTTAATTTTAGCTGGATTTTGCTAACTAGGTGCCGATTGGTTAACGTGGCATGATCAATGCCAATGTTGATAACTTTTAATAATATTTTGGGAAAATGTCACAAATGGTCCCTATACTATTACTTAATGTGCAATTTGGTCCCTGAACTATTGATAAATATCCGATTTGGTCCTTGAACTTTCAATTGGCTCAATTTGGTCCTTGAACTATTGATAAATGTCTGATTTAGTCCTTCGTTATTGTTTTTCCTTTTTTCCTTTTTTTTTTTTTTTTTTACTTCTTCTCTCTTCCCTTCGCCGCTTCGGCTTAGGGAAGTTGGCATCCGGCAAGGGTCGCCCTCGCTAGCGAAGGGCCGTCCTCGCGGATGCAAGCGTCGGGCGAGGGCTCCCTCGCGGATCCGGCGAGGTGCTCCTCGCCCGACGTTGGCGAGGTGGGCGAGGGGCTCCCTCGCCGGATCCGCGAGGGAGCCCCTCGCTCGTCGCCGGGTGCTCCCTCGCTAGATTTGCGAGGAGCCCCTTGCCCGGGCGAGGAGCACCCCGACGTCGGGCCGCCCTCGCTTGTGTCCGGTGAGGACGGCCCTCGCCCAACGCCGGCTTCCCTCCACCGGCCGCCGGAGCCGGGAGGGAAGAGAGAAGAAGCAAAAAAAAAAAAAAAAAAAAAAAAACAGTAACGAAGGACTAAATCGGACATTTATCAATAGTTCATGGACCAAATTGAGCCGATCAAAAGTTCAGAGACCAAATCGGATATTTATCAATAGTTCAGGAATCAAATTGAGCCGATCAAAAGTTCAGGGACCAAATTGCACATTAAGTAATAGTATAGGGACCATTTGTGACATTTTCCCTAATATTTTAATATTTTTAATATTTTTATGTTATTTTATTTTATTATTTTTTTTTTTTTTTGTTTTTTTTTCTTTTTCTTTTCAGCAACCGACCGAAGGAAGGAGGACAAAAAAAAAAAAGAAAAAAAAAAAAGAAAAAGAAAAGAAAAAAGAAAAAAAAAGAAAAATTCAAAAAAATTAAAATATTATTAAAAGTTGTCAATGTTAGTATCAGCCGTGCCACGTTAGCCGATCGGCGCCTAATCAGTAAAATCCGGCCAAAATTACCCGAAAAGACTAAATTTGCACAAAATCAAAAGATTTAGAACTAAATTGGCACCAATAAAAATGTTTAGAACTAAATTAGTATAACTATAAAAGGTTTAGGACTTTTTGACACTTTTCCCGAAATTCTTGCCAACCATGAAAATATTATTCCCAATCCATTGTTTCTGGCCAGGCCAAATGCGGAAAATATGAGCCAAAACTCAAGCCTTATGCTAGATTTTCATGGCGGATGCCTCTAGCAGGAAAAAAAAAAAACAAATAATGATTATGTCGTTTTCGAATTTACCCACGATCCATGTGTCATCATTTAAATGCTGTCTATTGACATTGATGGTAGTACATAGACTTGGATGCATATGCGGACGAAGAAAATTCAAGATGAGACCAATGTGTCGTGTAGACTTGGATACATATGCGGACGAAGAAAATTAAAGGTGAGACCAATGTGTCGTGTTGACTGGGATACATATGGGGATACATATGTGGTGTAAAATTCACATGGAATCGTGTGTCATTTTTCCTCTTAGAATTTTCAATAAAAGAAGAAACTAATTTTTGAGAATTGTCATTTGTTAAACAAAATTATATGATACGAGAGGTAAATAAGATGTCTTGAAAAATTGAATTTGGGATCTCTTATTTTAAAATCATCTAAAATTTTGTGAAATTACGGTTAATTGCTTTAAAAATTTAAGTAGTTATGTGAATGCATAATTTAATATTTAAATATTTTAACACAATCTTATAACAGTGCACGAAAGGAATATTAGGATGCAAAATAACTTTATTAATGAAATATACTCGACCATAGCTATTAAGACGAAGTAAAATCTTCGTATGAGTGCTTATGCCATAAATATGAGGTGTGCATATGTAGGATCTGCTGGTGGGCCCAAAAAGAATTAAAAAAGAAGAAGAGAGAAGTGTTGAAAAGTCAAAAGAAAAAAAGGATAAAAGGGAGGGCTTCAGCTTTATGAAAGAGAGAGAAAGAGAGATATCGGGAGAAACAGAAAGGGAAATAAGGAAGAAAAAGAGAGAAGAGAGGAAAGAAGGGAAGGCTTCAGCTTTTGCGCGCTTGCGATCTGGATGCCTCGCCAGGCTAGCTCAACTCTATTTTGCAACGTCGGTAAGTGTTGGTGCCCTTCGTTTATTCAATCGAACTAGTTTTCAACTTAGGACTTAAAATTCGAAATTATTGAAGATTTGCGCGGCGAAATCTGATTTTTGAGTTGTTGAGCTGTGTATTTTTGCAAAAATGATAGTTTAGGATGTTTTGAAGCATTTTACGGATTTTGATTTGAGCTTACGGTTTACCCGAAATGGAATTTTCAAGTTTGGCACGCATTCTGAAACTGTAGCAAGCAATAGCTTTGGCCTTGAATTTTAGCCATTTTTAGTGCAATTTTTGGGGTGGCTAAGTTAGAGTTGTTGTAGTACATCAAGAGATCTTTCTAAGGACTATAAGATGGCTCAAAACATAATTTTGTGAAGGAAGTTATGGCGCAACGAAGTTTAGCGTGCGGACTGCACTTAGTAGACAATAATAAGTTTTCGCTAGTAGCAAGTTTTTCATTGGCGCGTAGGTGTCTTTTTATTGATAAATAGGTGTAGCATAGTCGAGTCATTATTAGAATATCATTTACTTGGTCTTTCAATATTATTTTTTGGTTAATTATTAGGAATTTAAGTGCGTCGACTCGAGTAGGCACTATAGTTGGTTTTTGGTTTTCCCAGGTGAGTGACATTATCTTTTTTTTTTTTTTTTTAAAAAAACTCATGTTTTGAAAAACATTATAGTTTATATATGCTATGAATTGATAAATAACATTTTTTATTGTATAAAACATGATCAGCTTTTACTACCATTTTGCTGTTTGAAAGATGGAGTTATTTTTGACTTCAATTTGAATGATTGCTTGGAAATGGTTTGTAAAGCTCTTTATGAAAGAATCTTGAAATGTTTGTGGTTCCTGAAGAATGCTTTGATATTTATATATCAAATGCCTAAGTTATGAGATAATTCTCATTCTAATGGTGGATTATCGGATATTCGTGATTGATGGTTGATGCTCAGTATCTTTGTGAACCCTGAAGGGCGTATGTGTATGTGCATACTAGTCCAGGATATTTTTGTGGGTCGAGCTATCGGCTAATAATAAGTGGGGACCTAACCAAAGGGGAATTTTAGTCGTCTTGTCACGAGCATTATGTGTGACTATGAATAGACATTTGAACATGAATTGGTCAATGGAGTGGACCATTGGCATATGATTCGAGTTTAGTGAATGGAATGGGTCATTGACGTATGGTTTGATGAGATTAATCAATGGAATAGACAATTGACGCATGCTTTTATGAGATTGACCAATAAATTAGATCATTGGTGTTTTGGGTAGTTGTTTTGTGAATATATTATTTTAAAGCAAGTTATGGTTATGTTTTAAATGTACATAGTGATTTCTTGATTCGCTTAAAAGAAATTTATTACTCACTAAGCCGTGGTAGGTCGCTCTTCTCATCTATTTGTTTTTCAGGTTCTTTGGTTAATAGCTAGTAAAGCGAGAGCGCTATTAATGGGGACTTTTGGAAGTGAACTTTGGATATGGTTTGAAGTTGCGTGTCTTTCGAGTGGAAGGATGTCTGTGTCACCCCGATTCTTGATGGTTTCACGTTGTGACAGCATACATATATCTTCCTCACACTTCTCTCTTCAAAAATCTCAACTACTCGATGACAATGGCAAGATCGATTACAACTTTCTCGTTTGCGTTGCTTGCTTCTTTAGCTTCAGCACTAGTTCTTCTGGTTCAAGCCCAACAAAATCCAGGTCTCTCTCTCTCTCTCTCTCGGACGCGTGCACTTCGTACAATCACTTCGTACAATGTTATTGCTTGTAACGATCCATGACTTTTGACCTTTTAATGAAACAAAATGATCTCTTCTTTACGTTTGTTCTCACTTGATCCGGCGTCAAATCTCTGGTATGCTAGATAGTGTAGTATGGAATTGTGTGAATGATCGAGATTCATGGGACTTGTTCCAATGATTTGACAAAAAAATCGCGGTTCCATTTGATTTACTTTTTCTTTTCCCTAAATTTACAAGGTTTTATCAGCATCGATTGTGGAGCAACTCTTGCATACACAGATGAGAGAACTCTTATAACATACGAATCGGATGAAGGACTGATAGACTTTGGGAAGATCATGCAGACATCTAGGATGCTCACATATCAAAATGATCGACAGTTATTGAAGAACATAAGGATTTTCCCTAATGGAACAAGGAATTGTTACACTTTAAGACCAGAACAAGGCAAGAATAGAACCTACTTGATTAGGGCAACATTTTGGTATGGGAACTATGATGGGGAGAATCAGGATCCTTCATTTGATTTATACATTGATATTAATTATTGGGCCACGGTGGACTACTCCTATTATCGTTTCGAGGAAATCATGTATGTGCCCAAGGCAGATGATATACAAGTGTGTCTTGTGAACACCGGCAATGGAGCGCCCTTCATTTCGGCATTGGAGTTAAGAGCTTTGGATGATGACATCTATCGATTAGAATCTAAATTCTTGCAACTCCATTGGCGGCACGACATCGGACGAAGCTTGGAGTATGATGATGTCAGGTGATTGATCAATTTTTGAAATATCAATGTATAGTAATCATAGTAAAGTGAAAGATTCAACTTTTTTCTTATCGAATTTTGGCATTTTGCAAACTATTGAAGGCACAGGTAAGCAAAGACCAAAAAGATAGGCCTTGGAAAATCAACAAAACTACAGAAGAAAGCATTTAAAGATAATCAGTTAAGATAGTTGAAGAAAATGATAACAGATGTCAAAGATTAAAAGAAAAATCATTACATGACTAAAAAAATATAATTAGAGAAACAGAAAAGTCATTATGTCCAAACAAAGAATAATATAAAACTACATGAAATCTTCCAATTATATGCAAATCAAACTTTGAATTTCACGTATGTATCAAAAACGTTTAGGTTACTCAATCATAACAAGATAACTCATTGATAATTTTTTTTGAAAAAAAATCAACGCCTTTGCAACAATATTAGTATAGAATCATAATTAGTTTAGCCTTGCTAATACAAAATTATTAAAGTAATTATAGTAATATACTAAATTAAAATTTGCAATGAATATTTTTTAAAAAAAAATTAGACATTCCTAGACAAATGTTGTATTGGCTACTATATGGAGACTTCTTATCTCAATCTTTTTAAATTATTAGCTCTATTTGTAATGCTGGGGATGCCCCAAACTATTGTTC
Source organism: Eucalyptus cloeziana (assembly GCA_014182715.1). Lineage (NCBI taxonomy): Eukaryota > Viridiplantae > Streptophyta > Magnoliopsida > Myrtales > Myrtaceae > Eucalyptus > Eucalyptus cloeziana. Next base: position 32,784,242 of record CM024643.1, read on the forward strand.
TTTATCTGCTCTATAATACTTATATTTTCAACCAAAAATAATTAAAATGCAAAGTATTTGCTATGTAACATTAGTTTTATAATACAAAGTTTTTTTTTTTATATTGAAGTTATTCGTATCGAATAGATATAAGATCATGTAATGATTTTAAGTTGGACATAGTTTTTTAATAGAATTCACCATCAGATGACGTGGTTGAGGAATAATTTTTAAAGGAAATACATAAATTCTAATCCAAAACTTTACTAATATAGTGAAATTATAATTTTTTTATATGAGGAAATTACTCATTATTGGTAGATTGTCATGCCAGCAAATGTAATTACGTTCCCTACCTACGTACTGCCAGGCATGCATGATTTTAAATTTTTCTTACTTGCTCACATACTAATATAATAGAGCAATATTTGCTTAATAAAACATTTTTTTTTGGCTTTAGGGTAACCGTATTACATGTATTATCTATTAAATTCAAAAGATCTTTTTTTTTTCCCGGTGAAGAATTTGCATACCAGGTTTGCCGACTACTAGTTTTTGTACTGTTTTGCTTCCTCAATCAGCGAACATATGATTAATATATTCTATAAGTTCATATAATCTATGTCTATATTGTATAAACTAAAGAATACTTGCTCCTTTTAAGAGATCACGGTCCTTTTTTTCTTTTCAAGATTTTGTAAAAATTCTTTAAATAGACGAATCTGTAAATAAATAATTTTATTTTATCTCCCACGTATTTCAAATATGAAATCTAAATCATTTCCATCTTATAAACAGTCTTATACATTTCTCTTTCCTTATGTTTGTGATCAATTCCTTTAAATGGTGTCAATAATTTCTTTCTACTAATAATTAATAATTCTAACATTTCATATGGATGATTTTGCAAAATCTTACAAATGACAATTTTTCGGATGCACGCGACGTATGTGTACTTTTGCTAGTAAATATATGATAACAGTGTCTTCCCTAAAAGGTTGACATGTAAGATTTAAATGGAAGGGGATTGATCATGCTTGGAGTACTTTTCTAGCATTCTCCGCTCATTCTGCTGCCTGCCTATGTTATTACTTTTCTTGTCCCTCCCTCTTCCTCTCTCTTCTTTATTTCGTTATTCTAATTGTGCCTCTTAGTCGAAGAAGTTTCCTCTTTTAATCTTCACATGATATTCAATATTAGTACACAAGTATTTTTACTAAATAAAGTTGCATAATTTACGTTTATTTGAGACATAGTAAGAACAAACGCAATATAATAGGTCAAAATATCAAGTTGACTATTTTGTTAAATAAGTTTCTCAAAATGATTAATGCTATGTCAACATTGGAATCTCTTATCACTAATATGTTAATGCGATATATATATATATATATATATATATTTATGCTTAAATGTTTATATACGTTTTTATTATTATTTATAAATATGTACAACAATCCGCACAAAGTGCATACTATGTCTAGTTTATAATAGAACTCAATGACTACCCATGAAGTGCTCTGTGGACACCTGTTAATAATAACACAACACACGCACCGGTTTTTCGCTAGTAATATGTTGTATATAGTAGCTTCAATATTTCTGTTGCATATCCATATGAATTGGCATTTGCTAGTCATTTAGTCAATTGCTTAATCGTTTGCTATTAAATTGTTTGTGGAAATTTCCCACACAGGCACCCTATTGATGTTTATGATCGGATTTGGACACCTCAAAACTATAATTTCGGGTTCATAATAAACACCACATCTGCCATTGATGTATCTGACAATAATGATGCAAATAAGTATAAGGTTCCCGGAGAAGTTCTTCGGACTGCTCAAAGAACAATGAGTGCCAGTTCTCGCTTTGATATACAGTGGACACCTTCAGGACCTAGAAAGAAATGGATTGTGTACTTTCATTTCGTTGAGATTGAGAGACTAACGAGTGGCCTGAAAAGGGTGGTCACAATTTCCATGAATGATAATAATTTCACAAAGACGGTGAGCCTTGAATACTTAAAGCCAGTGGTTGTAGTTTCCCCTCAAGTTGATGGGTCGCCCATCGCCTTCTCCATTGATTCGACAAATAACTCTGGAAATCCACCGATCCTCAATGCCGTGGAGTTCTATACCGTTGGTGATCTTCCACATGTACCCACAGCACAAGATGATGGTACGCTTTTATTCTTCAAATTGTTGTTATTGTCTACATAAAAGTTGCATAGTTCCACTCCAACTGACATCGGCAATAATTAGACAGATATTCCAATGTTATTAAGTAAGATTTCGGCAATCCTATGCTAAATATATCAGTCTCCACTGTTGGTTGCATTTTATTCGTGAAGTCTGAGGGGATCAACAGATGTGGCTAAGTATTATTCTGCTATGTGCTTTATTCCCTGCTTTGGCTACTTTTTGCTTGGTAATTGCTGGAAAATCTCTTCAAATTGAAGCCCTGAAATGTTACAAGTCTTTGAAAAACTGAAAGTCTGTATAACTTATATGTGATTGCAACCACTTTTCACATCTCTATCCTTCTCTCTAAAATGATCTTTTTTGTGATTTAAACCACAGTGAAAGCAATTAATGACATCAAAGCAACGTATCACATTAAGAGAGAAAGCTGGCAGGGTGATCCGTGCGTACCAAGCAATTACACATGGGATGGTCTAAATTGTAGTTATGAAAATCCTCCAAGGATTATATCACTGTGAGTCCCCTGGCACTTTCTCAGATAATACTTGGTTTTTCTTGGTGAAACTTAAGAAAAATTCTCATTCGTTATGAAAAACGAAAGTTTATTGAATCCGCAAGAAAGAACATTTAGGATAAATGCAACCTTCCGGGGGAATCTCAAATAGACTGAGAACCTTGTCATGCTTTTGTCAAGTTCGAGGGGGCATGATGGGAACTTCAATGCATTAAAAGAGGGAGCTTTTGACACCCTAAGCCTCACATGATGTTAGAGAGAGTTGATAAATTAATCCCTAAGTTGACACCCACCTAAAAAAGTCACCATCTTGAGTACTTTTGTTGGATTTGCTCAATATGGATGGGCTGGGTCATGACAATTTACGTACTCATTGGCAATAAACGCTCTCTTCTTCTCCGACATATCTTATATTGTTTGTGCAACTTTTTGCACCAATAACCTATCTTTCCAATTTTTGACATTAAGTGTTCCAAATTGCATTGTGTATGAGCCAATACTATCTCCTCCTAAAATAATATTTAGGTACTCTAGGTCCAATAGTAACCATAAGAAATAGAACAAGGAGGTAGGAAAACCCCTGCAAAGAATGAGATTGACAAGCATGAATGGTCTTTTAATACCTAGAACTTTTACACCTGGAGGACCTAAAATATTTTCATTCTTGATAATTGATTGCACAAAATTTTCTTTATTGTAGCAAAAAATGTAGCCCCTATGGAGATGGCAATGACATGATCCTCTATTTTGATCTATTGTGGTCAGGGAATTGAACTCAAGCAATTTGATGGGCGACATAGTTCCATCACTTTCAGATCTATCAACAATGATATATTTGTAAGTTTGACCATGGTTGACTTGGTTGTGTCTGCATGTCAGTCATGATTATGCAATCCTAGGGAGTCAACTCGCAATAAAATGTTTAAGGTTGAGCATTAGCAGACATAGACTATTGAAATATTACCCACTGTGTGGAAACATCCTGCTTTTGGCTATGGAGATGGTCAACTTGATACTAGGTGTTTCAAACTTGCTCTTTTACAGAGATTTGTCCACCAATCAGCTTACAGGAGCAATCCCAGAAACTCTGGCAGAATTACAAAATCTTAGATTTCTGTAAGTTATGTTTCTAAGTGAAGCAACAGAGGATTTAAAGTGGACAAATTTCTAATCATGGCTATATTTGCAGAAATTTAAGTGGAAACAACTTGATTGGATCAATTCCTAAAGCTCTTAAGAAAAGGGTTTCGGACAAAACTTTAAACATGAGGTGCTCTCTCTCTCTCGATATTTATAGGTGGAAAGATTATCGGCATTTTTCATTTATTGTGATTAAAAGCAAACAAGAAGGCCAACTCATGATCAGCATTTGGCAAATCAATCTAGACATATTTGGATAGGAATTTAAGATCAGCTCCTTCATTTTTTTGTGGCAGTTTGACAGGAAACCCAAATCTTTGCCATGATGATCCTTGCCCGCAGAAGAAGAGACAAAATACCATCCTTGTTCCTGCTGTTACATCAGTTTCAAGCTTCTTTGTAATTTTCTTTGGTGCTTTGGCAATTATTTGGTTAATTAAACAGAAACAAACAGCACGTAAGTTTTCTTAATTGTCTTGTTCACACAATCACATGACATTTAATGACAATCTTGACTTTGCTTTTCCTTCGGTACAATTCTATCTCTACAACAATGTCTTTTCTTGGATTTGAGAAAACAAAACTCAGCAATTACTATCTCTTCTCAACCATTCTAAGAGTATCATTTTGCATTCTCAATGACATTGCAATCAGGAATAAACGAAAGTTGGCATTAATCAAAATTTCACAATGCTAGTAATCTGAGTTACATACTGATCACAATAAAATGGAGACTAGAAAGAGACAGATCACCATAGGATGCTCACATCAAAATCACTAAGAGCGTGTCCATTCATCAGCTTAACTTATCGAAAATAAAATTTGTGAGTTTTTATTTTTTGAAAGTAACCATGCTATGCATTAAGCTAAGAAAGATTGTCTATTTTTTAGCATATGTGAAGGTAGGTGACAGAGAATTCCTACCTAGATCTTTTGCTCGTTGTCCTCTTCTTCGTTAATATAGCTCCTCAAACAGGATCAGACAAACCCTCCATACATCTTTTAATTGTTAAGATGCAATTGGAGTCATTTGCCTCAAATGTCAACTATCCAAAGGGGTAGTCGTACTACCCATAGGAACCTTTTTGCTTCAGAATCTAGTGAAAGGACGCTGAGATTAAAGAATCGACCTTTCAAGTATGGAGAGGTTTCAAGAATCACTGGGCACTTTGCACGAGTGATTGGTGAAGGTGGATTTGGAAAGGTATATCTTGGTACACTAGATAACGGCACTGTAGTTGCGGTGAAGATGCTCTCTGAATCATCAAAGCAAGGATACAAGGAATTTCAAGCTGAGGTTAGATAGGATGATGGAATTACTTTTTTAAAATCAGCTTATGCTCAATTACACAAATGTGCATTTAGAAACTTCCTCTTAGATTTTTGTTTGTATCCGCAATTCTGGTGCAAACTTGTGATACTACAAGCTCAACTCTTAATGATTGTTCACCATGGAAACTTGGTTTCTCTGTTGGGATATTGCGATGATTCGAAACACATGGCATTGATATACGAATACATGGCCAATGGAAATTTAAGGAAACACTTATCAGGTGCGTGTTTATGTTATGTTATAATGTTTTTTCTACAAAATAATCCTGAATCACTCTATTTCTTGCTCATTTGTGAAGTTAAGGTGCAATCAACAGAGGACCATCCGAAGGTCTTGACATGGAGTAAGAGACTACAAATAGCTGTGGATGCAGCACAAGGTACATGAATAATATATCCATAGTTACAAGTTTTTTCTCATCACTGCTTTCACATTGTTGACATAATTTTTGCAAGGATATCAGGTTTAGATTACTTGCATAATGGTTGCAAGCCACCCGTCATCCACAGAGACTTGAAGACTACAAATATCTTGTTAAACGAAGACTTCCGAGCAAAAATAGCCGATTTTGGCTTGTCTAGAGCTTTTGCAACTGAAAACGACTCTTATGTGTCAACATGTCCTGCAGGCACTCCTGGCTACCTTGACCCTGAGTAATGGCTAAAACTCAATATTATTAATCTAGTTTAGTTCAGGATCTCTATTTGCATAGAAATATGGACATTGCCTGGGATTTATCTTTGATTTAAAGATTTATTATTTGTTTTGTTTTCCTCGTAGGTTTCAAACTTCTGGAAACTTAAACAAGAAGAGTGACGTTTATAGTTTCGGAATCATACTCTTTGAGTTGATCACAGGCCGACCTGCAATAATGAGAAGCCGAGATGGTAGTGCCAGCATGCACATACTAGAATGGTTGATTCCTATCGTTGAAAGAGGTGATATACAAAGCATTATGGATCCAAGGTTGCAAGGAGAATTTGACGTCAACTCGGCTTGGAAAGTAGTGGAGATTGCTATGTCTTGTACACGACCACCAGCGATCCAAAGGCCGGACATACATCACCTATTGGCAGAGCTCAGGGAGTCTTTGGTGAGCAAATCAAGTGGTTCTTTCAAAATGACCTCCCTAGAGCTCCATTGTAACAATGCCCCTATGGTGAGGTAGTAGAACTTTTCCAATACAGAGAGGCTAGTTTCTTCTTAAGTAAAAGATTAACTTTTGTCGGCAAATTTGTACTGTGTTTTTTGGATTGCGTCATCCATTTACCTTTTCTTTTCTATGATTGAATCTTCGAATCTCGCTTTTATAACAATGATGTCCTTTCATCCTTTGTTGCTTCTTTCTCAAATAATAATGTCATTTCAAGGCATTCCTAATATTGCGAAATTAGGAATTCCACATTGAGTTTGGGGGCAGGTGATTCAGAGGTTGGGATTATCCATGGACGGGGTGATCGGCGTTACCAAGCACTCCCAGCACGTTCTTGGGATTTACCTGACAATTTAGTTGAAATCAACACCATTGATTATGTAGCAACAATTAGTAATGTTGAGCGGGTAGACAGAGAAAATTTAAAAATAATGAACTAAAGTACCTGATAAGCTCAAATTATATGTACCATTAGTGGTCCTAATGTAGTACTTCTCACAAGCAAGTAGGGATATACTGATAAGCATCTTTTAACAAATTACGGACACCAGACTTGAGCTTGTCTTTTGATAATGTACACATTCATAAAATGTTTATATACAAATATAAGGCAATCCCCATCTCATCTATTTCTTAGAATTCAGGATAGGCCTGCTGTCTTGGGGTTCCAATGCAACAACTAGTACCATTAATTGTACTTGGCCAAAGAAGATGGGCACCACCGTTATAACATTGCCATTGCCTAATTCGTCAAAAAAGGATTCACCAATGTGCCACAAAATATTCCAGTCCGCGGCAATCAATGGCGGGATTTTAAAAAAAAATAAAATAAAAATGAGGGCACATTCGTAGCGAGCAAACTCGACATATTAGACCAGTAGGTATTTTCGCTAACACAGGTATGTGATGTCCCTCTTGAGTTCGGGGAACTTTGATCAAGCACGAGATGCAACAATAATAGAACCACAAAGTCAAAACACTTGTGATGTAGAAAGTGTGTCTTGAACTCAAGTGCCTCATCGTCAATTCTCTTGTGACTTTGTTGGTCTACCATGACGGAAGCTTTCCTGATCTAGTTGAAAGACAAGGGGAGGGGGAAGTCACTTTTGATGACTATGGGTTCATCACTCGTGACAGAGTTTGAATAGCGTCATCTAGTTCATGCACATAGAATATTCGCTAAGTTATCTACTTCTGCCGCTAGCTATATAAAGAGAACTAAATCAAAGCTGACATTATTCTAATAATTAGAATAATAACATGAGTGTATAAACTTTCAAATACATTCCAAAGTATGTCATTTCATAATTTCAAAGTGAGTACTAATTTCACCTAATTAATCATATTTTAATTTCATTCAAAGACTAAGTTAACGATGTCTTGAATAAATGAGAATATCGATAGACGATTTAATTTTGATTCTATTAATGTGGGACTATCGTGTATATAAAGTTCGGAATCAATGTTCATTGTTTTAAAAACATTGACTATCTTATGAAGACATTTTAATTAATATTAAAATGTCGTTTTAAAATATCTCACATTGCTTGTTTATGGGGAATTCATATGCTCTTTATGTACATATGGTCCCCCTCTATCTAAAAGTTTGGTTTTTGGATTGGACATTCTACATGGTATTAAAGGCAAGTTCTACCCCAATTCATTTCCCATATGCAACCTGTTTGTGGAATTTCATGTGATCTCCCCCATGTTATAATACAAATAACGGCACGAAGTAGATGGAATAACAAGAGAGAGCCCAATCTCTAAATCTTTAATTTATACTTGACCAGACCAAAGTTAACTGAATAGTCAAATTGAATGATTTATTATATCCAATGTGAAACTCCTATTCCTACCACCTCAGATTCTGGGTACTAGTATAATGCTAATTTAATATGGGTTGCATGTAATATCTTCAATTATGTATATTGGCAAGAGACCTTTCTCTGTCTTCTGGAAAGGGAAGAGCAACGCTGCTTATCATAAACATAAAACCAAACTTATAGTTCAATTCCAGCAAGTTTGTATGGTCGAGATTGATGAGAGAGGATTATTATTTTTTTTTTTAAATTACATTAATCACACCTAATTGATCCTAATAGTCAAGGCCCAATAAAAGATTACCGTCACAACCTACCCTTTCCATTCGAAGGGGAAAGGAAAGGACAATATAGATTTAGGGGTATAGCCTAAACGATGAGCTTAAGGCACTTAATTAGGTGTGGGCTCTCCCAAGCCCTTAGTCCACGCAACGTTGTGATATTTGATATTAAATAAAATTGATGGTATGAGAATTTCAAATGAAGAGTCGCCACCAGTTTATTATGGTCGGCTAAAAGCTAAGTGAGGCATGAAAGTATACATTACGTCCAACACAACTAGAGCACCTATGGTTGATGACTTGTTTATATTGATTAATCAACTAGCGCACCTTTTGGTACTTAATCTTGTTCAAATACAAGAAGGATGTTTGTCAAGCTGTTTGGATTTATTTTTGAGCTTATCCACTAATATGATAGATGATCATACATGTGTGCAATCATTAAAATAACAATCAACAACTAATGGAGCATTAAATAAATTGCGAGAAGAAGGAAGAATCTAACACTAAGAAATAAGAAAAAAAAAATGACATTCTTAATTAAGCTAAAGGTAAACAACAATAATCATATTTAAAGTGTGCAATGCAGTGATAAACGAAGTAGAAATGCAAAAACAACACACCTAACCTCTGTTTTTAAGGACATTCAAACCCTATTGCAAAGCTCTAAGAGCCTTTTCAATTTTGAGCACATCTTTCTTTCATCATAGACTTTCACACATTTGAAGAGAATACTTCTTGAAAACTAATTTTAAGGCTTTTTCCTAATTTTTAGAAGAAAATAGAATTTTTTTAGAATTTTTTTACAAGTAAATACAATAATTTCTTTTACAGGATTTTTAAACTTTTATTTTTAAAAAAAATCAGAATGTTCTTTTTAATCCAAAAATAGGGACACCGGGCTGGGCCCAGGGCCCTTCTCCCAATATAGGCTGCGCTGGCCCGGGCTAAGGACATAAAAATTGGGCCTGATTCCCGTACATCAGGTCCTTCTCAAATGAAACAAACCCGCTAGCCCAACCCGAAACTACCTAAGCCGAGCGAAGCCCAAGCCTTATAAAACTAAATCAACCCCAACCTCAACGTTCAAGCCCACTTACGCTGAACCCAATTTATTGAAAGACCTAATGGAACCCTAAGTTCCCTAAACCTGCCCAAGCCTACCATCTACAAACGAGAGCCGCTTCCCCGCCCGCTCCTCACCAGGCCATCACTGTTGTCCATCATCAACCATTCAAGATCTTGCAAAAAATACGGCCACAACGTAGCTGGAGCAAATAGGGCATTAGGAACTCAATAGACAAAATGATGAGGGCTCATTCAGGAACCGTCACAAGGCCTTTGCTTCACCGACACACCTCACCGTTTTAGCCTCTAGCATGCATCCGGATCACCAAAAAAGAACAGAAGAGAATGTGGGCAGAAATTCAGGGTGGCACGAATCATACTAAACGTCGACGCGCCAGCTCACCAGCCAAGCACTAATATGCAGAACAGAACAGAAGGGCTTTCTCGATCACTTATCAGAAGCATTTCATCGAGCGAGTCTTTATGTCCGACTGAAAGCGGTGAGGCACACCAATGAACTGACGCTTGTGGTGTCGAGTTCATCCTTACATCGATCGGAGGACATCTCTAGTCGACGAAAATACTTCAAAAGAATCCAAGGCGCGCTTTCACGGAAACAAACTAAGCCTAGGCCTCATTTTAGATTGACACTAACTGAGGCATTATATCAAACATTTGGGGAGCGTCAAATGAAAGGCAGCCACGGACAAGAAACAAGACTCAAAACCGGATCAAAGCTCAACACGCATCGGCAGGGAATGCTCAACATCAACGAAGGACAGCATAAGCGAACCCGAAACGCACGCCCCCGCTCAGTATCTCGTGCAAAAACATGAAAGAGCAAGGCAAAAGCAGGGCACAAAATGGGAAAAATAGAGGCGGTCGATGGAGGTCCCTACCCAGCTCGGCAGCGGCGAATGAGGGCGAGCTCGATAGATCGGATCACGTCGGCGCGCCTCCGAGCCAAGATCCTTGGAAAATCGACACAACCTGAAAGAAATCAGTCTCTCCCTTTTAAGCTCCCCGGCGCGCATGGCTTCCTGCCTTGCCAGCAACCAGCTGCCGGCTTGCCCTCGACCAGACATCATCGCGCGACGTTCCCTGCGGCGGTTCTGTTCCCCGTCGCGCTGCAGAGGGAAAGAAGAGGGCCGGGCCGGTGAAAAGATCAAAAAGGGAAAGAAGAGGGCCGGGCCCGAGCAGGGGAAGGAAAAAGGAAATAAAGGGCCGGGTCGGAAGAGAAGTGTTATTTGGTGGATAAAGATTATGGTGACGAAAAGGTTATGAGCTAAGTTTTCTAAAATCTACGATGAAAATTGAGCTTCGAGAAGCTTGAGAAAAATATAATAAGAGTTTTGTCCAATGAGGTCTAGAAGATCCAATTTTCTTGGTTAATAGGCTACTCTTCGCTTGTTTTATCCCCAAAAAGTATAAGGCTACACATTACTTGGCATACTTCATTGCTGGAAATCATTTCAAGTCGAACATATAAATTGTTTTGTCTATTTTCACAACATTACAATTCTTGAAAACAAAACTGATATTGTTGTGGTATAAATTAAGTGAAATATATCAATGATACCATGGCAACATATTGCCTGAATAAAGAGAGCTAGCAAGGTGATCCATGTATCCCAAGCAACTATATATGGGGTGGTCTGAATTGTAGTTATGTGAAGACAAGCAACACCTTTGTTGTAACAACTCAGTTTGACAAGAGTGAGGAGTCGTCACTAGGGCAAAAGGGCTCGGATAAGGTACAACTCTGGCAGGCTTCTAGGATGGAGAAGGGGACAGGAATCCAAATCACATATTGAACAAGGAGAGAGTGTGCTTAAGATATACATGTGAAAAATGGAATTAATTCATAGAGGTGTTTTTGATGTGATGAAAGTTTTGCTTTGGAACTCTAAAGTTAAGCTCTAGTTCATGCTAGAACATTACTAGGATGGGTAACCTCATCGAAAAGTACCTACTTGTACACCAAAGGAAAAAACAATGAGGTTTGGTATGTGATGGATTAAAGTGAACAATACCTTAGTAAGTTAATTCAAAAAGTTACATTAGTGAGCAAGAACTTCAAAGTGAAGTTATCCAATTTTGAGTTGTCTAGAAATTTGGTGGTGGAAGACATGATGCACTTGATGTAGTAGATACATAAATAAAATTTCTCATCTATCTTTTACTAAATAGTAAGTATCTTAAGCATAAAAATTCATATTGCATAAGCATGACTATGGAGGGCAAAAACCAAAAAAATTCATAAACCTATTATGTTGATACTAATTTAATCATAAACTTCTCATTTGGTCCAATTTAATTGTCAACCATTTACATTTGTGCTAATTGAGTCTATTCCGCCAATTTTAATTGGAAATCGCTGATATGTATGCTAGCCATCCAATGTTACACGATCGACATTGACGTAAACAAATTTTACAAATTTTAATATTTTTTTCTAAATTTTTTATTAAATGACATTTTCATTTTTTTTTTTTTTTAATTGTGGTTGCATGGGGGTTATTGGCAACCCTCACTGGCCAATGGACAAGAACATGTAAGCCCTTATCGGTTGTTGGCAAGGGTTGTGACCCTCGCCTAGGCAATCGCCAGGCACAAGAGTTGAGTCCTTGATAGAGGCCGCAAGAGCAGCCCTCGCTCGAGCCACAAGGGTCGAGCCCTCGCTAGAAGGAAAATAGATGCAAGTGTCTAGCGAGAACTTTGGCATGAAATATGACATGAGGTTGAAGAATGTGAGGAGTTTCCTGAATGGAACGAGAAACTGCACCAAGGCAAGGGCAATAAGAACTTGACTGGGGCCTCCTTTGGAAAGGAAACTGCGATAGCACAACCAAGCCTAAATATTCGACTTGCACGTTGGGGTCAATTTCCGTGCCCAAGTCTGTCCCGTGAACGTTGGTTCTGGGGTTCCTTTCATCTCACTCGACAACGCCATCTACCCAGATCGATTTCGGATCACATTTTTCTCCTCGAAAAGAAATGTGGGTAGGTAGCACAATGCACTGTCCCTGTGAAGTTGAAATTTTGGGCTCTTCATAATGTTATACAAATCTAGTCATATCCTGTCCCATTCCCAAAAAATTCAAATTTCACGCGGTTTGACCATCAATCAACGTATCTCGATGTTTAAATCATGGGATGAAACACATCCTTTTTGTCCTTTTTTTCCTTTTTATCTCTCGAGAGTCAAAATACATGCCACATGTGTCATGAACGAGATCTATGATAAAATTTAGTGAACATTGCCTCATGCATCCATCTGGTACCAAAAGGATGTCTATGATTGAATTTGTACAGGTGGAGTAGCCAATCTCAGGGATACAAGGAATTTCACTCGGAGGTCATATGCGAAGATCACATCTCATACTATTATTTGGTCTAGTCTTGTATTGTTATTCACGAGTAAAATTCATCTCAGATGGCCACCACCTTTTGTGTTTACTTGAACTACTTCTTTTGGAGGCTCTGGCCACTTAGAACATTCTAAGAGGGAAAAATAAGCCTAGACTTATTTTTTTTTTCCTTTTTGTTTTAGTAACGCATGGGGTGACCGACCTTTCTGAAGCATAGCTATTTTCTCTGTGCAAGATGAAAAAGGTAATATTTATCAAAAGGCAGCAACCCTCGTAACGAAAATAAATAAATTTAGTAATTTAGACAGCTTATATAACAAGATAGAGATGTGACTAATATCACCTTTCCACAAAACATTAACTATATATAAATGGACAGGCCTATTCACATTAAATTATTAAGGTGCGGTAAATTTGCCCACAAATCCATGATAAAAGGTCCTTTTTAATGTTTCTAATAGATTTCCTTGGAAATATCATTTTCTCCTAAAAGCAACGTACTAACCTACAAATTCCCTGGTTAGCCATGCTTAACCAAATAAATTTTCTTATTCAAAGTACCTTTTTCTCAAAAGAATTATATTAAGTAGCACAGATAGCAAAATTAGCCTTTGGAGTGTACATATGCAAACGAAGGTGGTCGGTCTAAACCATGGTGAGCTTTGTTGATATTGATGGCTCGTTCAGAGATGTTGCAAATGATATAGAGGCAGCAATAAAAGTTCTAAGTAAGTTCTTGTCAACCATGAAAACATCGTCCTCCTACAAATTATTCTTCCTTCTTATAATTTACTGTATGATTTTTCATGGCGGATGTCTATAGCTGGGAAAAAAAATTAAATTTCACGGTGTATTGTAGCAATCATGCATGTAAACTAATTAGCATGAAACACGATATATTGTGTCAATTTATCAATGGTCAATATTCATCGGTCAAAAGCTGTCTGTTGACACTTATTTTGGTACTTGGACTTTGATACATTTGCGGACGAAGACCTAGCTGCAAGTCTTGGTCTTCTTGTATTGTAGCCATGACTCGGTCGATATAGACTCGGTCGATATAACTTTTGGGTCTGACCTTTCCAACATGAGATGCTCCATTAAGAGCTCTCTTGCTCCTTGTGGCTGATGTAATTCTGTGATGGAAAATGTCCATCTTGAACACGGCTGGATCGTACAAGTTAAGCAGTGGCCGAACAATTTACGATTACACCAGACACTTGGAGGTTTGAGCCGGTCGTACTGCCATAACTTTATAGTATGTATTGCACTGTTAAAGTGAAGATATTAATGGCCTTCTTGCATATTCTAATAGGAGAATGAAGGGTTGGTGAAACAAAGAGAGACTGGTTAATTTGTAAAGCTGTGTCCTCATATTACCGTAAATTGTTGAATTACAAATACAATGAGTCAGTCAGCACGATTTTTCCATATTTCTGAAACCTAACAATTACATTATATCTTCACAATTCTGAAGAACTCATGTCGTTAAAACTATTTTTGTCGAGCTTTCGAACTGAATTATTTATGTTACAAGGGTAGCTTACGTTACCGAATCCATTAACAGCCTTATGAAAGTGGGCTGCAATGATTATGTCTCAGATATAAAGAAATAGAAGGATTCCAATTGTAAAAGAACAAAAAGAGAGGGAGCTGATCGCAGATACATTCGTTAACTAAAGTGTCAGTTGCAATGTCACCCCATTGTTCTCTTAATTTCGCATTTAAGCCTTGACCTTTCGATGGTAACCTATTGTTCCATAGGATCGCTTTATCCTCTTAAACCCGAAATCACTTTTATTGCACAACCATGATTACCTCAATGTTGAATGAGCATTTTTGAGGCTTTTCCATTACTGTGAACATAAAACAATGATATGTGTAAGGTAATTGACGTATGGCAAGCAAAGATGATCGGTCTAAACCATAATAATGTTCGTTGATATTGATAGTTTGTGCGGTGATCATTGCAACTGGTATTGAGGTAGCAACCAAATTTCGAAGCTAGAAATTCTTGCCAACCATGAAAATATCATCGCCGATCAATTGTTTCTGGCCAGGCCAAATGTTGAAAATATGAGCCACAACTCATCCTTCTCATAATTTACCGGATTGATTTTCACCCCGGATGCCTCTAGCAGGAAAAAAAAAAAAAAACAAGAAGAAAATTTCACGACGTGTTGTAATAATGATTTGTGTAAAATATGTCGTTTTCGAACTTACCAACAGTCCATATGTCATTAATCAAAAGCTGTCTATTGACATTGACTGTGGTCCTTAGACTTGGACACATACGTGGACGAAGACTCAGCTGCAAGTCTTGGTCTTCTTGTATTGTTGCCATGACTTAGTCCACTGTGAACAGAAGATGGGGTCGAGTATTTTCTTAGTATTTCCTATAGAAGAAGAGAACAATTTCAAATAATTATCGTCTGAATACAGGTCAACCATGAATATGCCTTCTAAAGTCGATATAATTACGTTAGGATTTTTGTTGAGTTGGATTCAAATTTATGAAAATTAGGATCATGTTGTCCAGATTTATCAAACTCTTGAATTACCGTCATTTGTGGCAACTGTTTTTCCTATATGAATATAAAGGGCTTAAAAGAAAAATGAGGATACAAAATACGTAGTAAATGAAAAATGCCGGGCCATAGCGGATGACATACTAGTGAACGCTGTTTCCTGAAATTATTCACTGTTGATTTATTTGGTCTTAGCTATGATACTTAAGAAGGACAAAACTTCAGGATTGGAATATATGCACATTAGTCATCAGCCACCAATAATTTACAGGGAGACAAGCAACATCTTAGTGAACAAAGAACTGCAGAGGCGAAGTTATCCCATTTTGGATTGTCCGGAGATTTAGTCGTGGAAGATAGTGATAAAGCTAGTACAAACACTTAAAGGGGTGTAAATAGGTGTTTAAAATAAATCTAGACAAATAAGTGTGGAATAAATAAGTTGCTAAGCAAAGTCTGAATAAGAATAAGAATCTATTGAGCTAGTCACCAGAATTCTGCAAAAACCTATAAGTGTATAACATACTTAATGAAAATGAGTTAAAAGAGGAGAAGATTGCACATGAAATTTATAGTAGTTCGACTTAGATTAAGGTTATGTCCACTCTCTCACGTTGATAGCCTACTGGCTGGATTTCACTATAGGATTAATAGAATATTACAATTTATGAGTGCAAACACTTAGTGATAGATCACTTTATCTCACTAAGACACTCTTTTTGCGTTTTCTCTCTTGATCACAACTTGAAAAGCTCAAAAACGAAGATAAGTAATTAAGAACAGCTTCAGATTTTTTAATTTCAGATTCACGTCCCTATTTCTTCTTCACTGAGTGACCTCCTTGAATATCCCTCCGTGCAACACTAGCTGTTGAACATTCTCAAGAGGAAATTCTTCCAACCTACCTATTGGACTGTCACGCTCTGATCCTTTGAGCGCGTGCCCATCCCTCGCTGGTCAATTAATTACCGACGTCCTAGGATGGATCGCTGACCCATTCATTTTAATATGCATGCGGAAGCAATTAAATAATCTCCAGACAACAACAGCATGTGATAGAAAAGTAGGGCCACAAATTTTCAAACCGAAAATCACAACACACTTATATACATATCGAACTATGTCATATACAATAACAACCGATACAAACAAGGTCTGCAAAAGGGGAGGGGTAGAGGCTACAGATCCTCTAATCAGTCGAGTCTTCAACTGAATACTTTGGGGTCCCTGGATCTAATAGGTCCGGGTCCACCATTGAACCTTCTGGTGGATCGGCCATGCCTTTGCCAAAAGTTACCTCCAACACATACAAAGGAACCTTAGACTTTGGTATGGGCCCCTCTTTCTGTCCATTCCACTTTTGACGATACCATGATCTGTATTGATGGGGCACCTTTTTGGGTAGACCCACATCGACCCAGACCATGAACTTCACCAACTCATATAGCCCTCCCCTTGGGTCTCCATGAAGCGGAATAAAACACTTCTACTCAGTGACCTCTTCGGCTGTCCAAAATGCTCGGGAGGAGTTGCCATCTAGGGACCTGAAATTGTTATCCCATAACAGGGTGATACGACATCTCAGCGAGTTCACTCTCTAAGACCCGATTATGAAGAAAATACACCCCAAGGGCTGCCTAAGCACAAGCATGTGTCAGAGGACTTACCTTTGCCTCAGTTCCTTCCTGCAAATCAATATAGTTCAACATTCACCGAATCACATCAACAAATCAAATCATCTAGTCAGATCGAGTCATCGATCAATCAACTCAGTCGATTCCATGTCATTAAGACCATCTCTCGATCATTCCATTCAATACTATCTATAAAGTCCGATCATATGGAGGATTGCTCACTCTAAACTGATAATAGATAGTATAACTCACTCTAAACTGATAAACAATATACCGCTCTTGCTAAGCTGATATATCAAAGCCCTCAGGCTGATATAGTATACTGACAATGCTCGCTAGAAGTTGCTAAAGTATATTGCTCGCACTAAGCTAACATATCAAAGCCCTCGGGCTGATATAATATATTAACAATGCTCACTAGAAGCTGCTAAGGTATACTGCTCTCGCTAAGTTAATATATCAAGACTCATAGGCTGATATAGTATACCTATGATACTTACTCTAAGCTGATAAATAGTATACTACTTTCGCTAAGCTGATATATCGAGGCCCATAGGCTGATATAGTATATTGTTCTCACCATCTGAGAATGCCACCGTTTTTATCATTCCCAATAAAAATAATCGTGTGTGGGTACACAGTCGGTCTTAGCCAAAATACAATATTTTCCCTTTTGAAAATCCCACTAATTCTAGCAGTCCAAAAACACATTTTTGACACTGTAAACTGACATTTGATATTTTCTAATTAATTATTGAAAATATTGAATTTTGGGATAAATTCCCAAAATTACAAATCACACTCAATGTGCACAATCTAGCACTTAATTAATCAAACAAATCACACCATTACGATCGGTATAAAATTCCGATTGCCGGCTATCCCGGTCTAATTTCCAGAAAATAATAATTAATTAATTATTTAAATTAATTAATAAATGCCGAAAAATGCAACTTAGGCTGGAAAAGCCTAATTAAAAGCTGAGACAGGCTCGGAAAAATTCCGAACCACTCTAGATAAATATTAGAGCTTATCTAAGCTCTAATTATACTACTCTAACCACCTAACATGCAATATCGAACGATTAAATTGCTAATCTATTCTAACTATCCACTTAATCCACACTTAACTTAAACTAATCAACTCTTAAGCATAATTAACTTCCTAAGCATGGATTAGTGAGTAAACTCACTTGATTAGCGATCCAATAGGACCACGATGATGAGGACGCGGAGACGGGCCAAAAACTCCAAAGCGGGTGCACCTTTCGAGGTCCGAAAGGGCACCAAAGTGGACCAAACAGTGAGGTGAAGACCCACTAGCTTCAGCTTCTATTCTTGGTCGATTGAACTGGAAATGGGTAGGGACGGGCGGAGGGGCTGAAGCGGGTCTAGGCGGTGGCTTCAACAACCACGACGGTGACATATGGCTGCCTGGCAATTCCAGATAGTTGCGAGCAAGAGTGGAATGAGTGGCTAGAGACGCGAGACAAGCATGACGATCTCGGGTGGCGTGCGGGCAAGCGAGCGATTGCGAGGGGCGGTCCAACGGTCGGATAGGTGGCTCGATGGCAAGGGGAAGGGCTGAGCTCGGTTTTTCTGGGTTTTTGGAAGCTTCACACAGTTGGAATGGAGGGAGGAGGTCGACCGGCTAGGAAGAAGGGAGACAAACAAGTTGAGGGGGCCACCTTGGTCTCCAAACACTCATCACACTTGCCCCCACCACTTAGCCCTATTCTCAGCCACTTTCTCACACTCCAATCTTCCTCAAGAAGCCACCCAAGTGTCTCAAATGTTGCACCCCACCATGGCATACGAATTTGGACACTTGCACATCAATTTCACTCAATTCCTCTTCAATTCCTTCTTGAATTGGTGGAATTCAGCCTCTATAAATTCCGCCATCGTATCCTCGATCAAATTGGCATTTTCCCTCGCCATTAGAACCTACTTGCATCCTAATTGCGCGATAAAAAACGGTCCCCTGAATTTCCCGAACAAAAACAACATTACTTTGAAATTTTACCGAAAATCTCGGTTTGCAGAAAAATTTTCGGAGGATGAGTCGACATTCCTAAAATGACTTGTGACATGATAGAACTTTCAATTTCTGAAATCGGATTCAAATTCGTGGTTAATTTCACTTTGGCGCGATTTTAGTGTGATCTAGGCTACTAGGTAGCTTTTAGAAATTTTTAGTGCAAATGACCTATGGTCGATTTTCTTCGAGCCACATTGAACCTCTTCGACACATTGGCGACTCTCAGTGGTCATGAAAATCTCGAGATTTCAAATTGGACACAGGGTACCAAAATGACAAAAAAATTAGTCTAGTGCCGGTCGACAAGAATTTTGTAATTTGGTGAAATCAGCCACGTTTAGCCACACATCTCTGTCGAACCGACCTATCTCTGATCTCTACTTGACTTTTGACTGTGTCGTAATGACCTCTGCAGATGAGCACGGTCGAGTAGTCGATTCCTGGTCGAATTCTCGAGTCTATCAAATTAAAAGTGCTTAATGGCTTTCCTAGCTAGTCTAGTTATTCCAAGAGTGATCAGCTCTGAGAACAGCACTATAGACGCGTTGATGAAAGGCCTGATTTATTCAATTGAAAACAGAATTGAAAATTTCAGGATGTCACATGGACATAATATAACAAAGAGATCTTGTGGCGTTGAAGACAGAAATGAAATATCCACTTGATTCTGATCACATATACAAACAGAATCATGGTTTCCATAAGTGATGCTTCCTCATATGGAATTTATTTTCAAGATTGATTATGTCGATTTGTGATTGACTCAATCAATATATATGGAAAGTAAAATCTTTTACCAAAAAACTAATCATTAGAAAATAGTTTCCCAATAAGATTCTTCTAGATTTGCATTGTAGCCTTGTTAAGTCTAAATTTGGACTCTTCCTCATTCTGGCTTTGACACGATCTTAATTTGGATTGGTCAAAGTGAGATATGCTTCTGGGATAAAGTAGACTTTGATTGAAATCCTCAACAAAAACTCAAAAACATGTTTATACTCAATATGTTCTTTAAAAGTAGGCATTAGAACTAGAAAGTTTTATCAACTTCAAAATCTGGTAGGAGTTTTCTTAATAGATATGAGTCACTTGATTTAAAAGAATGTGTTTAATAACACATCTCCAACCCTAGCCTCTATATTATTTCCTGTTTTGTTTTTTCCTATCTTCTTGTTGGATACTTAGATCTTTTGGCTCACTAAGTGATTTTAGAGCTTTTTGAATTATATTTTTGTGCTTTGTGTTGAAGATAGTGAAACCTCTCTCTCTCCCCATGGTTTTTCCACATAAATATTGTGTGATTTCGACTTTCTTTCATTTTTGGTACTTGTTCTTAGATTGGTGCATCTTTGATATTAGTTTTTCCGCAACAACTTGGTATCAGAGTGAAGGAATTTTGGTCTTTTTGTTTGAGATGGCATCTATCAAGTTCGAATTGGCACCCTTCGATGGCCAAAACAATTTTGGGCTATGGAGGATCGAGATGAAGGTGTTGCTGCGTTGGGAAGATTCAATTAGAACTTTGGACGGAAATTATCCTAACGATATGACTACGGTTGAGATTGAGATGGAAAAAAAGGTGCATAGCACTATCCAATTATCATTATTTGATAAGGTGCTTTGCAAATTTGCAAATGAAGAAACGGCTTCAGGATTGTAGAATAAGCTTGAGAGCCTCTATATGAAAAAGAAAATTATGACAAGATTATTTTACATGCTAAAGATGTAAGAAGGTACTCCTATCCAAGAACATCTAGATGAATTTAATAAAATTGTTATGGATATGAAAAATCTAGATTTAAAGTTAGATGATGAAGATCAGACCCTAATTATATTGTGTTCACTGCCAAGCTCGTATGAGAATTTTGTGAATTCTATACAGGATGGAAGGGGATCCATAACTCTTGAGGATGCGATAACCTCGTTGAATTCCGCAAAAATATGTACAAAATTGACTGTGAGTAGTAGCAGTGATAAAATTGATGGCTCAGTTGTCAAAGGAAGGTCGAATCATTGTGAAAGACATAGTAATACTAAAAGGCATTCAAAATCTAGATCAGACAGAGATAAGAGTAAGGTGGAGTGCTACTATTGTCACAAATTCAGACACTACAAAAGTGAGTGTCTAGTGCCTAAAGCTAAGGGGAAGAAGTTGATAGAGAATTCCGATTCGCCTACTTTAGTGAAAAATAACGAGTTCGCCAAAGAAGACAATGTTCTTACTGTTTTGTCATTAGATTGTCAAGTAGATGATGAATGGATTTTGGATTTAGCATGTTCATACCACGTGTCCACATAAAAATTGGTTCCAAATATATGAGAAAATCAATAGTGGTTTAGTTTTAATGGATAACAATGCAATTTGTAGGTATTGGTATGGTGTAGATTAAATGTCGCAATAATGTAGTTAGAACTTTGATAAAAATTAGGCACATCCCAGATTTAAAGAAAAACCTTATTTCATTGAGCAATTTAGATTCCATTGGATGCATGTATATAATAAGTAGAGGTGGAGTTTTGAAAATTTTAATAGGATAATTGATTGTGATGAGAGATAACATAATGAAAAATCTTTCCTTTTTCAGGTAAGTACCGGTGTAGGTTCTTTAAATATATCTTCCTCTTTAGAATCTAAAAAATCAATGTTATGGCATATGCGGTTGCGCCACATGAGTGAAAGAGGAATGACTATTTTAAGTAAACGTGATTTACTTTGTGGGGATTATACAGTTTCACTTAACTTTTGTGAATATTGTGTTTTTGGAAAGTAGCGTAGAGTTAGTTTCAGTACTGGGGTGCACTTGACGAATGGCATAGTTGATTATATTCACTCTAATTTGTGGGGACGGGTAACATCTAAGGATGATGCAGTTTATCTTTTGACATTTATTGATGATTTTTCTAGGGAAGTTTGGGTTTATATTTTGAAGTGTAAAAGTGACATCTTTAATGGATTCAAAAAGTGGAAGATTTTTTAAAAGAAAATCAAACTAGGAAGAAGATAAAGTGTCTCAGAATGGACAATAGTCTTGAGTTTTGCGGAGGTGATTTCAACAAATATTGTGAAGATTTGGGGATTGTTTGACATCAAACAATTAGATATACACTTCAATAGAATTGGCATAGTGCATGAAGCAGAGTTTGGGACACCTGGAGTGCCATAACTTGGCACGGGAGGACACTTGAGTGCCATAACTTCGGAAATGTACACTTAAGTGCCAATTTCGAAGTAAAGTGGAACACTTAAGTGCCACTCCGGCCAAATGGGTGACGTGGCAATTTTTTGGCGAGTTGGACACAAAACGACGTCGTTTTGCACGCTGACGTGGAGAGAAAATGCAAAACGACGTCGTTTTGTGTCTTATGTATAAATAATTAATATAAAAATTAATTAAATTAAATTAAAACTTAATTTTATTTAAAATATTCTAAAAATTAAAAAACTAAAAATTTTAAAAAATCAAAAATTTTAAAAAACTTAAAATTTAAAAAATTAAAATTAAAAAACTAAAATTTTTTTTTAAAATTTTAAGTTTTTAAATTTTTAATTTAACTTTTTTTTTAATTTTAATTTTTTTAATTTTAAGTTTTTTTTTAATTTTTAAAATTTTTTTAATTTTTAAAATTTTAATTTAATTTTTAAAATTTTTAATTTAATTTTTTAATTTTTTTTATAATTTTTAAGTTATTTTAATTTTAAGTTTTTTTAAATTTTAAGTTTTAAAGCTTTTTTTTTTTTAAATTTTAAGTTTTGTAAATTTTAAATTTTAAGTTTTTAAATTTTGAGTTTTTTAAATTTTAAGTTTTTATTTTTTTAATATTTTAAATAAAATTAATCTTTAATTTAATTTAATTAATTTTTATATTAATAATTTACACATCGGACATAAAACGATGTCGTTTTTGTATTTTCTCGCCACGTCAGCATGCAAAACGGCGTCGTTTTGTGTCTAAGTCGCTGGAAAATTGCCACGTCACCCATTTGGTCAGATTTTCGCCGGAGTGGCACGTAAGTGTTCCATTTAATTTCGAAACTAGTACTTAAGTGTACCTTTTTGAAGTTATAGCACTTAAGTGTCCCCCCGTGCCAAGTTATGGCACTTGGGCTGTTCTTTTGCCCACATGAATCAAACACTTTTAGAGAGAGCTAGGTGTATGCTCTCTAATGCTAGACTTGGGAAAAATTTTTGGGCTGAAGCTGTGAACACAGCATGTTATTTAGTGAATCGTTCTCCTTTAACTGTAATTGAATGTAAGACTCCTAATGAGGTATAGTCATGTAAACCTTTTGATTATTCTAATTTAAAAATATTTGGATATCTTACTTATTATCATGCAGAAGAGGGTAAGTTTGAACTTAGGGCCAAGAAGTGTATTTTCATTGGTTATGCAAACGGGGTTAAATTATACATGTTATGGTATCCTGACCCTCAATCATCAAGTTTATACTTAGTAGAGATATTACTTTTGATGAAAATTCTATGCTTGAAAAGAGAAAGGTTGTCACTAAGTTTATAGATATTCATGAAGAGAATGTTTGAAAAAAGATAGAGCTTCTTGTAGAGTATCCATGGAAAAAAGAGTTGAAGATGTTCCTATTCAGCCAGAAAGTGCAATGGGCAACAAAATTTAAATTCTATCAAAGAAGAAGTAGAAGAAATTAAGCAACCTTGAAGTTTGGCTGTAGGGAGGGCTAAATGACAAATCAAGCCTCCCCAAATATATGGTTTCGTTGCTTTGGTAGAACATCTCTTACAGTTGTTGAAGAGCTTGGTATTGAAGAACCTTATACATTCCATAAAGCTACTATTTGTTCTAAAGAAATGACTTGTTGCGATGAATGAAGAGATGGAGTCTCTTCATAAGCACCAAACTTGGGATCTAATGAAATTGCCTGAGGGAAAAAGAGCTGTTGGATACAAGTGGGTCTTCAAAAGAAAAGAGAGAATTCCAAGGGTTGAAGATGAAAGATGTAAAATACATTTAGTAGTGAAGAGTTTTAGTTAGAAGGAGGGGATTGACTTCAATTAAGTGTTCTTTCCAATTGTAAAACATAGTTCCATTCATGCGTTGCTTGCTTTAGTAACTTTTTGTGATCTAGAATTTGAGTCACTTAATGTCGAGACCACTTTTTTACATTACAAGCTTAAGAAGACAATCTATATGTCTCAACCTGAGGGATTTGTTGTTGAGGGTAAATAAGATCACATTTGCAAGTTGAAACATTCTTTGTATAGTCTCAAGCAATCTCTGTGGCAATGGTACAAGGGGATTGATAGCTTTATGTTGAGTTATGGCTATTTGCGAAATTCGCATGATAGTTATGTGTACTATAAGAAATTACATGGTGGTTCTTTTATTTTTTTTTACTATTATATGTAGATGACATGCTTATTACAGCGAAGAACATATTGGAGATACAAAATTTGAAGAGGTAACTTAGCAAGAAATTTGAGATGAAAGACCTTGGAGCTACCAATGAAATTTTAGGTATGGAAATTTGTAGAGATAGACAAGTTAGGAAGTTATACCTCTTGCAAAAGAAGTATATTGAGAAAGTGTTTGAGTAGTTTGGCATGAAAAATGCTAAACTGGTAAGTACTCATTTGGTGTCCTATTTTAGGATTTCAACTTTTTTGTCAGCTAAAACTAAAGAAGACGAAGATGGGATATCTTGAGTTTCATATTTTAGTGCTATGGTTTGCACTCATCCGGATATTTCACAGGCTATTAGTGTTGTCAGTAGGTATATGGCACATCTGAGTAAAACTCATTGGCAAGCCATGAAATGAATTCTTTGGTACATCCGAGGTACCTCCAATGTGGGTTTGGTTTTTAATGGAGGTTGTGATATAGGACATTTAGTTGTTGGTTTCGTTGATTTTGACTATGCAGGCGATCTAGACAAAATGAGATCTTTGACAAATTATGCTTTTACACTTGGTAGTTCCGCAATTAGTTGGAGGGCAACTTTGCAAGACACAGTTGCTTTGTTTACCATTAAAGTAGAATACATGGCAACAATGGAAGTAGTAAAGGAAGCTCTTTTGTTGAAACGTTTGGTTACAGAACTTGGTGTGAATCGAGAGGGAGCCTCCGTTATCTTTTGCAATAACCAAAGTGTAATATAGTTGACTAACAACACAATGTCTCATGAGAGAACAAAACATATCGACACACGATATTACTTTATATGTGATGAGGTTGCTAAGGGTATGGTTACGATGAAAAAAGTATCTATGGCGGATAATCCGATGGATATGTTAATCAAACTAGTTCCTTTGATCAAGTTCAAGCATTACTTGAAGTTGATTGGCATCTTCGCATTTGAGTTGTTTATGTGGAGTTGGTGGCATTTTATCTCTTGTTTCATACACTGAGTACGCTCACATAGGCTTAGGGATGTGCATCATCAATTTCGCCATTTTGGGGGTGGCCTTATGATATTCCGAAATTTGGCCCATATTTTGAAATATATCAAATTGTTATTTCATTGATGCACTTATGGTTCCTTTATTCTGAACTAATCACTCATGAGTTAACTAATATATTAGGTGAGGCCGTAAATGGTTAAAAGACGAAAGGCCGAATTTGATTAGGGATTAACCGCTCGACCATAAGGATTGACAAAGGGCAATACTATACTGTTATAAGTTAATTAGCAAATAGATATAAATCAATTGGATGGAAATACATAGTCGGTTTGCGAGTGATTCTACCCAATTATGATTTTTGCATCGAATAATGATAAATCGATTTTCTATTGATCTTGCACTTAGGGTACGTGATAGAATCATCGCGATAACATGGCAATCAAGGGTTGTCCATGATTCAAAGAGGCATGAATGTGGATAAAAAACTATTGATCACGGGTCAATCGCGTGAAAACATCTAAAAACCACCCAATAGTTTAGGTTGTACTAAAGTCACATTTGATTGAATTTAACCATAAAATTTAATTCGATTTTAGGTATCAAATTTCCGAGAGTTTCAAGACTAATCCTTGGGACATCACCTCATTCACCCGTTAATTACCAGCAAGCGTAAAATTTTCGAAATAGGAATTATTGGATGAAAATTGGACGTTGAGAAGAGAAGTTGGGCTAAGTGAGGGCTGTTGGGCCTCACGCCCGTGTGGGCCGGCCAAGGAGGCCCAAGTGGGCCAAGCTAAGCCCACCAAGCCCGCCAAGCCCAATTCAAGCAAATGGACCCAAGGCAAAATTGGAAAGTTTGGACAAAAAATGTGTGAAATGTCCAAAATGCCTTTGCATTTATGGGCTATAAGACAAAAGGAATAAAGGAAACAAGGAGAGGGTTTTAGGGGGTTTTGTAGATTTTTCAATGATGAAAATCTTGAAATCTCTCTCTCTCTATCTTTTTTCTTCCCTCGTTCTCTCCCACAAGTGACCGTAGCCCCTTCCCCTCTATTTTCTTCTTCTTCTTCTTCTTCTTCTTCTCTCCATTTCCTCCATTTTCGCCCACCTTTGGCCGTTCCTCACCGCTATCCACTTGTGCTGTGTTCATCGTTCCTTGTGCCTTCTCCACCGCGGCAAGCCACCACTAAGCCACCCCAAGCGAAGGTGGCCATGGGCCTCAAGCAAGCCCAAGCCGTGAGCTTGAGCGGCCGTCACCACGTTGTTCATGTCTCAATTCGAGTCGGGAACGGTGTATCCTCGATGCCATCACGTCGTCATCGCTGTGAGCTTGCCGTCGCAGTAAAATTGTAAGTTAACTCTTAATCCTTGATTAGGAAGCTAATTGTGTTTGGGGGTAGGATTAGATTAAGGTTAAGGGAGATTTGTCTTCATTAAGGGCGATTAATTTAAGTAACCATGGTAAGGTTAAGTAACCATTGTTAGTTTAAAGTAATATTGGTTAGGTTAATTAATCGTAATTACTTTAAGTAATCTTGGTTAGATTAAGCTCATTTAACATTAATAAGTTGCAGTTAGATTAATTAACGATGATTAGTCTTAATTAATTATGATTATACTTAATTAATCGCCATTACTTTAATTAATCATGTTTATCACTAATTAATTGCGATGAGTGGGAATTAATGATGGATTAGCTATTAAGTAGAATTTTATGCTTGATTTATTGGATGAAATTATGCATAATTATGATTGTTTGGGCTTGTAATGACATGTTGTTGATTACCCCAATTATGATTTTAAATGTTATTTTCAAAGACGGTTTATTTGAAAAGAAAATAGTAAACTTTGAGGTGTTGTGTTTGAACACTGTGTTTTATATGCTAAATGAGGTAATGAGATTTTAAAATGAAAGTGTGTAAAATTTGGCAGGTTGATTTTAAACACGTGATCATGTGCGATTATTTTACGAGAATTTTAAAGGTAAAGATTTTCTAAGATTTATTATTTAAGCATGAACTCTTTTACACTAGGCTAATTAACGGTAGATAAAAATTGACTTAAGTGTTGGCGTGCTTGTGTGGTCACTTAATTGAACCGTTATCCAACGGGAGTTTGGAGACGATGTCCGATGTTTATTTGATGCCTAGCAAGGGTCTGGATGCTGAGTCACGATTGAGACTAGATCGATGCTCCTTATGGAATGCCGTCTAGGCGAGGTTCTACATAATGACATGTTTGATGGGGCAGGACAATGCTTGATTATATTGGAAGACTGCCAACTCTTGTGTTCGTTGTAGCTTGAGGGGTTGTAATAATCGAAATACGCATGAATGATTGTGTTGCATTGCACTTGATTATGGGGTAAAACTGTGAGGTACGGTATGGGACAAGCCAAAATGGGTTTTTCCTTGTAATTGAGACTCGTGTGGATGCTTGGTGCATGAGAATTATGTGTTCTGGTTATTGATTATGCTTGTTGCCTTGGTAATGACATATGTGATGTACTAATATGTAGGGATGTGTCAAGGCAAGGTAAGATTGTATGATGTTGCATGTTTAAGTTGCCTCGGAGACAAATTTGAGTCATAATCGAGGCTTAAGCCATTAACTCGCTGAGATTTATATCTCACATTGTTGTTATTAAACATTTTTAGGTCTGTAGTAGGAAGAACCGTCGCGTGTGGTTTGGGGTCTCGATGGACCAAGGCGCTGGCGTGCCTAGCGTCACTTTTGGTTGGCCTCGTCGTTAATGATATTTAGGTTAACTTTGACCCTCGAAGGCTTTTGAGTTGGTCAGTATGAAGTAGCTATAGAAAAGCTTCTACTTATTAAACTTCCTAGGATTAACAAGTTAACAAATAAATGTGCTGCTTTTGGAAATTGTTTGTTGTGCTTTGCTATCCCTATGCTTTGTTACTTTGATTGGGTAGTTATATAAATTGCTTTCGCATGCGTTTAATAAAAAGATAAAAAGAATGGGTCGGCGATGGTCCTGAGACGTCGCAAGCTAATCGATCGCCATGGGATGTTCACGCACTCAGGATTCGGGGCATGACAGGCTTTGTGTAATCACTTTAGGCTTTGTGTAATCACTTTTGGTGTTGAGGGATAAAGGTCTTGTAGTGCTTGGCATAATGCTTTTTTGGATATTTGAAGTCAAGGTGGAGATTTGTTGAGTTTTGAATTTCAAAATTAAGAGATAAAGGTATTTTAGATATGCACCTTTATTTTAGGAGTTTTTGAAGGAAACTATAAAAGTAATGTGTTTAATAACACATCTCCAACCCTAACTTTTATATTATTTCCTTTTTTGTTTTTTTCTATCTTTTTGTTGGATATTTAGATATTGTGGCTCACCAAGTGGTTTTCGAACTTTTTGGATTATATTTTTGTGCTCTTTGTTGCAGATAGTGAAACGTCTTTCTCTCTCTCTCCATGGTTTTTCTCATTTTGGGTTTTCCACGTAAATCTTGCATCTCATTGATTTCAATTTTCTCTAATTCTTTGCTACTTGTTCTTAGATTGATGCATCTTTAATTGGCATTTTCCCCCAACAATAAGACTATGATAACACAAGGAAGCTAAAGCTCATCATAAAAGTAAGAAACACACAATATTCTCAGAGCCAAGACATAAGATGATTTGCTGAACATATTCATCTGATGGGCAGTTAAACCATCACCATCTACTCAAATGTGTCGGTCTTTAGAAGAAAAACTTAACCATGTGTTCCTGTGGTGATCCTAACTAATGTAAACAAATTTTTAGGCCAGAAATTTAGCTAGTGGAGACAGGAAACTTCCAATTAAGTACGGTAGGAATGGCGAGACAAATGCTCGTCACTTGCTAATCATTGCTGTCTCCATAGGGATAGTTCAGAATTTTTGGAGATGATTGAAATTGTGTAAAATAAGAAAGCATGTACTTAGTTCTGGTCTCTTCGCATTTGAGTTCAACTTCATATTGGATATTATCAGAAAGAAAAAGAAAGTCAGGTGACTTTTCTGGGGACAATCCAAACGATCTTGAAGTGAATCACGGTGTCCTGTAATAATTATACATGTAAAATAATTAGCGTATAACATGATATATTATTTCGAATTTACCAATAGTCGACATGTCGTCAATGGAAAGCTGTCTATTGACGTTTTCTTTTGGTTCTTAGACTTCGACACAATTGCCGACGAAGACCTAACAGCAAGTCTTGGTCGTCTGTTGCTGTACCCGTCACTCAGTCAATTACAAGCACCGTGTGGGGTCGTGGGTATGGACAGCTCACGATATAAATGTAAGGCGTACTTGATTTATCTTCCTCACACATATCGCTTTGACAATCTCCACCATTCGAAGATGATGGAAAGATCAACTACAGTTTTCTCGTTGGCGTTGGTTGCTGCTTTAGCTTCAGCACTAGTCCTTATGGTTCAAGCCCAACAAAATCCAGGTATCTCTCTCTCTTTTAGAGACAGGCCAAGGCAGAGCCAGATCCGACTCCTATTATGGAGAGAGATATATACATGTGTTGAATCTTGATAAGTTTTTAAATTAATTTCAACCGTTTATAATCAAGAATAATACCAGAAAAGAACTTCACCTGTCTCTCCACTTCCCAGGCAGCAGCAAAACCATTTTTTCGTTTTCCTTAAAACGGTAATTACAAATGAAATATATTGCCTCAATCTGCTGGAACCATCATTCCATGTGCCATGCGAGGGAATGTTCATATATTCCTTTTCAATCTCACAAATCAAGAGAAAAATACAATTTTCCAATGTATTATGACATTATACTCTAATGAACAACAATAATAGATATTAACAAAATAATTTGAGTTATTTATAGTTATTATGATGTATATTAATTAATTCTAAATTTAGAATGATATTTGTTAACTTTTATAATTATAAAATCATAATTATGTTCCAAGCCATAGAATTGTACTTTTAAACAAATGCAAGTATATATTGTAGATCCTAGATTAAATGGATTCACTTCTCGTTCCGTTTTCTATTCACAATACCTTTGTCATAACCCAACAAATAATTTATTAATCTGTGATTCCATATCCACATTTCGTTTATTAAAGGCAACTAATGATATTAGAATTCTACTTCTAATACATTCTATCCATATCTCCACAACTTTGCTCTTCCATTCATCATATCAATCATAACACAATCCATTACTTGTGATGTGAACCTCCATTTCAAACAAATGCTTGATTGCTCTTTTTATGTCACAAAATGAAGAGAGTCCTAGATTTTGACTAATCAAAAACCTGATCTTATCTATTCCAAAATACATATAAATAGATTATGGATTGGTCTCGTATGACGTGGTCTCAATTCAAAATTGAACATTTAACACTATTTCTTGGAAAAAGTCGTAATTCCAATGATTATTTTTTCTATTTTCATTTTCTGAGTTTCTAGGTTTCATAAGTGTCGACTGTGGAGCACCAAATTCATACACCGACTATAAGACCAATATAGATTTTTTGACGGACAAAGGATTCATAGACTCTGGAGAGAGCACGCAGATATCCACAAAGCTCATCAACCAGCAATCTCGACTATGGTTCTGGTTGAAAAATCTAAGAAGTTTTCCCAGTGGGACGAGAAACTGCTACACTTTGAAACCAGACAAAGGCAAGAGCAACACGTACTTGATTAGGGCATCATTTTGGTATGCGGACTATGATCATAAGAACCGAACTCCTATATTCGACCTATACATTGATGTTAATTATTGGGCCACGGTTGAGGATTCTGATAAAAAAGTGCACTACGAAATTGTCTATGTGGCCCAAAGGGATGATATACAAGTGTGTCTCGTAAACACTGGCCAAGGAGTGCCCTTTATTTCGGCATTGGAACTGAGACCTTTGGACAATTATATCTATCAAATTGAATCAGGATTTTTGACGCTTCAGTTCAGATATGACGTCGGAGCCCTAACTTGGACCACCAGGTGAGTTCTCTTTCTTTCTTTCTTTCTTTCTTTCTTTCTTTCTTTCTTTTTCCGTTAATAAAGTAAACAAATGTTAGCATATGTCATATTTCTTGCTACAAGATATCGTGTGTGTGGAACAAAGTCAGAAAAACTTAATATATTGAAAAGGAAAAAAATGTAAAAAGTTCAATTTTTGGTCGAGAAAGATTTGAATTTGACCTTAAAAAGTGTAAAGACATTTAAAAATGTATTATTGAGGTTATGCATTAGACTTATCAAATGAGTAGCTCAAATTTATGACCGATTTATCGTAATACAAATTTTCAACTCATACATGACTCGACCCATACCCAAGCCATATCTAACCCGACCCATTTTATCAAATCTAGGCAAGTTTTTTTCTTACAATTTTTTTTTTTAAAATTGTATTGCTAAAATAATTTCATGCTTTACAATTTTAGTGGAAAATTTTTATAATTTTTTAAAAGAATCGAAGCTCCATTTGTTTCATGGAAAATATTTTCTAGGAAATTATTTTTCAAGAATATAAAAATATTTTCTAGTATTTGTTTTGAATATGAAAATAAATTAGAAAATATTTTCTACCATTTAGTATGGAAAATCTGATTTGATTTTCCTCCATTCACTCTTTTAATATTTTTATTTTTATTTTTGTATTTCTTTTATAAATTGAATCTTTAATTATTTTAAAATTTTCTTTTTCTTCTTTTTCACCCGGTCATCGGCCACCGTGATGGTCAATGAATGGCCACAAGTGAGCTCTAGCCTTGCCAAATCCGATGAGGTCGAGCTCACCTGAGGTCGGCGATCTCGAGTCTTGCGAGAAGTCGATGAACTCGAGTTTTGTTAGATCAACAAGACTTGAGCCTTGCTAGCACTAGACATCAACATGGTCTTTGCCTTACTAGATTGGTGAGCTCAAGTCACCTAAGGCCAGCGAGCTTAAGCCTGGCTAGCATTAGATGTCGATGAGGATCAATGAGCTCAAAGCAACGAGGCTCAAGCTTCGCCGGCCTCTAGCGAGCTCTTCCCTCACTTGGCAAATCATTGTGGCTGGTCACCAGCTGAGGAAGATGGAAGAAGGAAGAAGAAAGAAAAACAAGAAAAGAAAAAATAATAATAATTTAGATTTTTTTTAAAAATATTTAAGGCTGAAGAGGGAGGGAGAGTGTACGTGAGCCTAGTGGTTTGGAAATTGGTTCTAAACTCAACCTATTTAGACCCATTTATTTTAGCCTTTAAACTTAAAACATATATAATATAGGCTCTTCAAAATTGAAGAGTGGGTCATATATGAGTTTAAGACCCATTTTGACAAGTCTTAACATATTAGTTCTAAATTATAATTTTGTACGCATAATTTTTGGGGGAAAACTAGACGTTAAAGATATTTTCGGGTTTATGCACTTTAGATGCATTGGAGATCAATGAAAAGCTTTCATCTCTTGTCAAATTCTTAGAAGTGCTCAAGTTTATCAAACATCTCTATTCATACGTATATACTGTTGACAAAAAAGGGGCAATATTTGTTGTGGGTATTCTATTTTAAACTATAGACTTAAAATTCATAGCTTTCCCAATAGAGAGAGAACGATGAGTCAGAATAATGGATGTTTTTAAGGATTCCTAAGGAAGAGATCCCAATCTTTTAGTGAATGAGAACATAGTAAGTCTCACCTATCGTAAAGCCTTTATATTTTTGTGTATTAAAATTTACGAAGAAAATATAAAAAGTTACGACAAATTATGACCAGAGTATTTGTCCCCGGATGGAACTTCCTTCGTGTCAGTTTTCTGGGTGTGAATGATTAAGCAGTAGAAACTTTTTTTTTTTATGTTAGTAAAAGTTACGGGGAGTGATAAGTGAGCGAATAATCACCCAATCAGAGGCCAAGTTAGGAATCATTTGAACAAGAAATAAGAGCATTGCAACGTAAGTAGTACAAGTTCAAGAGGTGTTGTAGTGGAGACGCTTCATTGGCATATGGAACATGCTACCCGGAACGCTGCATTGGCCTCACATGAATTCTTCGTCAAAATGTCCCACCCAGGTACCCAGACGATGTTTATGATCGCATCTGGGAAAGTTGGACCTCTCCTGCCTGGCGTATGCTCAACCTGGGGACGTCCGCCTCTGATTTATCCGACAACAACGATGCATATAACGTTCAGGGGGAAGTGCTCAGGACAGCTCAAACAGCGAGTGATGCTAACGCTACCTTAATCTTTCGTTTTAAGCCGTACAACGTGACGTCTAAATGGATTGGGTACTTCCATTTCGCCGAAACCCAAACCTTGCCGAGTGGCCAGCAAAGAGAGCTCACGGTTTCCACAAGTGATGGCCAATTCTCGGATACGGTGAGGCTCGAGTACTTGAAGCCGGTGACCGTAGTTTCCACTCCGGTCTCTGGGTCCCAAATCAACTTCACAGTCGAAGCAACGACGAGGCCACCAATCATCAATGCCTTGGAGATCTTTCAGATCAAAGAACTTCTGAATGTACCAACAGCAAAAGATGATGGTAATCTTTCACGCTTCTACTTTCTCTTGTGCTAGTGCTACCCTAAATATTGTCAAGTACAGCTTTGGCATGAGCAACATCTAAATAGTTTTGGCTAACTTGGCTTCGGTATTAGATTGCTGAATTGAAAGGAAGAGAAGCCCAATTTTGAAAGTAATCGTTTGTTTAATAGGTATATATCTCATTCAACACAACAGAGAATAGAAAATTGCACTCACACTTCTCTAGGACACTCTTCAAAATTCCAACCTCCTAAAACTCCTTAGACGCAAACTTTAGGAAGCTAATTTCTTGCACTTACTTGCCTTGGTTGCGCCAGTGAAAGGGAGTTCAGGGATTTGCAGGAGATGGATGAGGAATGTTAGATATGACGGTTAAAAAATGTGTTTTAAAGTGGGAAGGATAAGGTGAGTTTTTGGTGGTCGTTCAGAGAGCTAGGTAGAAAATCTGCAGTGAAAACTTAGTTTATAGGTGTTTGCGGACCAAAAAAATCCAGAGATTGTAAAAGAGTTTTCTTCAAGTGAGCTTTGAAGTATTAAAGTTGATGATGAATAAGCTATTCCTTGCCCAAAATATATTATTACTGAAAAATCACTTCAAATTGCACATGCAAGTGTTTTCACCATTTCCATAATGTCACCGTTCTTTAGAAAGGGAAAAATGAAATTGTATGCATGATTTCTATCTGCTCGAAATCCCCATCTTTCCATCATCCTTCTCTTGAGGCAAATTGATCTTGTTGTGTTATAAACTACAGTCAAAGCTCTCACCAACATCAAGGCAGAGTCTATTGTGAATAAAGATAGCTGGCAAGGTGATCCATGTGTACCAAGTAAATTTGCATGGGATGGTCTGAATTGTAGCTATGGAAATCCTCCTAGGGTTATTTCGTTGTAAGTCTCCTTGCAGGATGATGTTGATACTATCGGTTATATTTTATAGGACAAATGTCACAAAAAATCTCAAACTATATCCACTTTGACACAAATACCCTTAAACTTTTTTTTTGTCACTAAAATCCTTGATTTTATCTACTGTGATACAAATACTCTCAACTTTTTTTTTCACAAAAAAACCTGAACTTATATATGCGTAACGTATATATCATCTATTTCAATTCCATACATGGTATATTTGTCACACTGGTATATGTTCGGGGTTTTTCATGACAAAGAAAGAAAAATGCTTGGAGTATTTATGTCATAATTGACAAGTTTAAGATTTTCAGTGACAAAAAAAAATTCGGCATATTTGTATCATAATGGACATAGTTTATGAGTTTTTGATGGTATAACCCAACTTTAAAAGAATCATTTTTTCTTCCTAAAGAATTGAAGGTTTGTTCTCATTCTTGTTGAAAAATTGAACTTTCATAACTCTATGTGACTACATTAATCTATAAAAACTCATTAATCAGTTGTGTGCTTCTCCATTTTAACCTTAGGTAATATTGTGTTCTCCAGAGTTGAATGCGTAAACTTTTATGTATCGAATCAACATTACTGCCTTTGTGAACATGGCAATGACACGGCTTCCTCTCATTTTGATTATGGCCAGGAACCTGAGCTCTAGCAATTTGAGGGGCATCATCTCTTCTTCACTATCAAATCTATTGGAATTGGAGTCCTTGTAAGTACGAGCATGATTAATGTTTGAATGAGCTGTGATATCCTACTTTTTGCTATGGAGCTCGTTCTTTCTTATTCTGAAGAAAAAGTAACTTTGGAGGCTTCTAGAGTGATCGTTTACTGGAATAAGCTTATGTTGAACATTGGTTTTCAAACAATGCGACGATATTTTTGGCCCCTTTGGTCGTTGATTTAATTATTCAGAATTGATATATCCCCAAAATAGCCTGAAGAACACTGACCAACCAATCTCAAAATTTCGGATGAGATCTATTGAATTGTTAACTACCCTGACTCGCTTTGTTCCAGAGATCTGTCCGACAATCAACTTATAGGACCCATACCAGAAACATTGGCAAATCTACCAAAGTTGAGAATTCTGTAAGTTAATGTGACTTAGTGGCGCCCTGAAAAATTGACAGAGCATAGGTCTTTATACATGGCTATGCTTTGCAGAAATCTCAGTGGAAACAAGCTTAATGGTTCAGTTCCTAAGGCTCTTAAAAGGAGGCATGAAGAGAAGACATTGGACTTGAGGTTTATCTCTCTCTCTCTCTTCAGAATGAAGAAAGAATTTTATATAACACGTTTATTGTGATTCAAAGCAAATATGAAGGCCGCTTGTGATCAACTTGTCGGCAAAGCAACTCGAGAGATATAACTTTACCTACTTACTTTTCTTGCAGTCTTAACAACAACCCCTATCTTTGCCAGGCAAGTCCTTGCTCAAAGAAGGAGGCTAAAAACTCCATCATGGTCCCAGTTGTTGCATCGGTTTCAGTCGTATTCGTAGTTATCAGCGTGTTGATTATTGGGTTGATTAGAAGGAAACAAACAGGTACCTTATTTTTCTACTTCTCGTCCACAGCATATTTATATGAGACTAAACAACATTTCTTGTTTTATTTGGTCGAGAAAGATACCACTGGCAATTTACTCCCTGTTCTTACCTTTATAAGAGTGCTCTTTTACAATATAATCCACTTTGCAATCAGGCCTAATGAATGCTTTCTTGAATGAGGAAGTTCTTTCTGAAAAATTTCATCTCACAAATTAATCCTAAGAGATTGAGGACAAATTAGACCGATAAATATCAGAGAGTTACTTTCATCAGTATTATGATTTTTTTTTCCAGAGACTTTACAGGAGAAGTGTCATTTAGATCCTGATTTGTAGAGGAAAAGCATCCTAGACGTGTAGTATCATACCTGTTCACGCAATCTACACCACATTTGACGACTATCTTGACTTTAATTTTCCTTTGGTACAGATATATCGGCAACAATGTCTTTTTTAGGATAATTTAGTTGAGAATATATGACTCAGCAACTTTCTTTCTCTTCTTACCCACCCTAAGAGTATAACTTTACAATCTCATAGACATTGCAGTCAGGAATGAATGAAAGTTGGCTTTAATCAAAATTTTCTAATGCTTGTAATATGAAGTCATAGTGATCACAAGAAAATGAAGAGAAGAGAGAGACGGGATCACCACAGCATTGTCTTTTCAGCATCACAAATAGAACGAGTGTTATTCAACTTAACTTATTGTCCTGATTTTTTTCTTCCAAAGTAACCGTGCTATGCACGAGGACTTATAACAACTTGGGAGTACCAACTTTGTCCTTGATATTCTGATGGTCCCTAAAAGAAAGTTTGATCGTGCAATCTCAAACTTATCTATATGTACAGAGCAAAGAAAAATTATCTATTTGTTAGCATATTGAAGGCAGGTGACAGAGAATCCCTGACCTGATCTTTTGATTTTTGTCCTCTTCTCCACTAATTTAGCTCTTAAAATGGCATCAGAAAAACCTTTCCTACGTCTTTTAATTATTGAAGCGCAATTAGAGTTATTTGCTTTGAAAGTCTATTATCCAAAGTGGTAGTCGCAATACTCATAGGAACCTTTATGGTATAGAATCTAGTGAGAGGACATTGGGATTAAAGAATCGACCTTTTAAGTATGGAGAAGTTTCAAGAATCACTGGAAACTTTGGACGAGTGATTGGTGAAGGTGGATTTGGAAAGGTATATCTTGGTGCACTGGATAACGGCACTGTTGTTGCAGTGAAGATGCGCTCTGAATCATCAAAGCAAGGGTACAAGGAATTTCAAGCCGAGGTTAGATTCGATGATCCAATCAAGTTTCCCTTTAAAGTCAACTTATGTTGACATTTGCGCAGATGTTCGTTCAAAAACTTCCTCTTAGACTATTCTTAGTAGTCGTTATAATAAAGCACACTCTTTATGCTGTAGGCGCGAACCTTAATGATTGTTCACCACAGAAACTTGGTTTCTCTATTTGGATATTGCAATGAGTATAGGCATATGGCATTGATATATGAATACATGGCAAATGGAAATTTAAGGCAACATTTATCAGGTGTGTTTTTATGTCTTGTTATATTGTTTCTTCTCTAAAATGAACCTGTTAAACTCTATTTCGTGCTCACAGCCATAGGTAAAGTTAAAATCCATTCAACAGAGGACCATCCGAAGGTCTTGACATGGAGTAAAAGACTACATATAGCTGTGGATGCAGCACAAGGTACACGTATGAGATATCCCCAGTGGTATGTTTTCTCCCATCATTGCTTCGGAATTGTTTACACGTTTTTTTGTGAGGATTTCAGGTTTGGATTATTTGCATAATGGTTGCAAGCCACCCATCATCCATAGAGACTTGAAGACTACAAACATCTTGTTGAATGAAGACTTCCAAGCCAAGATAGCTGATTTTGGCCTTTCAAGAGCTTTTGCAACTGAAAATGACATTTATGTGTCAACTTGCCCTGCAGGCACTCCCGGCTACCTTGATCCCGAGTATTGACTAAAACTCAATATTATTGATTTGGTTCAGTTCAGGGTCTTTATTCAGATGGAAATATTGACAGTATCTAGGATTTCATCTTTGATTTAAAGATCCTTCATTTGTTTTTTTTTTTTTTTAATTCCTCCTCCCAGGTTTCAATCTTCTGGAAACATAACCAAGAAGAGTGATGTTTATAGTTTTGGAATCATACTCTTTGAGTTGATCACGGGCCGACCTGCAATAATGAGAAGCCGGGATGGCAGTGCTAGTGTGCACATACTTGAATGGTTGATTCCTATTATCGAAAGTGGTGATATACATAGCATTATGGATCCAAGGTTACAGGGAGAATTTGACATCAACTCAGCTTGGAAACTAGTGGAAATTGCTATGTCTTGTACACGACCTGCAGCAATTCAAAGGCCGGACATAAATCACATATTGACAGAGTTAAAGGAGTCTTTGGTGAGCAAATCAAGCGGTTCTTTTGAAATGACCTCCTTGGAGCTCCATTCTGACATTGCCCCTTTGGCAAGGTAGTAGAACTTTTTCAATCCAGAAAAGCTATCATTTTTTAAGGTAAAAATTGACATTTGTCCGCAAATTTGTACTATTTTTTTTTTAATTGCGTAAATCATTTCCCTTTTCTTTTCTGTTATTGAATCTTCAAAACTCGCTTTACAACCATGATAACCTTTTGTCCTTTGTCGCTCCTTTCTCCATTCATGATGTCAGTTTATGGCTTTCCTAATGCTGCGAAATTGGGAATTCCATGTTGAGTTTGGGAGGCGGTGATTTAGAGGTTGGGGTTATTCATGGATGGAGTAATTGGCGTTAGCAGGCCCTCGCGGTATGTTCCTGGGCTTCAGGGGAGATTTCAGCTGGAATCCACCATTGATTAAGCAGCAGCAATTTCGCAATTTCGAGGGGGTAGATTGAGATTATTTAAAGACGAGAGATTAATGTACCTGATAAGCTCAAATTATATATGTATCCTGGTGGTCCTGTCGTAGTAGTTCTCACAAGCAACTAGGGATACACACAAAAGCATCGTTAAAAGGTTATGGACACCAGACTTGAGCTTGACTGTTAATAATGCAAACATGTTTATATCCGGATAAAAGGGAATCCCCTTATTTATTTAATTCGGGGTAGAGTTGCTATTTGAGGGTTCCAATGCAACAACTTGTAGCATTGACTAGGAGACCTACTTGACCGGAGAAGATGCGCACCGCTGGCATCACAGTGCCATTGCCTGATTCTTCAAAAAAGGATCCACCGATGCGCCACAGAATAGTCCCGTCCACAGCAATCAATGGCGGGATTTATAAAATAAAAATTGAGGGCTCATCCTTAGCGAGTAAATCCGAAAAACAAACCTGTTTATGATCTTAGACCAGCAGGAATTTGCGCATATTGTAGCATATTTATGTGATGTCCCTTCTGAATTTGGGGAACTTTGATCAAGCACTGGATGCAACAATAGAACCACAGAGTCAAAACACTTGTGATGTAGAAAGTGTGTCCTGAACTCGAATGCCTTATCATCTATTCTCTTGTGACTTTGTTGGTCTATCATGAGAATTGACAAAAGCTTTACTAATTTATTTAAAAGACAAGGGGAGAGTCAAATTACTTCCGATGACTATGGATCATCACTTGTAACCGAATAATTGACACCATAAAGTGGAGAGAAGATAAGGAGATTAAAGTTTAAATAGCGTCATCTCTTTTACGCAAATAGAATGTTCGCTAAGTTATTGGCTTCCGCCGCTAGCTAAATAAAGAGAACCTAAATGAATGCTGACATTTTTCTGATAATTAGATAACCATAATCGCTCCTACCAAGACATTGTCGAGAGCAACTGGAGTAACTAAATAATGAGATTGAGATATGGTTCGATATAAACATTGAAAAGAAGAAGATATATAGTCACTAGATGAAAGAAAATCTTAAAGCAAATCTTGGCAATGATTATGTTGTTGTCTCATGGTAGATGATGGACCAAAGTTACGGTCAACTCCATTGCCATTTTACTTTCTTTTGTAATTGGAAAACATCTGGTGTTAGCACAAGAAGTATAAATCCTTTGTTCAGGCAGAAAAAGATGCACAAGATTTTTTATAATCTTATTTTTTTAATGATATTTTAACATTTTTTACTCTGTCAATATGAACACAAAAATCATATCGTTATCACAAATGAAACCAACTTTTGATGACTCCACTCTCACATTCCTTTTTTTCTTCTTTTTTGAAAAAGAAAACCTTTTTCCACAAAATTTCTCCCTTTTTGAATGAAAAATCATCAACCAATATTCTTTTTCCTGGTCGAATAAAATGAGTCTAAAGCAAAACTCATTTTTACTACAGAAAAGTCTTTGCCTTTTAATTTCTTTAATCGTAGTGCGATGTGCATTATTGAAGCAAAATTCATTATTTGTTGTTCTCGAGTGTGGTGATGCATCGTGTAACTAGTCCAATGTTTTTCTTCCTCAAGCCATCAATATAAGCGCCGGATAAATCGCTCCAATTAGGGACCATTTAGGAATAATAATACAAGCACTGATTTCACCTAATTAAGTCATTCCATAATTACGTAGTGAGTACTGATTTCACCTAATTAATTAGATTCAATTTCGCTCAAAACATGGGTGAACGATATCTCGAAAGAATAAGTAATCAATGTTTAATTTGATTCTATTAATGTTTTAAAAAAGTTTTGAATCAATGTTATAAAACTTTTGAAGCCATTGTTTAATATTAAGAAAGTTTGTGAACATTTTAACATGGTATTAGAGCCAGATTCTACCTCAATTTAATTCCCATAAGCAATCCTGTTCGTCAATTTTTTTTTTTTTTAATATAAATCAAGTGGAAAAACAAGAGAGAGCCCAAAGTCTAAATCTAGTGATCTCCCTCCATGTTATAATATAAATCAAGTGGAAAAACAAGAGAGAGCCCAAAGTCTAAATCTAGCAGTTATACTTGACCAGACCAAATTCAACTGATGAACGCTTTTAAGTTCTTGAGCTGCTATGGCAGAAATTGAGAATAAATAGACTATATGGATCTAATTTTTCCAAGTATCGACTGTAGGGCGCCTCATACATACTTCGATGATGGAGCAACATATTCTATGAGGTGTGTGTGGATACACAGGCTTGGAAGAAAGCAAGGACGTTATCAGAAGGCCCAATGACAGCAGTTCAATAATTTAAGGAATTTACTGAGCGGAACGAAAAACGGTTGCACGCTAAAACCAGAGGGAGGCAAGAGCAACACATACTTGATCAGGGCCTTCTTTTTTTGTGACGGAAAGATGAATCCCCCGCGTTCAAACGTATATATTCGTATCGGGTCACTATCTACTACCGTAAGTTTTGGTATGGGGAGGTCATGAAGATCCCCCAAGCAGACTATATACAGGTGGTGTCGCGAAACCGGGAAGTAGAGTACCTTCCATTTCAGCTGTGGAGTTGAGGGTTTTGGACAGTTTTGGACGGTACCATCTACGGATTGAATCAGGGTTCTTGAAGCAAGTTGGGCGGTACGACGTTGGATTAGACCTTGAGCGTGCGAAGTAATTCGGAATTCAAAAATAGTTAATAGCTTTGACTAAAACACTCGATTTTCTATGAGAATCTCACAAAGAGATACTTATTTAGGATTGAAAATATTTACATCTAATAATTTAGTAAAGTGAGAGAATTACTAAAAAAATCATAAATCTATTATAATTGTGCCAATTTAGTCCTAATTTTTTTTTTTTTTTTTTGCTAATTGAGTTTTAAACATTTTGTAATTGTATCAGTTCAATCCATCCGGTCAATTTTGATTAGGAATCACTGATATTGGATGCCAGCCAATGTGACATGTGCTAACGTTGATAATTTTACAAAATATTTTAATATTTTTTCGAATTATGTATTTATTTATGGTTTCTTTCTTTTTCTTTTTTTCTTTTCTCATTCTTTTTTTTTTTTTTTTTCCTTTCCTTCCTTCTTCCTCTAGCCGATGGCCGGACCTTAGCGAGACAGGCCAAAGGCGAGGGCAAACCTTGCCCCCCTTTGATGAGGCTCAACCTTGCCCTGCCATTGGTGAGGCTCGACCCTTGCCAAACCTGATAAGTTCAAGCCTCACCTAGCGACAGCGAGGGCACACCTCACTAAAGAAAGTGCAATACTAGGCCTTGTGCACGGTGAGAGGAGGTTCAATCGATGGTTGTTGAGCATTGGTGTAGGGAAACAAATTCCTAAAAAAAGCAAATCGATACTCGAATGATCGAATATCGAAAATGAACGCAGAAAAGATGCCCGAGAAACATATAATACCGATCGAAAGATATATCATGGAGACAGACATATCTTGTTTGCCACAGATTAAGTACCGTTGTAGTCTCAGATGAATCATTTGAAGCCCTAGAGTTTTGTTCTTCAAGAGAGAGTATACTATTTCAAGGGGAAGAAAAATGGAGAAGCGTATTTTCTCTCTAAAACGCTATTAGTAACATTATCTCAATTTCTTTTTATTTTATATATTGCAATTATTTTCACTTAGAAAATAATTGACATTCCCTCTTATGGGCCATTCACTTACGGGCTAAGTTTTGGCCCAATATGGGCGGAACGGGCTTAATTTAGCCCATCAAATAAAAAATTATCATCTCCTACTCACACATGGTGGGTCAAATAGAACTCTTTCTTCATCTCTTTGCAACATTCATACCAATAAATAATCCGTATAACCAACATATTTTGAGATCTCGTTATCATACATATGTTAGGAATATATAACAACTCATAATCGGCATCATATTTTTGAGTAGATATAGTATGCAGTACCATAGATTGATCGATCACAATTATATATCTCTTGATCTTTTTTTAATAACGATATATTTTATTCACAATTATGATTATCTCAAAACAATCATAATTGATCGACTAGTGAATACAAAATTAAAATGTGATTCTCTAAACTTGATCTTTCTCTTTTCTTAAAACTTTTAATTTCAATTCAACTTGCTTTTCTAAAACTGTCCCAT
The DNA here is from genome assembly GCA_014182715.1 of Eucalyptus cloeziana. Taxonomy (NCBI): domain Eukaryota; kingdom Viridiplantae; phylum Streptophyta; class Magnoliopsida; order Myrtales; family Myrtaceae; genus Eucalyptus; species Eucalyptus cloeziana. Next base: position 32,827,668 of record CM024643.1, read on the forward strand.
TAGATCGAATCAATTCATAATCATTAGTAACATCCTAAGCTAACAAACACTAAATAGAAATCTTGAGAATAAGTAAGAATTATGAGGGCATTTAATTGAGGAACTATTTTCCTAAAGAGTCTCACACGGCATAAAAGTTGAGATCAAAACTTTTGCTACTCTTGTTGGTCGTCACATGCATACGTAGTATGAAATACATATTACGATATTAATTCATTTCCTATGGAGTGTATGTCTACACCTTCAATATCGTGCAGATGATAATTCAGACCTACCTAATGTCTAACTTGAGTTCACGTATTTACTCTTTCACGAAATTCATCAGAACTCACATCTAGCATTAAAGACAGATAAAGTAAAATATGTGGGTTATTTTATTTTTGGACATAGTAGATATTATGTCATCATCTTAGCACTCAGTTAAGGTGACATTTATATTTTAAGCTTGAATTCTCGATTATCACTTAGATAATAATCTTAAAAACCGTCTCATCTCTATATATTACATAGTAAATAGATGTGATTACTCGTGTGAGTGGGCTAATCTCTTATCTGTCCAACATACCTTTTCAATTTTATATGATACGATAAGTATTAAGATACATAAACGTCAAATAAAGATCCATAGGCATTAATAATAAAAACATAAATTTATTAAATGTGAACACTTAAGAGAAATTACAATATTTAGTATATCAGCTTCTACGTAGTCCCAAAGATTTTCTATGGCCACGCACACATCTATAGGTATTGGCTTCGTTATAGGATCTGCTACCATTCTATGCATAGATATGTACTGTAAGTTCACACCTTTTTATGCAACCATATTTTTGACAAAATTTTACTTGATATCTATATGTTTGGTCTTACCATGATATTTTGGATTTTTCTTGTACATTATTGTTGCTTGGCTATCACAATTAACCAACAATGAGTTTGCAGCATTTTTAATAACACATAAATAATCCAAAAATCTCTTAAATCAAACATATTCTTGTATTGCTATTAATAATTGTCAAGACCTAATTTTTCAAGTGAATCACCTAAAATTAGGTTAATGGACTACTAAGTCTTTAAGCTTAGCTCGGGTTCTCCCAAGTTTATACCAATTCGCGACTTAAGGTTCAAATATGCGAATGATTATTTTATAGGAGTCGCTACTAATCAGTTTTCGGTAGGTCGATTAGACACCTAAGTAAAATAATGAGAGCATTATTTTACTCCTACGAACCAGAGATTAAGGGTACGGGGATTTGGTTATACTAGATTTCTCTATTGCCCTTTCGATACATTTCTTTTTTAATTTTCAAAAATGTTTTGCAGGCAGCTTGATTTGATTTTAATTCACTTTTCTAACGTGTGAAGTGATCATGCGAGTGCACAAACCACAAATTTAACACCCAAGAAAGCAAATAAAATAATGCAAGACTTACCTCATAGCAACAAAAGTATCTGCGTTGTTAGATCATAATTTATATCGATAATCCTATATATGATTTCTAATTAACATGCAATTTCAATTTTTTTTTCACTTTATTTAATGAAATGTATATTGTCAATAGACCTTTCTCTATCTTCTAGAAAAGGAAGAGCAACCCTGCTTATCATAAACATAAAACCAAACTTATAGTTCAATTCTGGCAAGTTTGTATGGTCGAGATTGACGAGAGAGGATTAATTTTTTTTAATTACATTAATCACACCTAATTAATCTTAACAGTCAAGGCCCAATAAGAGATTAGTGTCGCAACCTACCCTTTCCATTCGAAGGGGAAAGGACAGTATAGATTTAGGGGTATAGCCTAAACAGTGAGCCTAAGGCACTTAATTAGGTGCGGTATCTCCCAAGCCCTTAGTCCACACAACGTTGGGATATTTGATATTAAATAAAATTGACGTTATGAGGATTTCAAATGGAGAGTCACCACCAGTTTATTGCGGTCGACTAAAAGCTAAGTGAGACATGGAAGTATACATTACTTCTGACACAACTAGAGCACCTATGGTCGATGACTTGGTTATATTGATTAATCAGCTAGCGCCATTTCAGTACTTAATCTTGTTCAAATACAATAATGATATTTGTCAAGTAGTTTGGATTTATTTTTGAGCTTATCCACTAATACAACATATGATCATATGGGTGTGCAATCATTAAAATAACAATCAACAACTAATTGAGCATTAAATAAATTGCGAGAAGAAGGAAGAATCTAACACTAAGAAATAAGGAAAAAAAATGACATTCTTAATTAAGCTAAAGGTAAACAACAATACTCATATTTAAAGTGTGCAATCCAATGATAAACGAAGTAGAAATGCACAAACAACGACCTAACCTCTGTTTTTAAGGACATTCAAACCCTATTACAAAGCTCTAAGAGCTTTTTCAATTTTGAGCACATCTTTCTTTCATCATAGACTTTCACACATTTGAAGAGAATACTTCTTGAAAACTAATTTTAACGCTTTTTCCTAATTTTTAGAAGAAAATAGATTTTTTTTAGAATTTTTTATATGTAAATACAATAATTTCTTTTACAGGATTTTAAACTTTTCTTTTGTAAAAAAATTCAGAATATTCTTTTTAATCCAAAAATAGGGACACCGGGCTGGGCCCAGGGGCCTTGTCCCAATATAGGCTGCGCTGGCTCGGGCTAAGGACACAAAAATTGGGCCTGATTCCAGTACATCAGGTCCTTCTCAAATGAAACAAACCCGCTAGCCCAACCCGAAACTACCTAAGCCGAGCGAAATCCAAGCTTTATAAAACTAAATCAACCCCAACCTCAACGCTCAAGCCCACAAACGAGAGCCGCTTCCCCGCCCGCTCCTCACCAGGCCATCGCTGTTGTCCATCATCAACCATTCAAGATCTTGCAAAAAATACGGCCACAATGATGAGGGCTCATTCAGGAACCGTCACAAGGCCTTTGCTTCACCGACACACCTCACCGTTTTAGCCTCTAGCATGCATGCGGATCACCAAAAAAGAACAGAAGAGAATGTGGGCAGAAATTCAGGGTAGCACGAATCATACTAAACTTCCACACACCAGCTCACCAGACGAGCACTAGTATGCAGAACACAACAGGAAGACACGTCTGGAGTTGAACAGAAATAGCAAATATTTCTCGATCACTTATCAGAAGCATTTCATCGAGCGAGTCTTGCGTGTCCAACTAAAAGCGGTGAGGCGCACCAAGGAACTGACGTCTGTGGTGTCGAGTTCATCCTTACATCAATCAGAGGACATCTCTAGTCAACGAAAATACTTCATACGAACCCAAAGCGCGTTTTGACAGAAACAGACGAAGCCTCCGTCTCATTTTAGATTAACACTAACTGAGGCATTATATCAAACACTTGGGGAGCGTCAAATGAAAGGCAGCCGCGGACAACAAACAGGACTCAAAACCGGACCAATGCTCAACACGTATCGGCAGGGAATGCTCAACATCAACGAAGGACAGCAAAAGCGAACCCAAACGCACGCCCCGGCTCAGTAGGTCGTGCAAAAACATGAGAGAACAAAACAAAAGCAGGGCCCAAAATGGGGAAAATAGGGGGCGGCCGATGGAGGTCCCTACCCAGGTCGGCAGCGGCGAATGAGGGCGAGCTCCATAGATCGCATTACGTCCGGTCGCCTCGCGCGCCTCCGAGCCGGGATCCTCGAGAAATCGACACAACGAGAAGGAAATCGGAAAAAAAAAAAAAAAAAATTCGCACCGAGACCTTCCACTCTCGGCCTCGCTCTTCCTCTCGGTCTCTCAATCTCTCTCTCTCGGAATCGCTCCATCTCCGAACGAACCCCACCTCGACTCACACCCCTCCCTCCCTTTTAAGTTCCCCGGGGCGCATGGCTTCCTGTCTTGCCAGCTGCCACTGCTGGCCTGCCCTCGACCAGACATCATCGCGCGACGTTCCCTGCGGCTGTCCTGTTCCCCGTCATACCAGTGTCCTCGTCGTGCTGCAGAGGGCGCGAGGGGAAAGAGAGGGGAAGAAGAGGAAAGGGCCGGGCCGGTGAAAAGAAAAACAAAAGGGAAAGAAAGGGCCGCGTCAGAAGAGAAGTGACATTTGGTAGGCAAAGATTATGGTGACGAAAAGGTTATAAGCTAAGTTTTCCAAAATCTACGGTGGAAAATTGAGCTTCGAGAAGCTCGTTGTGAAAAATCTAAGAGAAATATAATAATAGTTTTCTCCAATGAGGTCTAGAAGATCCAATTTTATTGGTTAATAGGCTACTCTTCACTTGGTTTATCCCCAAAAGGTATAAGGCTACGCATTGCTTACTTCATTACTGGAAATCATTTCAAGTTGAACATATAAATTGTTTTGTCTATTTTCACAACATTATAATTCTTGGAAATAAAACTGATATTGTTGTGGTATAAATTAAGTGAAATCTATCAATGATGCCAAGGCAATATATTGCTTGAGTAGAGAAAGTCAGCAAGGTGATCCATGAGCAACTACACATGAGGTGGTCTGAATTGTAGCTATGTGAAGACAAGCAACATCTTAGTTGTAACAACTTGGTTTGACAAGAGTAAGGAGTGGTTACTGGGGCAAAAAAGCTTAGATAAGGTACAAATCTGACAGGCTTTTAGGATGGAGAAGGGGGTAGGATTCCAACTTACATATTGAATAGGGAGAGAAAATGCTTAAGATATATATGTGAAAAATGAAATTAATTCATAAGAGGTGCCTTTTGATGTGATAAAAGCTTTGCTTTGGAATTCTAAATTTAAGCCCTAGTTCATGCTAGAAAATTACCAAGATGGATAACCTCATGGGAAAGGTTTGGTATAGGATGGGCTAAAGTAAACAATACCTATTGAGAACTTCAGAGTGAAGTTATCCAATTTTGGGTTGTCTAGAGATTGGTGGTGGAAGATATGGCTGCACTTGATGTACAATAAATAGATTAATTTCTCATCTATGTTTTACTAAAAAGTAAGTATCTTAAACATAAAAATTCATATTGCATAAGCATTGATTGTAGAGGGCAAAAAAGCTATTAAAAAAAAAAAAGTCTTAAATCTATTGCATTGGTATCAATTTAGTCATAAACCTTGCAATTAAATTAATTTAATTCTAAATATTTTTGTATTTATGCCAAAGGAGTCCATTCGGCCAATTTTAGTTATAAATCACTAACATGAATATCAATTGTCCTACGTTGGCATTAACGTAAACAAATTTTATAAATTTTAATATTTTTATGGTTTTTTATCATATATATATTTTTTTAATCATGGTTGCACAATGGTCAGCCAACCATTGAACTTGTAAGCCCTTTCTAGTTGCCAGCAAGTGTCACAGCCTCGCTTAGCCAATAGTTGACCACAAAGGTTAAGCCCTTGATAGAGGCTGCAAGGACGGCCCTTCATCGAGCCCTTGTTAGATCAAGCGAGGGCAACCTTTCCCTAGGCAAGGGTGGCCTTCGCCCAGGTTGTGAGGGCAACCCAACCCTCGTGACAAGGGCTTGGCATCCCTTGCTCGTGCAAGCAATGGCCTGGGTGAGGGCTACAACCCTCATCAACCACAATGAAAAAAAAATTAAAAAAAAAATTAAAAGATTGTAAAATTTTTTCACATCAACATTAGTTGTGCTACATAAAACAGCTAGCATTCGTGTTATCGATTTCCAGTTAAAATTGGTTAGATTGACTCAATTGACATAAATACAAAATGTTTTAGACTAAATTAATCCAATTGAAAAGTTTGACTAAAAAAATTACTCTAATACAATATTGTTTATGACTTTCAAAGGCTTGTGCACTTGATTCTGATAGTTTCCCACACATATACAAAAGAAGTCATGGAGCCACCAACATCTACCTTGATCATGACATGAAAGACGACATGAGGTCAAAGGAAGATGCAAGTGTCCAGTGTATGGGAGCATTTGTTTAGTGGAAATGAAATATATTTTTAAAAATTATCGCTTCTATTCTTAAAATAATTAGTCAATGAGACATATTTGGACGATGCAATTCGTTAATTTCAGAAGGAAGATAGATGCAAGTGTCCAGTGAGAACTTTGGCATGGAATACGACATGAGGTCGAAGAATTTGAGGAGTTTCCAGAACGGAACGAGGAACTGCACCAAGGCAAGGGCAAAAAGAAGTTGATTAGGGCCTTCTTTTGTATGGAAATTATAATAGCACAACCAAGCCTGAATATTCGACTTGCACAATGGGGTCAATTTCTGTGCCCAAGTCTGTCCCGTGAACGTGGGTTCTGGAGTTCCTTTCATCTCACTCGACAACGCCATGTACCCGATTGATTTCGGATCACATTTTCCTCCTCGAAAAGAAATGTGGGTAAGGTAGCACAATGTACTGCCCCCGTGAAGTTGCAATTTTGGTCTCTTCATGATGCTAGACAAATCCAATCATGTCCTGTCCTATCCCAAAAAAAAATTCATATTGCACACGGTGTAATCCCTCTATCAATATATCTCAATCTTTAGATCACAGGACGAAATGCATCCTTTTTGTCCTTTTTATCTCTTGAGAGCCAAAACTCATGCCACACGTGTCATGAACGAGATCTATGATCAAATTTAGTGAACATTGTCTCATGCATCCATCTGGTACCAAAACAATGTCTATTTCAGAATTCGGACAGGTGGAGTAGCCAATCTCAGGATACAAGGAATTTCACTCGGAGGTCATATGTGAAGATCACATCTCATTTTATTATTTGGTCTAGTCTTGTATTGTTATTGACGACGAAAATTCATCTCAGATGGCCTCCACCTTTTGTGTTTACTTGAACTACTTCTTTTGGAGGCTCCGTCCACTTAAAACATTCTAAGAGCCCCTTCTAATAAGAGGGACAAATAAGCCTAGATTTATTTATTTTTTCCTTTTTTTTTTAAAATAACGCATGGGGTGACCGACCTTCGAAAGCATAGTTATTTCCTCTGCACAAGCTGAAAAAAATAACATTATTAGAAGGCAACAACCCACGTAACGAGAATAAATGAATTTAGCAATTTAGATAAATTATATAACAAGAAAGAGATGTGACTAATATCACCTTTCCACAACACATCAACTATATATAAATGGACAGGCTTATTCACATTAAGTTATTATGGTGGAGGTAAATTTGCCCACAAGTCCATGATAAAATGTCCTTTTTAATGTTTCTAATAGATTTCTTTGGAAATATCATTTTCATTTAAAAGCAACATACTGACATACTGATTCCCCTGGTTAGTCATGCTTAACCAAATAAATTTTCTTATGCAAAGGACCTTTTTTCAAAGAATTATATTGAGTAGCACAGATAGCAAAATTAGCATTTGGAGTCGAAGAAGGTAGTCGGTTTGAACCATGGTAAGCTTCGTTGATACTGATGGTTCATTCAGAGATGCTGCAAATGATATGAAGGTAGCAATGAAAGTTCGAAGTGAGTTATTGTTAACCATGAAAACATCGTCCTCCTAAAAATTACTCTTCCTTCTCATAATTTACCATATGGATTTTCATGGCAGATGCTTGTAGAGGGGGGAAAAAAGGTCAATTTCGCGGTGTATTGTAACAATCATGCATGTAAACTAATTAGCGCAAAACAAAATTTATTGTCTCGAATTTATCAGTTGTCGATATGTCATCAGTCAAAAGCTGTGTACTGACGTTTATTTTAGTACTTGGACTTTGATACATTTGCGGACGAAGACCTAGCTGCAAGTCTTGGTCTTCTTGTATTGTAGCCACGATCAGGCGGCTTCATCAATATGGCCCCACTGGCGCTTGGCTGTGATAGGCTCCCCTTGCTAGTCAAATGTGGAAATTCAACGGTTATTACTTGACACCTCAAGTCCCACATCTAACATGTGAGATCCCATGATGTTATTCACATCTAACATGTGAGATCCCGTGATGTTATTCATATGTAAGATCCACCCAATTACTCACCACCTCATGTGTTGACTGAGGACATTTTTTTTGGAGTCTCAGTCAACGTAGAACAGGTCGTAAGACATGGTATATGCTAAGAGGGACAAATAAGCCTATCTTTCTTTTTAATTTTTCCCCGGAACAGTATGTGTGGTGACCGGACCTTCCGTAAGCCAAGCTTTCTATCTTTGTAGTTTCCCTTTCATACTTCCGTGTCCTCCAAACTTTGTGGCTCAAGATATAAATCTAATCTTTACCCGAAGTTGTAACTGTGTCATCTGCCAATAAGTGAACCGCCGCCTTGCTAAATAAGTAGCGTCAGAGATGAACTCCCAATCACGATGATCCAATTCAACTTGTGATTTCCTCATCATATGTTTGATAGCAGCATTGCCAGCAAGCTTAAGAAGATATATAATTTCGTGTTTGATCATGTGATGACTATCCCTTCATTGCTTCCTGTTCTACCTTAATCTCTTGCTTGTTGATCTATGGTAGAGACCTTTCAGGCAAGATGTTCCGATCGTCATATAACTTTTGGATCTAAACTTTCCTATGTGAGATGCTTCAATAAGAGCTCTCTTGCTCCTTGTGACTGATGTAATTCTATGATAGAAAATGTCATATCTAGAACCACGGCTGGATTGTACAAAAGTTCAGCAGCGACTAAACAATCCCCAATTACATCACAGACACAAGAAGGATTGAGCCGGTTGTACCGCCATAACTATGTAGTATGTGTTGCACTGTTTAAGTCGAGAGCTTAATGACCTTTTGCATAATACCACTCTAATAGGAGGATGAAGGGGTTCGCGGAACAAAGAGAGAACGGTTAATTCGTAAAGCTAAGTCCTGACATTTACCGTATATTGTTGAATTACAAATACAACGTGGAGTCAGTAAGATTTACTACCATATTGCCTGAGTCTGACAATTACACTATATTACATTATATCTTTACGGTTCTAGGGAACTCCTGTCGTTTAAACTACATTTGTGGAGCTTTCGAACTAAATCATTCCGGTTAAAAGTGTAGCGTTACTTTACCAAGTCCATTGACAGTCTAATAAAAGTTGGCTGGAATGATTATCTCTCCCATATAAAGAAACAGAAGGATTCCTATTGTAAAAGAACAAAAAGAGAAGGAACTGATTGCAAATACACTCCTTAACTAAAGTGTTAGTTGCAATGTCACCCCCATTGTCCTCTTAATTTCCTATTTAAGGCCAATCTTTCGATGGTAGCCTATCGTCCCTTTGAGATTTGTGGTTTAAGTTGTTAGACAATGGTGTATTTTATCATTCACCCTTATGTGTAGGCTGGACTTTCGCCTTAGTTTAAGGCGTGGAAATATGCGATTGAAAAGGCTAATAAGGGCTTTGAAGATTCAAACTCAAGATCTCCTAACTTTGATACCATATGAGATTTTGTTTGATCACTCTAACTATTCTAAAAGCTTAAGTTATTAGACGATAACGTGATTTAATATTTAAATATTCTATTAGTATCATAGGATTGCTTTATCACTCTCTAACCTAAAGTCACTTTTATTGCATAATTATGCCTCACCTCTTTGTTAAATGAGCATTTTCGGAGCTATTTCCAATAGTGTCAACATGAACCATTGTATGTGTAAGGTGATGGGTGCATGGCAAACGAAGATGATCGGTCCAAATCATGGTAATGTCCGATGATACCGATAATCTGTGTGGTGGTCGTTGCAAATGGTATAGAGGTAGCAACGAAATTTCAAAGCAAGAAATTCTTGCCAACCATGAAAATGTCATCGTCGATCAATGGCTTCTGGGCATGCCAGATGCTGAAAATATGAGCCAAAACTCATCCTTCTCATAATTTACCGGATTGACTTTCATGGCGGATGCCTCCAGCCGATAAAAGGAAGAAGATAATTTCACGAAGTATTGTAATAATGATAAGGGTCAAAGAAATTAGCGCGTGACATGATATATTGTTTGAATTTTCCAATGATCAATATATCATCAATCAAAAGCTGTCTATTGACATAGATTGTGGTCACCAACCCAAAAAAAAAACAAAAAAGGACATTGATTGCGGTCCTTAGACTTGGACACATACGCGTACACGGACAATGACCCAGCTGCAAGTCTCGGTCTTCTTGAATCAAAGAAATTAGTGCGTGACATTATGCGTCGTTTTGAATTTCCAATGGTCAATATAACATCAATCAAAAGCTGTCTATTGGCACTGATTGTGGTCACCGACCAAAAAAATAAAAAAATAAAAAAGACTTTGATTGTGGTCCTTAGACTTGGACACGTACGCGGACGATGACCCAGCTGCAGGTCTCGGTCTTCTTGTATTGTAGCCATGACTCAGTCAACTATGAACTGAAGATGGGATCGGGTATCCTCTAGAAGAAGAGACTAATTTCTAATAATTATCGTCAGAATACGAGTCAATCCTGCATATGCTTTCCAAAATCAATATAATCACATTAGGATTTATGTTGAGTTGGATTCAAATTTATGAAAGTTGTGATCATGTTGCCTAAATATATCAAACTCTTAATTATCGTCATCGGTGGAAACTGTTTTTCCTATATAAATATAAAGGGCACACAAGGAAAATGAGGATACAAAATACTTGGTAGTGTTGAGAGAACCGGGCTACAATTCAACAAGAACTAAACCTAATCCAGGATTAATTTCTCCTCCGATACTAAACCAACAGAAATCGATTTAATCCCAGCAATAACCAATCAATACAACATTATAATAAGCAACATAACACCAAATTGATAAGGAAACAAAAATAACAATTCCAAGGATTTAATGTGGAAACCCAATATGAAAAAAAATCACGAATTGCCCAAAAAATTCCACTAATCATTAAGAATAGCATGATACATGGTGTGTTCTTCTTTAGTCACTAGAAGCTCAATATTAACAATGAAATCACATTTCCTCGCTACAAATGTTTTTTTTTTTTTTTGGGTCAAATTCCTCACTACAAATGTTGATTAATATAAACAAAGCAAGAAAACTCTAATCGCGATAGGAGCATTCGGAGGAGATTCTCAACGAACAAAACTGCTCAACTTAATAACCTTAATCTCATGAACAATATACTCAAATTTGAACTAATTCCGTTAACATTTGGCCTTCAAATCGGTCCACAAAATCTTAGCCCTCTCTTATCCTTTCTCCCCTGTTTGGTGAGCTCTCTTCGGTGGAACACTTTCTGTTCTCTCTCTCTCTCTCTCTTCTCAGGCATATGGGCACACGCACGAAGGCTTCTTTCTTTCTTTTCGACTTATTGACATTTCCTCTCTGGTTGTTTTTTTTTTTTTTTTTTTTTTTTTTTTTTTTTTCATGTTTTATGCTAGCTGAGCCCCACATAAAGGTGGACCCAGCCAACAAGTTGTAATGGAAAATACTGGGCCATAGGCACTAGGACGTTGTATGGAGAGCTCGTGATATAAATATACTTCGAGCAGGCATGTCTTCCTCACACTTCTCTCTTCGACCATCTCCACTGTTCTCTATCATAATGGGAAGATTAACTCCAGCTTTCTCGTTTTCTTTGCTTGCTTCTTTAGCTTTAGGATTTGTCCTTGTGGTTCAAGCCCAACAAAATCCAGGTATCTTTCTCTTTCTCTCTCTCGTCCATGTTGAGCAAAGTTTCCGAGTAACTGTGTTTTGCGTGTGATAACAACGTTGTAAGATTGAATGCTGGCAAAATATCGACTCAGCTTGACATACCAGATATCAGGCTCGAGATTCGCAGTCTGAAAATGGTTGACAAGTTCAGAAAAGCATGCATACATTAAGGACTTTTGGCATGAGTATTTACTAAATCTGCAAATGGTCTGCTATCTCGACCCCATTTTTCTTCTGTCCTTTCTCCCAAACACAGCGTGATAATTTCCTGTCTCGTGGTTTAAGCTTCGTACAATGTTATTGTCCCCATCCATGACGTAAGAAATTTTGGCAATTCTATTGTCTATAGCCATCCATTAGTCATGAGCTTTTAATGAAACCAAATGGTGTATTCTTTATATTCATTCTTATTTGATCCTACGTCAAATCGTCAGTACCTTAGCGAACTTGTTCCAATGGTCCAATAAAAAAACTGCGGTTCCATTTCATTGAGTTTTTCTTTTCTCTAAACTCACAAGGTTTTATCAGCATTGATTGTGGGGCAACTAATGCATATATTGAAGAGGAAAACAACATAGCATACCAAACAGATGAAGGTTTCATAGACTCTGGAAAGAGCATGCAGATATCCACGGAGGTCATCTATCAAAGAAGTCTACAGTTGGCGAAAAATTTAAGGAGTTTTCCCAACGGAACAAGGAACTGTTACACTTTAAGACCAGATCGAGGCAAGAACAACTCCTATCTCATTAGGGCAACATTTTGGTATGGGAACTATGATGGGAAGAATCAGACTCCATCATTTGACCTATACATTGATGCTAATTATTGGTTCACGGTGTGGTCTTCAATTTATTCCTATGAAGAAATGATGTACGTGTCCCAGGCAGATGATATCCAAGTGTGCCTTGTGAACACTGGTAATGGAGTGCCCTTCATTTCGGCGTTGGAACTAAGAACTCTTTATGATGACATCTATCGATTGGGATCTGGATTCTTGCAATCCCATTGGCGGTACGACATTGGACTAAGCTCGAAGACTTATATCAGGTAATCAATTGATTTTTGAAATACAAATGCATAGTGATCATAGTAAATAGAAAGGTTCAATTCTTTTTAGAGATTTTACCATTTTGCAAACTATTGAAGGCGCGAGTGTCCTATTTAATTAATAAAATAAGGCTAACCAAATTGGTAACAAGTAAAGTGTGAAGAAGACTAAAAGGGCCACTAAATTAGGATCAATGACATGTACACAAGACAAAATTGAAAAAAGACAAAAGCGGCCAGGAAAATTCAACGAATCACAAAACAAAAGGCAGTTAAAATAATCAAGAGATATAAATTAAAACAATGATATTAGATGTCAAAGATTACAAATAAAATCATTAAAAGATTAAAGAAAATGAAAGGAGAAACAGAAAATCCATTAGGTCCAAGTGAAATAAATAAATAAGCAAATAAACTCATTTGAAATCACACAACAATAATTCAAATAACACTTAGAATTTCACATATGTATCAACAACACCTAAATTACTCTATCATAAGGAGCGTATTAAGTGATGAATTTTTGACCAAAAAAATCAACGCCATTGCAAAAATATTAGTAAATAATCACAATTATTTGTAGCCTCGCTAATTTCATTAAAATAATATGAATTACATACTACAAAAAATTTATAATGAGCATTGGCAATACATTGCAAATCATTTATTAAATAACATTACTGTTATAAAATACTGTTATAGGTCATGCAGTGATTTTGAGTTGGATATAATTTTTAATTAAACTCACCGTCAGATGATGGGGTTAAGGAACAATTAGTTGGCAACATTGATAGATATAATTTAGTTTTATTATCACCAATAATCTCAAACTAGTATCTTTGTGTAATATCTACTCTAAACTAATTTTTCATGTAAAAAAAAATCTCATATTAGGTACATCTTTGCCACATTTAGCCAAAACTAATATTTGTATCATAAAAATCTCAACTTTAGGGCAAATATGGTACAAGTGTACCAATTTGGAATTTTTTTGGAAGAAAATTAGTTTTAGGTAATGTAGCATGCCCTTAACAATTTTGGATTTTTGATGACCCAAAAATTAGTTTGGAGTAAATGTTTCACAAGTGTAGTTTTTGAGATTTTTTGTGTGGTATTAGCCAAAAAATTTTTATTCAAATCTTTACTAATATAATAAAATTAAAATTTTAGTAACATGAGGAATTTCACTTATTACTGGTAGATTGTTAAACAAATGTAATTACATTCCCTACCTACTTACTACCAGGCATGCATGATTTTATTTTTTTCTTACTTAGTTAGATACTAAGTAATAATTTGATAATACTGATATATTTTAGGTAATGGTTGTACATGTATTATATACTATATTCAAATGAATTATGTTCTCGTTGAACTCACATAGCTCGAGGTTAGCCAGCTTCAAATTTTTGTGTTGTTTAGCTTCTTTTAATCGGCGAACGTATGATAAATATATTTGTATAAGTTCATTAAGCATAATCTATATTTATACTATTAAATAAAATGAGGAAGTCTTACTACTTTTAAGGGATCAAAGTCCTTTTTTTCTTCTCCAAGATTTTGTAAGTGTTTGATAAATAGAAAAATCTGTAAATTTGTATTTTACTTCTCATGTGTTTTGAACTTAAAATATTTGAACTTTTATTATCTGATAAATAACTACATAAAAAAAAAAAATGATTCAAGCGTCCAAATACTTTTTTCTTTCCATATATATAAGTGTGTGTGTGTGTGTGTGTGTTGTGTGTTTGTGTTCAATTCCTTTAAATGGTGTCGATAATTTCTTTCTATTTATATTTAGTAATTCAGATATTTCATAACAAGATGAATTTGCAAATTTCGTCGACGACAACTTCCAGCATAATGCGTCTCCACTTTTGCTAGTAAATATAAGATAACAGTGTCTTTCCTACGGATCGCCTCTATGATTGACCCATAGGATTCTAATTTGTAAGGGATTAATGATTCTTTTTTGAGGGACTACTTTTCTTTTACTCCCCTCTCATTTTTCTACCTATTTATTACTCGTCTCTCACCTTTCCTCTCTAGTTGTTGTTACTTTGCTCTAATTGTACCTCTTTTGTATCAAAGAAGTTTCCCACCTTAATAACAAAATGATATTTTATAATAGTATACAGTACGTTTACCATTCGAAAAAAAAAAAAAAAAATAGTACGTTTACTGTATAAAGTTAGATAAATTACAGCACTAGAGACATGGTAAGAATAAACGGAATATTATAGGTCAAAATATCACGTTGACTATTTCATTCTATAAGTTGTTCAAAATGATAAATGCTAGATTAACATTATAATTTCAGATTATTAATACGTCAATGCACTATTTCTTTATGATTAAAATTTTAAAATATGTTCTTTTACACATGTACAATAATCTGCGCAAAGAGTGGATTATGCGTGCGTGTATGTGTGTGTGTATATATATATTTCTTTGAAGTTTATTAATGATACTCATTTTACAAAAATACAAAATTATAAGTTTTTGATATTTTGAAGCTTATTGATAATACTCCATGCAAACCCTTTTGGCTTGCTACAAACCAAAAAAAATAAAATTCAGAACTCTATGAAACTGATGTATTGTATCTACAGACAACGTGTTGCAAGTCCGTGGCAATTGACTTCCGTTGAACATAGTAGTAGCCAGTAATGGGTTGAATATAGTAGCTTCAATATTCCTCTTGCATATCCATATGAATAGGCATTTGCAAGTCACTCAATCAATTGCTTAATTGTTTTGTCTTATGCTGTTGTCGAAACCGCACACAGGTACCCTATCGATGTTTACGATCGAATCTGGACAGCTAAAAACTATAATTTATTGTTCATACTTAACACCACGTCTGCCATTGATTTATCTGAGGATAATGATGCGTATAAGTACAAGGTTCCTGGGGAAGTTCTTCGGACTGCTCAGAGATCAAAAAATGCCAGTCTTCCCATGTATTTACAATGGACACCTTCGATCTCGTTTTCCACAAAGAAATGGATTGTGTACTTTTATTTCGTGGAAATTGAGAGACTAACGAGTGGCGTGCAGAGGGAGTTCGTGATTTCTATGAATGATCATCAATTCACGAAGACGGTGAACCTTGAATACTTGAAGCCAGTGGTTATGGTTTCCACTCCAGTTAGCGGGTCGTCCATCACCTTCTCAATTGAATCGACGAATAAGTCTGGATATCCACCGATCCTCAATGCTGTAGAGTTCTATACTGTTGGTGATCTTCCATATGTGCCCACAGCACAAGATGATGGTACGCTTTTATTCTTCTACATGCTTTTATTGTCTACATACCCTTTCTACAGTTGTGCTACAATTGATGTCAATAATAGTATGACAAATATTCCACTGTCAATAAGTAAGATATAGGGAATCCTATGATAGATATACTAATCTCCACCGTGAGTCTTATGTTATTCGGGAACTCTGAGTAATGGTTGCTTGGTTGGGATCAACAGACGTGGCTAAGTAGTACTCTGCTATATGCTCAATTCCCTGCTTTGGCTACTTTTTGCTTGGTAATCGCTGGAAAGTGTTTTCAAGTTGAAGCGCTGAAAAGCTATAAGTTTTTTGAAAGCTGAAAGTCTGTAAAATTCATATGTGATCGCAAACACTTTTTGCATCTTTATCCTTCTCTTTGGATAATAGATCTTTTGTGTGATTCAAACTACAGTAAAAGCTATCAATGACATCAAGGCAACATATCGCATTAGGAGAGAAAGCTGGCAAGGTGATCCGTGCGTACCGAGCAATTACACATGGGAAGGTCTTAATTGTAGCTATGGAAATCCTCCAAGGATTATATCGCTGTGAGTCCCCTAACACATTTTCATTGATAATGCTGGTTTTCTTGGTGAAACTTAAGAAGAATTCCCATTCATCATGAAAACCGAAAGTTTTTTGTATCTATGAGAAAGAACATGTAGGATTTATACAACTTTTAAGGGTGAATTCTCAGATTGACTGAGAACTTTGTCAAGTTTTTGTCAAGTTCTAGGGGGCATAAGGGGAACTTCAGTGCTTTAAAGAAGGAGCTTTTGACACCCTTAGCCTCACATGGTATTGGACAGAGCTCATAAACTAATCCCTAATTGGACATCCACCCCAAAAAGTCATCATCTTGAATATTTTTTTGGGGGGTTGCTCCATATGGTTGGGGTGGGTTATGACATTTTATATACTCTCGTGGATTGGCAATAAATGCTCCCTCCTTCTCTGATGTATAGTTATGTTGTTTGTGCAACTTCTTTCACCAATAGCCTACTTTTCCAATTTTGGGCAAGTGTTCCAAATTGCATCGTTTATGAGCAAGTATTTGGTCCTATGTAAATAATCTTTTAGGTACTCTAGGCCAATAATAACCATAAAATATAGAACAAGGAGGTAGGAAAACCCATGCCAGGAATGAGAAAGACGATTATGAGTGGTCTTCTTAAAATATCTATACCAGGAGAACCTGAAGTATTTTCGTTCTGAAGAATTGATTGTACAAACTTTTCTTTGTTGTACCAAACAATGTTGCCTTTATAAAGATGGCAATGACAGGATCCTCTATTTTGATTTATTATGGTCAGGAGATTGAGCTCAAGTAATTTGATGGGCGACATAGTCTCATCACTTTCACATCTATCAAGATTGGAATACTTGTAAGTATCACCGTGTTTGAATTAGTGGTGTTTGCACGTCACTCGTGATTAAGCACCCCATTGGAGTCAATTCATGATTGCATGATTAAGGTTGTGTTTTAGAAGACATATGCTATTGAAATATTACCCTACTGTGTGGAAACATCCCGCTTTTGGTTATGGAGCTTGTTAACTTGACATTAGGCATTCTAAACTTGATCTTTTTCCAGAGATTTGTCTAACAATCAGCTTACGGGAGCAATACCAGAAACTCTGGCAGAATTATCACATCTTAGCTTTCTGTAAGTTAATGTGTCTAAGTGAAGCAGTCAAGGATTTGAAGTGCACAAATCTCTAACCATGGCTACATTTGCAGAAATTTAAGTGGAAACAACCTAACTGGGTCAATTCCCGAGGCTCTTAAGAAAAGGGTAGTGGACAAGACTTTGAACATGAGGTTCTCTCTCTCTCTCTCATTAACTCGTATGTCACTTTTATATAGCGGAAGGACTATCAACATGTTTTCATTTGAAAGCAAATAAGAAGGCCAACTTGTGATCGGTATTTGGCAATGTTGATAGGACTTTGAGTTTAGCTCCTTCATTCTTTGTGGCAGTTTGACAGGAACTGCGACTCTTTGCGTAGCTGATCCTTGCCCACAGAAGAAGAAAAAACGTGACATCCTCATTCCAGTTGTTGCATCAGTTTTAGGCTTCTTAGTAATTCTCTTTGGTGCTTTGGCTCTAGTTTGGTTAAGTAAACGTAAGCAAATAGCAGGTAAATTTTCTTACTTGTCTAGTTCACACAATTTACACAACATTTGACAATAATCTTCAATTTTATTTTCCTTAAATACAGTTCTATCTGTAATAGTGTCTATTTTAGGATAATGTAGTTGATAATATACAACTTATTAACTTGCTATCTCCTCACCCGCCCTAAATTTTACAATCTTGTCAACATTGTAATCAGGAAAAAAGAGAATGGTCACATCAGCATCACAAAGAGAATGTGCATTATTCAGCTTCACTTATTGACAATAAAATTTCTGTTTTTTTTTTTTTTCCCCAAAAGTAACTTGCTATGCACGGGAAGGATTTACAACAACTTGAGAGTACTGCTTTGTCCTTAATATTCCAATGCTCCCTAAAAGAAAGTTTGATTGTGCAATCTCAAACTTATCTGTATGTATTGAGCAAAGACTCTGTATATTAGCATATTGGTGGTAGCTAACAGAGAATCCCTGGCCAGATCTTTTGAATTTTGGTCCCGTTCTTCATCAATATAGCTCTTAAAATAGGATTCCAAAAGCCCTCCCTACATGTTTTAATTGTTGATGATGCAGTTGGAGTTATTTCCTCGAAAGTCTACTATCCTGGGTGGTAATCGCAATACTCATAGGAACCTTTTTGGTACAGAATCTAGTAAAAGGACGCTGAGATTAAAGAATCGACCTTTTAAGTATAGAGAGGTTTCAAGGATCACTGGGAACTTTGGACAAGTGATTGGTGAAGGTGGATTTGGAAAGGTATATCTTGGTACTCAAGATAACGGCATTGTAGTTGCGGTGAAGATGCTCTCTGAATCATCAAAGCAAGGATACAAGGAATTTCAAGCAGAGGTTAGATAGCATAATGCAATCACTTTTCCTTTTAAATTCAACTTATGCTTGCTTACACAGATGTACGTTTAGAAACTTCCCCTTAGACTATTGTCTATATACATCATGATAATGCAAACTCATGATACTACAGGCACAGCTCTTAATGATTGTTCACCATGGAAACTTGGTTTCTCTGTTGGGATATTGTGATGATTCCAAACACATGGCATTAATATATGAATACATGGCTAATGGAAATTTAAGGCAACATTTATCAGGTGCGTATTTATGTTATGTTGTATTGTTTTTCTGTAAATGATCCTGAAAAACTCTATTTCTTGCTCATATTTAAAGTAAAGATGCAACCAATAGAGGACCATCTGAAGGTCTTGACATGGAGTAAGAGGCTACAAATAGCTGTGGATGCAGCACAAGGTACATGAACGAGATATTCACAATTGTAGGTTTTCTTCTTGTCATTGCTTTGGCATTGTTGACACGGTTTTTGCAAGGATTTTAGGTTTGGATTATTTGCATAACGGTTGCAAGCCGCCTATCATCCATAGAGACTTGAAGACTACAAACATCTTGTTGGATGAAGATTTCCGAGCTAAAATAGCTGATTTTGGCTTGTCAAGAGTTTTCACTACTGAAAACGACTTTTATGTGTCAACTTGTCCTGCGGGCACTCCTGGCTACCTAGACCCCGAGTAATGGCTAAAACTCTATATTATCATTTTGGATCAATTTTAGGATCTCTATTTGGATAGAAATGTTGACATTCCCTAAGATTTCATCTTTGATTTAAAGATCCATCATTTGTTTTTGTTTTGTTCCTCCTAGGTTTCAATCTTCTGGAAACTTAAACAAGAAGAGTGATGTTTATAGTTTCGGAATCGTACTCTTTGAGTTGATCACGGGCCGACCTCCATTAATGAGAAGCCGGGATGGCAGCACCAGCATGCACATACTTCAATGGCTTATTCCTATCGTTGAAAGAGGTGATATACAAAGCATTACGGATCCAAGATTGCAAGGAGAATTAGATGTCAACTCGGCTTGGAAAGTAGTGGAGATTGCTATGTCTTGTACTAGACCAACAGCGATCCAAAGGCCGGACATAAATCATGTATGGGCAGAGCTGAAGGAGTCTTTGGTGAGCAAATCAAGTGGTTCTTTTGAAATGACCTCCTTGGAGCTCCATTCTGACAATGCCCCTGTGGCAAGGTAGCAGAGGCTAGTTTCTTCTTAAGTAAAAGATTAACTTTTGTCGGCAAATTTTTACTATATTTTTTGGATTGCGTCATCCATTTCCCTTTTCTTTTTTGTGATCGAATCTTCGAATCTCGCTTTATAACAAGGATGTCATTTCTTCCTTTCTCGTTTATTTCTCCATTAATAATGTCATTTCATTGCATTCCTAATACTGCGAAATTAGGAATTCCACGTCGAGTTTGGGGGAGGTGATTCAGAGGTTGGAATTATCTATAGATGGGGTAATTGGCATTACCACGCCCTCCCAGCACGTTCTTGGGATTCAGCTGACATTTCAATTGGAATCAACACCATTGATTAAATAGTAACAATTACGTAATTGTGAGCGGGAGACTGAGAAAATTTAAAAATGAGGGACTAAAGTACTTGATAAGCTCAAATTATATGTACCATTGATGGTCCTAATGTAGTGCTTCTCACAAGCAAGCAAGGATACCCATAAGCATCTTTTAACAAATTACGCACACTAGACGTGAGCTTGTCTTTTGATAATGTACACATTCGTAAAATGTTTATGTACAAATAAAAGGCAATCCCCATCTCGTCTAATTCTTAGAATTTAGGATAGGCCTGTTTGTATTGGGTTCCAATGCAACAACTAGTATATTAACTAAGGGAGAAGTGCCAAAAAAGTCCTAAACCTTTTTATGTTGTGCCAATTTAGTCATTTTCGACCAAAATTGGTCGGATTTTGCTGACTAGATGCAAAATTGGTCGGATTTTGCTGACGCCCGGCCGATTGACGCTAACGTGGACAACTTTTAATAATATTTTAATATTTTTTAAAATATTTATTTATTTTTCTTTTTTTCTTCTCATCTTCTTCCTCCAGCCGGTCGCCGAAGCTCGGCAACCGGCCAAAGGCCGACCACCTCGCCAGTGGCCACGAGGGCAGCCTTGCGCCGAGCGGGCGAGGCTTGCCCTCACTGGATCTGGTGAGGGCGAGGCTTGACCCTCGCCAGATCCGGCGAGGGTGAGCCTTGCTCACCCAGCGTGAGGCCGCCCTCGAGGCTTGGGCGGCGAGGCCGAGCTGGTGGGGCTCGCCCTCGCCAGCCATGGGCGAGCCTCGCCGCCTAGGCCTCGAGGGCGGCCTCAGCCACTGGCAAGGTGGCCGGCGAGGTCGACCTCGACCTCGCTGGCCGTCGCCTCTGGCTGGTCGCCGAGCTCCGGCGACCTACTGAGGTAGAAGATGAGAAGAAAAAAATAAAAATAAAAAATAAAAAGAAAAAATTCAAAAATATTAAAATATTATTAAAAGTTGTCCACGTCAACGCCGATCAGGCCACGTTAGTCGGCCGGCGTCCAGTTAGCAAAATTCGGCCAATTTTGGCCGGAAATGACTAAATTGGCACAACATAAAAATGTTTAGGACTAAATCGGCACCAAAAAAAGATTTAGGACTAAATCAGTACAAAGCCAAAAGGTTTAGGACTTTTTTGGCACTTCTCCCTATTAACTAGACACGAGCTACTCGGCCAAAGAAGATGCGCACCACCAGTATAAAATTGCCATTGCCTGATTCGTCAAAAGAGGATTCACCAACGTGCCATAGAATAGTCCTATCTATAGCAATCAATGGCGGGATTAAAAAAATGAGGGCTCATCCATATCGAGCAATCTCGACAAATGAACCTGCTAATGATCTTAGATCAGCAGGTATTTTCGCTGACACACGTATGTGATGTCAAATTGAATGAATTATTATATCCAAGGCGAACTTCTCTATTCCTACCACCTCAGATTCTAGGTAGTAGTATAATGCTAATTTAATATGGGTTGCACGTAACATCATCAATTATGTATATTGGCAAGAGACCTTTTCTCTGTTTTCTGGAAAGGGAAGAGGAACGCTGCTTATGATAAACACGAAACCAAACTTATACTTCAGTCCTAGCAAGTTTATAAGGTTGAGATTGATGACAGAATATTAAATTTTTTTTAAATTACATTAATCACACCTAATTGATCGTGACGGTCAAGGCACGATAACAGATTACTGTTGCGACCTACCTTTTTGTCCTTGACAGTATAGGTTCAGGGGTATTGCCTAAACAATGAGCCTAAGGCACTTGATTAGGTATAGGCTCTCCCAAGCCCTTACTCCACGCCATGTTGGGATATTCGATGTTAAATAAAATTGATGCTATGAGAATTTCAAATGAGGAGTCACTACTAGTCTATTGGAGTCGATTAGAAATCAAGTGAAGCATAGAAGTATATTTCAATTCATAAGCAACTAGAATACTTATGGTTGAGAACTTGATTATACTAATAAATCAATTAGTGTCATTTCGGTACCTAATCTTATTCAAATACCAAAATGATGTTTATCGAGTAGTTTGGATTGATTTTAAGGTTATTCACTAACATGTGAGGGGACTCTATAGGTGCGCAATTATTAAAATAACAATCTATAACCAAAATAGTATTAAATAAATTGCAAGGAGAAATAAGAATCTATTGCTAAGAAATTAAAAAAAAAAATTCTTAAATAAGCTAAAGGTAAACAACAATAAACATATTTAAAGTGTGCGATCCAGTGATAAATGAAGTAGAAATGCATAAACAACGACTTAGCCTTTGTCTTAAAGGACATTTAAACCCTATGACAAAACCTTAAGAGCTTTTTCAATTTTGAGTACATATTTCTTTAATCAAGAATTTTCAAATATTTTAAGAGAACTCTACTTGAAAACTAATTTTAAAGATTTTTTCTAATTTTAAAGTTTTTTTTTTTCTAATTTTTAGAAGAAAGTAGAATTTTTAGGTCTTGGATTAGTGATCTGTTTTGATATCTTTTTTTTGGGGAATATGAATAGGGAAGAGAGGATAGTTTCATTACATTTGAAAAAAATAAAAAGATATAGGAATTTTACATAAGTAATTGAGCGTGAGAGCCAAATGAATTGAAAGATTCCTGTTTGGTTCTCGATAACAGAATTTTACCTGAGTTTCAATAAGAGAATTTTACCTCTTATTTTTTTTGCATGGAGCATGCTTTTTTCCAATTAAGTTGGGGAGGGTAATCATGTCACGAACATCCTTACTATTTATAGTCGTCGCGGTCGACGTCATTTTGTGGTCGTCGGGGTTTTCATCATTATACTATTATTATTCACATCTGAACTTTTAATTTTTTTGCATGTGGAAACCTTCCTTCGAATTAAAGTTGGGGGAGAGTAATCATGCCCCAGTCACTATTACGGATTAAAGTCATCGTGGTGGTCGTGTCGTACTATTATTATTCACATTTTTAACTTTTAATCCTTTTGCATGTCACTAAACCTTTTACTATTTATAGTCTTCCTTGTCGTTATATTATTATTATTATTATTATTATTATTATTATTTTATTATTATTATTATTATTATTATTATTATTATTTTGCACTTGGTAATCAGTTAACATCATGTTCCACAGATTCAATCACGAGGCTCATCGCGGACGATCGTCTCAAGATGCTGTGCATTGCTTTATCATCCTCTTTTTGGGTCATTCAGAAAAAGAGTAACAAGTAAACTTTTGAAATCTGGCCATCCTTTTGATAGTGCCCTTTCCTTAAGTCACTCACACATCTCTCTCGGTAAATCTCTCTAATGCATAACGAGGGGAAAATTACTGATGAATTCCGTGAGACGATTTTACATCATCCTAAATTTCATAGAGAAAAAATTGTTCAAAACATCATAAACTTAATATGGTTTTATCCATTTAATCCTAAACTTTTAATTTTATTAATTGAGTCATAAATATTTTTACATTTTATCAATTGAGTTCTAAATATTTTCACATTTTGTCAATTAGATCCATCCAGTCAATTTTAATCGGAAATCATTGACAAAGATACCAACTATCTTACATGACACAAGTGCTAAACTGGACAATTTTTATAATTTCTAAATTTTTTATTTTTTATTTTCCTTTTTTCTCTTTCAAGCCCGATGAGGATCAGCCGGCGATCCTCACCGGACTTGGTAAAACAAAAAGGAAAAGGAATAAAGAAAAAGAAAAAAGAAGAGAAATAAAAAATAATTAATTTTTTATACAAAATTGTCTACATTAACGCCGATTGTCCTATGTCACTACTATCGTCCACGTTAGCGATTTTCCAATTAAATTGGCCAGATGAAATCATTTGGTAGAACGTGAGAAATTTGGGATTTAATTGGCACAACTAAAAATTTAAGATTGAATTGACAAAAATGTAATAGGTTTAAGACTTTTTGGACAAATTTTCTCAGCTCAACGAAATTTAAACTACTTTTTTACAAGAGCTCTTTCCTTTCTAGAGCTATGAGAAGCATTTCCCTTAGTCTGAAGTCCCCAAAGTTTAATTTTCACGTTTCTTTCTCTAGCATCGTAATGCATTCAAATTGAACTCAAACATTAGTCTGAGAAAATGGCATTCGTTGGTTTTGGCTCGAAATTAATTATGATTAATTTGAAATTGACATGAGTTCAACGTTTCTCTGGACACTCAAAAGTGTTTGCTGAGCAACTCCAAGATGGACACGGATGATCAGGGGATGCGAGAAGAAGGCCCGCCTAGTGCAGACATGTCCGACCACTAGGTGGGCACCTAGCAAATAAGTGGCCGGGGTGCCGTCCATCGTCGGGTGGCCAGCTAAGACCGGCTGGGCACTCAACAGATCTCAAAGGCTCAAATGCAGTTTCCAACGTAGTGTCCGGTGGTCCGGGCGCATTCTCGAATCCAAACATGTTTTAAACCCTATCTTGAAGTCCTTATAAATCACAACTTGTGACAACCCTAGAAAGTTTTTAAGAGTCATCATTCAAGAGAGTTGAGAATATAAAAAATAAAAATAAAAATCTCCTTGCTTGTGATTGTTCCTTGTGAATTGGATTTCTAGGATCAGGAAAACACTTGATAGTTGAGCCTTCAAGCGATTGTAATCTTCTATTGTGGAACCATCTCGATCTAATGTGGTTAAATTTTAGTTTTGCAATTTATTTCATGCTTGAATAGTTCGTTTGTTCACACTTTCATGTTAGTTGTAATGGTTTATTATCGATCAATTACTGCGAAAATTTTGTCTGTATGCAATTATCATTATGGATTTTATTAAATTTGAGTTGTAGAAATTTACTGGCGTGAATGATTTTAGTCTGTGGTGCATTAAGATGTGTGTAATGTTAGAGCATTGGAGGGAGATGATAAATTTCCTCAAACTATGAAAGCAAAAGAAAAAGTTGATATTTTGAAAAAGCCTAGGTGTGTGATACTGCTGAATCTGGTGGATAATGCCAGAGAGGAGTGGATCATGAATTCTTGATTCACATATCACATTACATCATATAGGGATTGGTTTTCAGATTATTAGTCTATCGAGGATGTCAATTTATTTCAAAGTCTAAGGCTTTGAAAGTTATCATCCACATGTCTGAAAGAGGTATGAACATTTTGAGTGAGCAGGTCTTCTGTATAGGCTTGAAATTTGGAAGATGGACTTTTGCAAACTTTGCATGTTCGACAAGCGGCACAAACTACTGCTCAGCACGACAATTCACAGGACCAAGGTATATACTAACCTCCATTGATGGGATCCTTCTCAAGTGCAACCAAAAGGAGGTGCCCCAGTATATATTAACCTCCATTGATGAGGTTGAGTGAACTTGCCGCTTATCGATAATAATAAATAAAAAAAATTGGCCAATTATTTGTGTCAACACGAAGAAATATGAATTTCTAGACTTATGTTTTCAAATTAACAAAATCTGGCACATGACAATTAACAAGAATGGATGAGAATGTTATCTTAGATATGAAAAATCTCTGCCATGGAGATGGAATCTATAATTACTGACAAAACATATGATCCCACAGGAAGAAAGCAATCTATTTGCAAAGATCCTTTTAGCTTAAATAATGGAGGAGACTTGACTTGCACTTGAATCGATGGAAGAACACGGAACGCAGGCCCCATGATGAATCACCTTATTCCTACTTCGTCCCGTCATATTATTAAAGTTGTTCGGACATATTTTTCAACCAAAAAGATGATCTCGGTGGGGAGCTCGAGAGCAGGGCAAATCAGAATTAATTTAATTTTTTACTGTGATAATGATTTGATTCTTTGTTTTGAATAATCTTCGCACTAAGTGACAGAAAAGAGAAAGGAGAGCGAAATATGGGGAAAAGAGGCTTTAAGAAAAGTGAGGCCGATCTGTATCCATTGAGTTGGTCGTTGTTTTGCCTTTTGTTTCATTTATCCAAGTGCAAGTCAAGTCCCCTTCATCATTTACAAGCGAAACATCTTGGCAAGTCTCCATGAATACATTTTTCTTCTTGGTTGCTGTACGTCGTACATTGCACAAGTCCATTGCCATCAGCAGAGAAGGGAAAATTTACCAAATTAATTCTGAACTTATTGTACAGACACCGATTAAGTCATAAATTTTTCAATTTTATTAATCAAATCATAAAACTCTATGCAAAATTTCAATGTAAATCTTTCTAGAGAATTTGTGTAGAATTTCCAATGTAGCATACATGTCATTCGGGATTTCATGTTAGTTCATCAATACATGCTAAATTAAAGGTCACATAGTCATAGCATTTAAGTTTAATTATGTTCATGTTAAACAAGAAAAAATGCAAAAATAGTAAATTGGCATCTCTTGTTCATATCTAGAAATCATGTCTAAGTCTTGCATACATCAAATGGTTCCTTGGTCTCCGATTAATTTGTTGCAAAACATTCATTGGAAGCTTTGCTTAGCACATAAAGGTTTTTCCAAATCCTCAAGTACTTTAATAATTGCTCAAATTATTGAGTATTAAATTCTTGTTTGTGGACAGCATGATCATCTCTCACATGTTAGTGGTTAGGCTTAAAATTGACTCAAATTACTTGCAAAATATTTTTGAATAAAGAGAAATGGTACCGAAATGGCGTTATATTTACTTAGCGTAACTAAGTCCTCATATACATGAATATCTGGCTCATAAATTGCTTGAGTTTCTAATTAACCCATAGTAGATTAATGATTACTCCAAATTGAATTGATTTGCATGGTTAGATGATTAGATTAAAACCTCCGAAAGTTGCAATTGATATGAGTTTGGGAGAGTCCCCACTAATTGTAAGCTTAGTAATCAATTAGCTTTCCCTAACGGTTTACCTCTAGGAAATTCGCAACAGGGGAAAATAAAAAGAAGAAAGA
Organism: Eucalyptus cloeziana; assembly: GCA_014182715.1. Classification (NCBI taxonomy): domain Eukaryota; kingdom Viridiplantae; phylum Streptophyta; class Magnoliopsida; order Myrtales; family Myrtaceae; genus Eucalyptus; species Eucalyptus cloeziana. Next base: position 32,854,989 of record CM024643.1, read on the forward strand.
AGAAAGAAAGAAAAAAAAAAAAAGCTCAAATGCCCCAACCCTGGCTTGGAAATTAGCATGTTAGATGCACGTGCTTGTTGCCTAGCGAGGATTAGGCCAGCTAGTGCCTTTATTTGAGATTGAATTAGTCATTTCGTACCCGAGATAACATTCATTCTAAGTTTTATTTTGAGAAAACAACCGTGCTTCATGCTTTTTATTTAAACATTTTTTAACTTTGGATGACTCCACTCTCATATTCTTTTATTTATTTTTTTTTTTAAAAGAAAAATTTTCCACGACAAAAGTCTCTTTTTGAACGGAAAAAGCATGCATACTATGACAACCAACATTTTTTTTCCTCGACAAATGAAATGGGTTTTGGCTTCTTTTCAATCTATAAATATGAAAGCAAAACTCACTTTTTTTAAAAGCAAAAGTAGCCACTTTTTAATTTCTTTAATATGCATAAAAGTCATTTTTTATTCCGATGGTGCATCCTGTAATTAGTCCAATGCTTTTCTTGCTCAACCTATAAATAAAAGCACTAGGGAGTTGCTTTTGGGCCCCCAAAAGAGAAAAGTAAAATCATACTTGAATCTGCGCTTCCACGATGAAAGAGATTGGGTCCCATGCCCATGAATTCGAGAAAACATAAAAAAAGTGATTTTCGCTTTCAAATAGTCTAATCAATTCACTAATGCTCTAATCATGCTATGAAAAGTTGTGCGTTGTCATCATGATTCATGAGTACTCTTCCCCACATGGAAAGACATTGTCATGGGGGTTATCACATGTGCATATCTAATAGAGTAATTATTCGAGATTTCTTTTTTGCCGATGATCGAACTTCATCCATAGGAGAATTTCACCATTATTGGTTAGCTAATGAATAGGGAATACGAAAAATGCGTAGAAAGAAATATTTATGATTGTGCGTAAATGAAATAAAATTTAATAACTCTTCTTTTTACATTTTGTTAGAATCCAATATAATATAAGTTGCCCGTACTTGATGCAAAGAGTGGATACTGTTTGAATCACTCTTAATGGGGACCATTTACAATGTGAGCGTACGATCTTTCTAGTGCATATCTAAAAGTTACCTTGGCTACTATTGGTTAAACAAAAGGAAACACGTTGGCAAAAAGCCACCAGAACATTTAACTCCAGTTAGTTTCCTTTTTTTCTTTTTCTTTTTTTGGCTTGGATGGCAACCCAAATCTTTGCCGGGCAAACCCATGCCCGCAGAAAAATAATGAAATATCCATTTCTGTCCCAGTCGCTGCATCAGTTTCGCCTTCTTTGTAGTTCTTTTGTGTGCTTTGGCTACAATTTGTTTAATCAAAAGGAAAAATGGCAGAGGTAACTTTTTCTTCTACTTATCATCCGCAGCCTTTTCACTGTTGCTCCCACACTTCGCTTGTTTTGAACTTCTCTTGTCATGCTATGATATTCGGGGAAAAGGGGATTGTTGATTCTAGATCACTTGCAAGGGAAATCACCACTTTGGTTGTTCTGACTTCCTAGTTTCAGAATGGTTTGCTTTAGTAATTTCTAATAAAGTGTCTAGGAGAGCAAGTCATGAATGAAGAAAAGAAGAATCAAGAACGGACAACAGTGGCATGTTTATCCAAATTAAGTCATTGGCCTAGAGCATATGAATCTGATGTTCCAACGAACTCCACTAGACAGCAAGCAAGTGGCAAAACTGTGTCAACTGGGGAGTTCAATTTCCTCTGTTTAGTCTAATGGTCCCTTAGGAAAGAATTTGATTGTGCAATCCCGTATATATCTGCATCATGAACTGCAACCGCTGCCTGGATCTTTCACTTTTCGTCCTACTCCTATCAATTACTTTATTTCCACCCCTTTGATCACACAATTGGAGTTATCCTAGGATGATTTACCTTGAAAGTCTACTTGGCAATATTCAAAAGTCATCATAGAGTACTCATTGTAAGATTGTATGCAGAATCCAAAATAGGAAGATCAAGAACCTTCAAGTATGACGATATTTAGGATTACCAAGAATTTTGAAACAGTTATTGGTGAAGGAGCATCTGGAAAAGTGTATCTTGCTTCAAGAATATCAATATGAAAATCACATTCATGATATTGCAGGCAGAAGTCTTAACGACGGTCCACCATGGTAACTTGGTTTCCCTTAAAGGATTTTGTAATGACTCCAAAAATGAGGCGTTAATATATGAATTCATGGCTAACGGAAATTTGCAACAACACTTATCAGGTACTTCATCATGTTTTTGTATGTTTCTGTATTCTCTAGAATATAACCCACAAACATCCGTTTCTTTCTCAAGCATAATGCGAGGATGTCGGTGTAACAGGGGCCAAGCCAAATGTCTTGACATGGGATAGGGGACTACAAATTGCTGTAGACATGGCACAAGGTACATAAATGAGATGTGCATAATTGTGAATTTTGCCCCACTTCGCATTGGCATGGTTTAAGGAAATTTCGCAAGAATTGCAGGTTTGGGTTATCTCCATAACGTTTGCAACCCGTCCATCATCCATAGAGACATTAGGGCTACAAACATCTTGTTGAATGAAAACATGTAGGCCAAAATATCCAACTTCGGTCTGTCAAGACCTTAGGCAGCTGCAAATAGTACTTACAAGTCAACCAGTTCTTTGCACACTTCTGCCGACCTCCCCACCTGAGTAACGGCTTAGACTCGATCTTGTTTAGATGGTTCTCAATCTCTGCATGCATAGAAAATCTGGCAGTCCATGTTCTTATTATATGTTGTGCAGGTATGGAACATCGACTAACGACTTAACCAATAAAAGTGATGCCTACAGTTTTGGGATTGTGCTCAAGGTTTCGGGATGGTGCTCCTTGAGCTAATTGCAGGACATCCAGCAATCAATACAAGTGGAGGTGGAAAAAGCGTGCCCATACATGAATGGGCGATTCCCAAGTTCAAAAGTGGATATATATGCGGACTTATCGACCCAAAGGTGGAAGAAAAATTCCACATCGACTCGGCCAAGATAGCAGCAAGGGTTGCGGAGTCTGGTGCACAAACAGAACCAGGTGCAAGGTCGGACATAAATCATATTTTGACAGACTTGAAGGGGGCGTTTGAACTGGCATCACACGGACGGAAATCAAGAGGACCATATAGGGGCAATCTTCTTGGAAGTTGGCTCGGATGGTGCACCCCCGGTAAGGGTAGCTCATTCGATCCATTAGTACTCATCCACGTCGGTTATGAAACTTTGGCAACTCCCAAGACTAAAATCAAGTCTTCATATATTTGGAATTTGTGTCTGTGTAAAAGATTGGAATACCAAGAGGCTATTCTTTTTTGTGTTATTATAAGTATTGTGTGAGCACTATCTTTCAATTTAGTCAACTTCAGTGATGGTTGTAAATCGTTCATGTCATTCCTAAATTACAGCTAGTCACTTGATTAGCAAGTTACCAATTATATGAATTTATAACCATGATTCAAAATTTTGCGACCAATATTACATGTTTACCACGAACGGATAAGTCCATTTTCTAAGATTGATTTTAAAAATGCCCCTAAGAAAGGCAACCATGGAATGAGAAATTCTGTGTAATATGAGAATATATAGTCTATACTGTTACGAAATCGCACGTCGATTCTAGAAAAATAACACTCGCAAACAATTCACCAGGCAAAATATAATAATAAAATAACAAAATCAGAAGAACACGCCAGAAAATTTGTTATCGAAGTTCACCCAAACTTGGGCTACATCTCCGCGCAGAGGCACTCTGCGAATCCACTAGACTTCAGAAAAAGTTGGAATACAACGATGATCTTCTCTCAAGATCAGGGCACAAAGAGATTGAGAACCCTCATAAAGAAAAAACTCACTTTTTTCTTCTCTCTTTTTCTTGTTTCTCTATTTTCCTTTTTAGCGTCTTAACGGCTAGGGTCTTGCCATCGCTAATATAAAGGTATCACTTTTAACCTAAAAGCAAATCTAATAGAAAAGACAAAAAAGCCCCTAAAAACAAATATTTTGCTTCATCTATAACAATCTCCCACTTGAAGACAAATATACCCAAACACCAAGCAACTTTGCATCCATCTTCTTCAAAAAATAATAGTTGAAAAATTTATGCCTCTGCAATACTCCTCATCAATCAACATGGAGTAATACCAATGGTAGTAGTATAGAAAATATGCTTCTCTCTGTCTACTACCTTGGTCAACATGTCAGCTGGATTCTTCGAGCTATCAATCTTCTGTAGCTTTAACTCATTATCTTTCAATGCTGACTTGATAAAGTGATAACGCTTCTTGATATGTCTAGTCCTTGAGTGATAAGCTGCATTCTTTGCTAAGTGCACTGCACTTTGACTATCACTCCACAAAGTCTTGACCGGTTGTTTTCGATGTAACTCCTCCATGTAATCTTGTAACCACATGATTTCCTTGGAGGCTTCTGTGATCGCCACGTATTCTGGCTCTGTCGTCGATAAAGCCACTACTTTTTGTAGTTGAGATACCCAACTTACTGATATACCTGCAATTGTAAAGACATATCCAGTGGTACTCTTACCACTATCTCGATCACCCGAATGATCTGTATCTACATAACCTTGCAACTCTAGAGATGTACCACCATAACAAAGTGAGTAATTGGAAGTACCTGCTAGATATCTCAATATACATTTTACTGCATTCCAATGCTCTCTACCTGGGTTCTGCATATATCGACTCACAACTCCCACTGCCTGTGCAATGTTTGGTCTCGTGCTCACCATGGCATACATCAAACTCCCCACTGCTGATGCATATGGAACTACCACCATCTCATCTTTCAAAGTCTGAGTACTCTGACACATATCCTTGGAAAGTTTGAAGTGACTCGCTAGAGGAGTCGCAACTGGTTTTGTTTTGTCCATGGTAAATCTCTTTAACACTTTGTTCACATAGTCTTCCTGCGACAACCATAATTTTTTATTTTTCCTATCCCTGATGATTTTCATGCCTAAAATATTCTTGGCCTCTCCTAAGTCTTTCATAGCAAACTGTGATGATAACATCTTCTTCACTTCTACGATTCTCTTCATATTGGAACTAGCCACTAGCATGTCATCCACATATAAAGAGAGATACACAATGTTATCATCATCGTACTTGCGAAAATAAACACAGTGATCAGACTCACAGTGTGCAAATCCTTTTTCTTTCATGAAACCATCAAATTTTAGATACCATTGCCGCGGAGCTTGTTTCAAGCCATACAAGCTTTTCTTCAAGCGACATACCATGTGCTCCTTACCTTTGACTTCAAAACCCTTAGGTTGTGCCATGTATAATTCTTCATCTAAGTCACCGTGTAAAAATGTTGTTTTTACGTCTAACTGCTCAAGATGAAGATCCTCCACTGCAACTATACTCAGCAGAACTCTAATTGATGTCATTTTCACTACAGGTGAAAATATCTCAAAGTAGTCAATCCATTCTTTTTTAGAAAAACCCTTGACTACAAGTCTCGCCTTGTATCTAATACTACCATCTACTTCATTCTTAATCTTGTATACCCATTTGTTTAATAAAGCTTTTTTACCTGTGGGCAACTTGGTCAACTCCCGAGTTTTGTTATGAAGTAATGAGCTCATCTCGTCTTTCATAGCACACTCCCACTGCAAGTGAGACGTGTTTGCCTTTGCCTCATCGTAAGTTTCCGGTTCCCCCAAATCTGTATATAAGACATGACTCAAAACAGTATTAGCTGATGGATCAAAAATTACCTTTGGCTTTCTCACACATGTAGACCTCCTCAAGACAGGTACTTCAGGGTTGTTAGTCTACTCCGAATCACTGCGTTCCTCTTGAACTACCTCTTCACTGATAATAGGCTCATATTGAACCTCTCTTTCAAGTGCACTTTGATCTACTTGAAATATCTTCACGGGCATTGTGTCTAATTCAACATACTCTGGTTCTACTACATTCTCACGCTCTGTCTGACGATCTTTGTACATCTTTTCTTCATGAAATACCACATTGCGACTGCGGATGACTTTGTTATTCTCATAATCCCAAAGCCTATAGCAATACTCGTCACCACCGTATTCGATAAAGACGCACTTCTGGGACTTAGCATCAAGCTTTTTTTTATCCTCCCTATCAATCAAAGCATATGCAATACAACCAAACACCTTTAGATGAGAATAATTAATCTTTTTACCTGACCACCATTCTTGTGGTATTTCTCCATCCAACGCACTAGATGGACTTTTGTTGATAAGATAAATAGCTGCATCAACTGTGGCAGCCCATAAGTGTAGCGGGAGACCCGCGTGTAGTCTCATGCATCTCACACGTTCTAGAATAGTCCTATTCATCATTTTAGCTACACCGTTCTCTTGAGGAGTTCTAGGAACAGTCTTTAAACCGTGTATGCCTTCTCGACTCAAATAATCTGCAAATTCTTTACTTGTGTATTCACCACCATTATCAGACTTCAGAGCTTTAATCTGATAACTTGTTTCTTTTTCTACCATGGTCTTCCACATTCTGAACATCCCGAGTGCTTCTGATTTTTCTTTAAGAGCATAGACCCAAGTCTTCCTTGTTGCATCATCAATGAAGGTGACAAAATATCTCTTACCGCCATAAGAGAGTTCCTGAGCAGGTCCCCATACATCAGTATGAACCAACTCTAGCTTCTAGCCTTTATTTTGTCGCTCATTCAATTGAAAACTAACAGCCTTATGTTTTCCATAAATGCAACTTTCACAAAAATCTAACTCAACTTTTTGCAAACCTGGGAGTAATTTTCTCAAGTGTAACTGCTTTACACCTTTTTCACCAAGATATCCCAAACGATAATGCCAAAGAGTAGATAAATTACCTGTAGACATTGTAGTTGCAACCATATCACTGATATTGTCTCATTGGAGAAGGTAAAGTGTACCCATACGCTTTCCCTTTGCTACTACTCTTACCCCCGAGGTTATCTTCCACTCTCCGCATCCAAAGGTTATTACCAAACCTTCTTCGTCAAGTTTATTGGTTGAAATCAGATTTTTCTTTAATTTCATAATATGTCTAGTTTCACACAAAACTAGACGTCTTCCACCTGAGATGTTCACAGTCACAGTTCATTTCCCAACAATGGGACACATGTGGCCGTTTCCCATAACCACTTGTCCAAAATCTCCACTGGCATAATCATCAAATATGTCTCTTTGCGATGTGCAATGAAAAGAAGCACCAGAATCAATAAACCGTTTATCCGTTGTCAAGTCAAACCTGAGACAAACATAAGTTATCTAGCAAAGATTCATCGCTAACCACATTAGCTCTTTGATTATCATCTTGCTGCTACTTCTTTTTGTAGGCTTCACATTGAAACCTCCGGTGTCCGGTTTTATGACAAAACCAACACTCATCTTTTGCAACCTATCTCTGACCCCTTGATAGTGATCTGCCACGCCCGCTGAATTTTCCTCTACTTTTACTTCTTCCATGGTTCTCCACTATGAGTGCCGTTGAAGATGTAGATGCAGAAAAATTATCTCCACTTGAGACTTTTCTTTGCATCTCTTCATCCATGATACTACTCACAGCATCATCCAGAGTTAAATCATCCTTCATAATGCTCGAAATTCCCTACACTGCGGTATTGTAGCTTTCTAGAAGAGAACATAAAAATAATAAAGCTTGAAGCTTCATATCTAAATTTATGCCTGCGGATTCCAATTGACCTGTGACCTGCGTGAAACTATTAATATGCACTGCTACAGAACCTCTATCAGATAGCTTCATATTAACCAGTTTCTTCAGCAAAAATACCTGATTTGATGTGGATGGCTTCTCATAAATATTCGTTAAAATATCCATGGCTTCTTTTGCAGTTTTTGCTTTCGCAATGTGGTACCCTGTCTTTTTCGTCAACCCTAGATGAATCGCACCTAATGCCTTTCGATCAAGAATTTTCCATCCGGCTTCTGCTGTCGGATCCACTTTCGCCATCTCGGGTTTCCAACCCTCAAGTGGTGTATAGAGATCTTTTTGATAAAGATAATCCTCAATTTGTAGTTTCCACCATCCGAAATCCTCCCCATCGAACTTATCGATTATGATTTTATCTTCTGCCATCATGTTTGCTTTCAATCGAACGTCACCAAAAAACCCTCGATTTTCTCGATTAGCCAACCCAGGCTCTGATACCAATTGTTACGAAATCGCACGTCAATTCCAGAAAAATAACGCTCGCAAACAATTCACCAGGCAGAATATAATAATAAAATAACAGAATCAGAAGAACACGCCATAAAATTTGTTATCGAAGTTCACCCAAACTTGGGCTACGTCTCTGCGCAGAGGCACTCTGCGAATCCACTAGACTTCGGAAAAAGTTGGAATACAACGATGATCTTCTCTCAAGATCAGGGCACAAAGATATTGAGAACCCTCATAAAGAAAAAACTCACTTTTTTCTTCTCTCTTTTTCTTGTCTCTCTATTTTCCTTTTTAGCGTCTTGACGGCTAGGGTCTTGTCATCGCTAATATAAAGGTATCACTTTTAACCTAAAAGCAAATCTAATAGAAAAGACAAAAAAGCCCCTAAAAACAAATATTTGGCTTCATCTATAACATATACTAGCTTGAACCATGAAGCTAAATTGTGATAATCGTGCAAATTTTGTTTCTTCCAACTCCTTTACGAATCTAATATATATGTATACACAGAAAATAAAAACACCAATAGTGCTAAGCGAGATAAAACATATTATTAATTAAAAATGCGTTCAAAGAATTAGTATCATCGAGGTAATTAATTGGTCTTCCTACTCTCTCGCGAATATATATATATATATATATATGTATGCAGAAAATAACTTTACAAGCAACTAAACAAGATAAAATAAATTTCTGAAAATATTAAATTATTCTATCATAAAACATATTAAATAGTGCTAAGCGAGATAAAAAAAAATTAAATAATAAATGTCTTTGATAAATTATTTTTATCAAGCATGTGAAATGCGTGGGCATGAAGGCTGATAAACGGTTGGTTGAAAAAAAGCTAACAAAAAATATATATAAGTGCACAACAACTTCTATAACACTCTTGTTGTGCCGTACCATATTACCACTGACTTATTTACATGACAGCCATTTAATAATCAGAATTGTAATTTGTTTGGCCACAAAATTTTCATTTATCATTATAAATCAAGATATTATTAATTAAAAACGCGTTCAAAGAATTAGTATCATCGAGGTAATTAATTGGTCTTCCTACTCTCGCAAAATATAGGTATGCAGAAAATAACTTTACAAGCAACTAAACAAGATAAAAGAAATTCCTTAAAATATTAAATTATTCTAGGGTATAAAGGCTTATAAATGGTATGAACCCACAAAAATTATATCGTACATTTGTTGTGCCATACGATAAGACAACTAGTTGCCGTAAACATATCATAACACATTGTAAAATTTATATATAGCGTTATGAATATATTGTTGTATTCTGAAGTACAAGAATAGTGTAACATAAAAAAATTATGTGGTGATACCTTTAGAAATTTTTTTCACCTACTTACTGTTTTCTATTGGAAAGAAGCTTTCTACAACCAAAGGAAAATATATATATGTAAAGTTAAATCTCTTCAAAAAATGGCCAAAATGACTCTGCTGTTCTCACCAAACGTTGATTGGAATGACTCATGTTCCAAATTTATTCTCTACTTTACATTTGAAATCCAATTTGTTTTCTATGTAAAATTTAGTTTAGTATATCCACATAGGAATTCCGGGTTAGGCAACAAGTAATAAAAGATGAGAGTGAAGCAAAACATAAAGTCCATCGAAATTACAACCAAAAAAGGAAGGAAAAAAAAACCACGAGATGAAATTACATTTGCATTGTTTGTTGATGACTTGTATCCGTGACAACCCTCCAATTTTTGTAGACTAGAACACCTCTAAAGAGTGAAGTTTAAAGATACATAATATAAAAATAAAGTGAATAAAATTTTCTTGATTCATCTATTCAAACAAAATATCTTGGCATAAAATCAGATAACGTTTTTGTCCAATTAAGCATTTTGAATGATTTGAGAACTCAATTGTGCAGGAGTTTTTTTTTGGTAACCAAGGACTCCGCCTTGACTTGTGTCGTCGGGCCCGACTCCTATACCTCAGGGAGACTAGCATAGGACTCTAACGCCATGGTCCCCCACTTACAATGCTTCAGCAACTGCAAGTTTCGAACCCTCGACCTCGGCGATGAAGGAGAGACTCTAATCCAGCGTAGCTGCCCAGGAGTTGGTGGAATATGAAAAGCAAAAATCAAGTCGTCGTAGCATTGCCGACATGAAACGACTCTTAATGACCCACTCTCTCATATTCCATACCAAAAAAAAAAAAAAAAAAAAAAAGTTTTTCCATGGTAGAAGTATTCTACGACACACTTTATTTTATCATACGACAACCTAATAAGGGGGAAAAAGCTACTTTAGAAAAAAGTGAGGCCAGTTTGTATCCATTGAGTTGGTTTTTGTTTTGCTTTTTGTTTCATTTATCCAAGTGCAAGTCAAGTCTCCTCCATTATTTATAAGCGAAACATCTTGGCAAGTCTCAATGCATACATTGTTCCTCTTGGTTATTGTACGTTGTATGTTGTGTAAGTTCCATTGTCATTAGCAAAGAAGGGAACAATTTTCCAAATTAATTCTGAATTTATTGTACGGATACCAATTCAATAATAAATTTTTCAACTTTATCAATCGAGTCATAAACCTCTATGCAAAATTCCAATATAAGTCTTTCCGGATAATTTGTGCAAATTTTCCAATGTAGCATACCTATCATTCGGGATTTCATGTTAGTTCATCAATACATGCGAAATTAGAATTTACGTAGTCATAGCATTTAAGTTTAATTATGTTCATGTTAAACAAGAAAAATGCAAAGATTAAATTGGCATTTCTTGATCATATCCAGAAATCATGTCTCATTCATGCATACATCAAATGGTTGCTTGGTCTTCAGTTAATATTGCAAAACATTCATTGGAAGCTTTGCTTAGCACATCAAGGTTTTTCCATGTCCTCAAGTAATTTAATTATTACTTCAATTATTATGTGTTACATTCTTGTTTGTGGGCTCACATGATCATATCTCACATGTTAGTGGTTAAGCTTAAAATTGACTCAATTGCTTGCAAAATATTTTCAAATAAAGAGAAAATGTACCAAAATGGTATTAATATTTACCTAAAGTAACCAAGTCCTCGTATGCATATTTGGTTCACAAATTGATTGAGTTTCTTATTGACCCATTATAGATTAATGACTACTCCAAATTAAATTGATTTGCATGGTTAGATGATTAAAATTAAAATAAATAAATAAATAACCAAAGTTGCAATTGGTATGGGCATGAGAGAGCCCGCACAAAGTGTAAGTTTAGTAACCCTTTAACTTTTCCTAATGGTCACCTCTAGGAAAGTCACAACAAGAAAAAATAAAAAGAATAAAAGAAAAAAAAATGCTCCAATGCCCGACCATGGCTTGGAAAGTAGCATGTGAGATGCACATGCTCCTTGCCTAGCAAGGATTTGGCTAGCTAGTGCCTTTATTTGAGATTCAATTAGTCATTTCAAACCCAAGATAATATTCATTCTAATTTTTCTTTTGAGAAAACAACTGCACTTCACCCTTTTATTTAAAAAAACAAATTAAATTTGGATGACTCCACTCTCTTATTCCTTTTTTTTTTTTTAAAAGAAAAATTTTCCAAGACAAAAATTTCTTTTTGAATGAAAAAAACATTCATACTAAGACAACCAACATTCTTTTTCTCGATGAATGAAATGAGTTTTGGCATCATTTTAATCTATAAATGTGAAAGCAAAACTCACTTTTCCTAAAGCAAAAGTCTTCGATTTTTAATTTCTTTAATGTGCATTATTGAAGCAAAAGTCTTTTTTATTGCTCTTGATGGTGCATCGTGTAATTAGTGCAATGCTTTTCTTGCTCAAGCTATGAATAAAAGCACTAGGGAATTGTTTTTGGGCCCCCAAAAGAAAAAATAAAATCATATGTGAATCATGTGGAAAGTTCTTTGCATCCATAATGAAAGAGATCATGTCCCATGCACATGAATTGGAGAAAACAAATAAAGTGATTTTCGCTTTAAAATAGTCTAATCAATTCGTTATTGCTCTGAACACACTATGAAAAATTGTGCATTGTGATCATGAATCATAAGTAGTCTTCCCCGCATGGAAAGACATTATCAATGGGGGTTATATCGCGTGTACATATCTAATCGAGTAATTACCTAAGATGTCCTCTTTCCCAACGATAGAACTTCATCTATAGGAGAATTTGACCATTATCAGTTATGTTGATGAAAAGGGACTATGAAAAATGAGGAAAAGTCTTTAGTATTTATATTAATTTAGTCATAAACCCTTTTATCGATGTCAATTTAGTCCTAAATCTTTTTACTTAATTCCAATTTAGTCCTAAACCTTTTCATTTGATATCAATTCAGTCCTTTCTAGCTAATTTTAGCCTGAATTTTGCCAACTAGTATGTTGATTAAGGTTTTCCTTCGGCCTAATTAGGAATGACATGTTCCTTATTTTGTAGCAATAGACTCTTGTTTTCTCTTGTAACATATTTAATACTTCATTGGTTGTTGATTGTTATTTTAATGATTGTGTACCCACACTATCGCTCCACATGTTACTGGATAGGTTTAAATCAATCAAAACTATTTGACAAACATCTTTTTAAAATGAAGAAGATTAAGTATCAGAAGGGCACTAGTTGATTAATTAATATAACTAAATCTCCAACCCTAGATTCTCTAGTTCCGAAGGAAGTAAGGTATACTCTCATACCTTAGTTGGTTTCTAACCAATCCCAATATATTGGTGACGACTCCTTATGTAGAAATTCATATGGGATTAATCGAATCAAAATCGAATGTCTAATGTCATGTTAGGGTATGGGTTTGAAAGAGCCTGCGTCAAAAATTAAGGCTGCAGGCCTACTTTTTAGGTAATACCTCTAAATCTATCTTCCTCCCTACTGATGGATAGGTCGCAATAGTCATAATGGCTATAGCTTGAGGTTTTTGATGTCAAAAAAGAAATTTATGGTAAATGTGTCACAATGAACTTAATTTGAATTTTTTTTTTTTGTGACTTTTTTTGTCTAAATGAAGCATGAGAAATTATGGACACTTGATTTGTGGCATGGTAGTAGAAGTCAATCCTTTCTCTAGTCACCTCAAGATCAATATTCACCCCATTGTCCTGTGTAAATCCATCATTTGGGGTTGGCGTGAAACACCAACAATTTGAAAAGAAATCATTATCACAAATAGACAAGTCGTTGATGACTTGACCGCCCTCATATAATACTCCTACTTTCATCTTATCACTATACAAAGCACTTTACACCAATTACGAGGACAATGACCTAGGGTTTCTGTTCTTGAGAATCTTTCACTTTGAAAAGTCGGAAGTGATGAGCACCACTACGCTAAGAGCAACAGACAAAATTTCCTTCATTATTCCTCATAAAGTAGAGAAATGGAGAATTTCGAACTTACTTTTTAGCGTAGGAAAGGAAATCTATTATTATGAATTCACGTCATGCTGGACTTAGTTCGAAGATTATTCAAAACAAATAGTAAAACATTAACTTGAGTCTGATTTTACCCTGCTCTCAAGGGCCCCATTGAAATCATTTTTTGGTTGGAAAACATTAATGTGATGGGCCAACAAAGTTCCTGTTCTCATCAACAAGGTGATTCACCATGGGGTCTACAATGTGATTCACGTGTAAGTCAAGTCTCCTCCATTATTTAAACTTAAAAAATCTTGATAAATGGATTGCTTTGTTTACGTGGGATCGTACACTTTGTCAGTAAATGTAGATTCCACCTCCATTGCAAAGATTTTTCATATCTAGGATAACATTCTTATCCATTCCTATTAATTGATGAATATGAGATTTTGTTAATTTGAAAAGAAAGTCCATAGATTCATATTTCTTCAAGTTAACAAAAAAAAAAAAAATGGAAGGGGGCAAATCCCCACCTTCTCGTTTTTTTTAGTATCATCAGTAATTCAAAAAAAAAAAGTTTTTTTATTAGTATCATCAGACAAGTCATAAATGAAGGTTAGTACATAGTCGAGGTACCTCCTTTTAACTGAAGGGCCCTACAAGTTTGAATAAATGTAATTTATTGTACCTTGGTCCTGTGAATTGCTGTGCTGAGCTATAATCCGTGCTGCTTGTCAAACACGCAATGTTTGCAAAAGTCCATCTTCCAAATTTCATGCCCATACAGAAGACCCTGCTCGCTGAAAATGTTCGTTCCTCTCTCAGACATGTGGATGGAACTGTAGGAGCTGAGCCTATAATTGTCAATCCCTAAAAGTAGTAGAGATTGCTTTCCTGCTTCCCCTACATGACCATCAGCACACCTATGAAAACCTTCAAAGTTTGAGAGTCTGAAATAAATTGACATCCCCAATAGATTAATATTCTGAAAATCAATCCTTATGTGATGTCATGTGACATGTGAATTTAGAATTCATGATCCACTTCTCTCCGGTCGAACTAGTAGTCCCACTCAAAACGTACGACTCCTCCCCTTTGGCCCGGGCAACATTTGTGTCGCTCTCCAATCTCTCTACTTTCTTTAGCTATGGACAATCCACTTGCAATGTGCCCCTCTTTCTGATAGTCGTAACATCTTAACGGCTTTTTCATTACTCTAAACTTCAATCTAGACTCGCATCTTTTATAAGAACCCATCTTTGAGTTTTTGCCTTTGACCCGCAAGCCATCAGTGCCACTTCTGCATTTGTTGCCCTACAATTTCTTCTATCATTCTTTTGGAAAATAGTGCAAAATTCACTTCCTCTCGTTAGATAACCACAAAATTACTCATAAGAATTGGATAAAGAATAAAGCAATATCATAGTCTGCCATTAGTTAGATATCTTCTCATCCGCATTACTCAGAATATTAATGACTTTATTTAACTCATTTAGGTGATCCTAGATTGACATTCCTTTATCATCTTGGAGTGAATAACCGTTGAATCAAGAAAAAGTTTCTTCAAGAGAGATTTTGATATGTACAACACTTCAAGTTTTGCTCGAACTGCATCTACACTTGTCAATTTTATCTCTTCAACCAAAACATTATCCCCTAGATTCAGCAGTGTTATACACCTAGCCTTTTTCAAAATATCAACTTTTTCTTCTGCTTTCATGGTTTGAGGAAATGTATCATCTCCCCCAATGCTAAATCCAAACACTACGGCTTTGACATCACACACATTTTTATGCACTAAAGATTAAAATCATTCCTGACAGTAAATTTCTCCAAATCAAATTTAATAAAATCCATAACGATAATTACATATAGACAAAATATCTAGAATAATTGATCAATAATAAATCCTTACGACTAATGTGAAAAGTGTGAACAAACAAATGATTCAAACAAGAAATAAATTGTAGAAATAAAACCTAACCACATTGGATCAAGTTGTTCCACAATAATTAGCAAAAAAAATATTACAGTCGCTTGAATGCTAAAACTCTCTAGAGTTTCCAATCCAAGATATCCAATCCACAAGGAAAAATCATAAGAAAGGAGTTTTCTTGCTAGAGCAAAAACGTGAAAGCTAAATCAGGGGACGTTGAACTGAAAGAAATGCTTCTCATAGCTCTAGAAAGGAAGGAGTTTTTGTCAAAAAAATTAGTTTAAAGTTAATTGAGCCGAAGGAGAAATGCCCGTGGAAAATTGTATGAAACTTAGGTTAATGTAAACTCATCCAACGGAATTTATCAGTATTGTTCCACCTATTATGCGTTAAAGAGACTTACCGAGAGAGATGGGCAAGTAACTCAGGTCAAGGAAAGGGTACTATCAAAATGATGGCCAGATTTCAAAAGTTTACTGATTACATTTTTGTTCTGAATGGTCCAAAAAGAGGATGACAAAAGTAGCGTACTGAAATTAAAACAATTAAAAAAAAAAGGGTACTGCATCTTTGGGACCGCAGCCCATGATGAGCCTCGTGATTGAATCCGTGAAACATGATGTAAATTGATTGCTAAAGTGCATAATAATAAAATGATAACAATATAATGACAAGGACGACTATAAATAGTGAAAGGATTGGTGACAAGATTACTCTTCTCCGACTTTGATTCGAAAGAAGCTTTCCACATGCGAAAAAGGTAAAAGTTAAAATGTGAATAATAATAGTATAACGACGACAACCATGACGACTATAAAACGACGTTGACCGCAACGACTATATACAGTAAGAATGTTTGCGACATGATTAGTCTCCCTTAACTTCAAATTTTTTTTTGGTCAGTCCCCTAACTTTAAATGAAAAGAAGCATTAAAAAATAAGGGCTAATACCACTAAAATTGACAAATTGATTATCAATTTAGAGTTTTCTATGATCAAAAAATTAATTTTGGATGAATTTATTATAGGTATACCGGTTTAAGATTTTTCATAATATTAATCTAAAAAATAAAAGTAAAATTCTCTTATTAGAACTCAGATTCCTGCTTAGCTAGTTTCCCCACACACGCACCATGATTCAAAATTTCAGAATCTATACAAGTAGGGCATACCTCCTCTTTTGAAGTGTCAATATGTTGAGACATATCGAGCACAACTTACATTTGAATCTCAACACCATGTGATGTTATGATCTAATTGCACATATAGAGTTGATATCCATATTTAAATCTCAAATTCATGCATGCATATATATATATATATATATATATATCAGATCTTCATACATATGTAAATTTCATTTTTTTCACGTGTGACGGAAAAAGTAAAATTTTCATCACTAATAACAAAGACCTACCTGTGGGGATCTTCGTCTCCTTTCATGACTAAAACCAAGCCTTTTTTTTTTTAAAAAAAAAAAAAAAAAAACAAAAGAATATCTAACTCGCACACGTCAATGAGCATTCTGATACATATTTAATAATTTATATACTGAAGTTTGAGACTATCCATCAACCCAAATTCCAAGTCTTATACTGCACCAACAATCTCAATCAGAATTCCAACCTATAGATGTGGATTTACGACACCACATGATCACAAACTAACTTCACCTTTTATCTCAATGTGCTGATGATTCTTCCCAGATTAAGAGATCATAATATTGATGTACATGAGAATTCGAAATATCAAAATTATCAGCTTTGGTTCATTTTGTTGGAGATCAAAATGGAAGTCTAATATCTCCTAACTAGATATTAACTCGCTTATTGTGCGGATTATCATGCAAAACATACTTAAATGGAGCATGAAAAAATTAAGCACAAATACAGCATTGTCTTACCGTATGATTAGTTGTAAAAGATAAATATCAAAAGACATTTTTTTAACGAAAATGAGTTCTGATAAATGAGGGTTTCACTTATATTTAATTATCCCTGAGGGACTGTTCTTTTTTTCTGTGCACACCCTAGTTCCTAGCACCAGTGAACCTCCTATAAATGTTGCCGCATGCATCATCTTCCACATTGCGCACCATTATAGCTCTCTCTCTCTCTCTCTCTCTCTCTCTCTCTCTCAAATGGAGAGGTCAGCTGTGCTACTGATTTTGTGTGCGTGGATTGCTTCTCTGGTTCCGGGAGTAATGCTGCAGGTTCAAGACCAGTCAGGTCTCTCTCTCTCTCTCTCTCTCTCTCTCTCTCTCTCTCTCTCAAAACCTTATAAGCTAACTGAGACACCAATCAGTAAACCATCTCCCGTCTTACCTCCCGGGAAAATAACTATGATATCAAGACTTTGTTTAATTCATAGAAATTTTTTTTCTGAAAAACGTTTTTTGGATTTTCGGCGTTCATTTCACGAAAAATAAACTAGTTAAGAAAAACGTTTTCCGCTATTGAAAAAAACACTTTCAAAAAGTGGGGAAAATGTTTTTCACTTTTGAGAAAGTAGAAAATATTTTCCATAACTTCTTCCACCTTATTTTCTCCAAACACATTTTCCTTTTATTTCTTATATTTTATTTTTTTTAAATCGAATTTTCAATTTTTTTCTTTTTTTCTTTCCTTTTCTTTTTCGGTTGCTAGCCATAGCGGTGGTTGGCGATCGGCCATTGATGAGCTTCAGTCTTGCCTCAAGCTGGTGAGGCAGATCCGACAAGCTAGGCTAGGCTTAGGCCTTGCCCAAGGTCGCCAAAGCCTCGCCGACCTCTAGTGAGGCTCGAGCCCCACCTAGCTCACCAGATTTAGCTAGGCCCGAGCTCGTCAACCTTGGTGAGTTCGAGCCTCGCTTGATCCAACGAGGCATGGGCCGGCAAGGCTCCAACCTCACCGGAATCTAGAGAGCTCCAGACTCGTCAATTGTCGTCGTAGCCGACTACCGACCAAGGCCAAGGAATAAGAAGAACTATAGAAAGAAAAGGAAAAAAGAATATGAAAGGAAAAAATTAAAAATTAAAAAATCGATAATAAAATTTATTGAAAATAAGTGCATGCAGGAAAAGATTTTTCTTATCGAATGGTGGAAAATATTTTCTAATTCTTTTTCAAATTTCAGCTCGAATATCATAAAATATGATAATTTTCCTAAAAATGGTTTCCTAGAAAACAATTTTTGAAAACACTATATTTTTCGTAAAACGAACAGAGCTTAATTATGACTTTGTTCACGTTGATTTAAGTAAACATATACCAAATTTATGAACCCCTGTAACAGTTTTCATGACCTTCATATGGTAGAGCTGTTGAGAGATCTAGAATATATCATCTGCCGTTCAACTACAACAAACGAAAGACATGACTCAACATTCAAGAAATAATAGGTTTGCATGTAGGAAAAATCGAGAAATAATAAATTTCACGTAGATCGCATGTAAAAATAAATAATACAAGTTTTTATGACATGATTGATTTTGTCTATCGGATTAGCCATCACCCATCGATCTAGTCCTTTTCATATCGGGATAGTGTCTTTTGAATCTTTCATACGAGCTCGAAAGGCGGTAATTTGTTACATTTGGTACAGAAGAAACAATTTAAAAGGAATAACGACGGGAGGCACTGCACCTACAAATCAACATAAGAACTTACATCAATTCCTTTCTTTCATCTCTCTTTTCCTCTCTCCCTTCTCTTTCTTCGTTGAAGCTGGAGCCTGGTTGCGGCCGGTGAGCCATAGCACATCCTCAACCTTATCACCTCTCTCTCTCTCTCTCTCTCTCTCTCTCTCTCTCTCTCTCTGCGCGTATGCTTAGAGACGGGTCAAGGCGGGGCCAGATCTGACTCCATAGATGAAGAGAGATAGAGAGAGATGTGTTTTCAAGTTAGGATATTTGAATCGCGATAAGTTTATAAAGGAAGAAAGCATAATTGCCTCAGTTCTGCTGGAACTGTCATCCCATGTGCCAAGCGAGGGAATGTTCATTTATTCCATTTCAAGCTCACAAATCAAGAGAAAAACACAGACATTTCCCCCAATATGACAGTATACTTTGATATACAATAAAATAGATATTAACAAAATAATTGAGGTTATTTCTAGTTAGTATGATTTAAATTCATTAATTCTATTTTTAGAATAATGTCCGTTAACTTTTATAATTGTTAAACCATAATCATGTTCTGGTATTTTAGAATATTACTTTTAAATATATACAAGCATGTATTATAGATTCTAGATTAAATCCATTGTAATTCTCGCTCCATTTTATTATCACAATATTATTCTCATAACCCAACAAGTAAGTTATTACTCTATGATTTACTATCCACATTTCTTTTATTAGAAGCAAATAATGAGATCAAAGTCCTACTTCCAATCCATTCTATCTATATTTCCGAAACTTCATTCTTCTATGTATCATATCAATCACAACACGATCCATTACTTGTGATTACTTGTGATGTGAACTTTCATTTGAAAGAAATGCTTCATTGCTCCTATATTACAGAACGAAGAGAGTCCTCAACTTTGACTAATTAAAAACACGGTCTTATCTATTTTAAAAGATATAAAATTAAAATATGAATGGATCTCGTTGGACGTGATCTCAATTCAAAATGAAAACATTCGAACTATTATTTGGAGGAGTCATAATTCTAACGACTAATTATTCTATTTTCATTTTTTGAGTTTCAAGGTTTCATAAGTATCGATTGTGGAGAACAACAACCATACCCCGACAAGAAGTACGGGATAAATTTTGTGGTGGACAAAGATTATGTAGACTCTGGAGAGAACATGATATGCGCAGACCTCATCTACCAGCTATACGATGCTATAACCAAGACTTTGAGGAGCTTTCCTAACGGAACAAGAAACTGCTACACCCTAAGACCAGACAATGGCAAGAGCAACACATACTTGATTAGGGCAACATTTTTGTATGGGAACTATGATAGGAAGAACCAGACTCCTACATTCGACCTATACATCGATGTTAATTATTGGGATACGATCAATACTTCCAATTATGTGTTCACAGAAGTTGTCTATGTACCCCAAAGGGATTATATACAAGTGTGCCTCGTAAATATTGGTAAAGGAGTGCCCTTCATTTCGGCATTGGAACTTAGACCTTTAATCAATTCTCTCTATTGGAATGAATCAGGATTTTTGAGGCTTTACAATAGATATGACATCGGAGGCTTAAGCGGGAACATCAGGTGAGTTCTCTTTTTATCTTTCTTTTTTTTTTTTTTTTTTGTTAAAAAAAAAAATGAACAAATGTAAGCATATGTTATCTTTCTTGCACAATCTAAATATGTCGAGAAAGATTTGAATTTAACTTTAAAAAGTGTTAAGAGATTTTTTTTTTTTTTAAAGTATTGTGGTTATGTATATTAGTTCTGAATAATTATTTTGTACCCAGAATAGTAAAAGCTAGAGATCAAAATATTTTCGTATCTATGTACTTTAGATGCATTGAAAAGCCTTCTTCGTTTGTCAAATTCTCAAGAGTGCTGTATTATTATTAAACATATCCGAAACGGACCGAACCTCATCTTCCGATTCGGGTAATAGGCAAAAAACCTTTAGGGTAACATCTTCAGTTCGGACCCAAACCGAACTGAAAAACATTAAACCAAATGCTCTCTTGCTCCCAGAGAAAACAAAGCCCTCTAGCACAGTCTTCTTCCCCTTGTGGTCTGCACCTGGATCACCAAGAGCAGGCTCTCGACTCCATCCTCTTCATGTGCACCTCGATCAAAATCTTGGTCTCCCTCTGTCTTGCCGCCGCTCCTCCAGCCCGCGCACTACATCGTTGCCGTGAAGCTGGTCCTTGATTTTGTTGATGAGGCCTTCCTGTGCTCGACCTTGTGCTCGTCTTGCTTGAGACTTCCTCCTCCCAAGTGGAAGGTTTCTTCGGTCTTTGGGATGATTCCTCAGATTTCCTTTGATTTGGGTTTGGTTCTGCGTTGATCGGGTGAGGTGAGTGCTCAAATGGAGGCAAAGTCAAAGATGACCAAGAGAGGAAATAGCCTGGTTTCTCTTATATGTGGTGAAAGCTTTGAGGCATGCATCTCGGAGAATTCAAGGGATTTAACAAAAATGTTTGGATAGGTGAAGATAGGCTATAATCCTGTAGCTTCTAGTCGTCCGAATGCTGATAATCAAGCTTGATGAATACTGCGGGTGGCTGCATTGATATTCTTGCAATCAGAATCCATTAATCTTCATCCAGTCCTCAGAAGTCTCCAATGTCCTGTAAAGCAGAGAGGAAAGAGGACGGTTGCAAAGAGTGGGTAAAGGAAGAGAGAGAGAGAGAGAGTCGGGGTTAAGGATGAGAGAGAGAGAGAGAGAGAGAAGGATGAGCCGAGTCTAACTGTTTTCGGTTCGGCTCTTATATTGGGGGTGCTCTAATTTAAAATATATACTTAAAATTAAAAGACTTTCTCTATAGAGGTAGGCCGATGAGTCAAACTAATAGGTGTTTTTAAGTCTCGCCTGTCGTATAGCCTAGCCGTATGTTTTTGTGCATTACGGTTTATGAAAAATAGGTAAGGATTACAACAAGTTACAACCCGTGGATTGGTGCACAGGGACCGTAAGAGTCCCTTTGTGTCAGCTTTTCGGGTGTGAATGATTAAATACTAGAGACTTCATTTTTTGTTACTAAGCTACGGGGAGTAATAGTTGAACGAATAATCACCCAATCGGAGTTTAATTTAGAGACAATGGCCTCGAAATCGGATTGGCGGCAAGTGCATTTGAAAATTTCATTTGATAATTGGCATATGGAACATACTCTGCGGACATTACATTGGCATCACAGGAATTTTGTGAAAATGTCCCACCCAGGTACCCGATCGATGTTTATGATCGCATCTGGACAAATCGGACCTTTCCTGACTGCCGTAAGCTCGACCAGGGGGCGTCCGCCTCAGATTTATCCAACAACTACAACTCCTATAAGGTTCCAGGGGACGTCCTCCAGACCGCTCAAACGGCGACGGGTGGTTTCGTCTATTCTCTAATTTCACACAACGCGACGGCTAAATGGATTTTGTACTTCCATTTCGCCGAAACCCAAATCTTGCCGAGTGGCCAGCAGAGGAGTTTCACGGTTTCCACAGAAGATGGGCAATTCATGCAGACGGTGAGGCTCGAGTACTTGAAGTCAGTGACCGTAGTTTCCCCTCCACTCTCCGGGTCCAAGATCAACTTCTTATTCAAAGCAATAACGGGGCAGTCTGGATATCCGCCGCCGATCATCAATGCCATGGAGATCTTTCAAATTCAAGAACTTCTGAATGTACCAACAGCCCAAGATGATGGTAATCTTTCGCGCTTCTACTTTTGCTTGTGCTAGTGCTACCATAGATATTGTGAAGTACAGCCTTGGCATGAACAACATATAGACAGTTTTGGCTTACTTGGCTTTCGTATTAGGTTGCTGAATTGAAAGGAAGAGAAACCCCGTTTTGGAAGTAATCATTTGTTTAATAGGTATATATCCCATTCGACACTTTAGAGACTAGAAGAGTACGCTCACACTTCTCTAGGACACTCTTAAAAGTTCAGATCTCCCAGGACTCTTTACATGCAAACTCTAGGAAGCTAATTTTTTATACTCACTTGCCTTGGTTGCTCCAATTAAAGGGGCTTGCGAATTTACAGGAGATGCATGAGGATTGTTGGACATGATGTTATAAAACTGCAGTTTCGTGGTAAGGATAAGCCAAGTGTTTTGTGGTCATTCAGAGTACACGGTAGAAATCTGTGGTGAAAATTTAGTTTATAGATGGTTGTGGACTAAAACAACCTGGAGATAGCAAAAGAATCCTCTTCAAGTGAGCTTTGAATTATTGTAGTCGCTGATTAATAGGCTATTCCTTGCTTAGCATAGATTTTTACTGTAAAATCACTTCAAATTACACACGGAAGTTGTTTTCACCAATTCCTTAATGTTACCATTCTTTAGAGAGTGAAAGATGAAATTCAATGCATGACTTCTGTCTGCTCGAAATCCCCACCTATCATCCTTCTCTTGAAGCAAACTAATCTTGTTACATTCTAAACTACAGTCAAAGCTCTCACTACCACCAAGGCAGAGTATGACGTGAAGAAAGATAGCTGGCAAGGTGATCCATGTGTACCAAGCAAATTTGCGTGGAAGGATCTGAATTGTAATGATGGAGATCCTCCAAGGGTTATTTCGCTGTGAGTCTTTTTACCCTATTTCTTGTTGGATGATGCTGGTACGGCCTGTGAAACTTTTAAAGAATTCTCTTTTTTTCTTGAAGAATTGAAGGCTTTTTCTCATTCTTCTTGAGAAATTGGAAGTTCGTTCCTCTATATGACTCCATTAATCTATAAAAATTCCTTCATCGGTCGTGAGCTTCTCGATTTTAATCTTAGGTTACATTGAGTTCTCCACAGTTGGGTGCATAAACTTTTGTGTATCGAACCAACATTACCGCCTTTGTGAACACGGCAATGACACAGCTTCCTCTCATTTAATTGATTATGGGCAGGAACCTGAGCTCCAGCAATTTGAGGGGCAACATCCATTCTTCACTATCAAATCTATTTGAATTGGAGTCCTTGTAAGTATTAGCCCAGTGAGGCCCTTATAGAGGTGATGGTGTATTAGGATTGAGTGCACTTTAAATCTTCATTGTATCAATCTTGCCTTTAAATGTCTGCCCAGGAAAAAAGTGAAAAGAAGTATCACCGTGGTGATTTAAATAGTGTTCTCAACTTTACATTTCAATGGGGGTCAACTTTTGTTGGGATGCATGATGGGCGCAGATTTTATAATTTCTGTTTGAATGTGTTGGGACATCCTAGTTCTTGCTTTAGAACTCGTTTTTACTTATTCTGAAGAAAAAGTTACTTCGGAGGGTTCAAGAGCGAGCCTTTACTAGAGGAAGTTTATGTGGAGCATCAGTGCAACGATATTTTTGGCCTCTTTGGCTCAAAATGTTTGTTGTTTTTCTTAGTCATATTTTAAAAATTTCGGATGCGATCTATTGAATTGTTAACTACCTAGACTCGCTTTGTTTCAGAGATCTGTCCAACAATGAACTTACAGGAGCCATACCAGAAACTTTGGCAAATTTGCCGAAGTTGAAAATTCTGTAAGTATATGTGCCTTGGTGGTGCCTTGAAGAATTCACAAAGCATAAGTCTTTAAACATGGTTATGCTTTGCAGGAATCTAAGCGGAAACAAGCTAAATGGTTCAGTTCCTGAGGCTCTTAAAAGGAGGGTTACAGACAAGACATTGGACTTGAGGTTTGTCTCTCTCTCTCTCTTTCCTCTCTTTAGAGTATAGAAAGACTTTTATATTAACATGTTTTATTGTGATTCAAAGCAAGTAAGAAGGCCGCTTGTGATCAACATGTGGGCAAAGCAGTTCGAGAAACGTAACTTTACCTACTTAATTTTTGTCACAGGTTTAACAACAATCCCGATCTTTGCTGGGCAAGTCCTTGCCCAAAAGGAGGCTAAAACTAAGAACTCCATCTTGATCCCAGTTGTTGCATCGATTTCAGTCGTAGTTGTAGTTATCTGTTTGGTCACTATTTGGTTGATCAAAAGGAAACAGATAAGAGGTAACTTATTCTTCAACTTCTCGTCCACGGCATAGTTATATGACAATACAATTGTCTCTGATTAGTCTAATGCTCCCCAAGGATTGATGACCATCAAAGTGATTGTTTCTTAGCATATAGAGAGCTAGGTCCCAAAACTTCAATCCTTGCCTGGATTTTCACTTCCTATAGGTTGACTTTTTTAGGACCCCATTGGAGTTATCTTAGGGAGACTTTCCTTTGTAGTCTACTTGGAAATCTTCAAAGGTTGAGTATATTACTCATTGGTAATATATTGGTTATTTATTGAAGGAATGGTGAAATTAAGATCTTTCAATTATGGGGAAATCACAAGGATCACTAGAAACTTTGAAACCGAGATTGGTGAAGGAGGATTTGGGAAAGTATGTCTTGGCACTCTAGAGAATGGAACCAAAGTTGCAGTGAAGATGCTATCGGAAAAATCATGGCAAGGGAACAGGGAATTTCAAGCTGAGGTACAATGCAATAGGATGCTTATTTATAGACTTGCTTCCAAATGATTGTCGATAAAAATTGTGGTAAAGGACACTCACAACATTGCAGGTGAAACACTTAACGTTCGTTCATCATGGAAACCTAGTTTCTCTACATGGATATTGTGATCACTCTGAAAACAAGGCATTAGTTTATGAATACATGGCTAATGGAAACTTGCAACGGCACTTACATGGTACTTTATCATGTCTCTTGTATAATTTTTTTTCTAGAATACACCCGCAAATGTATGTTTCTTTCTCATAAATAATAAGATACGTTGATTTGATAGGGGACAAGCCAAATGCCTTAACATGGAAACAGAGACTCCACATCATTGTAGATGTAGCAAAAGGTACCTAAAGAATATCCCCATTGTAGTTTGTGCCCCTCCTCTTTTGCATTATTAAATGGATCTTTTGTAAGAATTGCAGGTTTGGCTTATCTCCATAATGAATGCGTCGAGCCCATTATCCATAGTGACTTAAAAGCGACGAACATCTTGCTTAATGAAGATATGCGAGCCAAAATATCTGACTTTGGTCTCTCAAGAACATTCACGGCTAAGATCGATGCTCATTTATCAACTCGTGCTGTTGGCACCCCTGGTTACCTCGACCCTGAGTAATGGCTTAAACTTAATCTCATTAATATGCTATATAGTCTTTGTATGGATAGAAAACCTAGCGTTCCCGAAGATTGCATTATATACTCATGTACTTGTACACAACGTATACAACTTTATTGAAGAAAAGTTTGGCATTGATAAATGACTCTAGAGTTCAAAGAGCAATATATTAGGACCTGGAAGATTTATCCTCAGCCGTGTTCTCATATGTCTAGCAGGTACCATTTGACTGGAAGCTTAAACAAGAAAAGTGATGTTTTCAGTCTCGGAATCATACTCCTTGAGCTAATCACAGGACATCCGGCAATGATGATGAAGCAAGAAGGAAATGTGCACATACTTAATTGGGCGAATTCCCTTATTGAAAGTAAAAATTTGGAGAAGATCATGGATCCAAATTTAAAAGGAGAATTCGACGGTGAATCGGCTTGGAAAGCAATACAAGTTGCACAATCTTGTACAAAACCAACTGGAGATCAAAGGCCTGACATAGATCATGTATTGACAGAATTGAAGGATTGTTTGAAAACGGCACTAGAACCTGAAAAGAGTCCAGAAGATGGGAAGGAAAATGAGAAAATCAAGTAGCTCTTTCGAAAGGACCTCCTCGAGACTTCATTCATCTAGTACTTCCCTTGGAAGGGTGTTTGGTATTTAGCGCATGTGAATTTCTATTGCCAAATTTCTGCAACCATCAAAATTGAACACTTGAACTCAAGTGTGGTTCATATTTCAAACTTATATTTGTGTGTCAATTAGGATATCCAAAAGCTATTCTCGTCTCCAGTGATTATACTATGGTTATGAATAAGTCATTTCTTGATAGAAACATGAGTACTCCCAGCTTGTGTCATTCATGGGAGAAATTATGTGCTTGAGGGGACTCCCCTATGTTGGATTTGAATTTAGATTTGGTTACTCTATACTAGAGTCTCACTTGTTGTTATTGCTTTATAGCGGATATATTCTCATGGATCATTTCTCGAAATGACAGATCAAACAACTCAAAAAGGACTCTCTCTTTCCCGACCCTAATTACTGTCATTTAGAAGGGTATCACAGTGTCGCGACCCCTCCCTCTCTCTCTCCTCCCTCTCTGCACGTTGTCAGACTAGGAGAGAATAGGCTCCACCTTTTGTACTCTATGGACCAAGGATCAAAAGAGAGACCCTTCCAAGTCGACATCCGCAGCAGCGATCAAAACAGTCAAGCGAGCCCGTAGTACGCACGCAAATAAAGCTAGAAACCCGCAGGGACCAAGCTACGGCAACCCGGTCCGGCGAGCCCGAAACATTGCATGGGCACAAAAACAGGGGCGGTCGGCCGAGAGTCCCTGCCCGGCTCGCTTGACTGTTTTTGAGTACAAGGGGTGTGAAAATATTTGAGTGCATAAGCGATTATAATCCTTTAATTTTCCGATTTATTAATAGATTATTCGTTGACTCTCCTTGTATACGAAGGTTCTGAAATTTGGACTGAATCACGTAAAATTCTCGTGTCCTTTTTTTTTTTTTTAATTATTAT
Organism: Eucalyptus cloeziana; assembly: GCA_014182715.1. NCBI lineage: Eukaryota > Viridiplantae > Streptophyta > Magnoliopsida > Myrtales > Myrtaceae > Eucalyptus > Eucalyptus cloeziana. The sequence goes on from CM024643.1 coordinate 32,882,728, forward strand.
TGTTCCTCATTTTATTTCTCTGTCAATTTCTATAGCTCCATATTTAATTATAAAGTTACATTTCACATCAACCGTGCCATCAATTACAACATTCCTTATATGAAACGAGTCTTGATGACTCTCGCTCTCGTATTCCACGTCAAAAAATCTGTTTTTCTGAGGGAAGATATTGTCCCACACACTTTACTTGCCATACGACAACCTAATAAGGGGGAAAAACGGCTTTAGAAAAAGTGAGTCCAGTTTGTATAAACTAAGGTGGTTGTTCTTCTGCTTTTTGTTTCATCCATCCAAGCGCACGCCAGAGTCTCCTCCACTTTGTTAAGCGGAACATCTTGGCAAGTCTTCGTGCATTGGTTTATGTACGTCATTGCGCAAAGTCCCATTACCATAAGTAGAGAAGGGGGAAATTACCTAATCATTTCTATACTTATTATATGGATATCAATTTAGTTATAAATTTTTCAATTTTGCCAATCGAGTTATAAACCTTTGCTCGAAATTCCAGTATAGTCCTTTCAAATAATTTGTACTGATTTTCCAACGTAGCATACATGTCATTTAGGATTTCATGTTAGTTCGTCAATGCATGCTATATTAGAATTCACGTAGCCATAGCATTTAAATTAAATCATGTTCATGTTAAACAAGAAAAGTCCAAGAAAATTGATTGACATTGTATAATCATATTTAGATTAGTGGTGACTTCAAATTGAATTGTTTTGCATGTTTAGATGATTAAGTTAAAAACCTTGAATCTGTGATTGGTATGTATTTCCATTAGCTTTTCCTTGGTGGTTTACGTCTAAAAAGGTAGCAACAAGAAGAGATAAAGAAGAAGAAAGAAAAAAAAAATGCTCCAATGCCTCAACCATGGCTTGGAAAGTGGCATGTGAGATGCACATGCTTGTCGCATGGTGAGGAATAATAGCCGGTGCCTTTATTTGAGACTTAGTTCATCGTTTCAAGCCTGAGATAAAATTCTTTCCAAGTTCTCTTTTTGACAAAACAGCCGTGCTTTACACTTTTACTAAAAAATATTCCAACTTTTGATGACTTCATTCACATGTGCTTTCTTTTCTTTTTCTTTTTCTTTTTAAATAATTTTCCACAGCAAGAATCTCTTTTTGAATGGAAAAGTATTTTTTTTTTTTTTTTAGTCAGAAGCTTAAGCATTTCATTATGTAATCAAAGATGATACGCCCGGTAAAGGGGCGTCATTACACAAAAGGTCCCATAAAGTTTGTGGAGGTGATAAGACCCAATTCAAAAATAAGTAGTTGTTCCTATGGGCTTTAGCTACCCAATCTGCAACACAATTGGCCTCTCTTGAGCAATGGGCTATTTGAGCGTGTGAAAAGGCCCGTAGTGTTTCCTTGCATTTGCTGACTATAGATTGAACTTCCCAACTTAACTGCTCTTCACTGTTCATTGCTTTAACGAGTTGTAAACTATCGACTCAAAGTGGAGTACTTCGTGTCTTTTAGGGTAGAAAAAGTCCACGGCTTCCCGAGTGCGAGGGTTTCTGCCATTAAAGGGGATGAAGCTCGGATTGCTTTTGCCGCTCCACCCACCATCCTCCCCTCCGAATCACGGCATATGCGAGGCAATAGAATGCTTCAGCGATCCGTAAGAAGGTTCCATCTATATTGATCTTCAAGGCTCCTGTTGGTGGTGGATTCCATGTCTGAGAGGGTTTTGTTGCCCTAGTTGCAGATCTATCAAATTTGAGGGCTTTCTGACGAGAAGCTTGTCTGGTTTCAGATCTATGTACTCCGACCCCTGCACCAGCGCATTCCTCCCTAGCTGGCTCTCTGGGACTCTGCTTCGGTTTATTTCTCAGTCCAGGGCGCCTCTCTCCGTTCGTCCCATTTTCTTTTCGCCGGACCGATCATCGGCGTCCTCGGTCGGGTGCGGGTTCGCCGGTCTTTGTTCAGCCCACGTCGGTTCTTTATCTACTCCACTTTCTGCTTCATCAATAGTTCGACCATAGTCGTTGCTGAATTGTGAGGGCTCGATTTCTTGAGTTTCAGATCTACCAGCTTCTTGCGCGCTCCCGCTTGTGGCTTTTTGGGTTTCAGATCTGTGAGAGAATCGTCCATTCTCTTCATCTTCCTCTCGTCGAATTTGGTTTCGCAATTCGCCATTCTGCCTCATGTTCCTTGATTCCTCTGTTTCGCACTCGAATGCACTAAGCAGTCGAGGATTAGAGGTGCTGGGCCAAGGGTGTTCATCCTGTCGGCGTGCTCTGGTTTCTGCCCCTCCTGTGCCCGACAGCTCTCTACAACTTGGGCTCTACTCATCAACCCTGTTATGCAGACCATCATCAGCTCTTTGTTCTTGCATTGGAATCATAGGTTGTTGCTCCTCACCTGCTTCGATGTTCCCCTGTCTCAGCCCTGCATTAGTTTCGCTGATTTTTGATCTGGTTTCACTTTGTTCAGGTGCAGCTTCGCCACTCTCTTTGGAACCACCCTTCCTTTGATTCCACCTTTGGTAGCTTTTAAGGGTCGCTTGTGCAGAGTCAATGATAACCAACGCCTCTGGTCTTCTACCCCGAAAGACTGCTTGATTTCTAGCTTTCCACATATGCCACAGCGTGACAGCCACCATATGCAGGTTTGGAGGATCTGTTATCTTTCGTTTGAGTTGAAAATACCATTCCTTTATCCTCGTCAAGCCATGACGAGAAATTTTAATGTGCAGGATATCCCAAATCTGTTTTGTCCATGGGCATAGCAAGAATAGATGTTCAACCGTCTCCCTCTCTAGATTGCACAATGGGCATATAGGGTCAGGTAATATTTTTCTTCGAAACAGGTTATCTTTTGTTGGGAGAGCGTTGTTATATAAATTCCACATAAAATTTTTGATCTTGGGTGGGGTGTGCAGATTCCATATGTCTTTCCAAAGTGAGGGGGGAGGTTGAAATGAAGATGTTGCCTGACTCTCTTGAACTTGTGTTTTGTCCACCTTGATGTGATTATATGCACTTTTCACTGTATATTTGCCTTCCTGCGTGCCAGTCCATACTAGTTGATTTGTTTCTGTTTGTGGCTTGATAGGGATAGTCAAGATTTCTTCAGCTAATTGTTCATCAAAGTGTGCTGCTATTTTAATCTCATCTCATCTTCCTTGCTCTTTGTCAATAATATCTGAGACTCGAGAAGGTTCATTTATATGCACTGGACCCTCAATGATACCTTTATGCAGACATTTATCCTCCCTTATTTTTATCTGAGTTCCATCTCCCACTTTCCACATAGTCTTGGGTTCTATAGAATCCCTACCTAGTACCAGGCTTCTCCATCCCCATGAAGGTCGAATGCCTTCTGCTGCATGCCAAAAATCTGTGTAGGGATAGTATAACGCCTTGAATAATCTGCCCCAAAGAGAAGATGGTTGTTGTGCCAGTCGCCATGCCTGCTTTCCTAACATCGCTCTATTAAAAGAGAGAAGATCTCTAAAACCCATACCACCTCGATCTTTCCTGATCTTCAATATTTCCCATCTCTTCCAATGAATGCCTTCTTTTTTCCCATTAGTTTTCCACCAAAATAAGGCAATTTTCTGTTCTATAGCCTTGCAAACAGATACTGGAATTTTAAATACTGACATAGCGTATTGAGGCAGCGCTTGAATGATTGTTTTCAGCAAGACTTCTTTTCCAGCTTTAGAGAGCAGCTTCTCCTTCCAGCTTTCTAATTTTGAACTAATTCTCCCTAGGATCCATGCAAACATTTGTTTTTTTGACTCTCCCCAATCCGAGGGAATCCCCAGATATTTTCCGGTTTTATCGATTATAGGAACCCTCAATTCCCTAGCCATATTATCTTTCAATGTTTGAGGGCAGCCCTTACTGAAGAATATGCCTGATTTGTTCAAATTAATCTCTTGTCCAGCAGCTAGACAATATTGATTTAGTAGCATAGCCAGGTTCTGACATTCTAGTATGGTACCATTCATAAAAAAGATTGAGTCGTCTGCAAATAATAAGTGAGAAAGTGTAGGGCAATTTCTAGTGAGCTTGATTCCTGTAATGCTGCCATTATCTTCTGCTTGCTTCATCAAGGAGGATAACACATTTGCCACAATAATAAAAAGATACGGAGATAAGGGATTCCCTTGCCTGAGTCCTCTTGAAGGTTGAAAGTATTGGAGGGTTCGCCATTAAATTTGACACTAAATTTGACCGTAGTAACACATTGCATCACCAATTTCACCCATTTATCCTCAAAACCAGTTTTTAGGAGACACGCCTCCAAAAAGTTCCACTCCACTCGATCATATGCCTTCTTCATGTCTAATTTCAGAACTGCTTGGAACTTCTTTCTTCCTCTTCTGATTCTGATTTGATGCAATACTTCCTGGACAATGAAGATATTATCTTGGATTAGCCTCCCACCCACAAAGGCACTTTGTTCTGGTGCTATAATTTCTGTTAAAAGGGGTTTGAGTCGATTTGCTAGCACTTTGGAGATTATCTTATAGCCAAAATTGCATAAACTTATTGGACGATACTGGTCCAATCTCTCAGGGTGCGGGATCTTCGGAATAAGGGTGATGTTTGTTTTATTTAATGCTGGTGATAAAGATGCAGTGGCCAAAAATTCCTCCACCTCCTTGAATATATCCCATTTAATGTCTTCCTAGTGATGATGATAGAATAAACCATTAAGACCGTCTGGGCCAGGAGCTTTTGTGGCTCCTAGTTGAAATGCTGCTTCTGTGACTTCATCTATAGTAACTTCAGCTAGTAATTGTCTGTTCATGTCATCTATTACTCTTGCAAGTAGTTGGTTTATCACTGGCTCAAAATTTCGGGGTCCATTGGACTGATATAACTCCCTGAAGAATTGCACAGTATGTTCTTTCAACTGATTCTGCTCAACTAACCATGTATTTTCAGTATTTCGTAGCATAGAGATTCTGTTTCTCTGTCTTCTTTGTATGGTTGTCGCATGAAAGTATTTGGTGTTCTGGTCTCCCCATTTCAGCCAATTAATTCTCGATCTTAATCCCCAGTACATCTCCTATTGCCTTCCAAGCTCGTCTATTCCACTTTGCAATTTTTTAAAATGTGCCTGGTTAAATACATCAGAAACATTATTTGTAATGCCCTCTAGTTCCTGCTTCAATTGGCTGATTTTCTTCTTGCCATTCACAAATTTCTGCTTACTCCACTTAGTTAGTGCTATTTGAACAGCCTGAAGTTTATCTTCTAATTTGCTCTGGTACAGATTTGTAGATTTACATGACTCTAACACCACTTCCCTGCATTCGACGTTGTCAAGCCAAAAAGCCTCAAATCTGAATATTCTCTTCCTTCTAATTTGAGTCGGTTGAAGAGACAGGATAATAGGACTATGGTCTGAGCCTACTGCGGGAAGAGCAAAAGCTTCAGCTTCAGGGTACATCAGCCTCCATTCAATTGTACTCACTACTCTATCTAGTCGCTTTTTCACATATTCTTCCCCTTCCCTGTTATTGGCCCAAGTAAAAGCACACCCCTTGCTGTCTATGTCCATCAGAGAACATGCATCCAAGCAATCTCTAAACGCGGTCATTCTGAAATTTTCAACCATCCGCTTCCCCACTTTTTCCCAATAAAAACGTACTTCATTAAAGTCTCCCAAACACACCCAAGGCAGAGTGTTAGTGTAACTTATCTGTCGCAAGCTGTCCCAAAGTTGTAATCTCTTTGAGTATGTATATGGCGCATGCACAAAGGTAATTCTCATTGTTTTACCCATGACCCCTTCTTTACATTTCAGGTTGACAAAGCTTTCAGTCATTGAGTCAATGTCCACTGTAATCTGATCATCCCACAGAAGAGCTAACCCGCCCGCCGTACCCACTGGATCAACTACTAAACAGTTCTGAAGTGTAAGTCTTCTCTTCACTCTCTGCACAACTTCAACCTTATTTTTTGTTTCCATAAGAAAAACCAACGAGGGCCTAAATTGAGCCGTAACAGCTCTCAATTCTCGAACTGTCAAAGGTGTGCCCAACCCTTGACAGTTCCAACTCAATATATTCATGGTTCATTTGGTGGTTTATTAGGGCTAGCTACCACAGCCCATGTTGCCACGTCTTCGGTCAACTGAATAGGAGTATCCATAAGTTGAGTCTCATCTAGCACTCTCTGAGCCAGAGTAGATGTCATCTGCACACTGCTTTTTCTTTGTTTCTTGAAAGTGTGGGTTTTGTGTTGGGATAGGTTTTTCTTTCAGTTACTATCAATGGTAGTTGCTGGCTGGACATTTGCATTTTGTACATCATCTGGACCAGTAAGCATAAGTATTCTCTTCCCTGAGTTGCACATAGTCACCTCATTTGTGCTGTTGTAGTTAGGTCCTCCTTGCTGTAAATATTGATTAAGAGTGGGAGTTAGATGCTAACCAATTTCCATCACTTCGTTTTGTCTTTGTTGTGCAGGGGTTTCAGGAACAACGTCTTCTACATTTGCTGCAACTGACACTTCATGGTAGAACACCTTCCAGAATGGGCTGTGCTCAGAATTCTCTGCTTTCATCCAGCTGCCAAAACTGCCTCCTAGTTCAATTGTGAATTTTTCCTCCTCATAAGGTATGTCAAGACAATAAGTAGCATAATGCCCAATTTTGCCACAAGAGTAACAGAAAAAGGGCAATCATTCATATTTGAAGTCTAGCCAGACTTTCTTATCCCCATGACTCAGCAGTTGTCCCACCCTCAATTCAACCTGGACTTCCATCTCAACTCTTGCTTTCCCAATTTTCTGAAAAGAAGGGCCTCTAGCATCTGGTTTTACCTCAAGCACTTTCCCCATCAAACTTGCTATTTTCTTTATCATGCGCTCCGAATTCCATTCCAATGGAAGGCCGAAGATTCTAACCCAAAAGGCACAGGTTTTGAATTCATAACAGTGTGGAGGGGTATCCGGCTCCCAATTTCTCAACAGCAGTAAATGGTTAGAGAAAGACCAAGGACCTCCCTCAAGTACTCGGTTTTTGTCCCCTTCATTACTAAAGAGAAAGTTTATTTTCCCATTCTCTAATGGTTTAACTTCCACATTTTCAATTCTCCAGGCTTTCTTCATTGCTGTTGTAAGTGCTTGAAAATTAACATTAGGGTTCTTGTATAGTTGCCCCACAAGGGAGAAACGACATTCTTGTAGTTTTTCTTCTGAAATTTCCTCATCTAGGACTGTCATCTCATTCTCATACATTAGCTTACCCAATTTGTTGCAGAGAGTGGCGAGCCGACCCACTGCTTCTTCTTCCCCTGCCATGGTCACTGGGATAAGCTTTGAGGGTTTGCTGGCTAAAGCCTCGTGCCGATCGTCCGAACAGGTAGGGAGACACCTGGATTGTGAGATGAGGAGCTCGTTGCAGCGGAAGGCGAAGACCGTCAAGGCTGACTCCACTCACACCCTAGTTCTCGAGAAATAGGGTTTATGGGAAATGAATAGAACAGTGTAGAAAATTGTTGATTGAACTGGGTCAAATGACTGAATAGCTTCTTTTTATGGGAATGAGGGCTAAACTATGGTGGAGGATTAGGGTTTGAAGAGATGAGGATGGGGGCTGCCATAGCTACACAGTCGGTAGAGGAGAGCTCCAAGCGGGGGAGAGAATTTGAGAGAGAGAGAGAGAGAGAGAGAGAGAGAGGGAGGAAAGAGTATCCTAATGGAAAAGTATTTACACAACGACAAACTGTGTTTTTTTTTTCCTCTATGTACAAATTGGGTTTTCACATCTTTTCGAGTCTGGAAATATAAAAGCAAAACTCACTTTTCCTAAAGTAAAAGTCTTTTCTTTTTAATTTATTTAAAGTGCATTATTGAGGCAAAAATCTTTTTTTTTTTTTTGGTGGTTCTTAATGATGCATCATGTAATTTTTTGGTCAGTCCTACGCTAATCCTACTCTAACACTCACTCTCGGACTTTTGCCCCGCCTCCGTGTGCGGGCGTGAGAGTCGAAACCCACTCCCGAAATGAAATCTTCCCCACCCCAAATTCCCCGAGAAGGTGGGGATTTGGTCCCAACCTCCCCTTTCAAGATGGAAGGGTGGCCACTGGGGCGGACCCCCAGTGGTTGATGCATCATGTAATTGGTTCAATGATTTTCTTGCTCAAGCCACCAATAAGAGCACTTCGGAGTTTTTTTTGGCCCCACAAAAAAAAAAAAAATTGTACGTGAATCATGTGGCGATTGGGTAACGACAGTGATTGGGTCCCATGCACTTGAATTGAAGAGCACTAAAAGTGGTTTTCACTTTAAAATTGTCTAATAAATTCGCCAGTGCTCTGGATCATGCTGTGAAAAGCCGTGCATTGTGAGGAGTAGTCTTTACCACAAGGAAGGACATAACCAAGGGGTTATCGTGTGTGTATATCTAATCAAGTTATTATTTGGGATTTTTTCCGCTGGTTTAACTTCATAATAGGAGAATTTGACCAATTATTTGTTGTGCTCATGAATAGGAAATATGAAAAATGCTTAGAAAGAAATATGTGTAATTGTGTAAATGAAATAGAATGTAAATTCTCTCTGTACATCCTATTAGAATCGAATATGATATAAGTTGTGCTTGTTCGGTGCAAGGAAATAGATACTTGATAAATCACTCTTATACACGGATAATATAGAAATAACTACATAAACGTACGAACTTTCAAATGAACTCCAAAGTATGTCATTCTTTAATTTTAAAGTAAGTACTCATTTCACCTAATTAATTCGACTCAATTTTGCTTGAAGACTTGAGTTAATAATGTGTTGGGTAAATAAGTATATATCAACAAACAATTTAATTTTGATTCTAATAATGTGGGACTTTTGCATATAGAAAGTTTGTGGAATTAATGCTAATTGTTCTAAAACCTTCAACTATTATATGAATACATTGTTTAATATTTAACTGTTACGGTAAAGTATCATGTATAGCTTGTCTACGGGGATTATATATATATATATATATATATATATATATATATATATATACTCTTGGGTTAGACATCATAACATGGTATCAAAACCATGTTCTACCATAATTTATTTTGAATGTGCATCAAATTTCACGTGTCATTTGTAATTCAACTTGTGCATGAGAGAAGATATTAAAGTATCTCATATACATATGGTCTCTTTTTACTACAAGTTCGAATTTTTGGGTTGGACACTTTAATATATCGTAATAGGAATCACAATACAATGAAGCTAGTATAACAACAAGAGATAGCCCAAATTCTAAATCTATCATTTGTACTTAAACTGACCAAGTTTCATTGAATAGTCAACTTTTTTTTGTCAGATAATAGTAGATAAAATTCACTTGAAAACGTCTGGTGCATACATGTTTAAAGACTGAATAGTCAACTTGAATGAATTGTTGTTTAAAAAATGTGGATTTTTTCCTATTCCCTCCACCTCGGAGCTCATATAAATATGGGTCGCGTGTTATATCTTTCTATTACGTATATCGGCAAGAGACCTTTCTCTGTCTTCTGGACTCCAAAAATAGGAAGATCAATGCTGCTCCTCCTGCTGTGTGCTTCCTTTGCTTCTTTATTAGCTCCGGGAATGAAGCTGCTGGTTCTAGCCCAACCAATCGGAGGTCTCTCTCTCTCTCTCTCTTTTCAGAATATCTTTTTTTTTTTTTTTTTTTTTTTTTGGTGGGGGGTAAGGTAGGAAAAAAGAGGGAAAAAGAGGGAAAAAGAAATAGAGAGAGAAGCAAAACGATAAGCACGAAAACAAACTAATGCTTTAGTTCAAGCGAGTTTGTAGGGTTGAGATTGACGAGAGAAGGTACGTTATGGGTCATTCTTGAATCAAAATCCAAGAAATCATAGGTGTCCTCTTTAGGACCCCAATTACAGAAAATTTGAAATTTGAAATTTTCTTGTTATCGCATTAAATATTTTGAATCAGCCCAACCAACAGCTTAATTATTTTGATTTCTTCTTTTTATTTTTTTATCACAAGGTCAGGCAATGATAAACGGTAGGTGTTTTAGTTTTTTAGTTTTATTTTTAACCAAGAATAGAACATGCCGTATAAAAAAAGAAATGGAGGAAATGCGAAGAAAAGCAAAACATTTAAAGAGTGATCTCAGGCATTGAAGTATAATATGTTGATGTGTCATCAATTTAAAAGACAAACAATCCGTAAGCTATATAACAAGATCTATCGCATCTAATTAATCATAATAATTAAGGTCCGATGAGGGGAAAATTACCCAATTAGTCCTAAATCTATTGCATAGATGCTAATTTAATCATGAACATTTTAGTCTTGCAATTTAAATCAATGCAAAATTCAAATGGAGCCTTTTCGGTCCATTTTTGCTGTAAATTGTTAACATGGTGGTCTAGTCATCACCGACAATTTTATGTGGCATATCCACATCGGTAGATTCTAGTGAAATTGACTTGAAAGATTTTATTGGAATTTTATGTAAAGATTTAGATTTAAATTGACAATATTGAAAATTTTAAAACTGAATTAACATGTGTACAATAGGTTTTGAACTAATTGGACAAATTTCCCGCTCGATAAGAGATTACTGTTTTCAAATTCTTCAACTGCTTTGGAAAAAATTGGAAATAAATCAACTATTTGTTTTTAATTCTGCCAAATTGCAAGGCTTCATAAGTATCGACTGTGGGGCATCTAATGCACACTCGGATGGTACAACCAAGATACCTTATCAGACGGATGAAGGATTTACTGACTCTGGAAAAAGCAGTCTTGTTTCCTCGGAGAACTTCTATGACGGTTATAGTGAACAGCCTACTTCTTTAAGGTACTTTCCGAATGGAAGGAGGAACTGTTACACGCTAAAACCAAAGGGAGGCAAGAACACCACGTACTTGATCAGGGCCTACTTTTGGTATGGCAACTATGATGGGGAAAACAAGACACCCACGTTTGACCTATATATCGATGTTAACTATTGGACCACTATCGACTACGCTGATGTTATCTACAAAGAAATTATGTATGTGTCCCAAGCAGATTATATACATGTGTGTGCTGTGAATACGGGAAGTGGAATGCCTTTCATTTCATCTTTGGAATTAAGACTTTTGGACAATGCCGTTTATCGAGTTGAAGCTGGGTTCTTGAAACGAGTTGGGCGGTACGACATCGGACCAATGTCTATGCTTCCGTCGCATATGAGGTGAGTCTTTTTGGAAAACACGGGTTAGCTTTCACGAGAAGACATTTGTGATGATTCTCGGACGAGGTGATAATGATTAAGAATGCAAGAATAATGTAATTGCTGATGAATAACAAATTTATGACTAAAACACTCAATTTTTATGAGAATCTCGTAAGGAGATACTTATCATGATTGAAAATGTTGGCATTTAATCATTTAGTAAATTATACATGAGTTTTAGCCACTAATGGGATAATTTCGTACATACCTTTCTATAGGACCAAACGACTCTGTTCTTTGCCAACTATTATTTTCATCACTAGATAAAAATTCATTTGATAGTCGCATTTAATATCTCCGCGTACTCATTGAGCATGCCTAATAAGAAGTGATAATTCAATATTCAAAATATCGATTACACAAATCATGAGTGAATTCAATGAAGAGTCAAAATCCTCTTAATAATTCGATACACGGTCCACCTAATGACTCTAGACAAGCACCCGCCAAATTGAATCATGCACATGAGTCCAATTTTTATGAGGTTCGAGAATCTAGCTAATACTAGTAGTACAGTGATCAAAGACGTAGACGCTTGAAACTTTGCAATATTGATTTCTCATTTGCTGAGCGTATCAACTATTTCTGCAAATGCCTCAACCAGGTACCCAGTGGATATTTATGACCGCCACTGGAGGGGCCGATCCGATGAGAGCTGGCTGCCGCTCAGCGAAGAAGCATCCGCTACGTCCTTGTCCAAGAACAACAATGAGTATAAGGTTCCGGGGGAAGTTCTTTGGACCGCTCAAACCGCTCAAACCTTGAGTTACAATTGGACGTCATCGGAGTACCCCACACGAAAATGGATCCTGTACTTTCATTTCGCCGAAACCCAGATGTTGCCGAACGGCCAACAGCGGGAGTTCACAGTTTCCGTCAATGGTAATCAATTCACGGAGAGGGTGAAGCTCGAGTACTTAAAACTAGTGACTGTAGTCTCCACTCCAGTTAGTGGTTCCCAGATCAGCTTCTCCATCAGTCCCACATCGGACCAATCAAGATATCTGCCGATTCTCAATGCCTTCGAGATCTATTACGTTGCTGGACTCCCCAATGTACCAACAGCTCTGGATGACGGTATTTTCCCGTACTTCTACATGTTTTTCTAGCCCCGATTCAAACGTTGTACTTCCAGAAGTCTTCTAAAGTTGACATGAAAAACAAAATCATATAGTGACTTACTAAATAACTGATCATAGAGGTTAGATTCAGTAATCTATATTGTTACATAAACCGGTTGATCTCCACTCTGCATTGCTTCATAATCTTAAACTAGTCAACATATATGTTAGACTGTTTTAGCAATTGATTATAGCATTGTTTTCGGTTCATCTCAAACTCAATTTTGGGAGATGCTTGTTGCATAATCTAACTCGACTAGTTTTGTACTTGTGCATTTCTGCACGGCTAATGAAAGTAAAACATGATAAAGGAATAAGGATTTGTTGATATTGATGTCCTTAATTGATAAAGAACACCCTCTCAGTAATCTATGACATCTTAAAGCTCACTTCTCCTACGATACCTCACAAGCTCTCATAAGGTAATTACTTCGATTCACTTACCTCGGTTACTCCATCGAAAGAGAAGTGATGTTGGATTAGATTAGTAATTATTGGTGATAAGACATTTGGTAGGTACCGATTGTGGTGACAGAAAGGTTGTGAGCTAAGTTTTCTAAAGTCTACAGTGAAAATGGAACTTCAAGAAGCTGCTTGTGAAAAATCTTAAGAGGATTAAGATAGTATTTTCTTCAATGAGCTCTAGCAGATGCAATTTTTCTGGTTAATAGGCTACACTCACTTAGTTTATTCCCAAAAAGAAAAGTCTACACTTTGCTTGGCATACTTCATTGCCAGAAATCACTTCCAATAAAACAAATAAAATGTTTTTTCTATTTTCATGACACTACAATTCTTGTAAATCAAATTGACATTCTTGGGGTATAAACTACAGTGAAAGCTATCAATGATACCAAAGCAACGTATGGCCTGAATAAAGGTAGCTGGCAAGGTGATCCGTGCGTCCCAAGCAACTATATATGGGATGGTCTGAATTGTAGTTATCTAAATCCTCCAAGGATTATTTCGTTGTAAGTCCCTTTGAACTATTTCTTGAAGTATGACACCATGGTGGAACTCTAAAAAAATTCTCTCTCCATCAAGAAGTGAATTTTTGTTCTATTCTGCTTAAAAAGTCGAAAGTTTGTTCCCCTGTATCACTGCATTATCTTTTCGTAAGAAGCCTAAATTTCCCAAGTATATAATTAGAGTGCCTAAAATTGCGTCCATATAGAAAGTTGCAGAAAAAATTTGATTTTTGTGCCAATGAAGCAGCCTTTGGTTGGTCTGGGCAGGAATTTGAGCTCTTGCAATTTGGTGGGGAACATAGCTTCCTCACTTTCAAATCTGTCCGCATTGGAGTCCCTGTAAGTATCACTCTACTGAGGCCCTTTTGAAGGCGATGCTGTATTAGATCTTACGTTTCCCATTCTTGCTCGACTAATATATGTGAATATTGAGAAAATCTATGAAAGTGTCACGATTTGTGAATGTCTTTCGAGAACACTGACAAGCTACATTCCTTTGACCCATTGCATCAACCATATTTTGATATTGGTTAGTACACACCCCAATAGCGACTACAAACTCATTTGACAATTAGAGATTATGTGATGAGATGTCAGCCAACTATTAATTCCTAAATTTTGGGCAATCTATTTGGAGGGTTAAGTATTTTATACTGATCTTTTTTCAGAGATTTGTCTAATAATCAACTTTCGGGAGCAATACCGGAAACATTGGCGAAGCTGCCAAAGCTGCGAAATCTGTAAGTCAATATGCCTTTGTCGCGTCCCAAAGAACTAAAAGGACGTGAACGTTTACACATTGTTATACTTTGCAGAAATCTAAGTGGAAACCACCTTACTGGTTCAGTTCCGAAGGCTCTTAAAAGGAGGGTTGCGGACAAGACATTAAACTTAAGGCTTGTTCTTTCTCTCACACTAGCAGCTTTCTGTGGAAAGACTACTAACATGATTCATTTTGATTCAAAGCAAATAGGAAGGACACTTGTCATCAACATGTTGGCAAAGCAACTAGAACATCTTTTTTCGTGGACGTTACCTTTGGTCACAGTTTGAATGGAAACACAAATCTTAGTTTGTCAAGTCCTTGCCCACAAAAGAAGAATAAAAACCCCATCTTGGTCCCAGTTGTTGCATCCATTTTAGTCTTCTTTGAAGTTCTCTCGTGTACCTTTGCTATTATTGGTAAATCAGAAGGAAAAATGTTGGCCAAAGGCTACCAAAACATTTAATTCTAGCTACTTGCTCTTCTTTTTGCAGCTTGGATGGCAACCCAGATCTTTGTAAGGCAGACCCTTGCCCACAGAAGAAGAATGAAAAATCCATCTCCGTCCTAGTCGCTGCATCAGTTTCAGCCTTCTTTGTAGTTCTCTGGTGTGCTTTGGCTACAATTTGTTTAATCAAAAGAAAAAATGTCAGAGGTAACTCTATCTTCTACTTCTTATCCACAGCTTTTTCACTTTTCCGTCTACACTTTGGGTGTTTGAACTTCTCTTGTCATGCGATGATATTCGGGAAAAAAGGTTTTCTCTAAATCACTTTCAAGTCAAATCACCACTATGGTTGTTCTGACTTCACAGTTTTGGAATGGTGTGCTTCACTAGTTGCCCATAAATTGTCTAAGAGCAATCTCAAATGAAGAAAAGAAGAACGAAGAATGGACAACATTGGCATGTTCTTTAAAGCATATGAATCTGATGTTCCTACAAACTCAACTAGACAACAAGCAAGTGCTAAAACTGCGTCAACTGGAGAGTTCAGTTTCCTCTGTTTAGTCTAATGGTCCCTTAGGAAAGAATTTGATTGTGCAATCCCAGACATATCTGCATTCTGAACTGCAACCGTTGCCTGGATCTTTCACTTTTCGTCCTACCCCTATCAGTCACTTTATTTTCTCCCCTTGATCACAGAATTGGAGTTGTCCTAGGATGATTTTCCTTGAGAGTCTACTTGACAATCTTTAAAAGTCATAGATTACTCGTTGTGAGATTGTATGCAGAATCCAAAATAAGACGATCAATGACCTTCAAGTATGGCGATATTTCAAGGATAACCAAGAATTTTGAAAGAGTTATTGGTGAAGGAGCATCTGGAAGAGTGTATCTTGGTGAATTAGAGGACACAAAAGTTGCTGTGAAGGTGCTCTCTAAATCATCCGAGGCTGAATCCTCAGGGCACCCAGACAAGCCATTTCTAGCTGAGGTTAGCGAGAAAGATTCCATCAGATGCTTATTTGACAGCTTGATCCCATGCTTCGAGAATGTTAATATGAAAATCACATTCATGATATTGCAGGCAAAGCTCTTAACAACGGTCCACCATGGAAACTTGGTTTCCCTTAAAGGATATTGTGATGACTCTAAAAATAAGGCGTTAATATATGAATTCATGGCTAACGGAAATTTAAAACAACACTTATCAGGTACTTCATCATGTTTTGTATGTTTCTATATTCTCTAGAATGAATCCCACAACCATCCGTTTCTTTCTCAAACATTAGGCGAGGATGTCGGGGTACCAGGGGCCAAGCCAGATGTCTTGACTTGGGATAGGAGACTACGAATTGCTGTAGACGTGGCACAAGGTACATAAATGAGTTGTGCATAATTGTGAATTTTGCCCCCACTTCGCATTGGTATGGTTTAAGGAAATTTCGCAAAAATTGCAGGTTTAAATTATCTCCATAACGATTGCAACCCGTCCATCATCCACAGAGACATCAAGACTACAAATATCTTGTTGAATGAAAACATGCAAGCCAAAATATCCGACTTCGGTCTGTCGAGAGCTTTGGCAACTCCAAATAGTTCTTACAAGTCAAGCAATCCTTGGGGCACTCCTGCCTACTGCCCCCTGAGTAACGGCTTAGACTTGATCTTGTTGAGATGGTTCTCAATCTCTATATGAATAGAAAATCCGGTAGTCCATGTTCTTATTATATGTTTTGCAGGTATGGACCATCCACTTATGAGTTAACCAATAAAAGTGATGTCTATTGTTTCGGGATCGTGCTACTTGAGCTAATTTCAGGACATCCGGCAATCAATACAAGTGAAGATGGAAGAAGCGTGCCCATACGTGACTGGGCAATTCCAAAGATCCAAAATGGATATGTACGCGGGCTAATTGATCCAAAGGTGGAACAAAATTTTGACATCAACTCAGCTGAGATAGTAGCAAAGGTTGCAGAGTCTTGTACACTAATCGAACCAGGTGTAAGGCCGGACATAAATCGTGTTTTGATAGAATTGAAGAGGGCGATTGAATTGGCATCCAAGCACAAGTATGCGGACGAAAATCAAGAGGAGCATATAGGAGCGACCTCCTTGGAAGTTGAATCAGATAGTGCAGCCCTGATGAGGTAGTTCATTCGATCCATTAGTACTCGTCGCCGTTGATTGTGAAACTTTGGCAACTCCCAGGACTAAAATCAAGTCTTCCCATATTTCGAATTTGTGTCTGTGTAAAAGATCGGAATACCTAGAGGCTATTCTTGTCTGTGTTATTTTAGGTATTGAGTGAGCACTATCTTTCAATGTAGTCAACTTTATCGATGGTTGTAAATCGTTCATGTCGTTCTTAAATTACCGTTAGTAATAAGCAGGTTATCAGTTACACAAATTTACAATGGTGATTCAGAATTTTGCGACCAAAATTACATGTTTACCTCAAATGAAAAAAAAAAAAATCCATTTTCTAATATGGAATTTAAGAAATGTCCCCAAGAAAGACAACCGTGGAATGAGAAATTCCGTGTACTATGGGAATATTGTCTATACTATCTTAAGCCGTGAAGCTAAATCATGAAATCAACCAAGTGCACTCGATAATTTGAATAGATAGGTAGAAGTTAACGTGTGAATTCACAATCGATCTAAGCATTTTGTGATTGACTGTAATTATAACAAGCAATCTGAGTTTTTACTATTATTAGAATAATGAGCAGGTTTAGTACTTAGATGAATGAAAAGAAAAACAAAGCATTTTGTGCTCGTAACACCCACAATCAACTTCCTCCTTTCCAATGGAACAGATAAATTGAACTACACGAAGAAAAACATGCATTAAACATTGAATCTGGCCCACTCATTGGGAAACAAGACACCATGCCTTCATCTTGATGTGGAGTATGAACCACAATTCAACACCACTTTTTTGTTAATTCAGTTATCAATTAATTTTGGTTTACCAATTCTCATTTGAGTTGCTTTACCAACATTTAGTTTTTATTTATTTACCAACTTATTTATAGAGTTGTCACTTTCTTTTGGCTTGCTTGCCAACTCTTTAGACACATCAACTCTTTTAAGATATTACCGATCTCAATTGAAGTGATTACCAACTTCCCTTATTCTAAGCCAGTTACCAATGTTGTTATGTCTTTTCTTAAATTAAATTTTTTTGTCTCTGACAAGAATAAAAATCCGTATATCATTTGCTAACTTTTATTTATCTTTATTATTGATCACTTAAATTTTCCAACTAATTTATGGTAATGCATTTTGAAAGCCAAATATTAAGTTGTAATTTAATGGAACAAAATTTTGTGAATCACGGTAATTAAGTTGGTTATAGAGTTAGTAAGAGGGCCTCTAACCAAGGCATATAAAAGCTGATAAATAAATAAAAAAATTGTAAATTTAAACGGAAACCATTAAACTTTGGACAATAGCTTTGATGAGAGTTGGTAACCCAAAATTAGTTGGTAATTTAGGTCAATAATTTTGCATAAAAGTTAACAAACTTGAAATGTTCATGAGTTATGTAGACAAAAAGTTGGCCGATTAGTATAGAAATTCCTAATTTACATATTATATAAATAATCATTATTTCATCAAAGTGTTGGTAAATTACCAACAAGTTACCTAGGAAAAAAAATTACCGATAATTTTTTAATCAACATTCTTCAACATTCACCAATAACTATTGAAATTTATTGTCATGGAAAAAAATCCATATTTTCTAGACATGAAAAAAAAAATATTGAAAAACTCTTTTAGCATAAAAAGAAGGGATAAAGCCACCAAAAACCTAAACTATTTTCATTTTGACATATATACCATATATTTTTCGTAACACTAAAAATTTAAAACTTGCACTTCTATGACACATTAAAATTTGTATTTTGACAGAAAAATCATCTAAGGAAATCTCGATGGAGAGTAAATGTTTCTATATCACAAGAAAAATTTTAGTTAAATGTGTCATTATTGACGTATAAATTTTGGCGACTCATTTAATCATTTATTAATTACATAAAAAAATTAAGATTTAATTTTTAAATCCTAGAAAAATTCTCATTAAATTATATACACATCAGGAGCATTTGCATTAGTGGAATTAAAATTTTAATAAAAATATTTAAATAATAATAATTAAAAATTAGTATATAATAATAACTTTTTAAAAAAGAGAGAGAAGGGGAAAAGCAAGACCGGGCCGTGGGCAGGCCGGCCCGGCCTCTTTCTTTTCTTTTCTTTTTCTCTCCCATTTTTGTTCTTTATTTTCAGCCCAAGCCGGCCTCTCGTTCCTTCCCTCCCTCCCTCGCGCTCTCACGCGTTCTGCGAAAAAGGAGACGGAGGACCCAGGACCGAGGCAGAGGAGACGGGCGCGAGCGTCGCACCGGGCAGCAACAGCTGGCGTTGCAGGAGGCCATGCGCGCTGGGTAACTTAAAAGGGAGAGAGGAGAGGGAGCAAGGGAGGAGATTCGGACGAGGGGATCCGGAGAGAGATCCAGGAGAGCGAGAGGGTTCCTCCGGCGACGGATACGCTTGAACCCCGGCCGACATCCCACCGACGTCGCCCCACTTTCCGCGTCGAGCCCACGGTAGATCCGGGTTCTCGTTCTTTTCTTGATTTTCCTCGGGTCGGGTCGATTTTCCCGAGGATCCCGCCTCGGAGACGCGCGAGGCGAATGGACGTAGCGCGATCTACCGAGCTCGCCCGCCGCCGCCGAGCCGGGTGGGGAGTACTACTGCACGCCCCTGGTTTTACCTTCTTACACCTCGTCTTGCCCTGTTTCGGGCTCGCCGGAACGGGGTGGCCTTTGTCCGGTTCGCGTGAGTTCTGGCCCCCATCCGTATGTGTGATGGTTTTTTTACACCTTTTTTTGGGTCATTGCTTGTTGATGGCATGAATCTCGGCGCGAGTTTGCGTTTAGTCCATTTGTTTTTTTTCTTTTTCTCTCTTTTAGCCAATGTACCTCACCTGTTCGATGAAATGCTCGAACTGGATTCCGCTTAGAACTCCTCTGATTTTGGGTTGATTCTGGGTGTTCATTGGTCCTTAGACGCGGATTTGTAGCTTTTCTTTGATCCGTTGCTTGATGTGTTGTTTCTTTGTGCGTGTTGTGTCTTTTCCGTCAAATGCAAAGGCTGGCCAAAGTGACGAAGTAGATTTGCTTTTTCGATGGTGTGTTGAGGTGGAGGCCGACTGGGACGAGGGACGTTAGTTGCTGACTTGCTATGGGTTTATGGAAGTTAACCGTCTGGCATTAGAAGTGAAAATTGATGGTAAATCGGTCTGGTGATCGAAGTCCGGTGATGGGCGCATGTTAGTTTATTCACTGCGAGGCTTGGCTTTCGTGTTCTAGCGCTCCAGTGTTGAGTCATCATAAGCACTCCTGGCTACCTCGCCCCTGAGTAATGTCTGAAACTCAATTTCCTTATAATCTATAATATTTCCAAAGATTTCATCTTTTGCTTCTCATTTATCAGTATCCCCTATTTGGTACTTGGAAACACATGCAGTGTTTATACTTCAGAGGTTGCATCTTTTTTTACTTTGTTAGTGGCCATTATGAGGATTCCACTGAAGAAAGTCCAGCATTGATACATGACTCGAGAATTCAAAGAGCAGCATTATCGTTCATGTTCTTATGTCTTCTGCAGGTATCAGCACTCTCACAGCTTAAACAAGAAAGGTGATGTTTACAGTTTCAGAATTGTGCTCTTTGAGCTGATTACAGGACATCCGGCGATAATGGAAAGGCCTGGGAGAAAAAGCATGCACATACTTGATTATGTGACTTCGTTCATCATCGATGGAAATACCATTCTGGGACTTATGGATCCACGTCTGCAAGGAAAATTCGACATCGACTCAGCTAGGAAAGCGGTAACCATTGTGGAGTCTTGTACCAGAAAAAAAAAAAAAAAAGGTCTGAAAGGCCTGGCATAAGTGAGGCATTGACGGAACTGAAGGGATCTTTGCCAAGAGAATTGGCATCCGAGACAGAGTGGGAGGAAGGAAAACCAAATGCGCAACTCGGAACTTGATCCGGCTGCTGGAGCCATGGCAAAGTAGTTTAGTTCAATCAGGATTTGTCCACTCTTGTTGCGAAACTATGGAAATGTTGGGGAGAGCTCGGATATAACAATTCACCACGGCCAAACGCAATCCAGAATCAATTTCTCCCCCGATACTAAATCAACTTAAAATCTCTTAACCCCCAGCAACAACCAGCAATGTATAGCCTCACAAAATGCAAATATAATACTGAAATGATAAGTAGTCAAAGCAAATAACGCCTTGAAGGATTTAACGTGGAAAATCCGATGCGGGAAAAAACCACGGACCGCCCAAAAACATCCACTAATCACCAAGAATAGCAGGATACACAAAGTATTCTTCTCTAGTCACACAGTAGAGGTTCAACATCAACATTACAATCATCTTCTTCTCACCACATAGGTGGATAAACAAGTTTTGAGCAAGAAAACCTTAACTTTCTGTTGGAGAATTCGGAGACGGTTCTCGACGAACAAAAACCATCAACTCGTAGCCCTCGGTCTCACGAACAACATACTGAAATTTGAGCCGATTCGACAATATTTGGCCTTCGAATCAAAGCCGCAAAGTTGCAAGCTTTTTCTTTTCTTCTATTCTCCATTCGGTGGTTTTTCTTCTCTCTCTCACTTTTCTTCTTTTGGATGCGCACACCCCACGTACGACAACTCCCTTCTTTTTGTTCTTTTTCTTTTCTTTTTGTTTTTTTTTTTTTCTTTTAATGATGGCTGGGCCCCACATGCAGGTGGACCCAGCCAACAAATCTCCCCTCCACCTCATGTGGGGAGGTTTGTCATGCCCGCTTTTCTTCTACAAGTGTCAAGCTTCATCACGGGCAAGGCTTTGGTCATCATGTCGGACTTATTGTTGTCGGTATGGACTTTCTCAAGTAGGAAGAGCTTCTCTTCTAACTTTTCTCGAATCAATGATACTTCACATCAACATGCTTCTACCTAGAATGAAACACCGGATTCTTGCTAAGATGGATGGCACTCATGCTATCGCAATATAGAACAAATTTCTCTTGCTTCAAGCCCAACTCTTGTAGGAATTTTTGCATCCACAAAAGTTTATTACCTCCTTCGGTAATAGCAATATATTCCGTTTCAGTTGTAGACAAAGCAATACATTTTTGTTATCTCGATTGTCATGAAACAACTCCCCCTGCAAAGATTATTATAACCCGATGTAGATTTCCGAGAATCAAAATCACTGGCATAGTCCGCATCCGAGTAACCACTCAACTCAAGCTTCGCATTTTCATAACACAAGCAAAGTGTAGAAGTGCCTCTAAGATATCTCAAAATCCATTTAACAATGATCCAATGCTCCTTCTCTAGATTAGAGAGAAATTTACTCACAACACCAACTGCATGAGCAATATCGGGTCTTGTACAAACCATGGCGTACATCAAACTACCCACGACCGATGCATAAGGAATATTCATCATCTCAACCTTCTCTTTCTCACTTGAAGGACACTCATTACTACTCAACTTGAAATGGCCTGCAAGTGGAGTACTCACCGGTTTACATGTGCTCATGTTAAATCTTTCAAGCACCTTTTCAATATACTTCTCTTGAGATAACCACAATTTCTTATTCTTCCTGTCACGAGTAATTCTCATGCCTAAGATTTGCTTAGCCAAACCTAGGTCTTTCATTGCAAAAGCTTTACTCAACTCATTCTTCAAGCTCTTGATTTTCTTGGCATCATGCCCAACAATCAACATATCATCCACATAAAGTAGGAGAATAAGAAAATCATTATCGAGAATCTTTTCATAAAGACACAAGAATCGGAGTTTGTCTTACCGTATCCTTGTTCTTCCATGAATGACTCAAACTTCATATACCATTGCCTTGGCGCTTGCTTGAGACCATATAAGCTTTTCTTCAATCTACATACAAGGTGCTCATTGCCTTTAACTTCAAAACCCTCCGGCTGCTCCATATATATCTCTTCTTCTAGGTCTCCATGAAGAAAAGCTGTCTTTACATCAAGTTGTTCAATTTCTAAATTTAAGGCGGCGGCCAACCCAAGAACAACTCGAATAGAAGACATCTTTACAACCGGTGAAAAAATCTCTTCGAAGTCTATGCCCTTCTTTTGACGAAAGCCCTTCACAACAAGTCTAGCCTTATATCGTGGTTGTAAACTATTTTCTTCCGTCTTCAACTTGTACACCCACTTATTTGTGAGTGTTCTCTTACCTTTAGGCAACTTCACCAATTCAAATGTGTGATTCTCATGCAAGGATTTAAGCTCCTCTTGCATAGCTTCATGCCACTCATTCTTTTGTTCACATGATATAGCCTCTTCATAAGTTTCGGCTCTCCCCGCATCGAGTGAGTAACACATACTCATGTGGCAAATATTTTTGAGAAGGCTTACGCTCTCTTTCAGATTTTCTAACTTGAGGTATGATAGATTGCTCTTGCTCGGCTATTTCACTGTCTCAACCGAAGAATCAACATTATGTGAGGACTCACCATCTTCATGATTTCCATGCACTTCTCCCCCATGATTTCTATCAACATTAGAAAGATTTGGGCTGAAACTAACTGAACGTTGAGCTGTATTCTTTGGTCTCTCTGCCTTGTCAATGTCTTCAATAGTTTGATACTCACAAAACACAACATCTCGACTTCTAATGACTTTCTTTGTAACTGGATCCCATAACCTGTAGCCAAACTCTTCATGTCCATAACCTAAGAAGATACACTGTTTAGACTTGTCATCAAGCTTTGATCTTTCATCTCTTGGAACATGCACAAAAGCACGACAACCGAACACTTTTAGATGCCTGTAGGAAACATCTTTGCCACTCCAAACTCTTTGAGGAACATCCCCCTTAAGAGGAACCGATGGAGATAGATTTATCAAGTCCACTGCTGTTTCTCATTGCTTCACCCCAAAATGACTTAGGCAACTTCGCATGAGAAAGCATACACCGGGTCGATCATTAATTGTCCGGTTCATTCTTTCTGCTACTCCATTATCTGTGGTGTTTTTGGAACAGTCTTCTCAAGCTTGATACCATAATCCCTGCAATAATGTTCAAATGGGCCTCTAAATTCACCACCGTTGTCAGTCCGAACACATTTCAACTTCTTCCCGGTTTCTCTCTCCACATTGACATGAAATTGCTTGAAAGCCGCAAGTACCTGATCTTTAGATTTCAAAGCAATAGCCCACACTTTTCTAGAACAGTCATCAATAAATGTCACAAAATATAATGCACCTCCAAGAGTTCTAGCATCCATGCAACAAACATCAGTGTGAACCAAATCAAGTACATTTGATTTCATGTGTGGAGAGGAACTATGAAATGAGAATCTATGTTGCTTACCTGTAAGACAATGAGTGCATTCCTTTAGATTTTTCTCCTTCAAAGATAAAATGTTCTTTCTAGCAAGAGTTTCAAGTCCTTTCTTGCTAAGATGACCCAGCCTCATATGCCATAAATCAACCGAGGGATCCTCCACTGCATTTACCTCTTCTTTAATCAAGTCAGCTTGCATGGTGTAGAGAGAGCCTGTCTTCTTACCCTTTGCCACTACCATGGAACCTTTAGTCAACTTCCATTTGCCATCAAAAAATGAATTACAATAACCATCATCATCTAAGGCACCCGTAGAGATCAAGTGAAGTCGAATATCCGGAACATGTCTCACATTTTTCAAGAGCAAATTACATCCGACATCGGTTTCCAAATAAACATCTCCCATGCCAATAACCTTGGAAACATCACTATTTCCCATCCTAATATAACCAAAGTCGCCGCTGCGATAAGAAACAAAGTAATCACGCCGTGAGTGACATGAAAAGAAGCTGCAGAATCAACAACCCACGTAGAGTCTTGGCATGTAAGATTCACACATCCGTCGTCACATACGAACACAATATCGCCATCGGATGCAACCGCCGTTGTAGCTTGTTTCTCTTCTTTCTTTTGATCTCCATTTCTATCATGGAATCTATCTCTCTTTGGCAACCAACACTCTTTTGCATAATGTCCCATTTTGCCGCAATTATAACACTTGACACTCCTTCTCGGTCTTGATTTCGATCTTCCTCTTGACTTGCCTCGGGTATCATTTCTTTGAAACCTTCTCAATTGACTTCTCGCCCTATTTTCTATAACAAGAGCATCCGATGTAGAAGCATAATTCAAGCCTTTTCTTCTTGTTTCTTCATTGAACAAACTTTCTTTAACCATGCTCATAGAAAGCACACCAAAAGGAGCTGAGTTGTTTAATGCCACAACCAAGGTGTCCTAACTATCGGAAGAGTACCAAGTAATAAGCATGCTTGCAATTCATCACCAAGATCAATCTCAAGATTTGTCGGTTGATTTACAATATTTTGAAATTCACTCAAATGTTCCGCCATATTACTCCCTTCCTTGTATCTCAAATTCACAAGTCGCTTAACTAGAAGAGCTTTATTTTGTGGAGTTTTTCTCTCATAGAGATCTTGTAATTTCTTCCACAAAGTGTCCGCCTTCGTTTCTTGAGCAACGTGATGGAACACACTATCATCAATCCATTGTCGGATAAACCCAACAGTTTTCCGATTCATTCTCTCCCATTCTTTGTCTTCCTTATCTCCTTTGGCTTCATCACCCTCAATAGGATCAA
The DNA here is from genome assembly GCA_014182715.1 of Eucalyptus cloeziana. NCBI lineage: Eukaryota > Viridiplantae > Streptophyta > Magnoliopsida > Myrtales > Myrtaceae > Eucalyptus > Eucalyptus cloeziana. The sequence goes on from CM024643.1 coordinate 32,907,954, forward strand.
ATAAGTCTTTGCAATATAACACATCTTCCATCCGAGGCTTCCAAATAGAAAAATTCGAGGCATTTAACTTAAACATGGTGCTGCTGGTTTCTTCCATTTAACACTAAAATTTCAACCTTAGCTCTGATACCACTTGTTGGGGAGAGCTCGGATATATCAATTCACCACGGCCAAACGCAATCCAGGATCAATTTCTCCCCCGATACTAAATCAACTTAAAATCTCTTAACCCCCAGCAACAACCAGCAATGTATAGCCTCACAAAATGCAAATATAATACTGAAATGATAAGTAGTCAAAGCAAATAACGACACCAAGGATTTAACGTGGAAAACCCGATGCGGGAAAAACCACGGACCGCCCAAAAACATCCACTAATCACCAAGAATAGCAGGATACACAAAGTATTCTTCTCTAGTCACACACTAGAGGTTCAACATCAACATTACAATCATCTTCTTCTCACCACATAGGTGGATAAACAAGTTTTGAGCAAGAAAACCTTAACTGCAACTGGAGAATTCGGAGACGGTTCTCGACGAACAAAAACCATCAACTCGTAGCCCTCGGTCTCACGAACAACATACTGAAATTTGAGCCGATTCCGACAATATTTGGCCTTCGAATCAAAGCCGCAAAGTTGCAAGCTTTTTCTTTTCTTCTATTCTCCCTTCGGTGGTTTTTCTTCTCTCTCTCACTTTTCTTCTTTTGGATGCGCACACCCCACGTACGACAACTCCCTTCTTTTTGTTCTTTTCTTTTCTTTTTGTTTTCTTTTTCTTTTTCTTTTAATGATGGCTGGGCCCCACATGCAGGTGGACCCAGCCAACAGGAAACTCCTAGTACTACTAAACCAAGTCAGTGTGCGTTTGAAATTCATGTTCGTTTATAGATATGGATACCGGGAGGCTTTTCTTGTCTTCATGACTATGCGTGTGGAATTTCATCCTCTGTTTTTCTGTTTCATCTCTTTCTTGGCAATTCACCCTTTTTGATTCGTACAAAGATGTCTTAAATTCGTATGACTTGGCCCACATGAAAATTGACAGAGGACAGTCGCTGCCTCTTACTTCCAAAATGATGCAATTCGAATATCGCTACAGAAGTCGCCATCTTTTGGTGACTGAGTTTTCTCTCTTTCTTTTCCTTTTTCAATATTATGTAAAAGAATCTTATACGTTGCACTAGGAGTGTAATAAAATAAATACACAAGCAGTGTTTATGCGCGGACACGTAAACCGTTTTTAAATTTATGATTGCTTGTGTATGGAATGTTTTAGATTGATGGTGTATATTACACAAATACAAACCAAAGAAGTAATAATACATTCATGTAATGAAAAGGCCATATAATCCAATCCACCGCGCTAAAATGACTATTGGCATTATCAAGATGATTCTACCATTCCGGTCCCCAAAAGAATGTGATGCCTGATCAAGCATCAAAATGGAGCCTTTTCTGTGTGTGTGTGTGTTGGTATATTTAAGAAAAAGTTAGTAAACATCAAACAACTTTTAGATAAATAATAATTATCGATCTCCCGATATCTTGATAACTTGTTATAACGTACCATCACAATTATGCAACTACCAGTTTTTGTCATCTGTCATCAACTTTATTTGTCTTTCTCCTAATCGTCTTAAATTTATCCACTTTTACAGGAATTTAAAAAAAAATTTAAAGAAAAACTAACATAGAGTAAGTTTTTGCCAATTAAATTACCAACTAGTTTTGTGTTACCTCTTCATAGTTGAGTCACTTACCAACATTTATTCCCTACTTTTATTTGTCAAATTTTGTTGTCATTTATAAACTGTTATTTCCCCTTTTACAAACGCCCATAATATATCAACTCTTTTATGGATGTGCCCACTTTTGTGTGACTTAATAGTTTTTCTCCTATTAGGTTACTAATTAATTTTGGTTTATCAATGCTTATTAAAGTTGCTTACTAACGTTTATTTATAATTTTATACCAACTTTTCTCTTAGATTAGAACTTCTATTTGTTTGAGAGCCCATTAAGTTTTCAAACAATTTTAGAAATTATCAACCTTAATTTGAGTGATTACCAATTTTGCTCTGATATAGTTACCAATTAGTTTTGCATTACCAACTCTTATTTGAGCTAGTTATCAGCATTTATTTTGTTTCTACATTTGAATTACCAAGTTCTCTAATTGTAAAGCGATGGAAATTCGTTGATTTTATACTCAAGCATATCCTCAAACTAAGACATCACCATTTTACTGTTCAACTCCAATTTGTTTTCTGCATAAAATTTAGTTTACTATGCATCCAAATAGGAATTCTGGGTTAGGCAACAATTAATAAAATATGAGAGTGAAACAAAACATGAATTTCATTGAAAAAACAGCAAAAAAAAAAAACATTAATTAAGAAAAAGTAAAAGCTCCACATGATATTACAAAATCTGCATTTTATTGTTCACACACAATTCATCTTAATATACAAAATACAATGACAAAAATACAATCATTCAAAACATATAGAAACCATGAAAAGAAACCAAGTTAAAGAATGAAATGACAGTAAGACATTACATATGTTGACGTATGGAATTACAATTGCTTATTTTTTATCAATGAAAAGATATCGTCATAAGCAATGTGATGGACAGGATTAGCACGTGGACGAATGACACACACATCCTTTATTAACAATCTTATATCCATTAAAATCCACCCATTTCTCTAAACTGGAATTAAAAAATGGAAGATCACGAGGAATCTGTTGTCAATTTATGTGCTATTGCAATGGAAGTCTCTGGTCTGCCAAAGAGGCTTTGCAGAAATATTCACAAGTGATTCATCCCAAAGGTTTGTTACCTTATGTGGTCGAATTTAGGGGAGAAGTGCCAAAAAAGTCCTAAACCTTTTGCCTTTGTGCCAAATTAGTCCTAAACCTTTTTTTGGTGCCGATTCAGTCCTAAACCTTTTTATGTGGTGCCGATTCAGTCCTTTCCGGCCAATTTGGCCGGCTTTTTGGACTGGCCGGCCGACGTGGCCGGCCGGAAGAAAATTTTAATATTATTTTAATATTATTTTTTATTTTTATTTTTTTTTTTTTATTTTTTATTTTTGGTCTTTTTCCTCCGGCCGGTCACCGAGGTCCGGCGACCGGCCAGAGCCGAGGGCCGGCGGCGAGCCGACCTCGCCGGCCACCTCGCGGGCAAGGCCGACCTCGCCGGCCATGGGCGAGGGCCTCGCTCGCCCATGGCCGGCGGGGCAAGCCTCGCCCATGGCGGCGAGGGATCCGACGAGGAGCCTCGCCGGCCATGGCGAGGCTCGACCTCGCCAGATCCGGCGAGGGCAAGCCTCGCCCATGGCCGGATCTGGCGAGGTCGAGCCTCGCCGGCCATGGGCGAGGCTTGCCCTCGCCGACCATGGGCGGCGGGCCCTCGCCCATGGCCGGCGAGGCCGACCTCGCCCCATGGCCGGCGGGCAAGCCTCGCCCATGGCGGCGAGCTCGACCTCGCCGGATCCGGCCATGGGCGAGCTTGCCCTCGCCGGATCTGCGAGGTCGAGCCTCGCCGGCCATGTGCGAGCTCGCCTCGTCGAATCCGGTGAGGGGGAGCCTCGCCGGCCATGGCGAGGCTCGACCTCGCCGAGATCGGCGAGGAGCCTCGCCCGGCCATGGCGAGGCTCGACCTCGCCGGATCCGGCGAGGGCAAGCCTCGCCCATGGCCGGATCTGGCGAGGTCGAGCCTCGCCGGCCATGGGCGAGGCTTGCC